>CADWAE010000481.1:12414982-13622473 GCA_902982915.1 Phalloptychus januarius
AGAACCCCTGTTTTTACTTAAGATCCCCCAATTATTTAAAAGGTAATGATGCCTCTTTTTCCAATTTAGTGATAAAAGTGGCTGTAAGTGTCCTGTGGGCATGCGGGCAGCTGTTTACAAGGCTGCCTACCTTCCACAGGACTTCATCTATTTACTTTCACACCGCTGTGCTAAACTAATAATGTGATTTAATTTCCACTTAACAGTAACAGTAATGTTACTGGTTCTGTGTCAGATATTGGCACAATAAGGTCTTTATATCTTTTTCTATTTGAAGGACATCATAGGAAGACTGAGAGTACTCTATATTTATGTACAGTGAAAATGTTAAGTATTAATAAGTGGCTTAAATTCCAGCATTTACAGCTGAAGTTAATTTTACAAAGTCTGCCCCCAGATGGACAAACCTCATGTTATCCCTTTCTCAGTGGTTTGATTGTTGCAGGTGCTTTTTATAACCAAGTAGTTACACGGAAACTTATCTTGTCAAAAAAAACGTTGGTGGCATGGAAAGGTAACTAGTCTAACTATTCTGAATGTCTGCTCAGCTCTGCTTAACATCTTTACACACCTTTGCAGTTTTAAACCTGAATCCAATTTTATCCTATATCCTATATATTGATCCAGATTATATCAGAATCTGGATCAATAATTTATCCGGTCGTCTTTAGATTTCAATAACTGCCGTCAAAGCAACTTTGATGAGGTGTACCAGCAACTGTGACAGATGTAGGGGGCAATGTTCTTTCCAGCTGCTTTTCCAGTAGACCTGTGACATCGACATACATCTGGAAACATGAATATGGCATATTGTATAGAAACTAAAAAGAAGTGGGCCAAGAGCTGAGACTTGGAGGACACCTTCATTGATTTTTCCTCATAGATCACAGTTTTCAAAATATTATCAGAGCCAATGTGAACTTTCATCCACCTGTCCATCCGTTGTCTGTACCCACTGGCACCCATCTCTTACCTCACCTTCATATAAAAATATAATGTAAAGATTACTGCTACTGAGCAATATGCCCGTCTTGAGAGTTATTGCTCTGCCTGTGGTGCTCTGAAAGGCTTTGAAAGAAGATTTGAACACTGAAGATATTGTTTATTCATTGTCTAAACAACAACGAATAACCGTCATTTCTGGAAATGCTTGTTGGAGCTTCTCTAGTTGTTCTTGCTTTCGAAATGTCTTGAGAAGTGGTTTTAAAATGCTAGTCCAAAAAGAGTGCGGCGTCTTGACACCAGAAGTGTGAAGTAGCGTGGCCGACAAACAGACGGATGGCCCACAGAGGACCAGACCGGGAGGCCGTAATGACATACTGATGCATCGTATCGCTGGAATCAATCTCAATTCGTAACGCTGGGTTGCACTGAAAACCCAGAGGATTGTCATTTACTTGGCTCGTTCTTTGAGTTGTGTCATAAAGAGTCAAATCTCCCCAGCAATACAACCCCCGCGCAAGGACTATCTGTCTGCTACAAATAATTTTGGCCTCTAACTGAGAAACCACGTGTAATAGACAGTAGCAGGCCATTAATCCCGTATTATAGCTTTTGGTTCCTAATAAATAGATGGATGGCCCTGTAATAGTCAATGTGTAGCATGTGATGTGAAACACAACGGCAAGCCTTCTAATTTATGTCAACGTTCGTGAGAAATTATGTAAATAATCCCTCAATGGATATGAAAACACACTGGAGGGGATTTATTAGAGCGGGTTATGGGCGCAGGCAACCCGGAGGTGAAGGAAGTGTCACATTTTACACAAATGACAACACAGACATCCACGTGCGATGGGGAAAGTTGCAGCGCCTTCTGCCTTCCAAAAAGAGAACGTAAAAGAGAGTGTTTACACGAGGCAGCTGGGGGCGGATGGGAGCAAAACTAAACTAATAAATTCTCCCAGTACATCGAGGCGAAAGTTGCTTTTTAAGATTCATTTCCAGGTTTTGTGTTTCTAAGCACTGACACATGCCGTGACACACACTGTGATTTTCAGACATTTTCAGGCCACTTGAGCTTTTTTTTTTATTATTTATTTCGTCGCATTACAGGCACAAACATAAGTGTATATTATCAAGATTTTTGCCTTACATCCCAATGCAAAGTAATGCACATTTGTGAGGATGAGACCATTTATTAATGGTTGTCACCCATTTTTACTGCGAGGCCACCGACCGCTGAGTGCAGCCAATTTCTTACAAAAGTCACCCAATTAGTGCATTGAAACCACAAGTGTGACATTTACCGGCCGCTCTATGAATGCCTCAAAGATTTGAATTAGACAGCAAGATATTAAGCAAGTCAAGGGTAAAATTGTGGCGAACTTAAAGAGGCTTTGAACATCTCACATTTCATCTAAAGAAAAGACTATGACAAACAGCCAAGAAACTCTGACGGAGCTGCAGAGACAAGCAGCTCAGGTGGGAGAATCTGTTAACACAACCGTCAGTCACTGTTAATCTGGTCTGTGTGGAGGAGTGACAAAAAGAAAGTCTCTGTCGAAAGAAAGCTGTCGGAAGTCCTGTTTGAAGACCAAAAGAATTTGCAAAACCCTATGTGGTGGAAAACTGACACCCATGTTATTATAATATCCATCCAATCTGGTTGAGACTTTTAGTCTCTAGATGTGCAAAACTAGCAGAGCCGAACCACAAATTTAGAAAACAGTAATTTCTCTTTGACTTCACAATTTCACCCTACATTATGTTTGTCCGGGACCTAAACTTCCAGCGAAATCCGTCCCCATAACATCAAACCCCAACGAAATGCGAAACAAGTTGAAACAAAACAATGCTTTCGCAAGCCACCGCGTTTCATGTCTATCGGTATTAATCAAGGTTAAAATTTGCATTTAGCAGAAACTCTGCTCTCAGGCTCAAAACACAGGCCAAACTTGACATAAAAATTGGGCTACTTTGAGAGCTTTTTTCTTGCATGAAATATTATATTCTCCCTTTGTTGCCATGTTGCAAACATATGGAGCTGTTGGTAAATGCAGCTCATTGTATTTTGAGGTGGGGGTTTGGAGGAGGAGATGATTGAGTGCATGTCAACTGTAATTCTCCCAGGTTGTGGCCCTGAGGTCTGCATGACCTCAAATAACACGCAGCACTGCCCTGAGACGTCAGACTGACGGGAACAGAGGCCAATACAGGAGAAGGGAACAGAAAGAAATGTACAGAATGGAGGGAGGGGTGGAAGAAGAGAGCAGACCGAGGTAAGAGCTATCGTCTAAAGCTCGGAAACTGCTCCTCTAATTCAAAATGATCTGCTCCGGTTTTGAAAATCGCCATGGCAACCTCAGCGAAAACAACCAAATGGGTGGGGTATTCCCCATCCAGTCCCCATTTCCCCTCTTTCGCTCTCTCTTTTTTTTTTTTTTGCCTCTCAAAACAACATCTTTGACACACTCATGTAGCTCGGCCCCTTTAATGAACATGCTGTCACAGAGCACACCAACACCAGCACCACCGGCACTGATTGCTCCAATCTCCTGCTCTCTGCGTCCTTTCTCTCCCAGCTGGCCACAGTGAGGTGCACATAGGGGTGTGTGTGTCCCACCGTAGGTTCTGCCCGCATATGATAGCCGCTCAGCGTGTTATCTTGGCGTGAGTGGAAACTCTGAGCCTTTACCCGGAGGGAGATGCTTTCCTCTTGGGATCAAAGGTTACCTCTATCCATTACCACCACTGATTCACCTCAACTTACTATGCAGTGGGAGAGATTAACATGCCTGTCCAGGGGGGTGAAGAGGATTCACTGCTGAAGGACGAATCAGGGATGTGGAAAGCAGCACAGATGGAGAGACGTCAATCTGCAGTATATGGAGTTTGGAACGGCAAAAGGCGGGGACTTCTGTATATGCATTTCCATTAGCCAAAGCACTGCTCAGTCATGTGTGATTTTAAGTTCCTGTCTTATTTAATGAAAATACCACAATTGGGGAATAGTGTGTTTTCGACAGCAAAATATAGACATAGATTTGCACACATTTGTAAATGTCACCTTACAGCAAGTTGTAAAACTATTATACCCTCACATTTTTCTTCATTTTATATGATAGATCAACACAAAGTAATGCACAACTGTCAAAGGAAAAAGATACAGTTGTAGTTTATGAATACAAATCTGAAAGGCATGGTGCACATTTGTATTCTTGACTCCGAAACAACCAAATAAAATCTAGTACAGCCAATTGAATTCAGAAGTAACTTAACAGATTTTCATCCAGGAGCATCCTGCTTTTAGCTCTGTCTGTCTTGATTCCTTTATTCATGTTTGAGAATCTCCCGCGGCAACCACTCGGAGGTGCCTAAATGCTTGCTTTCACAAAGTGCCATCTATTTCCACAAACTCCTTCTCGGCGCTGCAGTCTCCAACCTCGCCTTCCCCACTCTGCTCCTTTAGACTAGTGGCAGCAGCAGTTAGCAAACACCTGGTGGAACTTAGAGTATCACATAACATACTTCTCAGTCCAAGGCTCCTAAAGATGGTTGTAAACAGGATAATGAAGGAGAGCTGAAGTAGGAGTGTCAGAAAGAGTAATAGCTTCTTAAAGAAACAGATTCCAATTTCAAGGCTTCAAATCGCTTAGTCAGCTTTAGTGAGAGCAGTCTGAGTCAAAAGGGGCTAAACCCAAATGCACAGAATACTTTTCAGGTTTTGATTTCTAAAATGAAGCATTTGAAAAAAAACCATGAATCATTTTCCTGCTATTTCACAATTATGCACTGCTTTGTGTTTGTCTATCAAATAAAATCCAATAAAGCACTTTGTGGCTTGTGGCTGTTGAACTGGAAGACGTGCAATTGCCCCCCTAAATAAAATTCAGTGCAACCAATCGCATTTAGTCGTAATCCACTAGATACAGTTCTCCCTGAAATTTGTGTTCATAACATTGTAAAATACAGTGGGGAGAATTCAAGGGGTAGAAACACGAGCTTAGCAGGTTTAGTAAAACTACATTTGTGACATGACAGCAGCGCTGCTTTATTTATTGTGTTGAAGCCCAGTTGGAATTGCACTGCAAATGAAACGTTGGGCGGTTGTACAACTTACAGACTCTGGGCTCGTAAACATAAGGAATGTGATCTAGTTCCATTTAAAACAAATACATTTCCATTAAATAACAAAAAACACACACACTTACTCCTCGTCAACTATTGCATCATCCTTCAGTCCCCAGTAAGCTTCTGATGAGGTAAAGAAAACAATAAGAAGGGGTGGGATTTACCACATAGGAGAGACCAACAGTGGGGGAAGGGTCTGACAATCCAAAGCACACATTAAAGACTCCACACAACCCACATGCTCTTAAATAAAGGAGTCTGGAGGGGGTCTGGAGTCTATTCTGGTTGTCACTATAGGCAGGACGTTGGGATATACCCTGGACAGGTCAGCGGTCCATTATAATGCTAACATATTCAGGTGAGGTAATGTATATAGACACACTCACATCTAAGGTCAGTGTATAATCACCAATTAACTCAACATGCCTGTTGGACTCTGAGAGGAAACTGGAGCACCTGGAGAGAATCAACAGCAGGAACTGAGAAAATATACAAGCGTCAGTCCGTAGCAGAGCTTGTACACATAGATCTTGTTGTTGTGTGGAAATATTGCTAAAAAGAGCAGAGTCTGCTGCTCTATTAACATTTTAAATGCACAACAAGTAATATTATTATTCTGCTGTACAAAATCATATTTCATACAGTACAAACATGCCACACTGACACAGAAATTAAGCAAGTGCTACTCAAATATTGCGCCAATAACCTGATAGCACTCCCATTCCAAACCATGCAGATGCTCTGTCTGCGCCGATGAAAACACTCACCTATCGGTTGGAGAATATCCTGCTGATGGCAGCCCGAACTTTTATTCTGAATAATTTGACAAATAATTATTTGTGTACATGTATAGTACTGAACTTTCGTGCTCAGGTGGTCAGTTGATCCTTTAACCACTTAATGACATATTTAATTTTGGGAACAACTCTGTGGGCTACTTTTATGATCCTCAGAGGCTCCATGATGCCTCGAGGCACCCAGTCGGTGACCCCAGTTTTAAACCATTCTTTGCCTTTGAAGACAAAGAAAATGTGCCTAATTTTTTTATGCTTAGAGCTGTACAACATACATTTTTACAAGGTTATCATTCCTAAATTATAATTTAGGAATTCATTATGAACATACATGAACAAGAAGGGAAACAGGGCAGCAACAGCTTAAGTAAACACTCATCTTGCACAGAGGTGAAATAGGCTTGATGCTTGATTTTAACTCTTAAAATGACTTAGCTTAACTCAATAGCATGTAAATAAGAAGCAATACATGACAATAAAACCTCATCATATGCAACAACCTTCCTGAATTAGTCAATTCTGTTCCAAGTACAGAGACAAGACTGAGAGAGCAAAAAAAGGCTAAAGAGGAGAAAAGGCAGCTGTTCAACTGGTGATAGGAGACTGGGGATTTGGCAAAGGCCACCCACTGTGGTACAAGAGCCTGAGAGCAGACATGGAAGCCAAAACCCTGAATGAGGCTGGTGTCATGAAACCTTGCACATTCACTGCAGAATCATCTCCCTTAAGAATGTCTCCCCGGTCTTTTTGTATCCAGATTCGCACCATCAGATCGTACCAGTTGTTTTAGCATCCTGATTTGCATGCAAATTGTGGTTTTACAGCTACGCCCTTTCATTTATTTAGATATGGAAATGTCCTGTTAAACTGCCCTCAGGCATTTTCAGTGGGGAAGCTTGCCTTTCAGAATTTCCTACAAACCTTGATCTTTTTCTATTGCTAAACAGCTTTAGATTTTGTATGGAGGGGACAATTCAACATAAAGAATTTGCCAGATTATGACCGTTTATGTACAAGTTCATTTTAATGACTATTTGATTTGTTAGGTTCTTGAAAAAGTAACCCCTCACCCCCCACACATCAAGTAACACACATCAAGTAAACGAGGCAGCTGCACAATATTATTGTGTCTCTTCCTGATAAAAGAGTCTTTCTTCTCCAGTGTCACCATGTGCTATGGTCAGAATTGAGGATCAAGTCCAAGTCCAAGTAATTGCTTTCTCAAGCTTTTTAAGAAGTGACACAATATAAATATTGCCACACAAGACTGAAGCATAATAATACGATTTGGATTATGATTTCCATGAACTTCAACATAATTGGTTCCTTCTCTCTTCTCCCACGGCCCAAAGAAATTCAGTTCTGGTCCACATCTACTTCCACATCTACCACATCTACTCACGGTTGGTGTGAACGCCCCACTGAATTTGGTTAGTTAAACCAAATGCAGTTATGCGTGCATAATTTAGGAAATCATTGTGGTTCTTCTTGAACTTACGCAGGTTCAAAATCACACATGCAGGCACAACAATATGCACGCATTGTTATATGGTTAAATATCCGTTCAAACTTTACACCCCAACCACAAGGTTTTGCTAGTCATTAGCGAGGTCCTGGCTTTATTTTGGAAGGATGGTGGAACACTTATCTTGGCACGGCCAATGGATATTATTTAAATTGGTTTGTTTTCCTGCTACTAGGCTTTTAGGCATAGTCCATAAAACTCCAATTGGGTTGAGGTCAGGTCATTCAGGAGGCCATTCAGGAAGTTTAACGCAAGCCTTCCAACCAAAGCTTTGATGAGTACATGGGATTATTTTCTTGTTGGAAAACCAAGTTGTGTTCAAGTTTCAATAGTCTCTCACCCTCGCATGAAAATAAATTGTTTTTTGGTCAAAAGTTTTATACTCAACGATTAAGCTTTTTGGCCACAATAACAATAAAGTAAAAGCTTTGGAAGAGTCGTCAACTTTATTTTCAATCGTCACCCGTCTTATATTAAAATGGGCTTCCATGTTGGAAGATTTATGGGGTTGAGCATAATCATCCCAGGAAACCACTCAAATACGATGAGCGTCAACAGATATGAAGAGGTAGGGGGCTTAAATGTCCAGCCACAATGATGCCAGCGCCTCGTCAGTGGCTAATAAAAGCCTGAGCAACTTTCCCAAAAAACATTTGATCAAATATTAGTGAGGGTGTATGTGTTATGTTTGCTAGTTTAAGGTGGGACCAAAGTGCAGACATGACCTCAGGATAACCATAAAAACTATCTTTTATAAACAACTGATGAAACTAACTTTTCTTGCGACAGGGCACATGAGTCAGAACACAGTAGGAGCCAGTGAAGAACAATGAAACCAGAGAATTACATATACTCAGAGGTGAGAGGTGGAAATGACATGGGCAACCAGGTGATAAGTAACACCTGGTTCTGGTAGGTTGAAGGGAACAGAGGAGGTCAGACAAATGAAATTGAGTGAAGGGGATTCCTAAAAGTAAAATTAGCAGAAAGGAAAACGCGGATGTCAGGAAACTGGATCCAAATGGACAAAAGTAAGAATAAACTAACAAGTTAAACACACCGATGGAAAGAACAATAAAGCGAGCTCTTAACACATCAAACACTCACAGATCCGAACAGTAATTAATTTTAGAGTCTGTGTGGAATTAAAAATAAATCAACAATAAATTCAAAGTCGGGTTGATTCTTGCTTAAGAAATACATCAATCTTGTTGGTGGTATAACAGCACCACCCTGATAAAACTGCTCAAATGAATCACCAAAAAGCCCAAATTATTATGTTTCATTCCCATGGCAAGAGCAAGTATACAATTTCAACCAGAACATACATTTGTAATCGGCTGCATTTGTCAGCACGGATGATTTAGTTTCTCTGCGTTAGTCCGTCAGCTTAAATTGGCTCTGTTCAGTTTGGAACTGCGGGTTTACACACATGTTTAAGTAATAATTGGATTTGAAAGGATCACATCTACTTTATTGTTCTGCGTCTGATCCATCAATGAGTAAAACAGCATAATTGCTGTTTAATGAGACAAACTCAGCTGAAGATCTCTGGCTTCCCTAAATATTATTATTCCATCCTGACGAATGATTGCGTTTCTAGGGAGGAGGGCAAGTGAGATTTTCCCAATTTCCCTAAATTTGGTCAAATGACAGTTTGACAAACAGCACCCCAGAGACATGTAAAGACATCACTGATAGAAGGTTGTGATGAATTTAAGAGAAGGAACACATGGTACCAATTCAACCTGACCTCCTTTGAGTAACATTCTTTAAACGCAGAGAAGAGCCTGCAGATCTACTGCGTGTGTGTGTTGGATGTCTCCGCATCCCACCCAGCCTAGTCCTTTGTGTGTATGTGCGCATCTAAAATCCGATGTCTCTAAAATAACCTCTGCATCCACAAGTCCTAATGTCAACATCCAGTCAGAGGCCAAGCTTTGGTGGCTTTCTGACTGAGATTTGCACACCCTGAAACCACACCTCGAAAAGCCCATTACTTCACATCCCAAATTAACTACACAGAACCCTGATTTCTCCCTGCCAACCACAACTCATAAAAACTTCAACATTCTTCGTCAAGACCAAAAAAGGGATATATTGTCGTTCTGCTATAAATTATTTCATGTAATACTTACACTATACACAGCAGTGAAAGTGTTTACATGAAATAAAAGCAACATCCAGTCTGTCAGATAAGCATTTAGCCAAAACGGTAAGGTACCATGTTTAATGGCACCATTGGTAAAAGGTGTAGAATGCCTGAAAATAAATGGATCATTTATTATAACAGCATATCTGCTATAAAATGCCTGAAAAAAAATTAATTCTTATTCAATAGGTTAAAAAAAGCATGATAAGAAATGTTGATGTCAAAACCATCAACACACATCAAATATGTTGGTCAATGTTCCAACAAGTTGGCATGCATTTTAGGCAAGATCACCAGTGGCCCATTTTGCCAACTTGATCCTTCAGACCATCAACAGTCAGGCCAACATCAGCTTTCTTTGCAGTTGTGTAACGAAAACTCCGTCATTTTCCTCTCGAGCTCATATTGTCCGCCGCTTCTTGTCAAAAGCCCCTCTGAAGAACTTTTAGCCCACAGGCTACATGCTAAGCTAATGTAGCGATTGGTCATAATTTCGTGGGCGTGTTTGTTTATGTGGAAAAAAGCTTGGACGGCGATGTTGTCAAAAGTACATGAAGTGCATCTCACTATCCGTCTGCCGTAACTGTTGGACCAAAACACTGAACTCCCCCGTGCAACGGGCAAATGTCCCACCGACGCCTTCTGTTCTTTTTTTTTTTGGCTTCTAATAACATGGAAAATAAAATGAGATTTTTCAGCTCGGCAATCATTAACTCCTCAAAACTTGTGATCACGTAATGGTTGTTCCTCATGATTGCTGCTGTGTTTACTGTACTGTTGTAAACCACGCCTTTCGATGCCAAAACACCGTGGCATATACTGCAGTGATTGGGCTTTCACAGGAACCCACACAGGGTGTCTTGTGGACCTTGAAGGGTGTGTGTGAAAACGAACGTGCCACAACCACATGACCACACGAAGACTGTTCCGACTTTGGCTAGGCCAGATTAAATCTTCCTCTTTAAAAGATGCAACAGATGCAAATGCAGCGATCTTTGTCTTCTCCTAACGACCCATTCCCTCTGGATCTTCTAGAATCTTCTGTCCTCATCTCTTCCCTTCAGATCACCTCACAGGTTTTCTATGCGCTTTAGATCTGGGATACTGTAAGCGAAAAGGTGAACCAAATGTCACCAGAGGTAACCTCCTTGTATCTCAGAGAGATCAGTTCAAAGTGCTTCAAGGAAACATCACAAACACATCTTCTAGTCAGCAGTTATGAACTCCAATAGCAGACATTACATTTTATCAAGAGCCATTGTCAAAACCATCAACACACATCAAATATGTTCATCAATGTTCAAACAGGTTGGCACGCATTCTGCATCAAATGCTCGTTATGGAGACTTGGACGCCCTAAACAGTTACCAGGCAACCATAGTTGCAGCTTGATTTTTGTTTTGCCCATAACATCCAGATGTTAAATGGCCCCTTAAGTCATTACACTAATTGACAGGTCATCATTTCTCTTGTTTGGAGCGTTTTCCCAGTTAGAGAAGTTCACATAATCAACTCAAACCAAGCATGTTTTTTTTTCTTCTTCTTCTTCTTCTCTTACCTTGGAGCCCTTCTGTATTGCCCGGTGTTGGACTGGCAGCCTGTTCAGGGTGTAACCCAGTTCTCGGCCAATGACCACTGGAGAGCGACACCAGCCAAACCACGACCCAGTGAGGATAAGCAAGTACCGACAGTAGATGATGGATGGATGGATAGATGGTAGTCAAACCAAAGCAATTCTCAGGCAAGGCTACATTTACAAATCCATTTATGTCATCAGAGAACATGAACTCAAAACCTTCCTTGCAGTTTGGGTGCGAGCTGGAAAGCCATTTTGAGCAAGTGTTCCTTATTCATGGCTCAATTGCTTACATTGTCACTACTTTCTCGAATTAATAGCCTTCATGTTGCTGCATGAAAGTACATGCTCAGTGAATTACTAGGAATTGTTCCATCTCCTAAATCTTACTTTGATTTCTAACACTCGTCCAAGAAAAAAAGCAATGAAAGCTGTGTTGTGCAGCAGAAGCTGCTCCTCCACTGCAAATGTGCACAAAACTTTGTAAATATTCTGCTACTGTCGCTAATTAATTATTATTTAATTGCAGTTTTTCCATTAGTTAAGAAGAAATAAGTTACAATCATATGTGAATAAAAAACATCATCCTCCCACCATTCCCGTCGTCTCCTTCGTTTTTTCCGT
Source organism: Phalloptychus januarius (assembly GCA_902982915.1). Taxonomy (NCBI): domain Eukaryota; kingdom Metazoa; phylum Chordata; class Actinopteri; order Cyprinodontiformes; family Poeciliidae; genus Phalloptychus; species Phalloptychus januarius. The sequence continues at coordinate 12,426,727 of CADWAE010000481.1, forward strand.
CAGTAGTGATGTCCAGATGTTCATACAGCTGAAAAACCTCCTCATTCTAGCGCAAACACCTTTTATAGGAAAATGTATTTGTCAAAATTGATGTGTTTCCACTGTGCAAATCTATTTTTGTTATTCCAATTTGAGCAATTTTAAAGTTAATGTAAACGCAGCTATTGGTGAGACATAAAGGACTTTATCTGAGTGTTTTGCTCTGACTCTGTCTTCTGCAGATAAGGAACCGACTTCATATAGTTGCTCCACAAAACCATAACAAAAATTCAAATTAAAGATGTCAAACCACCCCCTTCATACTTAAACTGCACAAAAATGCTTCTCAAATGGACAAGGCACAAGTGAAATAAATCATTATCTGCCAGCGTGAAAGATTTGTGAACAAAGGCACAAACAGCAAACTTTACCCTTCTTGATGATTGCTCAATATAGTCACCAACACTCTGCTTCTTCTTGCCTTCATAGCAGCTGACAACTTAGCATTTGTATGCATCCAAGGGGATCTTGTCCTGATTTTCTATGGAAATGCTGCGGTTGGACTTTTGTTGAAACCGACAGCACTTTTGCTTTCAACCTAAGAAGCAGCGAGCATTTTTACATGAGCGCGTACATCAGAATAGGGACCATCAGAACAACCATGCTTCAGTGTTAAGCATGTTCAGATGTTGCAGCTGGCTTCCAGGAGCCTCTGCAGTTTTCTGACGGAGATGGTCATCAGGATCAATAGAGACAAAGTTCTGGATTAAATGCTGCTGTAAATATATTTGGAAAAACTGCAATTACACTGCATAAATAATTCAACCAGAGGGGTTTGGGAAGAATAATTAGCAAAAAAAAAAAATTATTCATTTTTATTATTTTGTTGGTTTTTATGTGATAGACTTAGGCAAAGTAGCGCATAATGGTGAAGGAAAAGAAAAACAAGGATTTCAGCATTTTTTTCTTTTTTTTTTTTTTTTTTTACAATTAATAACATGATGAATTTAGTCTGCACATGTATTTTGTCTCTTTTACCCCTAAAGCCCTAGTGGAAGGTGAAGATTCACTTTCCATCACAACAATGACCTCAAACAAAGAACAAAGTAGTGACAATGGAAATGTTTAGGTCAAAGCATGATTGTGAGTTGGAATGGCCCAGTCAAAGTACAGACCCGAGTCCATTTGAGAATTTATTCTGGTTGAAACTTATACCTTATTAGTGTGATTTTTTTCTGACTACATTTTATAGTAAACTCTGTTGCTCCAAACCACTTTCAAATCTGAAGATGGATTGGGTGTGAGTCATCTTCTAGAAGAAGTTCAGTTGGCTTCTACTTAAACTTACACTTTTATTATCATTCTCCAGAGTACTTGGGATCTAGACCATAAGTTTCACTTCACGAGAGATCTGCAAAGTAAATCCTTTAGTGAGTAATCAAGTGTTTTCTGATACAGAAAGTGAAATTCAAAAGCTAACTTTTTGATTTTGTAGCATGTAGAAACAGTACAGGTAGATTGGGGGTTCCCTTGCTCTGATCCAAGTCACCTTAGAAATCCATACTATGTTGAAATCCATACAACACACGGAAAGTGTTTTTGCCTGATTTTACAAAAAAACAGGCTCATGCATGTGAAAGTTCTACATATTCCACGTACAAAGAAAGAGTCCACTGTATTGTTTTTCAGTGATAACCTCTCAGATTTGAGCAGCGCTACTGTAGTACAAACAGGATCTCCTTCGCTGCGTTCTGTGTAGAACAGCGCCCCGTGCTGGTGAAAAACGCGAACTGCATGCAGAGAATCAATGAAATTTCAGAAATTCCAGCATCGGACTCACACGTGCGTATTTCTATTCCACTCAGTGTGATAGAAATACGCTCCCACAGCCGCCTGCTTTATAAACTAACTTTATCTAGTAGATTTACATGGCTTCAGACTCCAAACATCGGCTCTTTGTTTTAAGCATTATAATTAAAAATGTTGAAAGGGGGGCTGAATGGGTTGCATGCATCTATTGTGTCGCCACCTCTAGGAATCTGAGTGAGCTTCGATGGGTCTCTTTCTTACTCTGCCGCCTTTTTATTCACCCTATGCTCCTCCTTACACCCCCCACCAAAAAAAAAAAAAAAAAAAAAAAAAAAGTTTTCGAGCCACAGCAGTCATAAAGGAGGCTCCACACAGAGACACACATACACACGCATCCCGTCTGGAAGGAATTAGACAGCTGAAACAGCGGCTGAGAGAGACTTTGGCCACTTTGGTGCGCTCTGTGCAACCTGGATGCTTGGGGAGACTAAAATACTTACCTTGATGCTCCCCAAGAGAGCTGAAGCTGGCTGCAGAGATTTAATTACCAAAAAGTTACTTTTTTTTACATTCTAATTCATTTTTTTATAAAGTTTTCGTTGTTTTTTCTTTTCTTTTCTTTTCTTTTCTTTTGTGCAACTTTTATAGACTTTTCTTGAAACATGACAGAAACTATCCAAAGCTGATGAAGATTATTTTTATATGTTTTTTTACAGCTTTATAATTTGACTTCAATTTATTTTTTTTTTCATATAAGCAATGCCAAAGCTGACTGACAAGATGTTAGATTTCGTATACACCAAAGATGCATGTGGCTCCAGACTAATTAGTTAAAGGACAAGAAGTGTCTCCTTTTCCCGAGGACAAGGATTGCTTTTGATTTTTTATTATTATTATTATTTCTACTACTACTACTACTAATAATAATATTGTTATTATTTATGAGGACAATATTGAGCGGATACATGAGAATCCCTGCCGCTCAAACTTTTTTGGCACTTTCTTCTCTTGTGGATCCCTACCGGAGCTGACCGAGGTGACCGCATCCCCTCTGCGGACAACTGGCGGACAGCAGCTGCGACAAGGTAGGCGGCGGCAGGCGGTCACTGCGGTGGACTGACCCCGATCCCATCACTGAATCACTGATAAATGTCAACAGAGGACAAAAAAAAGTTTTTATCAGCTTAATTAGTTAAGCTGATAAAAACATATGCTCTGATGTTTTGTCTGTTTAAATTATTTCAAGGTGATATGAAGCTTTTTCACCTTTATCCTACCTATTATAAGATATTGATTGGAGTTTACGAACTCCAATCGAATTATACTCATTATTTTTATTTTTATTTTTTAAAAATACAGTTTTTTTTTATCTCCTCCAAATGTATTTCTAAGTCTTCAGAAAGAAACGTCTGGAGCTCTGTTAAGAGTAAAATATAATTTATGAGCAATGCTGCGTCATTCCTCAGCATATTTTCTGAGCCAATAGGAAGGCTCCGTCAAGGAATGAAACGTAGAAGCGCGTGATTTGATATCTGGCGTGAGTTATAAACACTCACACGAGCGGCCGCGGCATGACCCTTACCGGACACCGTCAAGCTTTTGGTCAGGTTAAAAATGGGGGCGTGGCAACGCGTCCAGTTCACAAGATATTCGAGACATGACAGCGGGGTTCATGGCGAGGAGACGAGATTTTAGGGGAAACCTAAAGCTTCAGAAATCTCTATCTGTGTTTGCTAAAAGAATGAACAGGTTCGGGATTCTCTTCGAACCAGAGCTGAAGAGAATCTAGTTCTCTTCAGCTGCTGTCTCCTTCCAGGGCTTAGAAATTCCCTGCCTTTTCCGGGTCATTGTCACTATTTGTGGTCATTAAAAGTTTGGAGGATTATTTTTATTGGTTTCTGTAGCCCAGTTCAAGCAGCTCTGATTAACTGAACACATTTTAGACACTTCAAATGCATTATTGACTGTGAAATGCGAGAACATGTACGATGAATTAAAAAAAAATGTTAGATTAAACTGCTATAATGCATTTGCATGCTACACTTACGTTTACTTTTGGAATCCGGCAGCTTAGTGGAAAATGGAAAGGTTTGTTCTCACTGTGCTTCAGTCAGGAAGATCATTGGCTGTGGATTGCCTTAAGTTTTTTATGCAAATAATCTCCTGATGCTATTCTGACAACAGTTTAAAGGTCAAAATAATACCATTAAAATACTGTCATGAAGCTGAATAAGGGCCAGTTTTTGTTTCACTAAAGAGTCCAACTAATCTGCCTGAAGCCATCAATAGAGATGACACCATTTTATTGTTATTGAGGGTCTGGATTGGGTTCCAGCTTGCAACAACCACGCTGGCACGCTGCGCACCGAAGACGCACATCTGTCACACTTTGACCTATTCGCTTCCTCTCTCCACCTACTGGGATCCCTCAGCGTTCAGATAGCCGACCACTGTTTGGCTCCTGTACTGTATAACCCACACGAGGAATGCCCATCTGTTTGTTGGATGCCTGAGCATTCCTGTCATTTATTCATGATGCACAAAAAAAGAAAAGAAAAAAAAAATCCATCCCACACATGGAATTTTCTTCCTACTGACCAGGGATATTGTTTCTTGATGCTGTTTAATTCCTCGAATATGCATCGTCAGCACTTCATGAAGCCGGATTTACAATGAGGAATTCACTTTTTTTTTTTTTACCCAGTTTTAATAACAATTCACAATGCTCTTTTTGAGATGCACATGCCAAAAGCAGAGGGACAACAAACACTCTCTTCTTTCCTTTTCTGTATTTGTGAATGGACACAAACAAGAATATGCAGAGATCCTAATCTCAGTTCCCCCCCAGGGGAGTTCTCATGCAGAGTGCGGTCAGGAGGGCAATTCCACTCTGGTGCTGTCCCGGGGCGTAATTTAGCCTAAATTAGACAAGTAGGTTGCCTGGTAAAGATAACATCAAAAAACAAACGTAGAAAAGTAAAAGTTTTGTGCTTGGTATAGAGTCCTGCAAAAGCGCAGACTCATCAGTTTTCATCCACACGCAGCACTCAGTACTTTACTGCCTAACACAGGAAGGCATTCCATGGCTGCCCTCCATTAGGGCTTACAACAAGCCTCACGTGACATTTCTGCTCTCAGCAAGGGTCCTTCAGCGCACATAAGCCTCCGGGCTTCAGACTGCCAGCGTATGACTACTGAAGTTGGAGGACAGAAGTGCTTATATGTGTAGCCCCACTCCCTTATATCAGCAGCACCAACTACCTCATGTATCCTCCTGCCATGTCTTTTTTTTTCCAGGTTCTCATTGGCAAAAATACAGTGAAGTACCACAGCAGTCAGCCAGTAAAAGTGAAAATTTGGACGTGAGCGAGTGTTGGATTTAAACTCCCACTACGTCACTCTGAGCCATGCAGAGTATCACGGAGAGGGTTAATGCCAGTGCACATTTAAAAGCTGGTAATGTTAGTTCATTGCTGGACATCAAAATTTGTTGGTCTCTTTTAGCACTTGTAATTTTCAAGGTTTTACGCCGTATTTCTTATTTCTATAAGAAATACAACAAAAACTGAAGGCAATCCAGAAACAACTTCCTAAAACATATATATATATTTATTTTATTATTGTTTTTTTAAATCCCAATTTTACATCCGTTGGCGAAAACGTTTCTTGACTTTACCCTTTCAGCTTTACAATTACAACTTTTAGACTGCTGCGAATAGAAATTGGGCAATACATTTCGAAGATAATGAAATCAACTTGAGCACAAAAGCCTCGTTTACTTTTGTGTTTTTTTCTTTTCTTTTTTTGCTGATCCCACATGCAACTCTGAAACGGTGAAAGTGTTGATGAGCACGACACAGCTGATGAAGCCGTCATTGTGATTGAATTAAAGAGATGAGCCGTTACTTTAAAACAACTCTGCTTTTGTCAACCATTACCTCCAAGAAAACTCAATCAGTCATAGTTGCTTTGCACAGAAAAGGCTTAACAGGCTGTGATGTTACTGCTGGCACGATTGCATCCCAAACCATTGTGCTCAAGGAGAGAGGAGAAGGCAGACTAAGAAGACACAGCGTCCACAAGGTCATCACAAGAAGACGATTTCACTGCTTTCAACAGTGTATAGCTTGGTTAATAATGGCAGCAGGCAGGTAGAAGAGTTTCTGTCAAGAAGAGCACCAAAGAAGCTCTTTGTCTTTAAGATCAAGATCAAGACAAGCTGGATTTTTTTGGGAAGTGCCAGGATCAGACTGCAGAAGACTTGTGTGTGTTCTCGGAAGAAGCCCACTTCTGACTCCTCTTAACAGAGGAGCGGTAACACTACCAAGAATCATCCGTCATGTTTCAAGAGACGCATCCTGAGACCCTTCCTGGATTGGACTGGCTCTTGTCGAACGTGGTGGGCTCGCTTACAGTTTTGGATGAAATCAATGCGACCTCTCCAGAGTGGGATCACAGCATCTTCAAGGAGCAACCAAACCCAACGAGCCATGAGCAAATTGGTGAAAAACAAAGTTTCGTCGCGCACAATGAAGCACTGCCCCATAAGGTACAGGGAAAGATTTTTAGTACACAATGGACTTATTTCACAAAAAGATCTAGGAAAGTGGACATTTGTGGAAAAACAACAGTTTCTGACAGTCTTCCAACCTCCCCGGCTGTCTTTCTGCTCGTCCCCTCACAGGTTTTAATTTCGTCCATTATCTGTTTGCCTGAATTAGCCGTTGTTATTTGAGTTGCCATGACAAGAGTCTCCCAGTCTGTGGTGGTGGTGGGTGGTGGGGTCCATCTATTTTAGAGCACCATTGATAGCAGACTGGTGTCTTTGTTTGACCACTGAAGACACTTAACAATCTGGGTTAAATTGTACTTTTTCTTTGGAGACTTTTTGTGGGAAACATTTCATTGGCTTGAGACGCAAGAGTAACAGAACTCACTGGAGTCATATTACCAGGACTTTTAAGAATTAAAACACTTAGTCCCATATCAGATGCGCAGTAGGAATGAATAGCAAACAGCTGTCTGGACAAAGATCTTGCTATAGTAGGAAAGATTCTTGGCTGCACCACGTCTGAACATCTGGCTTCTCAGAATCTGCCACTGCGGTGGAACTACATTGCCACAGCTGGCAGTGAACAAAGATAGGCATGCTAACAGCATTTTAAGGTATTTTTGAGCAAGAAAAAAAAATAAGAACTTAAAGGTGAACTTAAGTTTTTTGGCCCAGAGAAAAACTCTGGAATGAGGAGGGAAGTGATTTGCATAAAGCAGGGGGATTTTTTTTATGCGCTTGTGTCCGTCTCATCTCAATCATGTAGAGGCATTGTCACGCAGTGGGAGGTGGCAGCATTTCGTTCTGGCTCTTGTAATGACAAAGTTTCCACAAACAGAGGCAAACTGTGACCACAGAGGGGGTTTATGAATAGGGAAGGAGCAGAAGAAGGGCATAGATGATGTAGTGTGGGGGGTCTGCCACTGTCTGGCTCTGTCTTTGAAAACCCACTTGACCGTTTAGTTCATTCACAGTTGAACAATCTACATAGTAATGCAGAGCTTTCACTATGGCACCAGTGAAGTACCAATTTTAAGCTGGGTCTTTGGGCACTTTGACACCATCAACCTTTCCCAAAAGCAGATGATTCCAATTCCTTTGCATTTACGTATGGGAAGTTACAAGAAGAAGGCTGTTTATAGCTCGGGTCTTTTCACAAGCAGGTTGTAGGGTCAGTACCAATGCAGAAGCATGTTCTACAGCAGCTTTTTAGAACAGTAGCCATTTCTTAGACAGAAACAGCCTTCCAACAAGGCAAGGCAATTGATTTGTTTGGCACGTTTTAAGCAACAGGGCAATTCAAAGTGATTTGTGGCATTGGAAAAAAATAAAATGAAGTGACAAAAACTGTCAAAGTAAAGGAAAACGAAACAGATTATAGTTTATAATGTTCCAGTGATTATAAATCAAAGACAACATGGGGTTTAAATCTTAATTTAAAGTAACTCTCTGTTTCAGCTTTTTTGCGGTTTTCTGGAAGTTTCTTGCAGAGTAGTGGATCTGAATGCTGAATGCAGGTTCTCCATGTTTGGTTCTGGTTCTGGGGATGCGGAGCAGAACCAGAAGACCTGAGAGATCTGAAAGGTTGATACAGCAACAGCTTTAATGTATTTTGGTGCTAAGCCAATCAGTGATTTAAAAACTAACAACAGTATTTTAAAGTTATTCTCTGAGCTAATGGTAAGAACATTAGAAGTGGGGTTATGTGCTCTGTCTTCCTGGTTTTAGTGAGCAGCATTCTGGATCTGATGCAGTTGTCTGATCAATGCTTTAGGCAGACCTGTGGAGACACTGTTGCAGTAATCTGTTCAACTAAAGAAAGAAAGCATGGATGAATTTGTCAAGATCTTGTTGGGACATTAGACCTCTATCAGGAGGTAGAAGGCCAACAATGGTGTCTCTGAAGAGTCAGGACCATCATCAGACTCAAATCTTGGGCCTGGTCAGTCATTTGTAGCGGTAGGAGCTCAAGCTCTGTGCTGACTCTTGATTATTCCTCTTTTGCTCCAAAAGTAATTACTCTAGTTTTTTTCTGTTCAGCTGAGGTTATGGCACACTCATACATTGATTATTCTATACATCTACTCGGCACGTGAATGGGTTCATAGTCAACATGGTGACTCTGTGATGTATAGCTGTGTATCATCAGTGTATACAGTAACACATCCCTTATGTCAAACTATCCTGAGTGGCTTTAAAGTTTGTTTCATTTTAAAACACAATATCTTTAGAGATTTTAGACTGCAAAACTGATGCTTGCAAATCTAGGTAGGAACTACATTGCATTTTTTGGCGGTAACTTACATACATGTTTCAGTATAAACGTGTCTGTTACTTTTTGTCATCGTTGTTGGAAAAAGGAGATTTGAGTCAATACAAGCGTCCCTTTGCAACAACTCTGCAAATAAGTTGGATGCAGGAATGCTGCAGAGGGTTTTTGGTGATGATTTCAGGGTTAATACTGATGAATTTGCTAAATTTGACCATTTTCAGGGCCAACTGTAAAATGTGGTTCACTTGAACCATTGCACTTGGTCCACTTTCAGGTTACCGTTCTAATTTCGCTATTATTTCTTTCTTGATTTTTACTGTGACTATTGCCGATTTTTGATCTCCCAAACAAAGAGAAGCAGCGTGTTATCCAGACAACACTCCTGATAATTGTGCTCCATCTTGTGTTTTGCTCAAGGACGTCTCAGCCTTTCATGCACCACAACAGTCATGGGGACCATATCCATGTGCAGTCCTCTTTAACTACACCCTGGTCTTTTGCAGTCCAGGCCAGACGCATTCATTCTGACAACTTAGTGCTCACATCAAAACATCCAGACGTCTTTGCACACATGGTTTTTGTATTGGCAAAAACAGCGATACACTTGAGGTTTCAAACATGTATGAGCTCATCTGGTTGCCTCTGCTAACATGATAAAGAGCATAATATGACATTGTACAATATTTTGTTTGTTGATCAAAACATTTGATACAACCAATCCTTTTGTATGATCACATTAAGACGATTAAGTTACTTTCCCCAACCCTGTCAGACTGGCTAAAAATGCAACCTGGCAAAAGTTAGATTTGTAAAAAAGTTCTGAGCTGTTGATTTGTGAGCCTTTTCTGAAGCAAATATCTGAGTTTAAAAGCTGTTTCAGCTTCCCTGAGACCAGCAATGTGTCTCTGTTGACTTGAGGTGTCTCAGATTTACACCCAGACCAAATCGTACAGTAATGACACACACACGCCGATGCGTGAAGAAACGCGCAGAAACTCTGGTGAGCCTTGTTATATTTTCCGTTCCGCCACAGGCCTTGACCTGGAACCCTGCTGAAAGAGACTACACTGCTCTCCTGTGAGTTCAGTTCAACTGTCTCCTCCTCTCCGCAGCAGCAGATACAGCACATCTCTTCATGTATTCATGTTACATATTTTGCAGATCATGCTTCGATACATTGGCTATTGAAACCCTCGGCCAGCAGAGCTGTGAGGACTTTCACGTTCACCCCCAACAGTGCGCCTACACAGCGCCCTCCTGTTCTGTAGCATAATGCTATTTCAGCATATGGTAAACGTGTTAACTTTGATGAATCACTCAGAGTTCCAGGTAAATGTTTTCATTTTTTAAAATTTAGTCACATCACAACCACAGACTTAAAACAAAGTTTTTGAGATTTCATGTGACAGACCAACACATCGGTGCACAACTGCTGGAATTTAAAAGATATACTGCAAAGTGTGTCTTGCACATGTATTGATGTAATGTTACATTGTGTGTTAGCAACCTGCATGTAGGCCACACATTTCGAAAACGTATTTTTGCTTTTGGATGCAGTGGCTCTGAGATGTTCAACAGGTTTTGTAATCCAGCCCCACTTTAAACCCGTTCAGCATCCACTACATACCTGAAGTCCATTTTCTAATTGTGTGCCTTTTAAAGACAATTGGATCCACTAGATTTTATTTCAGAGGATTATTTGTAAAAAAATAATTTAAAGCCTTCCTTGACTTCATCGCTGTTCTGTGTTGGTTTATTACATCAATATCAAACTTGACATGAAAAACATCACTATTACAATTTAAGTATGTTTCCCAACTCAATCTTCTAAAAGTGTCAAAGCCGCTTTGAATTAAGTTCTGCACTTGCCTGCTAACATATATATTTTTTTTATATCAGGTGCAATAAACTAGAAGAAACATCTGAAACCTCTAGGATACCTGCCTCAGAGGACATCGTCTTCCTATATTTAATTTGAAACCATTTCTCTGTGCTGCTTGTCATATAAAGAGGGAGCAATGATTAATAAATGAGAATAGGGGACTTTTATGAGGATGGAAGATAGCTGTTAAGTGAGGAGCTGGGGACAAGGTCAACTGAGGACATCCAAAGGCAGTGACAACAGGAAGTGGTTAAACCCGAGCTGCCCTTTACCAACAATTAAACTTTACACCAAAAAGAACACGAACATCCAAATAAAGAACCAAAACCTTTAATTAAATCAGTTTTACTTGGTAGACCGATAGTAAATAGCAAATATTCTCCCAAAATCTCAAATTTCTTTGTATATTCACTTTTGAATTTGTCACGCGAACCACTCTTCACAGAGAAAGGAGATAGGGTGTTGGGGACCTTCGGTGAATCTCCCATGTCTGGAGACATGAAAACAAACAAAAAAGTTTGGGTTGATATCATCCCTCGACAACGACACCCACAGCTTGAACAGATAAATGTCACGCAAAGATGCGTCCCGAAGAGACAGCATCATCGCCGTGCCGATGACAAGCTCCGCGGTCACAGACGGCGCTCCCGCGGAAGTTTTATCTCTCAGGGACTCCCTGCAGTCTGCAGCTAATCTTTCCGCTCTCTGAGCTAATTGTTAGTTTGACCTTTCCGAGATAACACACACCCAGCGCAGCAGATGTAACGTGAGGAAGATCAAGGCTTTCTGATGTTCATTTAGATGGTAACAAAGATACAGCATAACTCCTGTCCTTATACTTTGAATATATATATATAGGCATATATATATATTTGCCACCAAGAATTTCTAATAAGGTGTAAAATAGAAAAGCAGTGATGAAAAAAAATGTGTATCTTCAACGACACACATCAGGATAAATTTTCTCCTGAGTTCTTTCAAAACTGATTCAAGGAGACAAGGTCACAGGGTTCACTCCACTCTCCCCGATGTTGCTGTAAACCAGTACACACACATGCGCTCGCCCACATCCAAAAGCGGGAGCCGGTGGAGGTCAGAATAACTGCTGAAAGTGTGTATACTCACAGACAGACTGACTGACTTTCTTTCTTCTTTTGGTGTAACGGCCTCTTTAAAATGACCGTTTTGTGTGTTTTGCATGGGTGAGTATCGGGGGCCTCGTAAAAGAGCGGTTGACGTTAAGAGCCTCGCCACGTGCCAGAGCAGCCGCGCCGTGCTTTATGCGCTTTGTGTAGGGGTGTGTGTCAGTCTGAACTAAAGTTATCTCCCTGTTGTTACACTCCTCTGTTCATCTACTTCTGTTACCTACTTTCTTTTGCGTATTCGCTTTTGTTTTCCTTCCCCTCCCGCCATCTGTCTTGCGAGTTTAGGCGTGGTGTGTTGAAGTCTTGCCAAATCACAAACAGCACTTGACTGTGTGCACCGTTATTCTGATGACCGTGTTTGCCGGATTTAAGGGTGCTTCACAAAGTAATCACATACCTTGAACAGTTTTATAGGTTTTTTTTTTTACTCCTCCAAATGTGAATTCAATGAGTTTGATGCACAATAAATACATGGCACAGAGCCGCAAAAGATAGTCACACCACTTGGATTTTCTTTCACTTTCTCATCTGAAAACACAATCTTTGACTTTTATTTTGATTTTAAAATAAAAAAGGTAAAAAGGACAATGCTCTACTGCCAGTTGGGACAGAGAAGCTGAAGAGTTAAACGCAGGGTAAAACGCAGACTATCCTGACACTCTGTGGGATAGTCGGAGTGTCAGGCTTGTCGGCTGTAGCATTTGTACTGAAAGCATTTAATGATGTGGTCACTCTGTCTACACTTTACGAACCTGATACTCCTGGCCTCCTTTTTATGCATTCAGGATAACAATAAACACGAATCTACGCATGTGCTGCAGTTAAGATTGACCTTCCAACAGAACAATGGTCCTAAACATACAACCCGAGCTACAGTGAGGTCCAGAGTTGGCTTTTAAAGGATTATGCACAGTATTTTTAAGATGTCACCTTGATTCAGCACTCCTGCACAAGGACCGGAGTTGTACACCAATGGTTTAGATTGACTCACATATGTGCCTGTGTGGCTTCTGGCACATGAAAAAAAAAGGTTTTGGGAACATGAATACTTTTGCTAAGCACTGTGCATGTCCTTACGCCGGAGCTGCCAGCATAATTTCACTTCATGTTTTTTCTATTAGGCTCACTGTATGCACACATGGAAAAGCGCCTTCATCTAGTGCACCTAAAGAGGCGCCCTACTGAGTCGCTGAGTCGGTAGCGTTGGACCTAAAGGTTACCGAAGGAACTAATTTTCCTATAATAATGTTTATAAGGAATCACAGAAGGGAAGAGCCACTAACAGAGCATTAGGAAATTTAAGAGATCTTGTCTCCTTCTTCCCACGGAGATACAAACAGATGACATCAGAGGGTGGTCCGCTCTGCCTTGAGCCGAGCCGAGGCCACGCAGAGTGGGTCTCCGTTGGTCTGCCAAACAGATGTTGGTAGCAACATAATGAGGCCTTCAAGCAGGAGACCTCAGGAGTTTGAGCTGAAGATTGTTTTCTTTGTTTTGTTTTGGGTTGTTTCTTTTTTTTTTTTTTGCAAAAGGATTAGACAGGGGGAAAAAAAAGCAGGATATAAAAACAAACAGTTGTCCTGCATGCTGCTTTGAGCCCTTGCTGTATTCAAAGTCTTACTCAACAGTTTTCTCTTTAAACGTTACAGGACACTGATATTAATCACTAGTGCTTTCTGATACTCCCTGATGTGATAGTTGGCTGCAGCATCCAGTTTGCTGGTTAATTAGGTCAAGAAAACTTGTAACGTGCACCCACCCATATTAAAAGAGACACGGAACAATTGCCTACTCTTGACTGTGTGACATTTAGACAGGGATTGTGGGGAGGGGCAGCGAGCCAGAGAGTACAGGGAAAAGAAAAACAACTTCCCCCTTTACCTGAGTTTGCATGTTTCGTAGAAAGGTGGAAGGCATATGGAGTTACAGATAGTCTGAAGTCTTTGAGGTGAATAGTGAAAATAAATCGACAAAGCAACCAAAGTATAGCCTTCTTGTTCTTGTCAAAACCTTAAAAAGAGACCACACATTCTGACCCACATTCACAGCTCCAACATTTGTATTCCTTCCAGTTTCACTTGTATCAAATGTATTTTACTGCAAAAGCAGCTGTTGTAATTGTAACGTTCATTTTTGCCCTCTTTCCATCATCCCTCCCATCACCTTAAATAAACACCTTCCTGTCTTTTTGTCCGTAGATGAAGTGTCAGAGAGTCCAGAGCTACCTGAGGATATTTGGGACCACCATGTTCGGCGTGTCCCTCCTGGTGGGAATCTCCACAGCCTACATCATGGGATATCAGTTCTTCACCACAGCTCACAATTATCTATCCTTTGGCTTGTATGGTGCTATTTTGGTCATCCACCTCATCATCCAGAGCCTCTTTGCACTCCTGGAGCACAGGAACATGCGGCGCTCCTTGGAGACGCCGATCAAACTGAACAAGTCCTTGGCGTTGTGCATTGCTGCTTATCAGGAGGATCCAAACTACCTTAGAAAGTGCCTGGTGTCTGTGAAGAGGCTGACGTACCCGGGGATCAAAGTTATCATGGTGATCGATGGGAACTCCGACGATGACATGTACATGATGGAGATATTTAAGGAAGTCATGGGATGGGACAAGTCGGTGTCGTACGTGTGGCGGAGCAACTACCACGTCAAAGGTCCAGAGGAGACTGACGAGAGCTATGCGGACAGCCTCCAGCAAGTCTCCAGGACCGTGCTCAACAATAAATGTGTGTGCATCATGCAGAAGTGGGGAGGCAAAAGAGAGGTCATGTACACAGCCTTCAAAGCACTGGGAAGGAGCGTGGACTATGTACAGGTAAGGCTTAGCCATTTAAGCAGGATAAAAGGTATCAGTTCAGCAGATTAACTTCACTATACCAAACATTAGGTGGCAAATGAAGAGGGGAGTGGTGTAAATTAGACGAGGGGATATGCAGTCAACAGAAGCATACATTGAGCACGAGGAGGAACGAGAGCAGAAAGACATGTGGTAGGAGAAGGGAGAAAAGGGGGGCTGCACAAAGCCAAACACGAGCTCCACAAAGAGCCTTTTGTGTTTCCTTTAGCCAGACGGTGACTGGATGCATCGTGTTGTGAAGTGAGGCGTAAAAAAGGGCAGCGGCGGCTGATGCTTAAGTGTAATACCAGATCGGTTTCATGAGTTTCAGGGTTACATCACATCACCGATGTGAAGGATTTTCTAAATCAAACCCTGAACCTGTGTTAGACCAGTGATTGGCATAGGGTAACAAGCATAGCTTGATTAAAACTTAAATAATATAAAAGAAATACAAAGTTTGTAAATTTTATAGTGAGTCTCGTAAGGAACAAATGCAGTGACTGTAACACCAACTGTTAGCAACCGAGTGTTTTCACATCTATCAATATTGAGTTTGAGGTAAAATGCATATCATAATAAATTAACACAATGCATTTATCAATTCTTTAAAAAATGTGGCGTTTGGAAGTAAACAAGCCCGTCACCTACAACAGACCTGTGCCTTCCAAACAACACTTGTTAAACAGAGATTTTGAAGGATCATGTTGGTACTCTCCAGCGTTTAGGATTTAATAAGAAATCCCTGCACTCCCACTACCATCGAGTTCGGTCTGTAACAGATTCCTTTGTTAATGGGGATTTGGCGGCAGGCTTCTTTTTTTTCCCCTCCATCAACTGATTTTCTTTATCAGGAAAACAACCTTTTATAGAAGAAAATGGCATGAGCGTCTGTAAAAGACTGAGCAAGAGAGGCAGAAATAGTTGAAAGAGGATCTCTGGTGGTTGCTGTAAAACCTTTGGCTGTACTATTTCTCTGAAGTAAGGGTTAGAAAGATTGTGTCTTATCTTTGATGTATAAACGCAGCTAACCCATTTTTGTTCTCTCAGGTGTGCGACTCGGACACCATGCTGGACCCAGCATCATCAGTGGAGATGGTGAAGGTTTTAGAGGAGGACCCAATGGTCGGCGGTGTTGGAGGAGATGTTCAGGTATCAAAACAAAACTATGTTCTCTTGCTTTTAGATATTCTTGAACTTGAGTTTTTGATACCAAAAAAACTAAGCAAATGCTATGCTTAAGCTTAATATCTGTTCCTTTGCCCTCTAATCTTTTCTGTAGATCTTGAACAAATACGAATCATGGATCTCCTTCCTGAGCAGCGTTCGCTACTGGATGGCCTTCAACATTGAGCGGGCTTGTCAGTCATACTTTGGTTGTGTTCAATGCATCAGCGGGCCTCTGGGAATGTACAGGAACTCTCTGCTGCATGAGTTTCTTGAAGATTGGTACAATCAGACCTTCATGGGATCCCACTGCAGCTTTGGGGATGATCGCCACCTTACGAACCGAGTACTCAGCCTGGGGTATGCGACCAAATACACTGCGCGGTCGAAGTGCCTTACGGAGACACCCATTACGTATTTGCGGTGGCTAAATCAACAGACTCGATGGAGCAAGTCTTACTTTAGGGAATGGCTTTACAACTCCATGTGGTTCCACAAGCATCACCTGTGGATGACGTACGAGGCGGTGATCACAGGATTCTTCCCGTTTTTCCTCATCGCCACCGCAATCCAGCTCTTCTTCCAAGGACGACTCTGGAATATTTTGTTGTTCTTGCTCATCGTGCAAGCAGTGGCATTGATCAAGTCGTCATTCGCGAGCTGCCTCAGAGGCAACATTGTCATGGTGTTCATGTCCTTTTATTCAGTACTGTATATGTCAAGCCTGTTGCCGGCCAAAATGTTTGCAATCGCAACCATTAACAAGTCAGGCTGGGGGACCTCTGGGAGGAAAACAATAGTGGTGAACTTTATTGGTCTGGTTCCAATAACTATCTGGTTCACCATCCTTTTTATTGGGCTTATTTACACAATAATCCAACAGACCAAAAAACCCTTTCCTCAGTCTGAGGAGATTGTGCTCATCGTTGGGGCAGTAGTCTATGCCAGTTACTGGGTGATACTGCTCACACTATACGCCGTTCTTATCAACAAATGTGGAAAGAGGAAGAAGGAAACTCATTATGACATGGTGCTGGACGTATGACCCAAAGATAAAAACACACCACTAACCACTGAAATATCTTCAGTTTCTTTTATATCCCTGTTTACAAAGATTGTCTATGCAGAACAAGCCTAGTGGCAAAATCGAGTTCTACCACAATGGATAAAAAATAAAATAAAAATAAAAAGTTTATCCATAATCCGCAACCTTGGAGAAGTGAAGGCTAACTGGACATCTTCGAAAACCAAGAGTGGCAAGTTTGCTGTCGTTAGCTTAAGTTAGCTCAAAAGAGTGCTAGGCTTTTGTAATATTAGCTACCTCTTACTTTTGTCGTATCCACTGGGCATCTGTCTAATATAAGTAACATAGTCAGAGAAACTGTGGATTTGTGGCTTTTCTCTTGGGGTTTAAACTTGACCAGGGAGAAGATTTTTCTCCCAGAGAGTCATTGGCACCAAGAAATATCTGCACCCCACAAACTGAGAATGTTCCGTGTGTTTCTGCATTGAAAGGGAGCCATGCGACTGCCAGTTTGTCTCCTCTATCAAGCAACTGCACAAAGACTATTATAAGAGGCACCACCTCTGAGCAACTAGTGTTACTAAAACACCCAAGTCGTTGTTCTTGTTTTTTGTTTTCTTTTCACCACATCAACACGCAGTGGGGTAATAGGCATTTAACATGAAAATGTTTTTCTCACCAAATATATTTTTTACTGGTGCCCATTGAAATGACACAGGGAAGCAATGAACACATTTACTGAAATGCATTCAGTATTTATTAGGCGGTTCTGCTGCAATTGGATTCAAATCCAGAGATTAAATGGACCAATAAAGCATTTTTATCGACTTTCTTGGGAAGCAGATGAGAATTTCCTTGGCTGCGTGAGCACTGGCCTTCTTGAGAAGTCCATCCTTTCATCATCATCTTTAGTTTCTTATGGAGGAATCCAGTGCCTCCTCCTCGCACCGTGATGATCCTACCTCCAAACCTCACTGCTAGTATACAATCCCAGTATTTTATTCACTCGTCCAAGTGTTCTGCTGCAGTTATAAATCTGAACAAACTTTTTCCTTCAGCAGTGGAGTCTTGTGCAGTGGTAGGGCATAGAAATCTGAAAAGTAAAAACTGATTGGTTGCCTTTTATCTCATTCTTTTTCTTTTGCAGCTTCTGTTTTCATGTTTTAATAATTGCCGTCTGCGTCACTCCATTTCACTGAATATAATTCAACTTTACAGACACACTTCTTTTTTTGAGTTCTTTGTATGTGTGTGTTTTATGTTGGTGGCTGATTGGTGACTTTCACTACTATGCTATTAGCATATTTATAGAGAAAACTGTACACACAAAATTAATTTGGTTTCCTAAAACGAACCACTGCACTGGTTCAGTTTTTTTCAGTGTATTTGTTGCTTTCGGGGTGATGTACTAGTGTGCCTTCTCAGTGTTTTTTTGTAACAGTTACAGTACCAGTTTACAAAGCACAAAGGGCTTTAAAATGGAGAGCTGCTTTTCAGCTGCACTCATGTCATATGGGACGCATCCAGAACCAAACCTGTGAACTGCACCTTCTTCTGAGGGGTCAGGGACCATCTGAAGTGTATTAAACTCTGAGAGGTACCAGCCAACCTGCAAGGTTCAATCCACAACTATGGTACTGTGAAGTACCAATGCTGCTCATGGCACTGTGCTGCAGGAATAGTGGAGGGACTCCGTGTATCACGCAGCGGCCCATGAAACACTCTTCACTTGTTAATTTTAGCAGACTCCATAAACATCTGAAAGCGACAACAGACTATGGTAACGTTCCTTGATTTTAGTGCCAAGAGAAACAGAGTTCTTGCTGTTGTTGCATTTGAATGTTCTCCAGAGTAAGACATATCATCCATCACAGTTACTGCAAACGTCCCTCTTCCGTCAGTAGACCTAAATTTAGCAATGATGACCGACGACTCGTTTTTAGCGACTTTAGAATTAGCATGGACGTTGAATGTAAATCGGTGTGCTGCAGACAAGTAATGTTTGGAAATGATCCCATGTGACATGACTGCAGGACTTCTCAGTGTTTACAAGATGAATCATTGTATGATATATTTTTAACTTGATCAGATGAACATATGACCACAAGCGGAAGGCTTTGTATCGCTGCTGCTGTTGCTGTGACCTTTTTCTTTTTCCTTTTTTTCTTTTTTGCTCAAACAATGTCAATTGTTTGCAAATGTTCTTTAAAAAGTATAAATTAGGACTGTGTGTTACAAAAAGAAAACAGTTTGTAGCAGTCCTACTGATAATATATTTATTACAACCTAGTTGACTGATCACCACCAAGATGATGAGGGAACCGGTTCCAATCCGAGGACTGTGATTTTTTATTTTTGTTATTATTTTTTTTTTGCTTTCCACCGACCTTTGCTCCCTTTCCATGTTGAGCCAAGCCTGCTTTCGCCGCTGGACTCTGTGCAAGGAACGGAGTGTAGGTGAAAGAAGAAGTTGTTGGGAAAAGTACTACCTGATCATAGGAATGTACATAAGGGGCACTTGATGGAAGGGAACATCATTTCGGGGTGAAACAAGGATTAGGAACTGATATGAGTTTAAATTTTATGCACTTTTTTTTACATCTCTCCTGTCCTCCAGTGTGATGCTTGACATAACCAAGACAAAAAAAATACCTCTCTGCGTTTAATCAAGGTGTCACGATGCTGTCCAAAAACTGATGCAATAGGATGGATTCTAGGAGTTTATGAGATGTTTGTGATAATAAGTATAAAACTGTCCATGTTTTTCTACGGAGTTCCAAAGAAGGAACTCTGTAGAATTGGGAGAACTGGAAGAGCTGGATTTTTTTTTCTGCCGTGTGTCGTTTCTTTGCTGTAGCAGTATTTTTACTTTGTATTTCAATGCCTTTTTGTATGTAGACATTTTTGCCCTATTTTTTGCTTATATACCAAAGAATTTAGTTTTTATATTCACTTGTGTTTTTGTAAGAAAAGGAAAGCGTTTGCTGTACTTTTAACTGTTTCCACAGTTACTTATATATGACCAAACAATGTGAAATTTTTGAGCTGGGAGAGTGAGTTTTTTTTCTGCAATAACAATGGTAAAAATGCAATTTGTTGGAATAAGTTATTGTTTTTTTCTATTATTATTATTATTTGTATTTGAATAGACAAGCATCATATTTATTTAAGATGATCCTGTGCTTAAAGAGAAAATCTTTAAAATAATGTCAAGTACATATCAAATCATCAGATTACATTTCTACACTGCAGAAATAAAATGGATATTTTCAGTTTTGTTGCATTTATCACACAGCAAAATAACTTGGTCTTTCTACGTCAATGGCGCCTGCAATAATTAATAAAGGTGAAACAGACTGATCGTTTTCGTCTCCATTGTGTCTGCTAACTGCATTATTTTTTGTCTGGAAATGCCTTATGGAGAAATTACATATTAAACAAACGAGATTTGGTGTTATTTAAAGGTGTAGTAAAAGACATATTTCTCTCATAACTAATCAAGTTATACTAAAATGAAAGCTAACAAAACTGTCATTTTTGTGCAGGATTTTTTTTTTGCAGTGTTCCCATTTCCTTTTGTAAACCCTGTGGGGTTTTTTTAAGTGTTAAAATAAATTCAATCACTAATATACTCTTACACTGAAAAATCCAAACTTTTCGCTCAATTTTTGCATTAGCCGAAATGATTGAAAGGGATCATTACAGCCAACAGCAAAGGTGATGCAGAAAGCAGGGGCAGAAAGAGAACAAAAACTGGAATCAGTCACAGGATTAGAGAAATGGCCAAATGGAAAATTGCATAATTTCTAAAGAAATTCACAGCAGCTTTGCATTGTTTGTCCTGGATGGTCAAGTGCGTTTCTCGGAAACAGCTGTTTGTCATGCATGCAACAAAGAGTACCAAATTATCGCTGAGCTGCAACACAACAGAAACGACCAGACTTTCTTCTTGATGCGTCAGCATTCGGCCCCATCGCTGGGCCGACTCTGCCAAACGCATTACGGCATTGCTCAGGGTTGCTGCTAGCAAGCTAATGACTCCCTACAGGCAAACTGTCTCCAGCAGCTGAGTAACTCTTACCATGCGGCTACCTTTCAGCTGAATGCCACTTTTTCTTATTTATTTATTTTCTTTCAGAGATTACAGAAGCAGCACCCTAAACATCCACCTATAACTCAAACCTGAAAACTACAATTTTACAGAGCAACTCAGTCCTGACCTTTGCACAAGTTGGATGACATGCAGTTCAGTGAGCTTCACAGTTTTCCACCAGGGACTAATCTTTTTTCATGAGATGGAACACAAGCACTGGAAAGTTTTAGCCCTGAAGTTAAAACGTTAATTTTGAACATTTATTTTCTGAGATTTTTTTTTTCACTCAAATGTAATCACTTTAAGTCTGCAGTTTAAAACCAGGGACAGTATGTTACCTTAATTAAGGTAATTAAGAAGTAGATCAATATATAAATAACACAAACATGTACAAGACAAAATACCAGCAGAAGCATTAATATGTGGGAATCACAGACTTTAAAAAAAATAATAAAATTGAGAAAGTGCTAGATTTTGTCTGCAGCTAAAGATCTGTTTCCCATTCTCTAAATATTGCACAAAGTGCAACGAATCAGTAAGAAGTAGCAATTGCAGTAAGCAATTTTCTGAGCAAACTCATTATGGCGAAACAGAGAGAAAGTCTCAACAGTGAGTCATGCTAACTGCTAATTAGAGACGTGCAATCGTAAAGCAAAGTGGAGAAACAAAACAGATTTTAACAATGGTGCTATACGACACTAATAAATAAAAATACAACTTGATTTTAATTATAACAACAAAATACTGGTATTGTCTGTCTTCTTTCTGCTTCTCCATGGACAACGCGTTTGGTGAAAATCTGCCCATAAAGTTCAGAAACATGTTGTTTAAGGACATACATTTTCTAAAACCTTTATAGGGAAATTTGATGGGAGGCTATATTTACATTCTTTACTACTCTTTACTACACCGTTTAAATTGTGAACGTTTTAAATGACTTTTGTGTTTGAAAGTTCCCCTACCTGGATAGTTAGTTTGGCCTTTTGGTTTCGTAGAATTATTTTCGTAGCAGTTCGCTTGGCTGTGGAAAAAGGAGAAAAATAAAGGTGTAATCTTTTGTTTTTAATTCAACCTGTGTTTACACAGGTTCTCATTTAAATGCCATCCAGGTCAATGTTGTAAACAACATTTTCAAAAAAAGATCAAATAAGCTTGGCGTGTTTGGAGGTTTATAGCAAGTCAGATGTGTTTTGTAGCTGACTTGACTCGATTTAAAGCAAGTCGTTATCCAGAGAAACGTAACTACCAGAAGACGGGTCGTAAAGGGGTAGTCAGTAACTCTGGTGTTTAAGCAGCAATGTTTAATTGCTGCTTAAACACCAATTGCCATTTGACTACCGATAACAGCTACAAAAACCCATTGCTTTAATATAATCCAAATGATCCATTTAAGGTTTCCTTGCCCTGAACACACCATCAGAGATGTAATAATGTTAAATGACTGTGTAGAAGTAGATTTAGCAACAGCGGCTCTGTCTTCCAGGATTAAAAGACGAAGTTCTGTGTAATATAACATGTCTTAGTACAATGGGGACATGAAACTCTTGGCAGAGCCAAAAAAATGTTATGATTCTAGATAATGAATCATAATACTTTTTCATGTGATTGTTTCATGTAAAAAGTTGGTCTACTTTAAAAGGCTCCTGTTTAACAACTAATCAAACTTTGATTATTTTCAACTTCTGACGAGCCAAAGATCTTATTTAATGGAGTAACCCTACATCCAACTCACGCTGTGTGATCGTCTGAAGGTTTATCGAAGAAATGTATTATTCTTCTCAGTCTGCTGGGACAACTGCATGAAATTGTTTACTGGCATGCTGATTGAGAAGGCTTAGTTTTTAGACCGATGGCCAAAAACAGAGTTGCACAACGCAGATTTGCCAAAAAAAAATTGTGAAACATAAACTGGGGGAGAGAGGATTATTTGATCTACGCACAATGCAAATAACTGGTAAAATTTGTAAAAAGCATTTTTAGTTTTACGTTTGCATCATCTGTAATAAATGGAAGACCTGCCCAGTGTGCTCTTCTTCTCTGTCAAGATCAGCTCCAGAGTCAAAGTGTGTCTGGAAACATGGATGAATGCTAGAATGTTATGTGTTGTGTTTGTTGTCTCAATGGTGCAACCAATATAAACTGAGAGACAGCTATAAATGATGCCATGGACATGTGGAAATACTTAAACCAGAATTGTTAGAAAGACTTCTCAGTTGAGCCAAACTGGTGATGATCTGTGGAAAAAAATCTTGTTATAGCCCTGCGGTTTTTGCAGTAATGCATAAACAAAAAGCTGTAAATGATGAAAGATGCATCATAGGCACTGAAATGCTGCATCTGTGATGCATCCCTGGTGTTTTAGGTCTCACATCATATGATCTCACCCAAGTAATCCACACAAGGTTCATCAAGGCCTGCATCGTATCCTAGCAGCATCAGGCCCTGGATCACTCTTCTTCATCCACACCAAGTGTTGTTGTGGGCTAAGAGAGAAGATAGAGAGAGATGGGAGGCTCTTCTTTCTGCTCCTCTTCTAACCGACCCACTAATACCTAAGAAAGTGAAGGCTCTATAGAGAGGAGTAGCCACTGAAACCCAATAGTACCTACATGGTACCGGTATGATTCCCAGCTTTGCTTGGCAAGAGCACCTTGGTACTTGGCAAGCTTTGTCTTGAATGCCTCCTCTAAGTAGTCAGTTTTATTAGGTCAAGTCTGTTTCATGCCTTTGATAGAATGGCAATATTTGACAGGCAAATATTTTAAAGTGATGCGTACCTTAGGATGGTCTGAAGCATTTTCACATTGATGTTTTAGCCCCGGGTTGTCAAACTCCATTCCTCAAAGACAGCTGTCCTGGTTCAAAACACTGAAATCAAATTGCTTAATTGCCTCCTTATTGTGTAGATAAGTTCTCCAGAGCCTTGCTAATGACCTAATTATTCTATTCAGGTGTGGTGCAGCAGAGGCACATCTAAAGTTGCAGAACAGTGGCCCTCAAGGACTGGAGTTGGACACCTCTGGTTTAGCCTCTCTCTCTTCAGCAATGCCCTTTGATGGACTGACAACCAGTCCAGGGTGTACCCAATCCTATCTCTCAAACAATGTCCACTGGACAAAGACCCCAGTCACCCTGAGACCTTACAAGGACAACTGGGTCTGGACGATAGATGGATGGATGCTTCTCAGGGGACAGTGGGCCTTTCTTGCTGTTCTCCCAGCAACCATGTTCATTACCTGGTGGCACCATCATTATTTGACTTTCCCCTTTTTTTGAGCAGGAATTGAAAATCTTGTTTGAGAGTCCTTCACCCAAAGGAGACTGGGCAGGATGGTGAGACAGTCTTACGCCACGAATGTGTGGTCAAAAAGGGTTGCTAGGGTACCACATACTGCACGAACAAAAACCGTAGTAAATTGAGGCTTTGCTCACCAGATGTTGCTCCATATGGGCCACCTTTGTACTCTATCAACTCAACGCTGCTCCATGTTTCTTTATTTTTGTCTTCTCCTTGTCCACTGTGTCCCTCACCTCCTGCTAGACAAGCCGTCAACTCTTCTTACCCTGGGACTTTCTATTTTGAGGCACCAAACGGCTTGCCAGAGATTCCTTTTGCCACTGTTCCCATAACAACTTTGTGGCTTAGTGACAACTTCTGCTGTCTCCAGCTCCCTAGAAGCACTCGACTTCCTGTTGGAGCCAAGTTTGAATCAACTGCAAATACACTGGGATCAGCGGGAATCTCCAGAGAAGACTTGGTTTTGGTAACCTTGAACTCTTCTGTGAAGCCATTAAATTCTGAACTAACAAGTTCTGTGCAGCTCAAGAAGACAGATGTTGCTCGAGACCATATAAAAATACTTCGATAGCTTATATCAGATTATTGCTTTATAGAGTTCAGGATCATGGGAGGGGACATGCTGTGCAGCATTCATCAACATTCACTTGAGAATAAGCATGAGGCTTTTCCTGTAGTTCTCCTCATATTTCCTCCCTCAGACTGTCCAAATGCACTTAGTGTGTCTGTTTAATCCTTTGGACTGTGCTGCTGTAGCTGCTGTCTTTACTTTTGTAATATAATGTCAAAGTTGTTCTCCAATCCTTTCCTAACGTTGCAGGTTATAGCTGAAACAGATTTATGGCCACCTCTAAAGGTGGATCAGAGGCAATCCGCCATGTTGGCGACTTCATATGATAGCAGGGCTACATAATCTTTGTTGTTCAAAAGCATGATCTGATAGGTTCTCAAGGCTTTTGCTACATCTCCAGATGAGGAAGGTGATGCAAACCTGCTGCAGATGCACTGGGTGCCTCTCCATTCACGCCTTCTTCATTTTGATCATTAGTGCTCAGATTTGGGACTTTTTTTACTTCTCCTTTGGGACCTTTATGACCATTGAAATGTGTTGCTTTTATATTTTACAGTTTACTGTAGGTAAATCAGGTGTACACCTAGATGAGGTATTATCTACTAGGAGGAAAATAATTTTCAAAAACCTGTAGTGAGATTTTGTTTTTCCATTTCCACATGTTTTATGACAGCACCGAGGCACTGATGGGCTCCCCTGTCAGGACAATTATTTTCAAAATGAGGCAATTCTTTTTCTCATATAAGCTGACTTTTGACAGCATAAATGGTGCTCAGCTCAAGTGGGTTATGTACCAATTATAGATGTCCTGTGCACCCATCTGCCTGGGGACATAAGTCAAAAAGACAGAAAGTACCTCTGTACGGTACGTATTTAATTCACATCATTAAATTTCTGCAAACTGAGTTTTGCAGAAATTCAACGAAAAAGCTCAACAGACTTCATGGTTGGATAGTTCAAGCATACTGAAGCATTGTTTCTTCAGTCAGCTCAAAAATGCACTTAAACCTTTGGGGTTTTTCTGACACTTATTTCATGATTAACATGCTATAGTGACCCCGTTGAGTTTCATTTTATGCCTCCCCCGGTTCTGTGATGCCAGCTTGATTTTCAAAAGTTCACGTCTGCAAGATATTAGTGATGCGATTTACGGATCACCAGAGGCTCATCTTTGTCAATTTATGGCCTAACGGCTTTGTGGAAGAGACTTTGGTTATTTTTGCTTTGATCTGTCGTATTTCCCAAACCTCGATTGGCTTCAAACTAAAATGAATGGAAATATGGTGTAACACAAATGATATGCAATTAATTTTTAAACATTATTGACGTTTCATCTCTATAATTACTCGAGATACTTGGCAATAAATATCTGCAATGCAAACAGAAGAAAATATGAACAAAATGGTAGATCTTTGGTTTTAAATGGGGGGTGCATATCGGCAAAGACTACTTCCTGTTTTTTCGTTATTTACAAAATGGCACACATTCAGAAATATTTTTCATTGTAAAGTCCTTATCTGTTTGGGATCTTTAAAACACAATTCTCTCAGTGGGTTTGAGATCTGCGTTTGATAACTGATGCTGGGGGTCAAGGGGTCTGGGCAAACCCACATGTCAGGGTGGGGCGTTTCTCCCAGCGTGATGTGTCCCAGACTCTGCTGCCCCGTGGGGTTTCTCGCCATGTTTAGAGGTTAAAGGAACTATAATTTACAAAACCTAAATGGACCCTCTACTTCCTATCCCAGTCCCAACACTCCTGGTTTTCCTGCAACACGACCCCCTCTTTGGCCTTGTTTTCTCACCCACATCTTTCACCAAACACCTCCCCCCCTCCTTCCTTTCTGCCACCCTTTCCAGCCCACTCCGTCTTACCTTTCTCTTCCTTTTCCTCTTTTCTGAACTCTCTAACCACATAATGGCCTGCATTCAAAAGGGTTAAATGTTTTTAAAAAACCCCATCTGGTCTCATGCAAACAGCAAAAAGTTAGCCCTCTGTTCCATCCCCCCCCCTCCCCCCCCCCCCCCCCGCTCAAATCCCCAATTTTGGGGGACAACAAAACAAACTTAAATGCTTATATCCAATCCTAAAAGTTCCCAGTTTTATTGAGTCCCATTTAAATCTGAACATTTGTGAGAAGCTTGAATAAGTGGCATTGGTAGAGTCCCGAAGTCTTCTGCCTGAAGGATAGCTCACAGGCCACCCAGGCTTGTGCAAGTCTATTACTTTAACATGGCATGCTGTTGTTGCAACATCCAGTGTCTTTACCCCATCATTACTGATGGAAAGAGTCTCTGAACTGATGCGGTAGATTTAAGAACCACAATGTCCACCTGAGTATTTTGAACAAACTGTTACGGTCGTCGTCTTGGCAAACATTCATGTTCCATCAGCGGCGGCAGAAGTGAAATGAGAAGAAGCTAACCGGTGCCAGATGGAACCATGAGTATGTTTCTTTTATTCCTCCAAAACCCAACATGTATAAAAATGTTTTTTTATGTGAGAACGCACGTGGTCATAAAATCCAAATGTGAGTGGCATGAAAACACAATTATGTTTGTTTGTTTGGCTGGATGTCGATGCCGTGCTTTTTTGTTTTCAGAAAGTCAGCGTATCTTATTGGTTCGGTTTCCTGATGCTCTTTGGCAAAGCTAAACCAACTTTAAATATATATATACATATATATATGTTCGTGAGCTGACCCATCAATATCCTATCTCTATATGTGTTCAGACCATAATAGATATTTTTAAATTTGCTTTAAATACCATTTATGGTATTAATGAATTTCAACGTGATGTCTTAAACTGAAGATAAGAATGGAGCGATTTAGCTGTGGGGTGCAAATAAAGTCGAAGTTTATTTGAGCCCACAGCTAATAAATTTAGCTGTGGGCTCGAGCAAAACTCACCCCCCATACATGTGGTGAGCTGAGTCACGAGACGCTTTTTTATGGAAATGCTATAGTATCGAAATAGTTATGTTTGCACGCATTCTGATTGTTTGAAGAGATGTACAACATCCTGCAGATATGTAAGTTAGCGACCAAACGAAGATTGCCTTCATGAAGTTGGAAAAATGTCTCCTTTTAGCCCACTAAACCATATAAGTGTGTGGCAGCACCCTGTGGGAGGCAGTATTGTCTTGCCAGCCGAAGTGAACAATCAACATTGTCACAAAAATCTGGACCGCACATGGAATTAAGTAGAAAACTTGTGGATGGGTAGAAACTAATAAATGCAGGCAGACTGGGAGGTATGGACTAGGCCATGGTTGGTCTACATCAATACTATGACTCTGTACAACCTAACTCACAAACCGATGACGTTCAGGAAGCTTTACAGGAACTTTTCTCCTTGTTTTTGATACGGGCAGTATTTTGTTCCAACTGGAGTTTCCTCATCAATGTGCTAGCTTGGATAACATTCTGATGACCTTTCACCTTTTTGTTTCTAAAGATGATTCTGACTTGACGCAGAGATGTGCTAAGCTCCTTCAGAAAATGTTTCCATCTGATGCTTCGTCCTGATTCACTCGGCTACCTTTACCACCTTTCTTCCCATCTTTAATGGGATCTTTGGACAATTTCACTTATAATAATAACATATTTCAACTTAGTTATAGTTAATTGTACGGGGATAAAAACTTACCAAAAACTTGTTCTCCAACATCATAACTTAAACTGATCATTTTATAATTAAACATGATTAAACCTCTATGATCTTTATAGAGAATTTGATCATCTCCACTTACCTTATGTACCGTCGTTATTAACTAAAAAAATGAGGCCAAACATGGCAAATTCAGCCACATTCCATGTTGGTATGTTGAAATACATTTTTGCAGCATATTCGTGTTAGTTTCTCTCTGCCTTATTCACATACAGCGCATGCTGCTTGTGCTCTAATTTAATTTAAGCAAAGTGAATTTGATCTTCCCCAGTGGAAGATGATTAAAGAACCTCTAAGTCTTGAAAGGGAGGGTCTGCTGAGTGACCTGGTGACCTCTCCGCATTCTTGATATGTCAACAAAGATGGTAGCAGCCTAGGAACTTCGTGGTCCGTCCTCAGTAAAGTACACTGTAAAGTAAAAAAATATTTCAACTGAGCTAATACCAGATTATTTCAACCAATGCAGATAATCTTGGAACATAGCCCATAGAAAAAAACAGAGACATGATTCCCAGTCTGAAGATGGTAGTAAATAAGTTTATTGGAAAAAGGAAGGTTTCGTGTTCTTCATCACTTGAGCCCCACTGGGATAAACAGTGAAATAATTGTTAAGCAGCAAATGCTTTAGAGTGCTGGGCAAGGCAGCACGGAGCGTTCACATCTTGACAGCAGTTATTATCACGACGCGCAGAGGGAAATATTCTGCTTTGCTTTACGCATGTCAGGGACATCAACGGAGTCCACAAAAAGCCCAGACTCTCTGGATCGGACTGTGGTCCAGAATCAAAGCCGGCCCAAAGGGGGGAACCAAATCACACACTTTCACTGAATCCACTGGAGCTTTGTCGTTCTTTTTGTCACTTTTTTGATATTTGACAGATATGCAAAAATCTATTTGGTCACGTCTCTCCACTTGACGTGTTGGACGACTGGGCCGGTTCTACTGACAGATTGGTGAGATGTGGTTAAAAGATCCATGACAAGTTATGAGTGTTTGTCTACAAGTCACATTTTACTTCAGCAATTTCCCCTCTAGCTTTTATTGCCTACAAGAATAAATGTTTCAAAGTTGGTTCAGTTTCCAACATAGAATGGGATCAGTACATTCCTTTGAAAAGCGTGAGAAAGTGTGAGACGTTTTTTATTTATTTCTGCCGTTAAAATTTTTTTTTTGGACACATTATTATGATTATTGATGGTGGCACCCGCATACCTCACAGTTGGGTTAACAGCACAGACTTACCAGATTTAGCCAGCATCTTAGGTTGATGTTCTGGGCTGAATTTGCACATTTCAGAACAAAACCCGAGCGGTTTTTATTCCCGTAGCGTCTATTATTGTGGCAAAAGATGAACGTGACACTTTTGAGCATGTTGAAATTGTTCACAAGGACGTACCAGACTTGTGCAGCGACACAGTTCTCTTCCTGATATGTTGACTCATTTCCTTTGACTTTCCAATTGTGTCAAACAAGAAAGCAGGGTTTTCCAAATGTGGCCTCCAGTTAACTCAAATGTGTCGGTTAGCAAAGAAACAAAATGTCCGAAGGGGCGACATCAAGTGCACCATTTCTTCATCGGTTGCCTAAAACCCCAATTACTTACCCACCATTTTTCAATTCTTAATATTTATATGTCCCATAATGAAAAGTTACAGCTTTGTTTTCAGAATGGTGTTTAACGATGGAGTCGGATTATGTGCGAGGCCTGTGCAAATGTTGTAAACCAACCAAAATGCACAGGTTTTTAAATTATTGCTCAGCAGGGGGGCACTTTTAAACATCTGCTGGCAAAACAAAAAGAAAAACGTAGTGACACTAAATAAACACCAGGTGGCACCGTACAGTGCGTGATTAATGACCAAAATAGCTTTCCACACTTTAAAGGTGCATCCTGTAGTTATTATTCGATTCCAGGAATTTCTTTAATGTGTCATTTTAACATAAATGTTTGAAAGAGAAACAAAAGGTTTTATGGTCATGATTCATCCCGGTTTTTATTTTTTGTTAGTTTTTTTTAATGTTGCCTCAGACACATATAAACAAAAATATGTTGCCCTCAGAAACAAATTACTTCGATATAAAAAGTTTTTCTTAAAAAAAAAGAAAAGAAAAAAGTTGAAATGTCTACTTTGTAAAAAAAAAAAAGTTCTCTTTATTTTTGCAACAAGATACAATGATACAGATCACATCGAAACCATACAGTTGACTTACTTACTTGCATTGTATAAAAAGAAACTGAACATTTTATTTTTCTCCTTACTGTCTGACAGGGAAAACTTTAAGGTCGTTGTATCAAAAATAAGGCATAATGTATTTTTTCAGTACCGCATGTAAATATCTGGTTCCACCTGCAGGTGAAGTTGGGAGAAAGCGCATCTAAAATCACGAAATCTCCAAAAAGTGTACGAACTGTGTTGCAGAATCCTCTGGATGCAAACGCAAAGATTTTTAGGCCATTGCTTTGAGATCAGAAGAAGCTACTTCACTTCAAGCACTTCAAGTTCAAGAATCTCTGGACTGCAGAACAAAGAGGGAATGTTACCATAACTTGTAATTTTTGTGAATTTTTAGTTCTCTCATCTCCTCTGGATGAGAGAACTAAACTCCAAACTTCAATAGTCAAAACTCTAAATGTCCAGCACACTGGACTGAAAGTGTTAAAATGATACAAGGAAAATGATATAAGCGAATCATCTTCTTAAATATGAAGATTTTCTGATAAAAACGTCTGTTAATTACTAATCAGCATAGCATAAAAAAATACAGACGCAATTGTCCTGGGAGAGAAAATTCAACGATAACAGAGGAAAATCACCTGTTGATCCTATCATGACCTCAGTGTGAAGTCCAGTTGTTGAACGAGCTTCCGATACTTGCTGTATGTCCCCAAATCTAATTGATTAAAGATCCACACATTGACATTTACTGATCGTTGAGAGGTGCGAGTTCAGAGCATGCTATGCTTCTGTTTGAGAAGCATCAGCTCCTAAACTGCACTTTCTCTTTCCTGGTTGTTCGATTGGCTGTTTGACCAAGTATTCATCATCATCATCATCATCATCATTAGAACAAGAATCTGCAAAGGCTTGAGAAAGGTCTTTGGTCTTTATTCTCATGGAAGTTTAACAAATAACAGCTCCTTCTTTATTAACACCACTCTCCACAGATTTTACTAGACGAGCCCGCGAAGATACCATCTTTTTGGGTTCTCATGCAAAGATCTGCAACTCTTTCGCGTCCTCGGCAGGCTTATTTTATTAAAATCTGGCAACTTTTTGTCTCACAAAATCCAATTTGGCAACTGTTCTGCACCACTTTACAGCCAATTCTGCAAACCACTCTTAACGCAAGTCACAAGGATCGGCCAGGACATGAATGCAGTCCCTTCAGAAGGAAGACGATGAATATAGCTGTCAAAGCTGGGAATGGATGTCATATACGTCCGTGTAGTTATTTTGGCATTCCTCCACCTGCTGACATTCCCAGGAAGGTCGTCCACTTGCTGTGGAACAACAAGTAGCCATTCTCACTGACGTTTTTTTTTTTTTTTTTCATATCATAAATTTTAATCCAATTTTCTCCCAGCATAGCAGCTGGATCTTATTTGGGAAAATGTGATTATTACATATTTGCCACAACTGTAGCCTGTAGTCTCTGCAGAATGACAATTCATACAAGCCAATTTTAACTGGGAAGAACAGCTTGCCCACCTGAGTCACAAACACTGACTGTTGCTAAGTTACCAAATAGTCTCATCTACTGCAACCCTCAGCCATAACCGGCCGCCAAGATATTTGGACTGTTGGTACCTCGTTGCGAAGTGAATACTGGAATCTTACGTAATCTTTCTCAATCTCAGTTCTGTCTCCGTTACATGGAAAATGCAGTTTATCATTCATCCCACTTATTACGATAAAAACTACCCAAACCAACCCTACCTGAATAGTTCATTGCCCCGTCAATCTAACAATTACTTAAGTCAGTAACACGATGCCTATTTTCCAAAAAGTTCTACTTTTGTGTCATCAGTTCACTAACGATGGGAAGTTCAACTATACAGAGAACGAACCTGCTCTTGTGACATGGCTCCCAAAGAAGAACCGGCTCTTTCCGTTCCCAAGTGGCTCCTGAATTATTACCGTCTGCAGCTTCATATTTTAGCATAACTTGGCAAAATATAAATGCTTTGTGTGACAAATCTTTTTGCCTTCAGTGTTCTTTAACTGAGAAGCCTTATGCTTATGCTTACATTTATGCGTTTGTTCTGTTACAAAATTCATGGTTTTGTATAATTTTTCATTTTCATTAACACAAAGGTTGTTGCACTAATAAAAACAATCTCTGCCATTAGAGAGAGAGAGCTGAGCAGCAAAAATGAAAAAAAGTGGGGATTGTTCTCTCTCCTCTTAGCTTGTTTTGCTCTCAACCTTTCATGTGGTTTGCTTGCTGCCCTGCTGAATTTGTAATTAAAAATGTCTCTCAGTGAGTCGTCAGTTCCTGTCATTTACTTCAAAGAGCCAAAACATTCGCAACTAATCAATACAATCTCTTCATTCAAAAACGTCTGCAACAGACTGGCGACCTGTCCAGGGTGACCCCGCCTCTCGCCCGGAACGTTAGCTGGGGATAGGGACCAGCAACCCTCCCGACCCCAGTAAGGGACAAGAGTCAGAGGATGGATGGACGGACGGACGGACGGACGGATGGATTTAAAAACGTGACACCGTCTCGCTGCGAGTCATCAGGACTTTTAGCATCTTTTTGGAATTGAGCCAGCTGTAGAAAAGTTAACTTTTACAAAAAAAAATGATCAAATCTACAAACATCCATACAGAACAACAAAATTACAATAAGGAAACTTTACAAACGGCACAAAGTTTAAACAGCAAATCCGTGAACATGTAAGAAAGGCAATGTCACTAAAACGATAGCCCAGGACAAAGAAAAGCAGTAATATTTTCTTTTTCTGAAAGAGTCCCAAAACCAAAGGGTAAAAAAAATATATATTCTCAGGGAGGTAAAAAGGAGATGTCTAGGGTCAGACTAGAGAGGAATCTCCTCAGACTCTGGGTCCCATGTTCTCTTCATCAGACATGTCTCATTTGGTCTGCTACTGCCCACAGGAGACTTCAATAAATTCAACTGTACTTCCTTATATGGCCGCATTTACCAATGTACTTACCATTACAGAGTTAGCAAAAAATACATTTTAAGAAAGAGGGGCAGATTTTAGAGTAGCACAAGCAGTTCATTTTAATGATCTATTTAAATAAAATAAAAAAAGTGAAATCTCTTACTTTATATATCTTACAGACAGCCAGAAGCAGTGTGTTACATTTTAGTACAGGCAGTGAGCTGGCTAATGATTTAGTGCTACCAAGGGAACCTGGGAACCAGGGATCTGCTCCAGATGTTGAACAAAACGGGGGACTTCGTCGTTCCTAAAGGGCTGAAGTGTGCACTCGAGTGTGTTCAGACCATTGTGTGTATATTTGTTCTGGCATACGTGTGTGTGGGGGGGGGGTGTGTGTGTGTGTGTGTGTGTCTACGAAGCTTCAAATGTCCACCAGAGTTTTGACTTAAAAATACACTGCTGCACAAATGATCTCCTCAGACAGGAAGGACATTTTTCAAGTACACACAGACACATTCATATCAAACAGAAAGGCTCTGTCATTTTCAATACCCCCATCACAGAGTTAACTTTTTGTTTTATCATTAAATCCTCTGATCCGTAAGAGTTCCTGCTTGAATTTTAATGCCATTAAAAAAAAACAACCTTCGTGGCACCTTCCTAAACGTTTGATGTAGAAGTATGCACAATTTCATGAACAGACAAGCTGGCTTTGATGAAAAATCTATTCAACTTCAATTCAGAGATTGCAGCAGCGACTCAGTGCTGCGCTACGTAGGGGCTTCACTCACCTCTGCATGTTGAATGCTTGAGACTGAAAGTGAAACTGTCAGGACTCTATTTTTGAATAATTTGGCATGTATTCCAATCACAGAAACATGATTCTCATTTGCTTCTTTCAATGCAAAAAAACAAAACAAAAAAATACATATATATATATATATATATATATGGATGAAGGATTACTGTAAAGTTTCTGACTCAGTGCAATCAATTGGGTGATTCTAGCTCTAAAAGGTTTGACTAATATGAAGAATGTATTGGTCTGATTGTGTTTCGAGGGAAACAAATTGGTTTGTACTTTGTTATTCAACAGTTCAGTGGACTTTATTCATTCAGAGCCAACTCACAACTGTCATTTCAGAGGAAAAGTCCACTTTGCGCTCTTTCTTGGTCCATTTCTCGAATGCTGACAGCGTTGCGTCATCGCTACACATGCTGTCAGCGAGTGTATTCCTGATCTCTATGGCTCCTCTGAGAACATTCTCGTTTCACCTAATCTGACACTCTGGACAGTCTGGACGGACAATTTGCCTTCCACTGTTCAAGGAGTGAATATCAAAATGTTTCCTGGATTGTTCATTAAAACTGAATAAGTTGGGTCATTTTTACGTTGACATATCCGACTACAGACTCTGTTTCATCCAGTCTGTAGTCGGCTCCTAATATCTCTTTTTTCTTTCTCCGACAGATGTTTTGTAATGTGTAATTTTCTTGTCAAAAAGAAAAGTCAGTGTTGATCTTAAATATGTGCATTTGCACAACAACTCAGATCAGAAGGGGTTTCTTCATAGTGGAAGGATCTTGGACACTACTGATGGGGTTTTCCTTTCAGGACAATCTGTTCTCAATAAAATCCTAAAAGCCAGAAACAGATTTGATCCCATTCCCTTCACAAAGTTTCGTTTTGATATACTCTCTCTGCATAAAGCAGGACGGGTGACATGTTAAGAGATTTTTCAGCATTTTTCTACATGGTTTGCATTCACGTTCTTGCAGGGTGATTTCAGAAAGATTCTCTTCTAAAGACAAAAAAAAACCCCCATCCTTTCAACTCCTGAATCACTTTAACACAGTTGAGCAATAAAGGCTTTAACATTCAAGAGCACAGCATTGAGGTTCTGGGAATAAAACAAAGGCATACCGCAGAGATTTCCTTTTTATAGCTTTAACCAGTTCCCTTTTGAATCATGTCATCCTTTTAAATTAAGCTACTTCTCCTAACCAACTGGCAGATTTGTTTTTTGGTGCCGCTCTAAATACTGCATTGGAAAAAAGAGCCGTATCAAAGGATTAAGAGGAAAAATTTAAGGAATACACGAATCAGATACTATCATTTTACGCAGGAACATAACGTTATCATCACTGATGCTTATCTAAATCTAGTTGTTCACTTTATGACTTGACCCTGACAAAGCACTCCATTTAAGTATGTTCCACTTGTGCCAGATTTGAGCAGAATATAATTATTAAAAAAATAATAATAATAATTGGCATCTTACAGGAATGAGCTACTTACCTCTGACAAGGTCTCACCAATATATACATATACATCTTCTGTAGGCACACTACCAAACAAAAGAAACTTTCGTTTCATTATATGTTTTTTTCCTTCTCTCAATTTATTCATAATGATCCAAAGTTGCATAACTTTCCCAAAACTTGCTAATTCTCTCACCACCGTCTGAACAATGCACTTAAAAACCACCTCTACTTCACTCTACGCACCAACTGGTTCAAGTCACATCAGCTTATCTGTAAATGAG
This sequence comes from Phalloptychus januarius, assembly GCA_902982915.1. Taxonomy (NCBI): domain Eukaryota; kingdom Metazoa; phylum Chordata; class Actinopteri; order Cyprinodontiformes; family Poeciliidae; genus Phalloptychus; species Phalloptychus januarius. The sequence continues at coordinate 12,462,715 of CADWAE010000481.1, forward strand.
GCCATGTATTTTTTTTTCTTTTCTTTTGCCTTATTAACAAATTAACTTCTCCTGGTGACGGCAAAACATTTGAATAATTACTTCCAGATGCTTCCTGTTAACGAGCAGTCGGGCTGTTTTCGAGTCAACCTGGAGGCAAATCAAAGCCATCGACCTTTTACAGTGGGCAACTGTTGAAAGACTAAAACTTCAGAGAAAATCTTTGTCGTTGGAAAAGAAAAAGGTGTCTGAATTTTGTCTCACTATTTTCCTACCACAGAGATGCAGCAACATGATATCAACTTTTTTTTCAAAAGCGTAGCCTCATCTTTTAACTTTAGACCCCTGAATCACAGCAGAAGCTGTACCGTCTCTGTTTTGTTTTTCGGTGCAAAAGGTTTTGGTGAAGCTCTGTGGGGTTAAAAGTCGAGCTTTGGGGCAGTGACACACTGCTGGATCGATTGTGAGCGAATTTCTGCTTTTTGTTTCTGTTTTTTCTCTTTCTGCAGCCATAGAAGCAGACTCATTTGCTCCCACTACCTCAGGTTACAGCAGCAAATACGATTAGTTACCATGGCTACGCAGACGATACGTCAGCTCTACGTGACGACGTCACCAGGCAACTCTGATCCCATCCGTGCACTGAATAGAAGTGCATGGATGAGGTTGTTTTTATTTCTATCTGGATGTCGATTGCATTCGAAAGGAATCCAAAACAGTTTCTAAAAAAGTTTATATTCAGCTTTGGAAAAAATGAAGAGCCCACTGCTCTGAACCCCAGAGAAAACCTCGTGGTTATTTCCACTAATTATTGATTTATGAACTCCACTAAAACAATACTAAAGCATTACTTCTAAATGAATATGAACTTGTTTTCTTGCCGTATTTGAGGTCTGAAAGCTCTGCATCTTTTTCCGTTATTTTGACCATTTCTCATTTTCTGCGAATAAATACTAAATTTTGCTTGGAATTTTGGAGACATGTTTTCAGTAGTTCATGGAATAAAAGAGCAAAGTTCATTTTGCTCAAAAGTATACCTATAAAATGTATAAATATATACTTTCTCTAAAATTAGAGAAGCTGGTCATTTTAAGTGGTCTCCTAATCTTTTTTCACAGACCTGTATATAAGCAGTAATACTCCGCTTGAAAGTAAATCTGCTGGTTTTCTCCTTGGCACTCAAGAGACAACGACTGTGAATGCTACACTGCTGAACGAAGGGAATGTTTAAAGAAAAAAGTCTCGAACATTGATGGTTTAAATTCAATGACATGAAGGCCTGTTTTAGGCCTTCATGTCCTGAATCAGTCGTAGTACTACAGACATTTTTATCGAGACAAAATCAAAAGCGTTGCAATGTACCCTGAGTGATAAGTAATTTATTTCCTCATTAGTCATGGACGGTGCTGAATCGCAGTAATATGATGTTTTGCTGTGCAAATCTTCTAAGTATTTCAGCTTGAGTTCTTGCTTTGTTTCTACGTGTTCTGCGGTTTTTAACAGTAAATCCAATCCAACATTATATGGGGAGGGCACCAAGATTTTAAAAAAATCATTTACCTTTTAGTTTTGTGCTGAACCAGTTTTCTTCTGCTTTATTGCAAGTGCATTCAAATGGAGAGCAAAGGATCCTCAGCTTGGTTTTGTACGTAGAAACAGCAGCTTATGTGCTATGGAATTACACAGCATTTGATCCAATCCCAGATCTTAATTTCCTCATTTTAATAAAGCTTTACTACACTCTACTGAGGCAGAGTTCTTTCATCCAGACTTGGTCAAATGTGCATTGTTTTTCTCGTAAACGCATCGGGGTGTGCAGGTCTTTGAGTCAGAAATGCAATGCAAACACCTGAAGTAATTTATTCTCACCTCAATGAGTTTCACTCCGTTTTTGGATCAGATTCAACAACATAAAGCTGTCTGAAGATCAGCTGTTAAGGATTGAGAGGACTTCTAAACACTCGGGAACTCTAAGGGCCCATTTACTGGAAATTACGAGAGTGTGTGTGTGTGTGAATGTTTGGGTGGAGAGCTTCTAAATGGTTTCTTGGGTTCGGCCCTAGCATCAGCAGACGTCATGACACCATAAACACCCTCACGCACACGTGCGCACACTCATCAGCTCCATGGCTTAAAAGAAAAATATTAAATATTGAGACATTAAAGCTGCAGGCGGAGAATTATTTTTATTTTTTTAAAGGTCTGGGGCTCTGATAAGCTCAAGGTTTTTGAAGTCCTGCCAGATTGTGTAGCATGTTGTGAAATCATCTGGACTGGTTTAAACGCAGGCCCGGATGGTGCCATAGTTCGCTGTAATTAATACAAGCATTTTTGTAAATCCGCACAAAAAAACAAACCAAAAAGCACCACGACTCTGGGTCGTCCTGGTTACGCAGAGGATTTAATTCTGTTGACAATGGGCTCAAGTGTCTAAGCTTCAAATCTGCAAAAGAAACTTTTGTTTCCTCCGTTCAGTTTTATGCAAAACAATTATAGTGTCCTATTTTTCACTCTGCTGAAATATTTTTTTTTCAATGCAAATAAATCATTTAGAAAACCTTTTCCACCTTAAATATGTCCCATCAACTGATATTCAACTGAAAAATATACGAACTTTGTAGAAACAAAAAGGAGAAAAAAATTGGCAAAAAAAAAAGCAAAACAAAACACTTTATTATAAAGGTTTGGACATTTTTAAATGAAAACAAAGATCAAACACTTTTTAATTTAATTTCAGCATTCGGTCTAATAAGAGAGACACCTAGCATCCATGATAGCGACTCAGATGAGCCACAAATAAAGTTTAGCTGTTCACATAAAGGGGATTCTGGACAAGAGATGGCCTCACATTCAGATACATTTGAAAATCTTCTGCAAGGTATAGTGGGAAAATATCTCTAAATCTTACCATGGGAGACTGCATACTGAAATTGAATCAATGTACTAGTGACTTTTAGTTGAACTCAACATTATAAATGTCATGTAATTTGTGAAAAAAATGTATTTAAATGATTAAAAAGGGTAACAACTTTTTTTTTCTTCATAAAGACTTGTCCTTTAACAGTGAGCTGACGCCACTGTAATAAAAAACACAAAAGACTTACTTTTATCAGCACAATAATAATAAAAAGGCGGGACAAAGAGGAGTTTTAAAACAACCACTCCCCAAAGTTATTCCAGTCTTACACTAAATTGACAGAATCAGCTCACCACCATGCAGAGGCAACCATTGGAAGTGGTCAATGTCATTTGACGCACGTCTTTGGTCGCCCCATATTAGATAATGTTAGTCTGGTTGAATAATGAGATGAAAGTGATGAAATTATAAATCTCAGTCTGATAAATATTCACTCTAACAGGACCAACTTCCCACACGTAAAAAAAAAATGAGTCAATGAATAATGTCTGGTGTGTATCCAGCAACCGGTACTTAAACATGGAAACACACCCTAGTGGTAATAAGGTAGTTGCACAAACAATCAAACTTGTATTTCTTACATACAGGCAGACAGTTGCTTCAGTTAACCAAAACACACAAAACTTAATATCAGATAAATTTCTGTTTCCAGTGAAAGCCACCTAAGACAGGAGAGTACAAGTATTGTCTTGCTAGTATCTGGTTCAGCCCTCTTTATTGACTTTGGAGATGTTTTCAGTTCTAATTTGTGGCGCGTTATCTTCCTGAGCACGCCCATCAGAAGATGAGTTTGTGTAATTCAGACACTCCCAATTAATTTATTTAGATATTTTCATATCAGATGGACCTTTTTCAAAGTTGTGGTGTTACTTACGTCTTTTCCGACGATAGACCTTGAGTTTAAAGGACACAGAGCTCGTTTTAGTAACAGCACGTGGCTATTACCGTGGCAACGGGACAGAAAATGACGGAAATTAAATTAGAACTGAATTTGACGTGGCTCCCGTCAAAAAATGGGGTGGGGTGTAGAGGGTCACATGAGGTGCAGCTGGCGCGAAGTACGAAAACTGGGTCACCAATCCGCAGGATGCAGACAATAGTTTAGGTAAGACCGAGGAACTGATAAACAGTAAAGTGAGGGATGTTCAGGAGAACGAGCCTCCGTCGGATTTCTCAGGTCTCTCTGGGTGGGCCTGGGGAAGCACTGAAATCTAAATCACAGCTGTTTGACGGGTGTTGTACACAGTCACTCTCAAAAGAATCAGTGCAGAGGATGTTTACATGGCCGGCAGCAGTCATAATGTGTTGAGTTATGCTCCCTGTGTTTTATGGATTTTGTTAATGTCAACATCTGCCGCAAAAGGCCCTCATCTCCCCTCCTTTCAAACACGCTGCGCACTGTCAGCAAAAAAAAAAAAATCACAATAATCACATCCATATTCAGGATAAGTTTCAATTTTTCACCATGTATTAATCTAGAGATCAGCAAACATCAGGGTATTGCAGTGCCATCTCTTTCTGTTCGCACAACTGGCAAAGATGTGCCCCAAAGTTTAAGATAACCTCATTTTTTTTATTGCAGTTGCAAAATCTCACACTGAAAAAGTTACTACCCTCCAGTGTTTTGGCAAAACTAAACTAGGGTCCTCAGTCTGCCTTCAGCTTTTGTTTCTATCATAGATATGAGCAATATTAGCAGAGTAGCTATTTTCCTGTTAGTTTTTCATTTTTCATGAAGATTAATATGCATTTACCTTACTGGAGCGGAACATGGTTTTTCTATTTTGTACTTTGAACTTTGATCAGGGGTAATATGTTCCTGTGTGTCATCACTTTTGCCTCGAAGGAAACTGCTCCATTACATAAATGCTGTAGGAATAAATGTATTGTTTTCTTTTTTCTCTAACCACAATCATGTGTATCTTTGTGTTGGGACCTCGCTTGATTTTTTGTTTGTTTTTTACAAAGTCCAGTAAAAAAAAAAAAAAAAAAACTCTGCTCACGTAATTTACAAATTTGGTGACGTCCGAATGGAGTCTGGACTCTATTTAGCCCTGTCATATTAAAACGGGTTGAGTGCAAGTGATTGCCACGTGTCCCAGACCATGTACGCCTACAAACTGTTTGTATCTATGATGTGACCAAAACATGAATAAGGGGCTTACAAAGTCCTAAGACCCTGGATTTTATTGTACGAGTTTTGTTTTTCTGAATCATCAGAAAAAGAGAATTCCAAGAAAAAGCAAAGCGACAAATTGAATCCACTGTGCTCCACCCTGCGGTGTTTATATGCCACTTTTAAACAGACATGTTTTGGAGACAGTTGCTTCTGCTCTTTGCTTTCACACACACACATATGATTTCCCCCAGGTGATAGCCCCGGCTTGCCTGATGCACTATGAGGTAATGATTCCAGCAAGGACGGAGAGCTCTAAGAGGGAGTGACGGGGGCGTGCGAGGGGCGAGATGGACTTTTTAGTATCTTGCAGCTGTGGATCTTGCACGTGCTGTTGTATATGTTGCCAGAGCACTAAGCCGTTTCCCCTATGAATGTGTCATCAGATTGTTTCAACACAGAAACGCCCAGCAAACACAGAACAGAAAGTCAAATTTTAATTAATCATCAAAAACTCTGGTGATGCATTTTTGCTCCATAGGTGCTTCGGGAGTTTTGTTTCTCCCCAAATGTTTCGTAGCCAGGTGAAGCCACGATCACCAAAGAGAGAGAGAGTACTTAAAAAAAGTCCTCTGTTTCCTTTCAGTACAATTTTACTCTAATCCGCTGCACTTACTAAGATCCTCTGGTAGCAAGATGGCTTCATTCAGACCCAGCAGAAACCCAAGCCATGTTTTAGCCCCGTTTTGGCTCTGATCAGCAGGAGAAAATGTCAGAAGTTGATTGGCAGGGATTTAGACGCTAGTCTGACGGAATGCTACCGACATGCCATCTATTTGTGGCTGTGTTCACTACAGTTGGGAGAAATCTGCAAAATAAGCTAAAAAGGGGAGCCAGCCATAAAAAAAAAACTTAAATAAGTCAGTTAGAGAAAATGAAAGAAACCCACTTTAGTACAAAGAACAGATACAACTCCTAGGACATGAACTCAGTGCCAAATTTTTATATGCCTTTCACATTTCGTCTCTTTGCGATTCTGTTGGGTTTTTGTGTGGTAGACCAAAACAAAATAGCGTATAACTGCAGAGAACTTTTTTTTTTCCAACATTTAAAAAGGAAAAAAAAAACTGAAAGTGTGGGATTCTTTTAATAATAATGATGCCGTATAAGCATCACGAAGATCAGAAAAATCACGGCCAGACCAGGGAGAACATTGATGCATAAGTCGTAAGATGTGACCAATTACCTTCATTTACAGGCTGAGCAAGGAAAACATAGAATAGGAAAGCAGCTGGAAGGTCCTTGGTAACTCTGGAGATGTTGCTAAGAATCTGTTTCTTGGAAAACTATTAATCCTCTACTCCACGAACCTGGCCTCTGGACGAGAGGCCTGAGGAGAGAAACCGTTTAACAACATACCATAGGGGGTATGGCGAACATACTCTGGCCAGATGACGCCATGACTGAATAGTCACCCTACAAGTAAAAAACAACGCGGTCTAAAGCTCACAATAAGTCTGCGGGGATGCTATCCTTCAGGTGCGACGAAAGCAGATTGTCTAATGGGAAGATGGATCGAGTTAAATACAAGGCAACCGTGGATGAAGACCTGCTAGAAGCAACAAAGCGCTGGTGGAGGCTCGCCAAGTGTCGAGATCCAGTCGTTAGCAGTCACTGTTCCGTGACCCTTTGATGCGTCTCACCTTCAGAGCACTCAGATCGAATAATTGGTTTATTAGTGGAATTCTGTATAATTTGATGGCATGCTGTCTAAGTAATTGAGTCATTACGTCCAAGTATCTTTAGACTGAAAACATATGTAAAAGTTACCAGATACCTGTGCCTTTAAAACTGTAGTTAAACACTCCTTGTTTCAATCAAGGTCTAGTTAAGGCTACACCAGCGGTGTGTCCGCATGCACTCATCAAGGGGCTGGAGATCTACATACCTGAGATGTGTCTCTGCTCCAACACAGCTGATTCGATAAGCTCCTGGGCATGCCTTCAGGTTCTCCAGGAGCCTGCTAATCGTCCATTCATTTGATTCAGGTGTGTCGAACCGGCATAATGTCTGAAGCATGCAGGACTCTGGCCCTTGAGGACCGACTAAGCGCAATGCTGAATCCAGGAGAGATTCTGTGGCAAGGCTTGAAAAAGGTTGTTGGCAGACACCCTGCATTCAATCTGGTTGATCTCAAGCTGCTTTGCAGAGAAGTATTGAGGCTGAATGAAAAATGCATAGCAGACTTTTCAGATTTTTGTCTGTAAAAAATCTTCGACTTTCGTGCTAATGCTCTGACACTGACACCATTGGCCTTGTGATGGACAGGCTGCCAGGTTGTAACCCGCCTTTGGACTGCTGAGACAAGCCCAAGTTTTCAGCTGAAAATTGGTGGAAGACAAGAAATCTGGTCGAATCACACAGTGACAAGTAAATCCAAAAAGTGACAATAGAAGTGACAATTCTCCATATCTGAGAGTCATTACTCTCAGATATGGAGAAACATCTCCTCACTCTGCAATAGGCAGTTACATCTCTCTTTACTGCAGTTTTATTCCCCAAATCACAGTAACAGCATTTGCTCTGCGACAATTAGTCTCTCAGCAGATCATTTTTGAAAAAACGTATTTAGAGGCAGTTTCCCATAGTAACAGATACACACAGTGTGCAGCTGTGGTCTCAAGACAGCCAGCGTGTTAGAAAGTGGTCCCATTGCGCCCTCTGGTGGGCTGAACTTAACTTTAAAATGCCATATCGGGAATTGAAACCAAATTTTTTCTAGTATTGAAGAATTTCACAAAACATTCTTAATTAAATTAACCAAGAGAAATTTACTGTGAATTTTCTCTACTCCAAACAAGGGCAAAATTATTCATGCAGTTTTAAATATAAAGCACCAAAACTGTTTAAATCTATTTCTGCTAGCAAGTTGGAGAGAAACCACATGGTTTTGTTCCACAGTGGTAGATGCCTGGATATGACTGAATATTTGGCCTTTCTTCTAATCAGAAATAATTGAGCTTATTTTAGGTGATTGATTTGATCACGTAGATCGGCATAATGTCAACATTTGCATTCATTTAAACCTAAATTCTTTAGTTTTGGATCATATTCCCATGTCCATGTTTAAGCCATCGTGGATTCTAAATAATTTCAATATTCCACCTTGAGAGGTAGCTGTTGTCACCGATGCCAAACAGTTCAGTCTTTATCCGATCTGATCATAAAACTTTTATCATGCACCTCCTTTTTCCCAAATTCACTCAGACTGACGATGACGGCATATAAACTTTGGAGCAGAACTCTGGAAGCATCTCTTCCTCATGTTGTAGACATGAGGAAGAGACTTGGTTTCTTTATTGTCGCTGCACAAAGACATGACATTGAATTTGGCAATGCAATGGCGTCACTTGGCTACTGCAGTAGCCAACTGATATTATGACGTTATGGACATGGTGAACGTGTGTTTGATTCAAAGTTAAGATTAGTCTGATTGTTGAAGGCCCTTCGGACCTACACATGTGCTTTCGGTTTATCTGTCCGATTAGAATTGCCTGGTTTAAGGTTACTTGACCTAACTTAATAGCGTAATATGGATAATTAACGTGTAATTTCATCCCACCCCGGGGCACACACACGCAAACTAAAATCGCACAAACTGGAGTCCAGAGTTTTTAAATGTCGCATAAGATTTCAACCTTTCACCCCGTTTAGTCAGATATGTTTTAGTGTCCTGGTGTTACCCTGACTCACTATCATGGCTTCCTGAATCCATCCTATGGAGCTGCAACATTTTTAGTTCCACCTCTGCTTTTCCTACTGTATGCAGTTCTACCCTGCACTGTGAAAATGCCTATTAAACATAAACAAACGGACAAACATTCATTCAAAACATGAATAGTTGTGTTAAAAGAAATTGAAACAAAGGAAATAGTTTTACCTTGAACTGTGGTGAGGTTTAGATCTGATTTAACTATAAAACACAAAAAGTTTCAGTCGTATTTATTTAGCCCAGATGGTAGGTTTCTGTTGTTTGGACAGATGTTTGTGACGTTTTAAGGAAATATCTGGTCTAATTTGTGACCCAATTTTATTGTGTTCAAGAAAATACAAGACATAGAATCATCATTCTATATAAGCTGCCATTTTGGACATAAAGAAATTTCAATGACCCTGCCACAAAGCATGAAAAATGTGTGTTGTGTGTTAATAACTTTTCAAATACACTCCTTTGTTTACCTAGGACACATTAGTAAGAGCAAGCTAGCTTGACTGTTCACACTTTCACCAAAGACCTGGCCATAAAGTCATATTTATTTTCAGCTTGAGTTTGTTTTTGTACTTTAACATTATTTGTTTTTAGCTCCATTGTAGCTGATTTTTACTTGTTTATTATTTCAAATAGTAAGTAAATAGTTTAGTATTCTGTTTAGTATTGTGCATTATTGTTAACAATTCCTGTTTTGGTATCGTAAACAATAGGTGTTAGTTATTTTAACACATATTTTTTCTCTAAAAGCCTAACCTACTGTGCTTGGTCAACCCAACTATCTACAATCAACCAATAGGGGTGTGGCATGTAGCAGTGTACCTAGCATCCCACTGAGGAGGCAACAGTCCTCTCAAGATCTTTGCTCAATATCTTACCTTCTGTATGTAATTGTGATGCTAAAATAATCCCAAGTCAGATTGTTTTTAAACCTGCGGTGAAAAGGTTGAATTTATTTTTATTATAAAACCTTCTCCGAATGTTGACTCATGGAACCAAATTAATCTATTTTGAATGGAACCAATTTGAAATGAACAGAAACATAAATATCCAGTTTTTATTTTCTGCTTCTCTGTGGGATTTAAGTTGAATAGGATGAACAAAAATACACATCAAAAGTCAAGAGATTCATTTTCAAATTTCAACAGTACAGAAGAACACCCGCCAAAGTCTGAAAGTCTGCCTCTTTTAAAAGTTAACTAATGGAGAAAAATGAATGATAAATCCTGATGAAAAATGGAAAACGAGGCAGGAGGCCAGTTGTGTTTCAAACCATCCATGTCATATAAATTTGACTGTGATGAATTAAAGCGAATTACTGCAAAAAAACAAAAAGCAAATTGTGTATTCATTTGGGGTCGGTATCATTTATCACCTCCTGACTCGTCGGACTGCTTAATCAATTAATGCTCACGAATTAATCCATCTTAAGTGTTTCCATAAAGCTAATGCTGGGTGTCACATGGAAGTGGTGATTCATCAAGGCTTGACCATCTGAAGAAAATTAAAAAATGTAAACTACGCAGGCAGTGAGTGGGTTTCTTTCTCACGCACAGTTTTTCTGTATAGAACACAAACTAAATTTAGAGTGTCAAGCAATGAAAAGTCATTCCTTGTGTTATTTTTATTCATTCTTTTTACTCTCTTGCTTCAAAATCTTACTACCATTTAGAAATATCTCTTTGGCAAAGGTAAAATTATTTTCTATAGACAACTGGAACCACATACACTGCATCAGAAGACATAAAAACCTTTCTTCCATTAGTTGACATTAATTCAGACTAAACCTTCTCTGTTTTAGGTGATTTGGAATGACCAAAATTATCATTTGTGTAACCTCAAAATCATGAGCAAGATAATTACGTTTCTTCAAATTCCAAAGTTGACATGTACGAGCATCACTATGCCTTTGAGCAATTTGGAAAAGCCAGAAGGTGATGATGTCATGGTTTTGGAAGTGAACCTGTGGATTTATTTTACGGCAGAACCTTATAAACACAAAAAAATAACAAAAAGAAAGAAAAATTTATTGTATAGGCATACCTTTGATATACCTCCTTTTTATGTACAATGAGCCATTTCATACTGAAAACTAGATACAGAGCAGATTGAGGAGAACAAAATCAATGTTTTGGAGTGGCTATCACAAAACCCTAATTTTAGCCCCAAAGGAAATCTGTCTAAATGGGATTCCACTTACCTATTGTAAGAGTCCAGTGGAAGGACACCCAAACCATTTTACTCAACTTATATGATCAGACAGAAAGTATAAAACACAGGATTTAAGTGTTTTAAATCTTAGAATATTTTTTCCATTGGATTTTGTTGTCTGAACACAATTTTACACCTTTTAGTGCTAGACTTTGGAATAATACATATTATTTATTACAAATAAAATGGATTGAAAAGAAAATTGGATATTTTTAATTCATCTAATGGATGACAAAGAAGATATCGCAAATTTTATTGAATTCCAAGTGAAACAAACAAAAAATGTCTTTGGTTGTTGCTGCTCATTGTATTTGTTCATGCTCTAAATCTTTGAGAATGATGTTTAATTAAAGTAATGGATGGGCATTTTGGCAGAAAGAAAGTGAAACTCAACATTTTTCTAGAAAAAAACCATGAAATTTAACTATGCATTTCATATGCTATTCATGGTTGTCAATAGAAAAAAATTTTAAGCACAGGCATTGAATGCAAAATAACTAGATAAATAAATAAAAAATCTAAAATGTAAAACTTAAAATGTTATAAATTTTTGAAACCACATATATATATATGTATATATGTGAACAAATGAATATTTCTGTGGTATTATGTTTAGGTAATGACTACTTGTGCTTTTTAAATTTTATTTTCAATTTGTGCTGATTTATTATGTGTTTTTTATTATTTCGAATTGTAATACATTATCAGGTAAATGTGTATTTACCTGATAATAAATATTTTATGTTTTTATAAAAACATAAAAGCTGGTTTCTATCATTGTAAAATTCCCAAATTAAAAATGAGTAATGATTTCATATTTTTCCTTTCGTATCTAATATATCTTCAGTTTTTATTATCCGTCAGTAATTCAATCAATGTATATATAAGGGAAAATGCAAAGTCCTTTTTGCGCTAAATTGTTTTAAGAGATTTTAATGGGCATCTTTATTCAATATTCCCACGGTACTAAAATGCATCATGTGGTCAACCAGCTGATGTAGAAAAAACCCGGGGACAACAAGGCCGCCTGTAATTCTGTGACGCATCGCTCACGCTACGGTACGCCATTTGTGTCTAGCAGCAAAAAAGCGCGCACCGTGGAAACACTCACCTAACAAGGGGTAAGTCCGCTTGATTTATGAAACTGAGTCCATATTTTCACTCAGACTGCGTTTAAATTGGTGACCTTTACATATATACTGTGTTTTAACGTGCTGTTCAGACTATATGGGTGACTAATTCAGAGGTCGACGTTAGCCTCCTTTTTGGGCCTCTGTGCTGCCGTCGTTTTCCAAACGTTCGAGCTTGTTAGACCCGCCTTAGCTCCGCCATGATTGGCTGACATAGCCGAGGAAGGCATTTCATTGGACGCGCTGTGCCTCTGTGAAAGTACAGTAGAGGAACGTGTTGCTAGTTAGCAAGTTAGCAGCAGACTCCAGCAATGCTATATAATTTTACTCTGACACTGGGACATAAACTATCGAACCCTCAAAAATATATGGGATTTTGCAAAAGTGGTCCACCTTGCGGAATGTTTTTTTTAAATAGTTTTTTTCTGGCGTAGACGTTTTAGCGTGCTGTGTAGTCATCTGTGGCTACTTTCAGTTAATGTTGCCGGGCTAGTTGGGAAGGAAAAAGTCAAACTTGCTGTAGTCAGCCGCCAAAATGAACAACTTGGCTGTATTTTTAAGTAGTTTTGTAAAATATGAAGGACGTAAGATGTTGCATGCAGCTATATCTGCATCTCCTCTCGTAGCAGCTTTCATATGCTAAATAAAACTAAGCCTTTCACTGTCCGTTTGGACAATCTTCTTCTCAAGTATTATCCAAGTATTATCAGAAAATCTACTTTCACTGGGAGTTTTGTGAGATTTTGTTGATATGTTGCCTCCACCTTTTTTCCACACAGTGGATGGAGTTCATGTTTCATTTTCAAAATAAAACAATGCCCCGAGTGGTTTATAGTTTTCGGCTTTCTTGAATGTTTGTTAAACTATGTTTTACAGATTTGTCTTATATTTGTGGAAACAAAAACGCTGCATTAGTTTAATTTAACCTTTAAGCACAAATGGAGTCATTCGAAATGTGCCACTTTCACATCTCATTGAGTTGGTCAGATGCAGATTTGTGGCAGGTCTTTTTGTAATCTCACCGTTTTGGAGCCAGTAGAGTAGAGCAACTACATGTTGAGAAAATGTGTAAAGACAGCGGCACAAACATTGTCATGCGTTTGTTTAATGTTAGCAATTAGGGGAAAAAACAGATGGGTGGTCACTTTAGAAAATGGAAATATATAAGTTAAATTAGGGAATGAAATAAAAAAAAAAAAAAAGCAGTTTTACAAAACAGTGTTTTCTGCCCATACCCGATGTGTTTTTACATGCATACAGAACCTGAATTGTGGACAAAATAGTGAAAGTTTTGCCAACTAGCCAAGGTTTGAAAATACAAAAACATACATACAAAAGTGAACAATTACATATTAACACTACTAGGATACATACATATGCCCATTGAATAACTTTTTCTCATTTATGTTGCCACCAAAAACGTCAGGGTGAAATAATTGTATGGAAAATGCTAATACAAAGTGCCACATAACTGAATTATGTTCAGCCATGCTTATGTCTGATTAAAAACCACTGCAACCAATGTAGACATAGTCCACTTTAGTGTGATTAAATCTTAGTATGAACCTCAGAGTTCCGTTAGAGACAACTGGTGAACAAACAGCATCATGGAGAGCACAGAACACGGAGGGAAGTTACAAAACATGTCATGTTTGTGAAAATGGAAAGAGCTTTCAAGCCTCAGTAGGTTTGAAGCTGACTTTATTTATTTACTTATTTATTTAACTGACAGGTCAGGTAAGGTGTGCATTAATCCGGGAAGATAACTCTGTAGGTAGCTGCAGAAATCCACAGCTCTGTTGGGAGAATCTTAAGAAGTCCGATGGGAAGGTTAATGTAGCTCGTTGTGTAAGAAAAGCCTGTTTGGAAACCTGGCTGAGTCTGGGGCAGAGGCTCACCTCTCAGCAGGAGAACAACACTAAACATCCAGCCAGAGCCAGATCAAAGCACATGTGCTTAGAATGGCTTAGTCAAAGTACAGACATAAATAAGAAATAAAATTAATTTTCACAGGTACTCTGAATCTACCCATCGAGTCTGACTATATGGGAATTAAAAACAAACATCTCAGAGGATAAATTCCTCCAGCGTCTCTTGCCCCCCCCCCAACCACCAAGATAAACTGGTTATAAAAAATGATATAATTGAATTTGCGATATTTACCTCATTAATATAACTCAATTAAGAGACAAATAAAACCTGCTTTTAAATATGTTTTCATAGCTAACAACTATCATTAAGATTTTATGTTTGCTTGTAATATTATAGTTTATAATTTTTTTTATCACTTGCAAGATTGAATATTCTGCAATCAAATTTACCAATCATATTTTGTTCAATCATATTTTGTCCAACAAACAACGACTTTACCTAAATGTTTTAAGCTGAGATAAAGTTGAAAAAAGCTGAAACAAATGCAGCCTTGTGATAGATAATCTACAGTTGTTGTTACTTATAGATAACTCGGATAATGATGAAAGTGATGTAATGAAACCTTTTAATTAATAAAAACAACAACCTGTTATGTTACCAAGTTTTTAGTAACAGTTCGTGTCTATTAACACTAGATGGCGACATTTACTCATGTTTAGCCAAACGGAGTTGAACTGGATTTACCTCTTCACATTATCTTGGGCAGTGGTGTCCAAACTTTCTGCCATGCAGGCCAAGCTTGTGAAGATGACCGCAGTCCTGGGCCACAGAGATAAGATTTTTAAATAAAAATGTGAGTTTTAAAAAAATTGTACCTGCAATACAGTAGACAAAAATGGGATGCTTAAATGAAAGTAATGTTTTTGTAGGAAGTTAATATGCAATTCATGGTAATTCTGAAATATGTAAAAAAAGTTTCACATTGACCTTATTAAAAGAAAGACATATAATTTCTAAAATTTTAGGGTCAATTGTCTTATGACCTACATACAAAGTCATTCTGAGAGCTACATCCGATCTTGGAGTTGGTATTGGCTGTTATGCAGTAATATATTCTAGACGCTTGGACATGCTGCATATGAACATGTTGTATTTCTTTTTTTTCCCTCAGGATTTTGATGCGATTTTGATGATACCACTGGATTTCACATTTGTGCGAAGCTATAACAGGAAATGATATGGAAAAAGCCCTGGAATTAGGAGAGGGGGATGCTGAGAGCAAATCAGCTGAAAACAACTTTGTGAAGGTGCCGGCAGATGATATGGAGATGGAGAAAACCACGGGGGTCTCCCCTGGTAGCACTGGTGAACTCGATAAGGCAGAGGAAGAACGTGCTGAGAGGCCATTGCCAGACGGTGGACGCGAGGGCGGAGAGAACGTTTGCAAAGTTTGTGGGTTCTCAACCATGTACCCGAGATCACTGAAAACTCATTATACAAGAAAACATGGGAAAGTCATTGAAAAAAGTCCTCAGCCTCATGGAGAGAAGGTAAATAATCTTAATGCTAGTGAAGTCCAAGAACAAGCCACCATAAAAACCGAGGAAGACGATGGTGAACAGAGTCCAGATTTAGACCAAGAAGAGACTAACACAGCTCAGGAGAGAAGAGTGAGCAAGCGAACCCCAAAACCTAAGATCATTTATTCCTGCAACTACTGTGGACATGAATTTAGGGACAAGGCTCCTCTTGATGTCCACATTCAGAGATACCATGCCAAAGATGTCCCTTTAACTTGTGAGTATTCCTTTACCTCCTGTTCACAGTAGATATTTCATCCATGAAAAATATTTATATCCTCAGGTATCCAGGTGAATTATATTTTTAAGTGAATGAAATATTAACATTGGATAGTGATCACAGTGATGTTTCTCTGTACTTGTTGAGAAAGACTAAAATGAAGGATATCTCTCTGTGTCTTTTTAGTTGAGGCGGAGGAGAACGTGGGCGACTCGGAGGAAGCGGTGGAGAGCTGCAGCACTGAAAAGGCTTCACCGTCAAAAGTGGCACCAAAGCGTATTCTCAGCAGGTTCCAGCTGAAATGTCCAATCTGTGATTTCAGGGTGGGCAGCACTGCAGTGCTGGAAAAGCATGCTCGCGATAAACACCCCACCCTAGAGTGGTTCCGCTGCAAAGTCTGCAACTTCTTTGCAGCGACCTCAGAGTGGATGAGTTCTCACCTGTCGTCGGACGGCCATTTGGAGCAACAGAAAGTAAAGAAAAGCTCAGAAGCTTCTTCATTTGAACAGTGCGTTGAGAAGGTTAGCAGAGACTGTGCAGGAGACGATGCAGCTGTGGGTCACCTCGATCAGGTGGTTCCTGGAAAGAGGGGACTGCTTTGACCGAAGAACAACAGAAAACTGATGAGCTGTCAGAGGCAGCCGAGTCTGTGCTGACTGAGGAAGAAGACGCAGAGCTTGAACCTCCAAGAAAGAAAAGAGGAAGACCAAAACAAGGGTCTTCTACTACTTGTGGATACTGTGGATTGGTTGTGTCCAACGCCACTAATCTCAGTGTTCATGTTCGCCGCAAACACAGCAAAGATTATGGCTACAGCTGCACTTTGTGCAACTACAGCTGTGTTACCAAGGGAGATATGGATCGCCACTGTTTTACTAAGAAGCATGTGAAAAGAGCACAGGAGAGTTCAAGTAAGAGCCCGGCGAGGGCCGACTCCAGTGCGTCGTTGCTTGAGCCAACCAGCGCACCAGCGACTGGCACACAGCCTAATGACGCAAAGCCGGAACAGGATGGGGAGCCTCTTGGAGAACGCAAAGATGAAGACCAAAGTGAGTCTGACACAAGCCAGCAAAATAGCAAGTATGACTCTGTTAATGCTTGCAGTCTTTGTGATTTTGTTGCCCAGTCAATCCCATCGCTCCATCTCCATGTCAAGAGAAAACACACCAAAGATTTTGAGTACGTTTGTCTAGCATGCAGCTACTATGCTGTTACCAGTAGGGAAATGTATCGTCATGCTAGCACAGAGAAGCATAAACAAAAGAGTCAGAAATACCTGGAACATCAAAAGAGCGAAGAACAAAGAGCTTCAGAACATCCTTTAAAAGAGACAGAGATCAATGAGCCTCCTGGGCAGAACTCCAGCACTGGCTGTGAACATCCAAACTCCTCAGATTGGTCGGGATCTTGTTACATTGACAGCCAGTGTGTGGAAATGCAAGATCCAGCTGCGCCATCTGTCACTACAGAGATTGTTCGTGTTGTGGTTGGTGTAACTGGAGGTGAAGATGAAATGCAAGTGACAACTAATGCATCGTCGGCTGACAATGAACCAGAGTCAACCAACCAGACAGCTGAGATGACTGTGCAGCAAGCTTCAGCCGAACTTCAGCTTCCATTAAATGAGTCAGCACATGAAGAGAATCAGAATTTAGAGGGTACACAAGGAGGAGAGGAGACTTCAAAGGAAGATGTAGCGGTTGTTGATATGCAAATGTCCAAAGCTCCCCCGTTTGATGCCAGCATTGTTTCCTTCAAGGCCCTTGCAGAGCAGGAGGTAACATTGGCAGAGAGTATGGCACTGGAAGGAGAGGCCCCTGTCATATCTTTGACTGGAGGGCCAATATCTAGCGTCATGTCCCCCAGCTCGTCATATGTGAGAAAGCTCAAACCCAAGGAGGCGAAGGTTAGGGATGAAGCTAAAGGCAGCAGCTCTCGCATACGCTGCGAGGACTGCGGCTTCATGGCGGACGGTCTCAGTGGCCTCAATGTTCACATTTCAATGAAGCACCCGTCCAAGGAGAGGCACTTCCACTGCCTGGTGTGCGGCAAGTCCTTCTACACCGAGAGCAACCTGCACCAGCACCTCTCCAGCGCCGCCCATCTCCGCAACGAGCAGAACAGCGTGGAGGAGCTGCCCGAGGGGGGCGCCAGCTTCAAGTGCGTGAAATGCACCGACCGCTTCGAGACGGAGCAGGACCTGTTTGTCCACATCAAGGAGAAACACGAGGAGCTCCTGCGGGAGGTCAACAAGTACGTGCTGGAGGACACGGAGCAGATCAACCGCGAGCGCGAGGAGAACCAGGGCAGTGTATGCAAATACTGCGGCAAGGTGTGCAAGAGCAGCAACTCCATGGCCTTCCTGGCGCACATTCGCACACACACTGGTATGTGAGCTCGCCTTTGCACACTCACTCACTGAATCTTCATCTCTCTCCTACTTTGAACATGTTGTGAAAACATGCATATCATTATTAGTGGTACCACATAGTTTAGCTGCTTGATTTGAAAACATCATTACATATGCATTATTACAAATTCACTACTTTGCAGCTGCATACATTATTAAAACCTCTTGTAACTGATACAGATTACATGCGCTGCTCTTTGGAAGTCTGGTGACATGTTTTCCTGAATATGTCAAAACAATAATCTCCTTTAGTGAGTGTTTGGCGATTAGGCCTTCGTTTTTAGATGCAACAGCATTAAATAGGGTGAAACAGACTCCCTCCGTGGCTGCGCAGGCTATTGTTAAGGCCACTATCTACTTCAGCCAGGTAATAGTTCCTTTTTTGGTAGAGGTGAAGGTAAAGACTGATTGAGCTTCAGACCAACAGGAGAGACGCTAATGGACCCCAGATTGGGATTTCCTGAGCAACGCTTGGTCAGAGACATGTACGACTCATAATTGATGTGTCCATTACCAAGACTCAGTTGTAATTATAGTCAATAAGTCTCTGTAAATGTGTTAAAGCTTAGGCTAAAAGCATTGGAGGTCCAAAGAGAGGTGGGCTAATAATTTAAAATAATCAATGCAGACATATTCAAAGCCTTTAATTTCCCTGGTGTCTGTATGTCCATGTTTGTGCATATATATATGTGTGTGTGTGTGTGAGAGAGAACGGTTGTATGCCTGGCGAGTGTGTGTGTGTGTGTATGTCAGCCTTCATGGCTAGCTGATTATCCTCAATCCATTAGGATTTATCTTGTCATTTATAATGCAAAGCAGGGCTGCATTGGTCAGGGCTTTGGCTGGGAGACGTCCGGCAGGTTAAGAACACGGGGCGCTCCATTACTTTTCCCTGACCGTGTGTATTAATTGCTTTTAAAATCAACTTAATGCAGGAACGAGATGTGAGGGCGCCATCAATAAATGCCCCTCTCTGCCTCCCATAGTCCATCCCCCCTTTCAGGCTAAACTTTAATGGGACTTTAATTGAAGTCCGTGCTCTGTGTTTACTGTGTGTGCGTGTGTGTGTGTGTGTGTGTGTGGGGGTGTACATGTGTCTTTGTGGGCGTGTGAAGCTTCCTTTTAGAGTCAGATAAAGTAAGGAAGGTTTCCACTTGGCGACAGTAGATGGCCTGAGTGGGTATTTCAGCTGACCAGATAATCTGATGACTATTTATCCAAGTTTGTCTTGACTGTTGATTTTACCTTATTATAACTGAATAGCTAAAGTAAAAAACATGTTGTTATCGTGAAAAAGGTAAATATTTTTGTTTCTCCTTTCGGAGGGTAAAACTCATGAATTATACAAGAATCGAGGGCGAACCGTTATTTTTTGTATTTTTGATGCTGATGGCATGCAGATGGTGAAAACTCCCCGTGAAAATTAGAATATTTTGTACAATTAATACATTGGAAACTTATGTTGTCACACCCACAACATGAGTTTTGAGCTAATCAGTCAGGTATTTAATTCAAAACGCCTTCAAAGGTCTCTTGACCCTCTACGTGGCCTTTAAGTCACTAGACTGGACAGATGCCCTGAAGACGGTCATACACACCCTCCACAAAGAGGGCACGCCACAAAAGATTATCGCTGGTTGTTCAGCATGCTGGATCCAAGCATATTAATAGGAAGCTGAGCGGAAGAAAAGTATTTTTGGAAACATTGTGGCAAGAAAAGGTGCACCACCAATTTGGATAACTTTAGCCTTGAGAGGATCGTCAAACAAAATATATTTAGGAATTTGCGGGAGCTAAAGTCCAGACCCAAATTCAATTGACAATCTGGCAAGACTTGGAAATCAAATTATATTTGCCGTATGCCTCACAATTATAGACTGATTTTGTGTTGACTCAGCCCAGAAATTCAAGGAGCATCAGTACATTTTATTCCAGGGCAATGTTCTTAAATTTAAGGGAGTGTTGGAGGAAATGATGCCGTAGTCCCAGATTAATACAATTTATCTAATTTTACAGATCTCGCGTCACGGTTCCTCGTGTGCCAAAGTCCGATTTCTTCCTGCTGAAGTCAAATGGCTTAAAGCTGTGAAAACTGGAGGTTAAATCCCAATGATTAATGCTCAGCTCCTACGCTCTTCATATTAATGGTTACCCTACACATATTCATAATTTTACCCGGTGTCATAATTCTTGAGTTTTGAGGTCACTTACTTAGTGTTACTTAAGAAAATGAAAGTAGTGACACCGAGGTCCCAAAAGATGGCATCCAGTCAAGGGCACATTAAAGTTTCAAATAAACAGTTTGTTTTGTTTTTATCCAACAGAGCTGTGGACTTGCTTAGGTGATTAAATCCCCACTTTTATGTTCGCTTTCCGTTTCAGAGACGAGCCTTATTTCTCCTCGTTTTGACAGCATATGTCAGTTGTTATTATTGCTAAATTCCCTCATTGCAGTGAATTATTTACCTTTTCACGTGTGGCCATTCATTCTGAGAGTTTGTTCGTGGGGGCCGCGGAGCGACACGGTGGGGTTCTGCCAGTTTCTGAGTGGGGAGCACGTCCAGATCCTTTTAATTAAGACCTAGTTTTTATTCGCTTGATTAATCAGTGAAATCAGGGAACGGTGGTGGGAGGCTGCACACAGATTTGTCAATTTGTCCCTTTAAGGAAACCCGTACACATGGCTTGCGTTTTGCCAATGAGCTGGAATTAGCATTTCGAGCTAAATTGGTCACTTTTTCACCAAAGCGAGCTGTCTGACCTCAGACCGAGGCTTCAAGCAATGCACACACATGGAAGGCACGGGAGTTAACACACAGGGTGGGATTTGGGTTGCTATTTAGAACTGCAAATAACAAATAAAAAAAGCACCCAATACAATGGCGATTTTTTTGTATGAATATTTTTTTAAAAATGTGGCCATTAATATGTCAGCTTTTTATGTTTTCAAAAAAAAAATCACATGTACTTTTCCCATAAAGTAAGGGAACTTTTGCTTGGCTTTTATTTTTTCCCCCATTTGTTGCAACAGCACCTGTAGTTAACACAACCTAGCTGTTCTTGCCAAAATGATCAACATAACTATTTTGGCTGAAAAGCAACAAATGCTATTCGAAGATTAGGACGGTGTCCCACAGCACTGTGTGACCAAGCTGGTGACCAGCATGAGGAGTACGTGCCACTGTTTGTTCAATAAATAAACTGTGAAATTGAAAATATTATATTATTATATTATTACCATCTAAATATTTGTGTCTGTATACGTGTTATTGCAGTTTATTTGTCAAAGTTACTGTCATGTGTCATGGTTTATTTTGAATTTTTGTGAAACTGTAGCCTTGAAGCTGGGTGAAAATATATATATATAAAAAAGGGGAACATTTGGCAACGGGGGGAATGTGTTAAAACATGCTACCAAGTTGCATAAAGGGAAGTTGAGGACGCCTTTGCAGTTTACTCGTACAGTCCTCCACATGTCAAAATATTTCAGGATCCATTGCATCATTATTTAATTTCCATTGTCATGTTTGTCAGTTGTGGAAGTGCAGTGTTAACATACTTCAGGCATTTTTTTTTTTTTTTTACAAAAAATGCTGCCACGTTTAAAAAAAAAAAAATTCTTGGGTTTGTGTACAGAAACCTTTCACAGATGCCATGGAACTGCGTGGCGACACGCAGGCAGAAGTGCTTCTGTCGGTGCACTTTTCACACTGGTGCTGACAGGTGAAACGTTTCAATAAAGGATCATGTTTAATATATTTCTGACTTGGTGCCAAAATTCAGATCCACTCATTTCTATGCAGCAAAAAAAAAAAAAGATATTTGCAAGCTGAAATAATGGAAAGGAAGGCAAGAGATTGAAATAAACTTTATGCGGGTATCTTGCAATCTCATGTGTCAAAGAGAAATGGAACAAACGTGAGCACAAAGTCATTTATTCATGTGAAATTGACATGTTTTTATTCTTATTTTCCTCCAAACCTGAAAGCTGAAGGCTACGGCAGAAAGTGTGTGGCATGTAAAAAAAAAAAAGGCTTAAAACATCACGATATGTGAGGTGAAACATTGCATGAGGTTTCTCTCTCCTCTCAGGAAATGAATTAGTCATTCTCTGTCTCATCTGGGATGTGAAGCAGCCACATTGCCCCTGTGTGGATGGCAATATTAATTTAACATGACACCGCATTGATGGTCAATTTCAGTTTCAGGGAGGCTGTTTAAGTAGAGTGGTGGAGTATTAATGTGATAAGATGTTTGAACGGGGGCTGGAGGGGGATACGGGGGGAGGAGGCGACGGTACATCCCTCTCTCTCTCTCTCTCTCTCTCGTTCCACTCTGCCATGTTTCATGCTCAGCCAGCCATCTGGACAAATCATCTCTCCACACATCTCTCTCTCTTTCTCTCTTCTCAACTTAACTTTAGGTTGGATGTGTCTGAAAGTGTGTGAGTGAGAAGGGAAGAAAGGATGATTGTCTCTTTATGTTTTCTCAGCGGCCAATGTGTTTTGGGAACATAAAGCTCGGCTGTGAGGCGGGGCTCTGAAACTACATGTAGGTGTGATGGTGGGTGTGGTGTGACCCTATGCGACTGTCTTTTTGTTTTTCATTAGGTGTCGACGGCGGCATTGTCGCGTGTGATTTCTCGGCGTTTGGGTGTGAAGTCTGCATCTACAGTCGGGGCTGTATTAAGTTTTTTCCTCTCTTTATTAGCTCCTGTGTTTATGCCTGTGTAAATATGTGGTGTACTGCAGAGATATGTGAAATGAAGAGGATGGCCATGTGCACCCCTCTTCCCTCCCCCGGCCCCCTCCACACACCCTCTTTCTCTTGTCCCTTGTGTTTATGGACCTTGTTAGCACAAGCTTGCCTTTCAATCTTCGTTACTGGCGTAAAATTCGATGTGTCGTTCTTCCAGCTCACAGCAAGTGAACCGTGTATGAACGAATTAGTAATCTACACAAAGTGCTTAATCAAATCAGCAGCTGCCCCTGGAATAAATATTGTAGAACGTCTTGGGATATTCGCTGGCAGAGGGTGAGGGTTTGCTCAAAGATGCATGCGTGGATATCAGACCCGGCTGCCACTTAGAGTGAAGTGTCGCACTGTGTCATGCCAGCCCAAATTCGGCTCAGCCTGCTAACAAATTCTGCATTTGACTTCGTCGTACGCATATGCTTAATTTATGTTTTTTTTAAAGTAGTTTTTGGGAGGATTTATGAAGAGTAGGTACAAAATAAATGATAATAATATTGGGTTTTTTCTAAATATAGAAATCTTGAGATATGGTGCATTTCCTCAGTTTTCAAATATTTACATTTCACTCCATTGCAAACAACGGTCATCAGTGGATTTGCGTAAGGGACATCCAGTGAGAACATACCGTGCCTTATTATATTATCCGCTATTGACAGTTAGAGGGCGATACTGAGCTGATTTCTGCACAGTGTGCTCAAGTGAAGAATAAAACTTGGACAGAAAGTGTTCTTCAGCGGATTATCAATGTAGTTCTCGCATCCTTGTTATTAGGAAATATGAAAACAGCAGAGATCTCTCATCGCTTAATTTCTTTACAACAACCTTTGTTGTTGTTTTTCTTCTTCTCCTCATAATGTGAGATTTGTTTTGTTCATCTGCTGCTCGCACGGTGCCAGCGTCCGACAGAGTTTTATTGTCCTTGCCTGCGTGCACAACTAAGGTCTCCACACAGTTCTGAGTGTCACCCAGAGTTTTGTTGCAGGAGGGATTAGTTCATTTCACAAATTGTTGAATTGTTTTTCTATGAAAATATGAAAAGTTTCACACATCACATGCAATAAAGAGAACTAGAAAGTTTAAAGTAGGCTGAAGTTCGTCCAGTCACTAATTCGTAGACACAGGTTGCCATTTTGCCCCTCCCCACTTCAGTTTCATACACTTGATCTTAAATAGTTGCATGTTGGTTTATTTATTTTTGTAGTTAGGTTTATGTAAGATTGTAGCGACAATCGTAAAAATGCCTAAATCTAAAAGTTGCGGCCAGTTTCCAACGATTTGATCTCCGTTTAAGAAACATGAGAAATTCAGAGGAGATGGTAGCATGACTATTTAAAGAATGAAAAAGATATACAATTATTTAAAAGCGACTGAGAGTGTCAATCAGCAGTGCTCAAACCCTTAATAAAAAGAGGAAAACGAGGGACTCTGTTGAAGCTAAACGTCAGCCCGGTAGAGCAACTGAAGTTTCAGCCACAACTGCTATAGACATTGCTTAGGATGAAAAGAAAATCCCCACAAATTAACTTCAAATGTCATTCAGGGCTCTCTGAGTAAAGTCACTTTAAGATGCACATGAAGAAAGACTGGAAGGTCGAGTCACCAGGAAACGGCTGTTTCTACACAACAGTGTTACAAGACGAGCCTCAGAATTTGTTGAGGGATAAAAAACAGAACTTTACGGCCATGATTGATTCAGTTTGAGAGGAATCAACAAAGTCTACGATTGATTAACAATGCTACATTCCTACTGTGAAGCATGGAGGTGGAGCATTTGAGACCTAAGAAACTACAGGGAAGTGGGTCAAAATTAACAACAAAGATGAATAGTATTTGCTCTCCACCTTTGATTGGTTATAGCAGGAGCAACCGAAGGTTCTGGAGGAGCCTTCTCTGTCACGATACGTTTTTGATCAGAGTCGTGTTTGTAAAAAAGCAGAAAAGTTTAAACTCCTCCGGGTCACACAAACTTATAAGCATGACTACATTTTTCGGACTATAAGCCGCTACTTTTTCCCCACGCTTTGAACCAGGCGGCTTATGGCCCGGTGCGGCTTTTCTGTGGATTTTTCTTCAACCACCAGGGGGCTCTCTAGCAGGAAGTGAATGATTGGAAATCAAAGAAGAAAGCGCTAACTTTCATTTAGCACATGCTAGCAGCAGGCACGACGGAGAAATGTTTTCAAACTCAGATCCCCTCATCATGGAAACCACACGAAGAAGTTTCCATGAGTTGAGAAGTTGAACGTAAGCTCTGCGTGAACGAATCCATGGTTCAGCGTTGGAGTCGCAGGGCTGCGTCCTTCATAGCAGATTTATGCGTCTTTGTGGAAAACCGAGAGCGGCGGAAATACCAGCGGCGTATAGCGCGATGCAGTTTATATATGTAAGTTTCCAGTATTTAAAAAAACACTTTGTGGGTGCGGCTTATAGTGAGGTGCGCTGTATAGTCCGGAGAAAACGGTAAATTATAAACACTTCCCTGCAGACTCTAGTTGAAGGAGATGTTTGTGGAACACACCGGACTAATTCCTCGACATCAGACACCCAAATGTATCTCCTATAATACTTTTTTTACTTTTTGTATTATCCTCCCTTTAAGTTGAGCCGGTGGCTGTTCATGCATCACACAGACAGTGCAGGCATCTGCCCTCACTGCTCTGCGGTTAAATGATGGATGGTGAAGAGAAGCTTTGCCACTCTCTCAAACGCTACCCCGCCCTCCGGACTTATTAATGACAATAATTAGGAGGAAACCTCCCTGTGAAGCCCGCCAGAGTGATTAGTGCTTTAATGATGGAATGGGAGGTAGCGAGTGCACCCAGAATTGATTTACGTATTCGCCCTGACCTTTGGAATCCAATTTACACATCCACAGGCAAAGAAAGAGTCGGTAGGAGATGAAGGAGAGTGACAAGGATAGATAGAGAGTGAAAGAAAAGCTGCTTGGCACTTGAAGTGGGACTCTAGTTTTTATTGGTGCTGAATTAGAGACATAAGTCTTTTTTTTTTTTTTTACATCTTTCGTTCCTTTTTTCCTTTTTTTCCTTATTGTTCCATCTGATTTGCTTTGCAGGATCTAAGCCCTTCATGTGCAAGATCTGCAACTTCGCCACCGCTCAGCTGGGAGACGCCCGGAACCACGTGAAGAGGCATCTCGGGATGCGAGAGTACAAATGTGACATTTGCGGGTGAGTGACAAGAGTCTGTTTTCGCTTCTCGGTCAGCTTTCCTTCCTTCAGGAGTCCTTCACTCAGATGATGGCGGTGGTGAATAAACAAGCTTTTACATGCATAAGCAGAACTCGCAGAAGTGTCTCAGGAGGAACTGTATCCGCAGCAGCTGCCAAAGTTTAGGCCTTTTTGTCGATTTGAGATGGAAACAAATCGCTCTGCGAGCGCTGCTCTATGAGGTGTGAACTACAAATGATCTGTATTATTATAGCCTGTTTTTGTCTCGGGTGAATTTAAAAGTCCGCCCAGCGTTAGAGAGAAATGGAACCGACGGGTTTATGAATGTCAGAAAATCCAGAGATTTTCCCGATTTGATCACAGGTATTGATTTGGGTCCAGATCAGAGTTTTGCTAAATAAACTGAAACTGAGTCCTTGAAGAAAATCAAGTAATGATGACGTCTGCAATTTAATGTCAACCACACCACAGAAGAGCTGTGTGCCGCTTCTTTCACATGGTAAACATTCATTTGTAGCGCTAAAAAAATCTGGATTTTACTTAACACTTTAGGTGTTTTGCCCCCATTACATTATATGTAGCTTTTACAAAACTATGTTTTGTACGTATTTGTTAAAACCGTCACCATGTCGATGACTGCAACATGGATAATCTGTGAAAAGTTCAAACTCCTCTACCTCTTCCCAGTGCATTGAAGAAATGCATCCCTCCTGATCAAAAACAACCAATCAGAGCGAGGAGGAGGGCCTTAGCGCTGTCAGTCAAACTCGTGTACGTGCTTCTAAATGTGCTAATGACTAGAACCTTGGTTAAACATTTAACCCACGGACTAGTCACATCTGGACTGATTAAATATATTAAATATGCAATTTGAGATCTGTGAAATCTGCTTCAATTGTGAAAACAGGAATTCTGAAGTTTGCTCAAAATATGTCAGGAATCTCGTGAAGCGGCTAGCTTTTACTTTAAGCTCATCACATTCACTGACTGTGTCATTGTGCTTTTACACGGCACTGATTGAAATGAAACTTTTGAGCTTCCAGTCTTTATCAGCAAATTCCTGTTCTTAAAGAATTCTGAACGGCGCAAGAAATAATCCTCATCCACGTCATTATTTGAATCTGTTTAGAGCTGCCAACAACAGGACTGAACTGATTAAGCTACGGAGTGAAACACTTGACATTATTGCTTCGTGTGTGAATATCGGTGGTCCAAAGATGACGTGAAATGTGTTAATAATGTGGAATCCTTTATTATAAAAGAAAAAAACCCAAAACAATTCTCTGCGTCTACTTTCCTCTCAGCATAAGGTGAGAGAGATTATTTAGCCAGCTGTACAAATAATCCTAATTGGAAGTTTATGTAGGTTACCACAAGGCTATAAATACCCAGTAGTTGAGGAGTGCGGCTGTTCCGGCGGTGCTCCGTACCCCCTGAATTTTGACCATATGTTGTGCTCAGCTCCCTCCATTCCCGTGATAGACCTCCTCACAGCTTTGCCATGTTCAAATAAACGTGTTAAGCTGTTTAACACGCAGCAAGGGAATAGAGTAAATTGTGGGATTTTCAACCTTTTTTTTCCCCCTGAAGTTTCTGCAGGTGCACGTTCTCCGAGACGTACGCCATCGGAAAAGAGCCGTTATTTTCTCTCTCTGTGCGATTTTTTTATTTTCTTCTGTGTGTGTGTGGACTGGTATCATTCGATCTGGTTGCAGGCGGATTTTTTAAATTTTATTTACTTATTTATTTATTTCTGTTCCTCCAAAGTCGAGCAGAGCAAATGTGTTTATTTGCTCCCGCTGATGTTCGCAAACATATTACAGCAAGAGCCAACAAGCTTTGCTTTAAACACAGCATCTCCTTTAATGAGAGGAGAGGCTCATGTTTCACAAGCCCCGAACACCCCCACCCCATCTCCCCATCCAACACACACACACACACACACACACACACCCTAACCACCAGCACACATCTGAAAACCCGCTTCTCCCAAGTGCAGCAAACATGTTGGGCTTTGACCAAGCGTCTCACTTTACAATACACTCACACACACACGCACGCACACGTGCGTACGGCTGGAGCGGTTCTCCAATATGCTTTTAAATGGGACTACTAAATACAACCCGTGGTTTCACAAATCATGCGGCTGTAGGAGCCGCGTGCTGCCAGTGCCAGCCGCCGGTGACAAATCGGCCCTGTGTGTGCTTTCAGGACTGACTGATCACCAGGCCATCCCTCGGCTTGACTAAAGAGCAGCAAACACAAAGAAACTCCCAGCAACAACCTCATTAAGGCCAGAGCCATACATACACATAACCCGGCTATGCCTTTTTTTTTTTTCATCCCCCCCAAAACTTTTCACACTTTGATACGTCCCTAATCTGAATGTAAAGCATGGTACTAATGCGCGGCCATGGATCAGGTGTAATGTGTGATGTTATTAGTCGTTTTGTTTCTTTTGTTTCGTTTTTTTTTTTTGGGTGGGGGCTGACCCAGAAAAAGTGAGATCATAGTGCGATTAAGCGAACGAAGGCGTTTTACTTGAGGAAATGGATGTTTTTTGGGGGGATTTTTAGCCGCAATCGCACTTCATCACGTCAATTAACTCACCACTTTGTTTTTGGACTCCTCTTTTTTCTTTCCCATGCAGTGTTGGCTTGTGGTTTCATTAATCATTGATAAACTGCGTGTTTTCCTTTGCGTCCGTAGCATTTATAGTCATTTTGCTTCAACAACTCCGATCATTTCCTTTCCTTTTTCCCGGAGAAAAGGAAGGACAACAAAAAAAAAAAAGATTTCTCCTCTTCCATTGATCGCCACGTCTTCCCTGTTAAACTCCCAGACCGCAGGATTACCTCGCCTCTGACTCTTTGAATGAACGGACGCGCGGCGCCTCAGCTGTCCGCCTCGCTTTAGCAGCTGCCCGCTGCTGCTCTTCTCTTCTCGGGAACCTGGGGGGAGTTGTTGATAGTTAAAGATCATATTGTTTTGGCATTTAATTAAGAAATGCAAATGCAGGGCCAGGACAGATTAGAACCCCTGACCACGCTGCCAATCAAACCTGATTACGGCAGTCAGCGTCCTGCTCGCCATGCTCTTCACGGGCGCCTGGCTGCCGACTCGTTGTTTCGTTTGCTTCTTTCTGCTGGAGCCTGCAAAAGTATTCACGTCCGTTGAACTTTTCCACATATGGAAAAATATTTTTAATTCAGCTTTTGGGAGGACAGATACATTTTTTTTAAATCTTGCACAAAAAAAAAAAAATAATAACAATAAAAACAAAACTATGACGTTTAGCCAAGAGGCTCACAGTCACTCTGGAGGAGCTACAGAGTTTACAGCTGTGGAAAGAAGGCCACAGATAGCTTGAAACAAACAGGTGGAAAGTTTTGAGCTTTTTGTGGAGAAAACGTAGCACTAAATTCTAGGAGGAAGGTGGACGGGAAACGTTAAGCAGAAAGTGCCTGCCTTGATTGTGCGTGACGACGACAGCTGTCAAAATGAGCTTGTCAAATCTTAACGGCCAATATGTAAACTCGGACCTCAACAGGTCAGAAATTAACCACAAAAATCAGCATATTGCTCCATGTATCGTCTCTGTAGTTGGCTTTTTTATGCAGCTAGTCTAGATTTTTAGGCAAATATCTTCGTATGCTCGAAATAAGACAAAACCTAGCAAGATATAGGAGCTTGTTTAAATCAATAATTCCTCATTACTGGTGGAAACAGTTCTAGTTCCACTGACAGTCATATTTCTTTGATGATGCATTTTTCCCGTGAAAGATGTGGAATAATCTGCCGGTTGGATTAGCACTTCTCTCCTCAATATATTAGGAATCATTGACGTAAAACAAGCTGCTATATCTTGCTGAAAAGTTACTTTTGTCCTGTTTCAAGTGGACTAAAACATTTCCACTAGAAACTACACAAAACTACTTGGTGAGATTTTTTTTTTTCTTTTTTTTGTGGTGTGAAAATTAAAGCAAATCTGCTTGTAAGAAATAGTTGAGACAACAGGATCCGGGTCCATGTTGCAATTTTTGAAACACCTGAAAGTCACGGCTGTCACTGTAAAAATAGATGTTTACCTGACCAGCCCGCATCTCTACAGCAAGATCTTCGTTGTAAAGACGGTGCACTGACCTATGACGTGTTGTGAGGATGACCACCTACTGTACAATGATGCGAGTCTCTTCAGAAGTGGAGCGAACGAATAGAAAAGCATCAAAAAGCAGAGTGGCAGGAAACAACTGACTTGTACCGAGTCTCTGCAGAGGCTGGCTTAAAACCGGGAGATGCACTGGGATATCATCGCACCCAATATTAAACCTATACAGGAGGAAGTCTGAGGCTTTTAGCACTCCCGGGAAGAGCTACAACAGATCGACACTTATTCATGTGTTAAATTGGCCCAGTCAAAGTCTCGAGCTTAACTCTTGCTGACAATCTGAGGTGAAATGTGAATACTGCTGCTTACAAATGCTCTATGTAACCTGTCGGAGCTCATGTTGTAAGCAGTTGGAGACAAGCCCCAGGAGACTTGCGCCTGTGTTAACTCTGGGGAAAGCGAAGGGGTGTGAATACTTTCCCAAGGCCCAGAATGCGCCCGCTGTCCTACATATCTATCTGCTTACTTTTGTTTTTCCTCTTGAAAAGCCTTATTTGTCTTAATTTGCCTATAAAGAATTCTTTAGATCTAAAAAACCAGCAGAGAAACACAAATTGGCTGTTAGCATGCAAGATCAGATTCTTCAAATTTAATTGGTTAAGAGAAAAAGAAAAAGGATGGCAGAATCTTGCGTTTCCTCCTGGTGTTTTTTTTCTTTTTTGTCCACAGTGGGGCTTGGCTACTTAATGAGCCTCCTCTTCCTCTCCTCCATCATCTGGCAGAAAGGCCGTGGATTCAGCACTTCCAGCTCCCGCTCTCTTGTCCTCCCTAAAGATGCAGCGGACGTCCAGTGCTGTTGTAAGTGTTAAATTATGGATAAACAGTCTAAATGCTTTGAAGCATTGGTTTAATATCTCAGCTCGGGCCCCGGTAGCGGGAGCAGCATCCGCCGCGGACGCCAATTGTCCTCATGTGGATCGGCGTTTTATGATTATGGGTCACGAATGCCCCCCACCCGCCCTCCCTGTGCCCTCCCCATCCCCCTGAGTGTCACTTGAGAAATTTGAACAACTGTTTAAAAAAAACCAACATCTTTCTGCCAACACAAAAAAAAAAAAAAAAGTTTTCCCCGCAAGCCGAAAAAAAAGTTTTGTTTCTCTCCCTCTCCTTAACTTGGTGCAGAGAGTGTGTGTGTGTGGGGGTGTGTGTGTGTGTGTATATATATAAATAGATATACATATGTAGTGATGATTTCATTCCATGTGTGTGTGATTTGACTGTTAACGGGCCGGGGCCGGCTCTTGTCAGGGGTTCTTATGTCGTGCGAGATTGTCTGGTTTGTTCCCAGAATAGCCCATCAGTTCCGCCCTGCGTGGCTCATCCGCTTGTAATGTGCCTTAATGCCCGGGCCCCGTATGAGGAGCATGAGGCCCCGGCGGTGACAGCGGAGGAGCATCTTAGCTCGCTGCTTATCCAGAGAAAGCCGTCACTTAACTCAGCCCCTCTATTGTCTGTCCACCCTCTCTCCGTCTCCTCCGCCGCCCCCCACCCGACGTGACTCTCCATAATCCTCAAACAGATTCTGGTTAGAAGTCCCTGAGAACTATTTTTATGTGTTTTTTTTTCCTTCTTCCATCCTTCTTTCTTTCCTCCTATTAAAACATTAATGGCTGTTGCAGATGAAGAGAGGGATCCCTATGAGGATGATTATAATGTCACTCTGCTGATCTCCTGCCGCCCCGAAATAATTGTACATCATCGCTTCATAACGTGTCAGAGGGACACGTTGGTGGCGTGCAATTAAAACCGCAGAATATAATACAGCAAATTACGTGCTGTCAGGCCTACGAACAACACACTTGGTATTTGAGTTACACTTAATCATCACGTACATTAGTGATTTCGCTAAGATCCCTTCAGCCTCTCCCCCCACCGCAGCCTCCCTTCAGCACCACCGCTCCTCCCTCCGCTCCTACAGCAGGACTGTGAAAGGAGCTGCTGCTCGCAGGCGGCTGAGGGACGGTGGAGTGATACCCCGGCTATGCGTTTATGTTGCTGGCTGAGCGTTTTACGGAGTCGCCCAGTGTCGGTTCCCGTGGTTTATGACGCCTTATAAACGGGGCCCCAGCCACAAAAACGTCTGGAAAAGTTCTATTTTTAAGCCTGGATAATAACTATGCAAGTTTCAAGGTTATTACAATTGACTAAACTTAAACAAAATAGCAAAAACTGAACTTGAGGAAACATTTTTGTGAAGTGAAATAAAAGCAAATTGGTAATTGATGGGGAAAAACAATAACTAACCGGAGCCATATTTTGTGTTTTATTAGACTAAAACATGGTGAAATGATTAACATTTAATTTGTTTTTGTGTTTGAGAATCTATTTATTAGCCTTTTGAGCTGACGTGAAGTTAATTAATGTATTTATTTTGTTTTTCTTAGATTCCAGATCGTTTAGATTCTAAATAAAATGTCATTTTTGTTAAATAAAAAAGGTTAACGCAGATCACAAACTGTGTATTAAAGAATTTATGCTCAGTGTAAAGCCACTCAGAGTGGCGTAATCCAGGCTTAAATTTTGAAAAAACAAAAACATATGTATATATCATACTCTTATATAACCAGTTAAGTTGATTCAGAACAAATTATCTTTGTAACAATAACCTGTTCAGAAAATAGTAAAACATACAAACGTAAGGGATCTAAGTTGATCTACATACCAAACAAGTAGTGAAATACTTCCTTACTGTGCTGCAGCTTTTGAACCCACCTTTTTGTGTGTTATATACAGAAAATGAAACTGAATTTAACCTTTTTTAGCTTTTACTCATTACACAACTGTCTGTAAAAGAAATATTCTGGAGAAGTGTGAACATTTAGTCGGCATCCTGTGTTAAAGATGCATGGAAGTTCTTAAAATAAATAAATCATCTTACACTAAGTTTAAAAGAACATCAAGCTTTGACTGGAGAACATTTATTCACTGGAGGAAACATATGCCTTTAAGAGAATGCCTAAAAATAGAGAGAGGGGAAAGAAATCAAAACTGAGCTTATCGACATCCCTGACTAATTCTACAATGTAAAAGTAACTGAAAGATCTTTAGTCGTTTACGCTTTACTTTCTATTTTGGTCGTAATTGTTAGACTTAAAATTAGTGATCAAAATAGTGGGGGTTTTAAATGAAATTTACCAGTGTGTAGTGAAAAATAACAAGGCAGTATTTTATCATTTAATATAGTAAGTGAGCCAAAGAGTCTCAAAAACTGTGCAACAGCTTAATTTTTAACTCCTTGTTAAAGTAAAACTTTGACGTCAAAAAGGAAATTGGTTCAAGGAACCTATTAGTCACGTTTTCTTCAGTGTTTCTTTAGTTGCATATTGTGCAAAAACCTCCTTTCCCCTCCCCCACCTGTTGCTACGAGCACTAACAATTACCATGTGCATGAGTCTAATAAGCAGCTGCGTTCAGAAGAACCGCTGCAATATTCTGTGTAAAAACAACTTTTGCTGCTGGAACAATTGCAAAATTGAAATGGCGTCTACTTTCCACGCTCGTTTGGGTCTCCTAGTGATAGGAGACCCAAACGCAGTAACTCGCAATTTGTCAAAAGTTTAAACGGGGGTAGGAAAAAAAAATAAAATGAAATAAAAAATTTGCAAAAGCAACTTTTACAAGAATTTCCCATCTGTTTGCTTGATCTATCTCCCGTAATTTCTCTTCCTCAGACGCAGCACCTGGCACTTCCTGTCAGGAAGACAAATTAACGCTCGCAGCCTCCGAGACTTTAAGAGCCCCGGCGCCGGAGACGCGCTCCTTGTCAGTCAGCGCGGACCACCCTTCACCAAAAATAAACACATTTTGCTCTAATGCGTTTAACTAAATCTAGTGCGCCATTATGGGAAATGAAGGAAGTAACGCTGAAAGGTCATTTGGAAAATAATGCGGAGAGGCTGGTCTGGAAAGGTTAAGTATGTGACGGAGCAGCTCTGATGATAACGAGGGCTGCGCGTTCGGCTCGGAGATGCTGTGCGTTCTGGTTTGACTCGGCGCTGCGATCGCTCTTTATGACCAAGACAGCTTTACAGCCTGTTCCCACCCCCAACCCTCGACCACCACCACCACCCTTTCACCCTCCAACCACCAGCACCACCATAACACGATAAAGCGCGGCATAATGGATTGGATGTGTTTAGTAGCCTTGGGCTGATGTTTGTAAAATTAATGCTTTTTGCAATAGAAACACATTCTAGCCCGGGCACACTTGCTCACACGGAGGAAGGCGAAAGAGAAGGGAAAGAAATTCAGACAGCGCCGATGCTTTAGTGCATTTCCACGGGCCCCGTGTTCACTTTTTATTTATTTATTTATTTATTTTTTACCTTGAAGCACAATCCCGAGACTTTTCGTATATTCATAAGCTGTGCGCCCTTACAGGTAACTCTCGGCAGAAGAGGCGGAAAATACATGGCTTCATTAGTTAAGTTTGCGTTGTAAAAGCTCAACAGCGAACAGAAGAGGCAATGAGCGTTATTAAATTTGTGTTTCAAATTACGCCGCACAAGTACTTGAGGGAGACGGTCTGTTTGCTCCGTCCGTCTCCGGTTGGGCTAAAAGACTCTTTTGAAGAATCGGAATAGGACCCCACTCAGCATCTCTGAGCTCGAGAGACAAAGAGAGAACTCTCCGTCAGCATTTCAGTCCCATTAGGTTTTAATAACAGTCTCATATTCTGTCGCGAGCCCTACAGCAGGGGTTTGGGGGGCTTCATAATCAAACCATTTTTCCTTTAATCAAAGACAAAGCAAAACAAACTCTCGGTCCAGACACTAAGCGGCCAAATCAGTAGTAAAAGTAAGGAGGCGACGCTGCGCGTTCGCTCGTAATGGTGTGCTTTACAGCTCTTGAGGACTGTTGAAGTTAAGAGGCCGATTACTTTGGTCTGTGCATGACCAAAGTAATCACTTTACTGAAAGTAAACTTCTTTTGTTCCCAACACTCCTGATCCTTTTTAGCAGACGCGAGTAAAATGACTCTACATCCTCTACCGATGAAGGAAAGAAGGGCGCACTTTCTTAAACCAGGTCAGTCTTGAATAAGTTTTTACTCTTATTGGCCGTTCCTATTTCGTCGCCTTAGAACTGCAAACTATAATGTGAGATCTTGTAGGATTTCATGTGATAGACAGCCTCTTTGAAAGTTTTCAGCTTCCTACCTAGTGTTATCCTCAGCATCAATTATGCATACATGTTTTACAAGAGGCATAATGAGAAGATGCACATTTGAAAACAGTGTTTTGTTCTATCTAGAAACAGAACATTTGATTAGCCCAACATCAAAATTGGACAATTTTGTCTTAATTGACTCTAATTTCTGATTGGCAGGTCTGGTATCAAAATGTCAGTTCAAGCCTCACCCATGACCTTTTTCATTAATGCGTCAAAGCTTTAATGAAAAAGTTTGGGGGTGAGGCCTTCACCGTTTTTGGTAGTAGAGAGAAGCGTAGGTTAAACCCTTGCGGATGAAGCTGTTTGAAATTTGTGATTCCAAATTACATGCGGAATATTCGAGGATTTTTTTGTAGAGTCGTTTCATTCATATTCAGCCCCCTTCAATCGGATACCTCAAATAAAATTCAGTGCTCCCAGCTACCTTCAGAAGTTGTGTTATTTACAGATAGTTTGAGTTTGTACTGCGACAAGATGTGTAAAAGGTAAAAGATTCCTTTACGAACGCACAAAGAAAATAAAGAGGTAGGGAGAGAGAGGGGAAGTTAATGAGTGATTAACAGCAGCAATTAAAAGATGAAGTGAGAGGCAGATGAAAAAAAGGCCTGTAATTAAAATATCAGTCCGCTCATTGTCAGAAGTGCGTGTGTCATCCATTGTGCTCTTATTAAAAAAGCCGGGCGGAGGTGGGGGAGAAGGAACGAGCGGCGCTTAATTCCAGCAGCACCAAAGTGTCTGGTAATCTGCCCGTGGATGGGGCTCCCGCGAAGGGCCGTAACTCACATTTAAGTGTTGGGGCCGTGTCACGGCGGGTTCACAGTCGTGCATTTCCGTGTTGACACCCATCGGGGCAAGGGGATATTTGGCAGTCAGGAGTAATTTAACTTAATTAATGGGATGCATATTTGATGGAGGAATAAAATATCCCGGCTCAGCAAAGTGGAAAAGGCGAAAGATTTAGTGGGAGTTAAAGGTGGAGGGGAGAGTAATTTGTGCCTTCGGTTACCGGCTGCTTGAGAGACGAAGAGGGGAGAGAGCAAACGGAGACGGGTGGGGGAGGAAGGAATAGGAGATGGATGGTTGACACAAAGCTGGGCTGATGTGTAGACGGGAATGGGCCTCCATTGAGAGGACCATCAGAGTGACGGCGCTTGATTTAATTGATATCCGGACTGAGCTCTTCCTCAACGCAAACAGACACATTACGCTGGTTTGCAAACTTCTAGCCGAGCAGCCGACTGCCAAGGGCCTTTTAATATTCATGAGAGGGCTTTTAAAAGTGTTCGGCAGTGGTGTCCTCCCTCTGCTGCCACCACCGCCTGCTTTCCAACTTGTCTTTGCTACCAACACACACACACACCAACACACGCATTACCTTCAACTCACACACCAGACACGCAACACGCCGGTTTCTCTCAGACAAACCCGTGGCCTGACGAAAAGCTGTCACGCCGCTCTTAATCTCCCCTGGCACTTTTTAATTGACTTCCTGTAGGTATAGATTATATTCATGCCGAGTCTACCGCCGAGATGTTTGATACCGTCCCAGAGACTGGCATCCAGGTTGCTTGTAGCTCACCGAGGGTGACGCCGCTATCTCCGTCTCTGTCTCGGCCCCTCTTTCTCCTCCTCCATCTCTCTCACTGTGATTGCCAGACTTATTTGGGCGACAGGGGAGAGGTAAAACACTATCACTCATTGCCATCATCATAATTGAGCTGATGTACCTGCTGGGAGTGCTGGGGAAATTCTGGCTTGGGCATAAGGGAATGCTGCTCGCGTATGACCGAGGCTGTTAGTAGCACGAGGTCCTCGGCACACAGGGCAAGTTCTGGCCTTCTGCTCGGAGCTGGATGGCAGCCAGCTTGCGCTGTCCGATCAACGTGATGGATTTGTTGTAGTTGCTTTGATTATGTGCTGCGTTTATTTGTACGATTGTGTCGCGTCGGCCCTTTGAGATGTTCCACCTCTTGTTATGTTGCAGCCGCAAATGTCGTTGGGTTTTATTGTGATTTCATGTCGTAGTCCAACACTAAGCAGTGCATAATGGAGAAGCGGGAGTGACATGACACATGGTTTTGTAAATAAAGCTTTAAATGGTTTGGTATTCAGCTACCGGAGCTTCCACTTGAACACTTTACAACACGATCATTACAAAGTACCAAACAAAACTAGTTAATAAGTAAGAAAAGCTGCATTAGAGACTGATTACAGGAAGTTAGAAAAAGCAGTGCTATCCCTCCTGATTTTCAGGAGACGGTCATTCAACAAGTTTGGTTTGTAGAGCCACCTTATCATTCAGGCTTTAGGTGTAACTATCTACCAGTTTTATGTATCTACCAAATGTTTGGCCATTTTTCTATGAAAAAGGCCCAATCTCATTCAGATCAGATGGAGAGCATCTTTAAACAGCTTTGTTCGTCTTGCTGTTCATTCTCAATTGGATTTAACTGTGGACTTTGACTGTGCGATTCTAGCATGTGAATCTTCTTTGCTCTAAACAAATCTATTGTAGCTCTAGCTTTATGTTGATGGGTCTTCTTAAGGCAGCCGGCTTTGTTATGTTTTAATTAACGTTATCAGAACATAATGGACTGAACGCAAAAGGACCTTACACTTTTATGATTTTACTTCTGTCAAACAAACTGAGGTCCGTGGATCATTTGAGCAATTTTAACACTACTACTCTGTAAGCATTTGTCACAGAAGTCTTAAAATCCACTGAAATGTGTGGCTTTAATGTGACAAATTGCTATCAGGTGAAGAAAGCCATTAAATCTGTTAAAGCAGTTTTATTGGATCTCAAATAATTACCTGTGGCGTATGATTATGATTATTAAATCAAATGAGTTTTTTTTTTAAGCATACAAGAATCATTTTATGGATGAACCGGATCTCTTTCATATCTTTGGCCAAACTTTCTAGCAGGTCTTATGAATGCGCCATTTGAAGTTTCAACATTTATTTTATTTTATTTTTTTGGCTCTATCACAATTGTGACATTTTGAAGTTATGAAATATGAGCACAAACTGTCATCTGTCAAAGGCTCCAATCCAAAAACCACTATGTTTTGGATTCAGGCAGCTCAAAGCAATCGAGGCGCCAAACTCCACTCTCACTTTATGTATCACATGCTGCCTGGCCCACACATAGCAGGCACTGTAGCGCACAGGTCCCCCGCCTACGCACCGTCGACTATTTACACGTTTGTCGGATGAACACTAACTTGGTTTCAGAGTTGGAATAAAAGCCAGCCGATGCTACAATGGCATCTAAACCATGCTTTGCCTCTGCTTGAATTTGCGATTCCCATTTTTGGTGAAAATATGCCTTCAGATAGACAAGAGCACTGTAATCGGATGTTTGTTTGTTTCCGCCACAGATCAACTACACACATCGGTGCTTAATCTCTCGCAGCATTTTTCTTTTTTTTTATATATATATATATAATTGTTTGAGTTACCTCACTTCCTAATTTTGGCCCTTGTTCAGCGTTGGCCATTACTCTGTGCTTTAATATCACTGGATCCCCATGATTCTCCCATTTAAGAAGCGATATTGACCATCGTCTTATGCGAAACAGATAATAAGCCGTGATGAATGGCTGACATTAGTGATGAAATTACATCAACCTTAACAGGCTATTGTATTAACACACCTTGCCGATTCCACTCCTCCCCACCGCCCGTTTAATTGATTAATTGCTGACGGGGATGGATGAGGGGCCGGTCAGTCCTGGATCGGTGGGGCTGATTGCTAGTCAACCGTAAACAAGGAGCGGCCACAGCGGGCCCTCAAGGGCAATATTCATGCTCCCCAACCTTATGGTGATTCCTTATCCAGCCGTGACAAGAGGAAAAATATTTGACCATAAAAAGGCTGGTATAAACCGGTCTGACATATATAAAGCCCCTCTCTGTTTTTCTTACCCTCCCTCCCTCCTGGCTTGTGCCGCTTCTCCTTTAGTGCTCAGCGCACCCGTCGGACTCCGAAATCACCCGACCTCGTCTGTGCGCGCGAGCCAGAGTCCCTCAGGTAACCCCTGAACATCCCCAGCTTTAAATATGAGCAAATAATGGCAGCGTGAGTGATGCCGCCCGCGTCCTTGACTGGGATCCTTGGTGTGCCGTAGCCACTCCTCAACGTCTCGGAGCCTTGTGGGACGCATAGAACAACCTGATAGCAAAAAAATCCCGAAGCCTGACTGTGGCATCTGTTGGAAGGATGCGAGCCCACCCTTAGCAAGCAAAGGGGGTGGGCTCGCATAATCTTTGCTCCGCTTTGAGTTTGATGACGGGGACACTCTGTCCTCTTTAATGTGTTTACGTTTCAGAAGTGGTGGGACAAAGTCATTAAAGCGCAACACCGCACATCGCATGTTCTTTCCGTCTTTCCGGCCTGGTTTGTGGCCCCAGTAAATAATGCCGTGTTTAGATCAGACAGAGGCTAGGGGTCGGTGTCGCTGCTGGCGCTTAAAGGCACACGACTATTCCGAACCGTCCAATAGAGGCAGAGGGGGGTTAAATTTCATTGTGCAACCAAGACGGTAAATGGGGTAAGTTTCTAATCAGGCCTCCCCGACTGTCAAGACGGGGGAACATGCGATCGTAACAAATCTGAGACCCTTCTGTCATCCGTGGCGCCGCGGCTCTGTCCGACGCAGCCCCACGTTAACCTTTGTTCCGATGAGGCCCTCCAGGCGGAGGCGTATAGGTCTGAACCCTCTCAGCCAGCCGTGAAAACGCTGACACATCGATTACCCCACACGAGGAAAAAAAGAGAAGAAGAAGAAGAAGGAAAAAAAAAAAGCAGAGCTTGATGAGTTGGAACACACGGCTCGAACATGAAGAAGATGCATTTATTCACTTATTCTGTTTATTCAGCAAAACAAACACGAGGTCAGGATTATGCTGCAACACCGACAGCCTGTTGTCTGTTAGAGTTAAATTTCAAATTAACCGGTTCACTCTGCCCACTTTTATGGTCATTTCAAAGCGCGCACGCAGTCCTCCCCCTCATCCCAATGAGATAGCCGGCCGCGTTTCCTCCAAGTCTACTCTGGAGCTCAAAGAAGCAGGCACTCGTGGGTTGCACTCTCTCTGCTGAACATTAGATGGCGCCATTCAACTTGGTTGAAAGCCCAAGCACTGGGCTCATTTGCAAAATGTGGCTGCCTGCTGTGTGGTGCATGTAGATGTCTAACGCAGATGAAATATAGTTAAGATTCAGTTTGTTCTGTTGAGAGTTGAGTTTGGATTGTCAACTTTATTTATATGTGAAGGTTAAAGTTAAATAAGATCGCGCTCGAGCAGGTTTTTGGTGTAAATGTGACCTGACCTGTTTGATAATAATAAACCTATTGATTGTTATTTATAATACTTGTGATTCGCTTTGATCTGATCAAAGAAATTCTTACCTTTGGTCACAAATTCTTGGTAGGATATTTTCTTTGACATGGCGGACTGCTGCTAAATGTTAGATCAGAGTAAAATGAGCCAAGTTGGAGGCTGGGCTAGTCAGAGGCAGGTCAGACGGCGCGATCAGGGGAGTTGGGGGGGACAGAGCGGGGTGCTGGTGTTCCTGCCGGTGCTGCTTTAACTAGGACAAGCCTCTCTATAGCAGCGGAGCTCAGGGGCCGATCAGCAGGTCTCAGGAGAGGCTCCCTACACCGCCATCTCACCAGGGCCTGTCACGGGGGAGCTGACGCTGGCGCTGGCTGGATATGGGGCTACTGCGATGATGATGATGATGGTGCTGGTAGTGGGCGAGTGGGTGGGTGCGGGGTGACATGCCGAGAGGGCAATTACAGCAAGGACAAAGACTACACAGTGATAAGTCCCCACAGCAGCCCTAATGAAGAGAGCAGGTACGCCTGTTAAGAGGAGCAGGGAAAGGGGGGGTTGGGGGAAGCGAGCGCGGCCTCGGCGCGTGCGCGTTTGTTTGCTACTGAATACGTTTTGCGTGCGTTTAACCTACCCGACGAGGATACGCTTCCAGAGGTCAGGTTGCTCACCGTCCTTCGCCAACCTCACTAACTGACGCCTCTTCCCGAGACGCCGTTTTTTGTTTCTCTCTCTCTCTCTCTTTTTCTTTTTCTTTCCTCCTCATGGAGCAAACGCAAACACCAACACGAGACTGGAAACCAGTCCCATCTGCAGGGAATTCTGTTCCTGTGGCTCTGCGAGGAGCTAAGAGGGGAAGTCCCGGTGCAAGCTATTACTGAAACAAAACGTTTAAAATAAGCACGCCTTCGCCAGATAATTGTTTTTGCCTTAGTGGATCTGAAAATGTGTTTTTATTGTAAAGTCTAATTATTCTTTTTTTTTTTTTTTATGGTAACACTAAAA
Organism: Phalloptychus januarius; assembly: GCA_902982915.1. Lineage (NCBI taxonomy): Eukaryota > Metazoa > Chordata > Actinopteri > Cyprinodontiformes > Poeciliidae > Phalloptychus > Phalloptychus januarius. The sequence goes on from CADWAE010000481.1 coordinate 12,504,549, forward strand.
CTTAAAAATTGAGCGCGTCATTTCCTGATTTTTAATTTTTTTAATAAATTAAATAAATGAGTTTGATTTGATTTTAAAAAAAACACACACACACACACACACATGCAAAAGGTGAGCAGGAAACGTGGGAATGCTGGTTGCTTTTCGTTTTTCAGTAACTGGTGCGATTACAACCAGGTCACCCAACATCTCACCACTTTTCATCGGCTTTTCTTGTTTCCTTTGACTTTCTTGTTGTTTTTTTTGTACTTCATATTTGTTTTTTGTTTCTGCTTTTTTTTTGGAGGGGATGGGACTTGCGGAGAGGAAAGATGGTGTGTACCTGATACTGCTGTGTTGGCACACCAGTCTGGGATCTGATAAGGGAGCCCCGTGGAGCGGCACTTATTCAAATCAGTGCATGTTCACAGTGAATGGGGAGCAGGTAGAGGCAATAAGATACAAGGCGATAACCTTTCTGGAGAGGCACAGGGAACGGTTTTCCACCCTGTTTCACAGCTGCATAGGATGAGGGATTTTCAGCTCAGTCTAATTGATTAGCTTTATGTAGAGTTTAATGCTAAAAAAAAAAAATACTTTTTTTTTTGCTAAAGTTTAAACATTTTTCGAATATGTTCGGCTGTTTTACCCTCCCGATCTTTTGCTGCTTTGTGCATTAATCAGCTCTCAACCTCTGCTTTTACCGCTTAGAAGTTGTAGCGCATGTGTCTGTCTGTGTGTGTGTAAATATGTAACACCCTGTTTCTGTTAAACACACATTTAAATTTAACACCACCCATTTATTATTTATTTTTAATAGCATACCTCCCTCCCTCCAAACAGCCTCTGATAAAAAGCAGAAGCGTACGCAGCATCAGGGTGGGCCTGTAGAAGTAAAAAAAATCTATTTATATATATCAGTGTTTATGACACAAACACTGACACGCACACACACATTACATGAAATCAATTAAGTTTAATAACTCTGATCCGCAGTGATCAGTTTTAGGGCGGCTGTGCAGAAGTCTGAGGTGAAGCTGTAAGCTTAATTGCGGCGCTCGGTGGTGGTGTGCCAGGCGAGGGGGTGGAGGAGGTGGAGGTGGGGCGGAGGAACATAAGTTGCTTGAGCCGAACCCACGACTCAGCAGTGATGGTTAGATGTTTGGCTGGGATGCAAGCTTTCGAAGGCCTCAGCCATAATGTGTCTGGCTTAGAAGTGCAGAGCTGGTCTTTAAAACCGCACCGCTTTGGGGGGGAAATAATAATAATAATAATAATAATAATAACTGGTGCAATAGTGTTTCTGATCACGCAACTAATGAAAAAAAAAAATAAAAAAAAAAAGTTTTTGATTAATCACTTTAATAAATTTTCTGCCTTTAATAAATTTGTTGTAAATTCAAAACTTTGTTTCTTTTTGCTACAAGCAAAAACACCGGAAAGTAATTATTATAATTTTTTTTTTTGGGGGGGCGGGTGTGGTTATTTTGTGAAAATCTATTTTCAAATCTATATTTTATGCATTTAAAAAAAAAAGCAATACCTCAACACACACTAGGAGAGTCTGGTTGTATTAATGGGTTTTAGATTTAGCAGGAATACTGACATGAAGTACAATAAGACTAATAATGTATACGGAGGGGCTATTGGGCAGCTCATTACTGTCAGGGGTCTAATGTGCAACCTCCGTATTTCCTCTAAGTAGCCCACCAAGAGAACAAGATAATGAAACACCCAACACCCCCTGCCCAACCCCTCTGCATCCGCTCCCCCGTTTGCAACCAAACATCACTAATCTAATATATTAGTCGCCCGTGCTCCTTTATGCGTGAGCAATTATACTAAAAAAAAAAAGTTTCCACGCCGCGGCGAGGCGACGAAGGGAAAACGACCACAGACACGTTTGACGACTTGCGTGGCGACGCTGATAGGCCAAACGGCGGTGGGAAGCTGCCACTTTTAATCACGCAGGAGGGCGACAGCTTTCATAAGAGCACGCGGCGACTCTGACTGCTCTAATAAGAAGAGGTGACAGAAAAAAACTTTGTTTGTTAGTGGCAACACACAGACATGGGGTATAAGGAGGGTAGGTGTGGGGATAAAGGAGGGGGGGAGGTCCTTTTTTTTTTCTAGTTCAGGTTGAGCATAACAGTCGAATTTCACTATCTGAGACTGGATTTGTGGTGAAAGAATGTCAGCATTAATAAAGGGCTTCGGGGACAAGGTCACGCGGGTTTGTTTCTTTAGAGACGGGCAGAACATGCTAAGTCGTCTCCGTGTGCGTAAGGTAACCGACCGGGACACCCACCCCCACCCACGCCCTCATCCCCTCCGTCAATGTCTTATCGTAAAGTCTAATTTATGATTCCTCAACCCCCTTCCCTCCTCCCTTTTTTTTTTATTTTTTTATTTTTTTAGATTCAAAGACAATCTGGGCTTTGCTTTAGACAAAAAAAAAAAAAAAAGAAGCGAAAAGGAATGATGCTTTGAGGATATAATTAAAGATATCGTTCAAAGAACAACTTTTTGCATATTTGAATTATTACTGTCGTTAAAAACCACACAAAATATGGAAATATGATTGCCGGAAGCACATAAATCAATGATCAGCAAGGCCTCAGAGCCCAATAAATATGGGGAGTTAAATACTTTAAAATGCAAATCACATCTAAAATTTGCATATGGGTGAATTTAAAGGAAGTGTGCTTCCTTAAGACCCTCTGAGGTAGAAACTAGTGGAGCTGGAGGGGCTTCGGGGAGGGGTTGTGGAGGACACAGACAAGACAGGCCAGTCCGCTAGATTTTATATTTATATATAAATCTATTTTGTGTGTTTTATTCCCATTGTCACTGGTCAAGTTGTTGGATCGCTCTCGATGATAGCAGCTGAAGTGGGCTGACAGACATGACTGCATTTGCTTTTTGTGGATCCAGAAAGTGCCTTAAGTGATCTGAATAATTAGGAGTTAATTATTCTTCATCCATCTAAATCAGAAAAGGACAGATATGGGAGTGGAATTATAATTTTAGCCCGACGCTCCGTCTCGTCCTAATGTGGTAAACTAAAGTGACTGTGAATAATACCTACTGACCTTCGAGTAATTACGCCTCGCTTGGCAATTTGCTTGCTGTTGCTAATTGAGGGTATTGATTCAGCGATATTCATATTAAAAATACATATGTTTTATGGCTGGGGTTCTCTTTTTTTTTACTTCTGGTTGTGTTTAATGTATTATTAATCCTTATTATTATCTTTTTTTTTTTTTAAAGCGTAATTAGGAGACAGGATATGCAGCACTTGAGGGTTGGAGGAGAGTTTCTTTGTCCTAATCACCGTTGCAGGTAGTTGATGTTTTGCAAAACTTTGTGCTGAAACTGCAAAGCCTTTCAAAAGTTTTCATACCCCGCTGCGTTTTTTTTTGCTTTGTTTTGTTTTTGTTTTTCAGAAGGAAAACGCTGCGTCTTTGTTTTTGTTTTTTAATAAGAACAATTTTATTAACTGCATTTCATTCTGATGATCCTAAATAAAATCCGGCAGAAGCCTTAAAGAGTTGCCCTTTTTAGTAAAAAAAAAAAAAACCAGAAGCAGTTTGTGGGGAAAAAAGAGGCAATATTGACAGAACATCTAATTTAAAGTTGGGTCACGAGAGCAGACACGTGGGGTTGGCGAGTTCTGATCACACAAACTACACATGTGCATGCAAAATGCTAAGTGTTGCATTAAACTACAACTACGCATCATTCTGAGCGCTCCGGTCCGTACTGTGAAACACAGTAGTGGCGCCATTTTCCTGTGGGGATGCTTGTTTTCCGCTGTAGCTGATTCCTGAAGTAAAACCTGTTTTTGCAAAAATATTCATCTGGTTTTGCCACATTTCATTGAAAGCTATATCTAACTTTGCAATGATTTTATTTTATTTTTTTACTAATAATGTTACATAAAATATTTATTTACCCCCTTTACTTTGATACCACATAATTAAAAATCATCAGACATCTACAGAAGTACTCCAAGGAGTCAATAGCGTTGATCTGTGTGTAGCGTAACCTCAGCGTACAGTATAAACACTGCTATTCGGTGCAGGCGCTGAGATTTGTTAAAGCGTTTTAGGTTTGTACTTTAAATCACACAATTATAAATATGTATTGTAAAAAGGCAAGACGGTCAAGATTCTCTTAAAAGCAAAGATCCCAGGAGCTCTGCATAAACTCCCCCTGTGTTCCTCAACCCTCGCCCCCCCCATCAGACATTTAAAGATTCTCTGGTGGCTCCGCCGGATCAATGGACATGATGTCTCCTTGTGCATTAACACTTGGGTTAGACTGTTAGGTTAGAAACCTGCCCTGCAACCTCCTGCAAAAAAAAGAAAAAAAAAATCAATTTCCCCTTTGGAGTCAGAGAGGGTGGTCTGCTAGTTTCGAAGGCATACCTTTACCAGTATTTCTGTGTGTGTGCGGGGACCGGCCCTGGGAATGTCACTCGTGAGCTTCAGGACACGCGGACGTCCTTCCTGTGGCGCCTGCAGGTATTGACCAGAGCCGAGGACGAGGTGGCTTCCTTCAAACGCATCTCGGCCCCGTAATATTTTAAGCCCAGTGGAGCTCCGGTGGCAGCTCACAGCCTCGTAACAACCCAGATAGGGATCGATGGCACTGGATTTAGGCACTTACCTCTGCTAAAACCGGTAAACTCATTTGTCTCTCCGGAGCGAGTGAGCGTTGCCTCCGTTGTTAGAGGAGACACTTTTAACAAGAATCCCCTGAATTAAGATAATGTGACTGTCTGGTGTGTGATCAGGCAGGCTCCACCGAAAGGACAAGCAGCTTTAGCTCTTTTATTAGCTCCGTGTTTAAGGGGCCATACATGTTTTGACGGAGTCCAACTCTCTTTATGTTATTTCTGTCATGCTGATTAGTGTGCTGGAGAACACACGCGTTGCTCACACACCCCCTACTCACACATATGTGCGTTTGCGTGCGGGGGTGTGTGTGTGTGTGTGTGCTAAGCAATGCCAGCTCTAAATGAGATGGACCAAAGTGCGATAGCCCTGCTGCTCCGCCGGTTCAAGCCCGGACACAGATTCTTGGTGAAAGACTCAATGGATGCCGTGAAATCGTATTTGCGGTACAGCTAATGGCATTGGACTGGTTCTGCTGGAATGTTCCTCAGAGCGAGAAAACACGTCATTCTGCCGTGATGCGCTCTGACCATCCTCACAGATCTCAGACTGCGTGCACGGCACACCCAAACCCACGCCAACTTGCAGAAAAAAAAACGCCATTATTTCCCACAATGGGGCGTTAGGGCCGCACCAAGACGAAATAAAAATAAAACATTGCAAGAATAAAGTCATAGTATGACAAGTAAAACGAGAAGAAAGTTGTAATGACATGAGGTTAAAGTGAGAATTTTTTAAAATTAAAGTCATAGTATTGGAGAACAAAGTCAAAATGTTAGAAAAATAAAGCTGTGCGAGAATAAAGTTGAAATAAAGCGAGAATAATGTTTTATATTATGAGAATAAAATTGAAATAATACGTGAATAGTACGTTTTGAAAATAAAATCAGAATGTGAGATTAACGTTGTAATATTATGACTTTATTCTTGCATTACTACTATTTTACTCTTATAACATTATGACTTTATTCTCTCAGTTTTATTTATTTTCTATTTTCTTAGCAGTGTCCCTAATACTCTGTCGTAACTTCTAGGAAATGAAATAAGACATTTTCATTTAAAATATGCAGGGTTTTTTTTTTTTTGTGTGTGTGTGCGCGTTGTTTCCACCGGAACGCATAAGGTAAATATATCGTTCGAAAAACCTCAACAAACGGGAGACGGTTCAACTAAAGGATGCAGATAAACGGCTGCGCCACCCACACAGCTGTGTGCGCCGCTGCGTGCCGAACACTCGGGGAAGAGAGCACCTCCGAGTCTTTAGAGGTGCCGTGAAAGGTGGCGGCGTCTGGAGAAAGTAGGACAAACTGACAACTTCAGTGGAGAGGAGAGAAAAATACAGAAGAGACAAAGGGAGGGAAGAAGGAAGAGGCGATTTGATGAGTCAGAAACAGTAAAAACCTCCCATAGTTCAAACAAATCTCGCTTTGCTTTCTCCCCCCTCTCTTCTTCTTACAACAGCCCTCCGTAAGAAAAAAAAAAATCTACAAAGGGCCTTCCATCCGTAGGAGCTACTCTGCCGTGGGTGTCGCCGACTGCTGCTGCTGCTGCTGGTGGTAATTAGGCGTCACAACACTTAAGCCGGGCGTTTGGCACAGCGCTGGATTCCTCCTGACGTGACGGAGGGATGGAGGAGTTGTTCAGTTCTGCACTTTCTTCTGCTCTGCTGGTCATCTGTCCTCTTCCGGGCCTATCAGCCTAAACAGCTCAGCCAACACACACACACACACACACATATATTTACAAAAAAAAAAACAGGCACGCACGCTGTGTGCACCCTTCGCACCCCCACTTCCAACCCCCACTAGTACCCCCAGGCGAAGGAGGGAATCAGTGTGTTGGAGGGAGAGATATCAAAGGCCTGGAGGAGTTAAGATAGGGCTATGATGGGTGTGTGGGGGGGTGTGTGTGTGTGTGTGTGTGTGGCCGAGGTGGGATGACGGCGGATGGGGTGGTGGTCAATACTTGAACCTCTGAATCACCGTCTGTACAGACGATATAGATCAATAGGAGGTGAAGCCACATATATTTCACTAATCACTGCAATAATTAAAAAGGCCTTTTGTGATTAAAATAAAATCAGAGCATAGGCAATTTTTATTTATTTACTTTTTAGCTGAGCGCATGTAGACACAGTGGACTAATCCTGTTTCGGCTTTGTTGCTCCCTTGTCATAAAATCATCTGACGAAATGAGATTAGCAAAGGGAAAAGCCTTTTATTCCGTCTTCCTTTATAGGTCAGCGCCGCAGAGACCGGCGGGAGAGGTTCGGGGTTATTATCACAACCTGCAGAAGGAGTAATTTCACCTCAATCGCTTCGAGTGGTTTACTTCAATCGGAAGGGAAGTTACAGCGCGATGAAACGCCGCTTTGGTTTCGATTAGTGCGGCCTGATTTCTGGCTTCGCTGAGTTTCAGGAAGTTTTACTGTAACGTCTCGCTGGGACAGAGTTGGAAATTACACCCAGTGTAAAGCGTAGTTATGAGAGTGATCGTCATCTTGACCCTTCTGAGGAACAAATTAGTCCAACTTCAGATCTCAAATACCTTAGATATTAAACTTATGTAATAATAAAAACAGTTTTTTCACATTCTAAGAAAAAAAATTTGCAGTCCATAAACTAGCGCAACTCTTCTAATTGTCGAGTAAGAAGAATTCAAGAAGATCGACAAAGGATGTTGTAGTGATGTACGAAAAGAAAAGCGCAACCGAGATTCTTTGTTTCTGTTTCTCTGCTTTATATTCATTTTAGTGAGACAGCTTTCTCTTAATACGTATTGGAGAGCGAATGCTCTGCATCACCTGCCTGTTGCTGAGAGTCGTCAGTCAGCGGTACAAGATGGCCGGACGTAGGATTTCCTCCACTTTTCTTCTTCAAGTTCTTAAAAACCTCGTTAAAAAGAAGCAGCTGTTTTTTTTTTTTCTTCTTTTCAGAATCTAACACCTGCAGATTTACCGCCTTGGAAAAACATAATTGTTTCTGATCAGTCGTGAGTTTGGAATTTCTAAACGTTGCTGGTGTTTTTTTAATATTTCTGCGGCTCGCTGTTCACTCACAATATCGCTTACAACGGCAAATTGGCTCCCTTTGCTTCAGTTTGACCTTCTGCTGCACTTTGGATGGAGTTAAAATCCAAGTCCTGATCTTCAGAGATCTCTTAAAATATGCTCCCAAAACTGATTTTAAACTTTACAGAGCAAATGAGCGCCGACACGCTGAGCTGTGTGTTTTTATTTCTTATGTTCGGGGTAAGAAACGCTCCTTTTAAATGTGCCTTTAAAGTAAAAAAACAAAGATTATAAAGATTTGAACTATAAAGCTTTCCATAATAGCATAAATAGCAATTTATGCATTGCTTTTTTTTTTGCATAAAAAAGCAATGCAGAAGTTGCATTGCTTTTTTACACAGTTAAATTATATGATACCGTTTTTATTTTTTTTACTCACGTTTTCCTTTCAGGGTGTTTTTAATTGAGTGAACTTGTGCTACTTCTGCTCAAACGTATGACCACACTTAATCCTCATACTCCTTTACTCTGATGCCTCAAAATGAAATCCTTCAGACGTATTGAGAAGTCACCTAATTACTCTGTGTCATTTATTATCAGCATTAATGATGATTTTCCGTTAACTCTTCAATGGTTTGTTAAAAAAAAACAAATTTCTTTCTTTCATTCAATAATTGTGACACATTTCCAGTATGAAATGTAGACAACCATCTGTTCCAGACTTTATGTATTCAACCTTATATAGTTTTCTATGTTTTGATTTTATTGTTAATTGTTCAAAAAACAATTTCATTGGTGCTCCATCTGTCTGCACGAAGGAAATAATAGGGCCGGCTAGTGTTTCGTATCTGCAATAATCCGTCATTCGGCTCTTAATGCTGCATACATTAGTTCCCTCAACAAAAGGTTTGATTGAATAATGAAAAAGTCATGGGGGCTAAGAGGAACTTGCTGTGGCAGGAAATTCAGAGTTTGCATGGCGTGCCGAGCGCTCGGCTACGAGAGAGAGAGAGAGAGAGAAGGAGAGACACGCTGCTTTTATATCCCCCAGCCACGTCCACGTCCACTGAAGACTTCTGTTTTTACACAGGTAGGCAGTTTGGGGACTATATCTGTAAGAAAATGAGGGGTGAGGAAAAAAAAAAAAAAGAAGAAGAAGACTGGAGGAATCAAAGGATGTTCCCCCCTTTAATAATGTAACAAATATTCTAATTTCCAAAAATAAAACCTCCTCTTCATCCTTCCTGCTAATCTGAACTGTAATTTATTCCAACCCAAGGCCATATTAGTATGCTAGCCAAGGGCAACATGGTTATGACTAAACCAAGATCCCCTCAGACACATAGAGGAGCTCAGGCTCCAACTTGCAGCCAACAATTGAATTTGGACTCCAAACTAGTTGGCGACAAAAGAGTGAAGCTAGCATGCAACATAAAGTTGCAGCCTTGTGCTTCCCTGTAAATCCTTAGATTAATAGGTCTAAGCTGAATTTGCTTTTGCACTGTTACTCGTCATTTATTTCACCGTATTCTCATATCAGACAGAGAAAAAGGGCCTAGGTAGCATAGATTTACAGCTCATCTAAATCTGATATAATGTCATTCTGCTCTTTGCACATGTAAGCATTTTTACTTCTGATTAATTGCGTCTGAATTGTACGTTTCAAATGCATGCGTGTTTATGTGTGTGTGTGCGCGTTTCTGTCCACGTGGAAATATTTATACCATTTTATGAAAAGCAATTGAGCAATGGGACTTTGTACTAACCATCACACAGACACTTCATTATGGGAGCAGTGATAACAAATACATTGTGTAGGATAATGACAGCAGTGGTTCGTACTGTTCATTATATGTCTGGGCGGCACTTGGAATTTATCTGTGTGTTTGTGTGCATGAACGTGTGTGCGTGTGTGTGTGTGCGTGAAGGGGTGTGTGTGTGCGTGTGCGCTCGTTTCTGCTTTTCGTCATTTTACAACAACGTGTTTTAGCAAATGAACGTCTGAACCATCAGGAAGAAAAATATCCCATCATCTGCTATGGGTGACAAACAATATATTTTGGATAATGATTGCGTCAATTGGCTTCTGCATTTGTAAATGTGGGGCAATGAATTTCCTTTGTGAGCAATGGGAGCGCAGATATTATGCCACTTTCCTTCAACAGGCCTGTTGGATGCGAGACGTTCGGTGATGAACCGTTTCTCTTAAAATGTTCCTTCTCTGTGGTAAGAACATGCCGCACATAAATATTTCCAGAGAATCTACTTTTGGGAGGAAGCGGGAGGTGCTCGATGTGGAGCTAAGACTGGCGAAGGCCCCTGGCACGTGGAATGGCTTCGACTTGTGGGCCTGTCAAAGAGGGGTTTTTTTTGGGGCACTGGACTGAGTCGATGCCTGCCACACACACGTCATGCCCTCCCTCCCGGACGCGCCCCGCAGTGCCGCAATCAACAGCATTTTCGCTTCCAAATGTATATATTTAATTTGCGAACCGATGACAGTTTCGCTTGATTTATGGTCCAAGGCGAGATTTAATTAATTGAAAAACGCATATTACCCCGTGACTTAATTATTAGCTAATTAATCACCGAATACTTGTTCGGAGCTCCCCTCCTTTTCCCCGCTACTTTTCGGGCATATTTCTGTGTGCGCCTGACACTCGAATTTCCTCCTGGGGTCATTTTTATGTGAGGTCATGGTTTTTCTTCCTGAGTGGCTGTTAAGATAAAGAACATGCGTCATAGAGAGCGCGGCTATCCAGACGCAGCCTTCATGCAGAACACAGATGAGAATTTTCTCACTTTTTAGCAATAAAATCTCACTGAAGATTAGTGGTTCGGGGTAAAGTTCTCACCAGCGAGGGATTCCTTATCTCTTGTAGACAAACGTCAGACGCTGAGGTGTAGAAAAGGGAAGAAACCCTTCTACTGGTGGAGGGCAAACATCTCCTGTTGTAGCTCATTTTAGCTGCTCAAAACACCTGAAATGATTTGAAACTGTTCACAACCTCGGTATGAGGCTGTTCGCATTCAACATTAACACAACACCTTGTTATAGCAATTTAAAACAACCTAGACTGAAAATGTATGCACTTCTGGTGTATGCTATATTATAGAACAGTATTCCTCTAAAGCTTCATAAGGGAGGTTTGGTCCTTTTTTTTTTGTCAGTTGAATCATTTCATTGTCACTGCATGGAGTTATGTTGTCTGTGGCTGCCAGCTGTTTTGATCAGTGACCTGTCGGAGCAGCTTTTTAAAACAAGGGTTAAGGTTAGGTTAACCCACCCTAATGAGACCTGGACAAGCACAGAAACGTACCAACGTAGCAAGATTTTAAAAAACAGCAACGAAGTTCAGTCTCCTGCAAAGGTGTGCTCGGTTAGTATCTGGTAATATGGTGCTGCATACCAACGGCTGTGAACATTTTCAGCTTGAGTTTGTATCATGGATAAAGGAGTTGTTGCTGATAACCTTATAGAACACTTAACAAATCCAAATGATCCCTTTAGGACCCGAGCCTATGTGAAAAACACAAATTTCTTCTATCTGATTTTCTCTACAATTTGGGATTCCTTCAGACTTCGCTAAACTATCTCAAAGCTGAAAATCAAGAATCTATCCCTACATTTGTAGTTGCCTTCCTCTTGTCCATGTCTACCTCCAGTTGATCAAACCCTACAGACTTAACCCTGAGAGCTTCGGCGAAATGCCTACCTCACCGCCAACTCCAAACATTCCCACTCCGGCATAATCGTAACGCTCGCCGATCACACAAACATTCCCAAATTGCTCTCTGCACTCAAACCCTATAAGAAGCACAACTGCCAGTTTGTTGCACACACAGAACATATTCATATCTTGTGCGGTAGCCTTGGCAAGCCCAATTTGCCAAAGGTGTAAGTTGATCCTTGGGGTCACGGTCAGAAACGATGAATAAACGTCTCACTGTTACAGCTGTCAGTGGTTTACCTCTCAGCGGCGGAGGGTCTGAATGGTAGTTTTTATGCCGCTTGGTTTTTCCACTAAAAAAAAAAAAAGCATGGCAGGTTGATCTGGAGATCAAGGATTTCCCCTGCCGTGAGAGCCTTTCCAGATATGTGCTGTTAGAAAATGATAGGGAACGGACACTTTGGAAAGCAGGCATGCAGGAAGGTGGGCTGAGATGTGGCTGCTATCAAAAGCCAGCCTGCCAAAAACACCTTACCTCCCACAGCTGTTTGCCTCTTCTGACCACTATCTGGCCCCCATGTGTCTCTGCTTGGTAATGGTAAGCGTTTTAAACTATTAGAGCTGCTGTGTAAAAGGCCTGTTTGAGTGCAGGGCTGTCAGTCTGCAATGAGGCAATTGGGGGCGGGGGGCTGTCATGGCTGTCACTCAATGGGAGGATGAGAACTGTTTGGCCCTAATGGATTTCTCCAGGCATACCGCTTGCACAGCGGTTAGAAGTAAAATCGATGCGTTGTCATGAGCGAGTGAGGCATCATCAAACGGCCAGGTGGACGGGGAGGAAAAGAAGAGGAAAGCCTGCTCGGGCAGTTACATCTATATCTAAAATTGTGTGTGTGTGGAGGGAAGAGACAGACAGATGCTCAGCTTGGCTTTACACGCCCAATGGGGCCTCCGCTATGATTGTTAGCATGAAAGGGGGCTCTGACCTCCATCATCTCCGTTGCTTTTATTTTCCGGTTCTCTTGGAATCAGACGCAGATGCACGCGGACATACCCCCCGCACTCACTCACACGCACATGGATAAATATGAAGCTAAGCAGACAAGCGGTGCACTGCCCTGACAGGTCAGGCATCATCTTGTAGGCAAAAAAATCACTTTCCATTTAACAGATTTCCATCCAGTGATTCCTGGTTTTGACTAGAACCTGCAGAGAATGACGCAGCCAAAGCCCAGGTAGTCTAACAGGATGTGACAGAAATTCACATCTGCACGTCTTTTGTGCAAACTGCAAATTATTCAATGTAGCAAGAGGAACAGACTGGAGCATTCTGACAGGATAAGAGGAACACGAGCAACCTGCAGGAGGAAAGTCAAAGGGGGGAGGGAAATATTAAAGAAGAAAGCCATAATGTGTAGTGGATCTCAGCTTTGAAAAAACAGCTTCACCCAGATTGCTCAGGAGATGGGAAAATATGCCGTATATTAGTGCCCTGAAAATACCATGCTTTTGTTTTCTTTGAGACACAGACAACTGTTACCAGGTTTGAGGTTTTATTTTACAGCGTATTTACCCTGGTGGCCTGGTGTGTCTCTAGAGGGACCCGACAGGGGCCACACTTTGGCTTCAGATTGGACCTGAGGGAACGGCTCCGGCTTATTGATCGTGAGAGTTGGAGGAGGTTGCACCAAGCAGGCGGACTGCAGGCAGGCGACTGATGCTAAGCAGGGGTGCAAAGGTTCAATTTCTGCTCTTGGCTTCTTTGGCTGGATGCCACCTGCGCTTGACGATCCGCCTGACACTTTTTAGTCCAAGTTTAACTGACGGATGACCAAAAGATGGCATAAAAACTCCTGCAGCACTGACGTTCTGGAGGGTAGTGCCACTCAAACCATGGGTTGGTTTTGGCACCAATTTTTTCATGCACCCTCCCACGAATTGAAATAGTATTGAGAACCTGATGATATTTTATTATATGTACAAACCACTGACACCTACTTTCTGTATGTATCCAACTGGTTATCAAAACAGATTAATGAAATTAGCTGGAATGTAGTTCATTGTTTTAGGTCCTAAAACAATTTCCAAGACCGGATATTAACTCGACATTCAACCAAGACTGCTTATGCTATTAGCTTAAGATAGATTCTGCCACTTGGAAACATATCTAGGTGTGGTTAGAACGCAGAAAGTGGTGGAAATGGTGTAAAGTGCAAAGAATGACACAAATCTCTTTTATTAAGGCAATACTGTTTTAAACCTACAAGTATCAAGCTAAGAGTGTTCATTAAGCAGCCAAATGCAGAAAGCTTGACTACTTAAACAACAGGTTCTTCTAATATGTGCTTCTACAAAGTCTGTACAGGGCAAATCAGGAAAAAGGCAAGAAGAGGTCATTGTGTTGTATTTATTTTATATTGCCCCAAATCAGAAGAAATGTCACCTAAAGACACTTGAGGCAAATCAGTCGAAGATGTTTAAACTTGCTGTTTTAATAAAACGGTGTATGGTTCACTAGGTAACCACTTCAAAGTGGTCGAACCAGGATAAGTAAAGTGTTTTATTTAACTTTTTTTTTTAAAAGTTAATAATCTAACAGAAGCTTTTCTCCCTTTAACATGTTCTTTTTGTCTCATTATTGAAGGCGCACATTAACAAAAGCGAAAGCGTTCCGGAAACCCCGCGAAGTCGGGATGCGTCTCGTCTCTTTCTCCGGCCAGACTGATAAGCTCGTGTAAATCTATTCTGTTTGTTCAACACCGGTTTTCTGTTTGGAACTTGAGTCGAGACGTCCTCCGTGCCCCGTCTTGTTAGCCCTTTGGAAAACAGGAATCTCTTCTCTTTCTTACTGCTGAGCACATGAAAGAGTTGGTTTTGATTAAGGAGGCCTTTTAAGCCGTGAAAGCCCTAAATGTGCTTTGTCCTTAGGAAGATGAAAAGAAGCTGAAGTTAGCCCGAGCCGCTTCTTACCTTAGCTTCTCCAATGGGAGAACCTCTGGGAGGATGCCTGAGAGAGAGGCAAACTCCGAGCCTTTATTCTCTATGCTAATTCATCTGCAGTTTACTTGTAATTATGCCCCAGAATCCCTCTTTCTCCTTCTGTCTCTTTCTTCTCTTTTCTTTTCTAACTGCACCCTCCCTGCTCGCCTCCTCTGGCAGATGAAACATTTTTTCTCGCCAGCTCCATCTTCTTCGTTTTTTGTCACCAACACCCGATCCGTATCTTTTAGAACTTCGCCGAAACCGTATTTGATTTTTTTCCATCCGAATTCCTGCTAGAAGAAAGAAAAGAAGGAAAAAAAAAAAGACACCTTTGCTTCTCGATTCATAAGACATTCATCTGGAACATCTTGCGTCTTTATCAATATGCCTGCCGAGGTCTGTCCGAGCCAAAGTGTTTCGTGGTGACGTACGTCCTCTTTCTCCTTCTGTCATGTCGCTTTCCCTCCGTCTCAGCGCTGCCATTGCCCATATTTATTTTATCTTGCTAATGTGGGTCACCCCTGCACGGCGGCCGTCAGCGAGCCGCAGTCAAACGGCCGTGTCTGAAGCCTACCTTCGGCATGATTTATGGGCCCGTGTGACGCTCGGCTCTCAGAAGGACCGCCATTGTCCTGCTCCAGCTCTCAGCTCTCGACGTAGGGGCGCTTTGTCTGCGTTTGAGGCAAACCAGACCCCCTTTTCTTTAAAAAGAATCAAATTATTTCATCATGTTGGAAATGAAAAGGCTGTAATTACTCCTAATTAGAGCCTGACTTTTTTTTTTTTCCTTCTTCTTCTTCTTTCTTTTCCTCCTCTTTTCCCTTTCTGACTCGGGCGTTTCTGAGGTGAACACTGTTTTCCAGAGGGCTTCGAGATTGCCCCCTTTTTAAGGCGGGAGAGTAGGAAACAATTTTCTGTTCAGTTTGAAATTGATTAATGTAGGCTCTTGACAGCTCTCCTGGCTTTGATACTCTGTGAACGGGGGAGGTCTCGAGCGATGTGATGACAGTGCAATGTTTGCTTTAGGATCTACCTTAACGAGGCCGGCTCCAGCCGCGTCACCGTGTTTCGCAAGCCGGAGGGGAAAACGAGAAGCGAAACACACTTCGCCGTTCGTACGTGCGTCTGTGTTTGTGCGCACGGGCGAAGTGTTGGTGGATCGTCTGGCTGTGGAGGGAGCGGGCCGTGTTGGGTTTCCACCTTCCAATAACAGCTTTCCACGCCAGAGAGAGAGAGAGAGACCCAGCCTAATGGTCGGCCATCACTGAAAATCGTTTTCGGCCCGTCGACTATTTACATGTGTCTTTACCGCACAAGTCTCGCCATTTTGGGCAGCTCGGCAATTTGCTTAGCAAATCCACTTGCCGTTGATCTATCAGAGGGAGGCGGTTGGTGTGTGGCTGGGGAAAGTTAGGAGCTGATTGGAGGCGGGGGCTGAGGAGGAGGTGGGCTTTTTTCCCCCCCTTTTTATTTCAGAGGAGGAGGTGGAGTGGGGGGGCACCGAGGGAGGCAAATATTTTCTCTGGCTTGCGACAGCACAGTGAAAACACACTCGTGATGCTGATGTATATTAGAAGTGAACCGGGCAAATATTAGGACTGCTTTACAGTGGCAGAGCAGCGGTGTGCGGATGTCGGGGTGTGTGTGGGATCGGAGGGGCTCACTGTGCTGCTTTGTCACACCGGTACTACTTTTACTAGCTTACCGTAACACAGCCTTACAGAAATGACTCATTTCATGGCCTAAGTGTGCATTTTCCTCCTCTTAAACCGAAGTAAGCCCTGAAACTGTAAAAATAAAGACAATTTCCACAAATTCTATAACTTAGCTTAACAGAAATCGTGTAAAAATAGTCATATTTTGTAACGGCTTGTCCTACAAATGAACTGATTATTCAACTTCCATTTAAGTTATATTGTATGATTGTCAGCATGAATGTCATGTTTATTTGAGGTTTTTTCCCAATGCTACTAAACCATATGTCTGGACTGATGATACAAGAGTCAATAAAAAAAGTACAGTATTGTCTGGACTACAGAGCGCACCTCACTATAAACCGCACCCGTTTTTAAAAAAACTGGAAACATACATATATAAGCCGCACCGGGCTATCAGCCGCTGGTATTTCCGCCACTCTCTGTTTTACACAAGGACGCATAAATCTGCTATGAAGGACGCAGCCCTGCATCTCCAACGTCGAAACATGGATTCGTTCACGCAGAGTTTACGTGCATTGGCTATCAATCCGTACTGCCAGATCGATAGCCTTCAACTTAAAAGCGGCATCATATAAACTTCTTCGTGTTGTTTCCATGATGAGGGGGGATGAGTTTGAAAACATTTCTCCGTCGTGCCTGCTGCTAGCATGTGCTAAATGAAAGTTAGCGCTTTCTTCTTTGATTTCCAATTCTGACTTCCAATGATTCACTTCCTGCTAGAGAGCCCCCTGGTGGTTGAAGAAGAATCCACAGAAAAACCGCACCGGGCCAAAAGCCGCCTGGTTCAAAGCGTGGGGAAAAAGGGGCTTAACCGTTGGCTAACCTTTAATGACAAAGTTGCAGATAAACCATATTTGTTTTTGTAGCTCTCCACAAAGGTCCGGGGTTTCCGTGGATCAGCAGGATTTAGGACCACAACCGCTCAATAACAGCTAGAATCCATGGATACTTGACACCCCTCTCTAAAAACTCCCTATTTCAATAGTTCAAACAGAAAAATCACCGTAATCTGCATAAATACGTACAATGCAAACCCTCTTACGAGTGCTGCTTAAACTATCAATTACCATCTTTACTTCATCCACTTCTGGCGGTACAGCCAGTCAACAACAAGGGATATAAATGGCAGTCCTGGACAAATCTTTGGAAATTGTAAAGATACGTTGAAACGATAGAGTTCCTTAAATAGTATTTTAGGCTATTTAACTTGTTTTGAGCACCTGTTGCTCAAAACAGGTGCATTGCTCACCCGTTTTGAGTAAAGCACCAGTACCTCTGCCAGCTAAACAGCCCCCTATCACAATGCATTTGCCTAACACTTGGCATTACTACTCTTAAATTTAAACACTTCCAAACATGCTTCCTGTTGCCGTGGCCAAAAACACTCTATCTATGTCCAGCCTGGTGATAAAACATTCTCCAGGAGGTTTGTTTCTGTAGGAAGCTGCTCGGTTCAGTTCAGCTGGAAGAGGTGGGACTTGCTTCCCCAGCGTTCCACACGCGTCTCGTTTATGAAGGGCTTAGACCTCTGTGGTTCAGAGGTGGTCCTTGAAAACCCGTACAAGTTTCTTTTCAGGTTGGAAGGAAAGTTTTTGGTGAGGCATATAAAACCCCTTTATGGAGGCGGGTGTCCTAAAAGGAGAAAGATCATAAACACACATCAGAACCGATTGTGTAATGACTAAAAGAGGCGAGCGTTAAGCGTCTGGAATGACTCTGACCTTAAGCCTGTTCAACATTTATAGCAGCACATCCTTAAGAAGTCTTTTAAAGTCTTAAATTCGTGTATAGAAAGTGAAGGCTTTAAAATGTCTTCAATGCATTTTTTAAAAAAAGAGAATGTTGGCCTTAAATACGCTAATCAAAGGTCTTAAATACGCTAATCAAAGGTCTTATATTTTGTCATGGCAGGGCTACTTAATTACGTATGCAGTTGTTTTTTTTCTCAGAATTTTGCTATCAGGCAAAAGTTTGAGTTTTTATTGTTTTCTGTGACATGAGACTTAGCTAGCTGGGGTTTTTTTGAATCTGTTATGGGTAAATACACATTTATCAGCTGGACGTTGATCTTTGTGGCCATTGGCTTACCTCTGCCGCCAGTCTGTAGAAGACTTGATGCTTTCAAATCAGCTCGGCACTATGGGAGTTACTGCTGTATGGAGAATCACAAAATTAGCAGTTTTTCCTCTGTAAATTTCTTTCGTGATACAGGTCTTAAATTGAATTCATATTTGTTTTTAAAATGCCTTAAAAAGTCTTAAATTTGGTTTGGTGAAGCCTGCAGAAACCCAGTATGCTCATCTATTGGAGCCTGGAAACCAACTGGTTTAGTAGAGTTGATGGTCAAATATCCATCCAGAGTTACACTTGTTGATGGCAACACAAAGTCTGGTGTTCCTCTGCATCCTTTGAAAATATATTAGGAGAGGTGTAATGTATGTTTGCTTGTATGTGGACGGGTTGCCCTACGTTCATTACAGAAACTCTACAGTAAAATTTAAAGCTTGCTCATCAACTTTTACTTGCTAAAAAAAAAATCATTGAAATTTCATTCCACCCTTTGGAAAAGAACCTTTGGTGTCATCTGGAAGCACATGTTGTTTCCGGCAACTCTCACGAGGAGAACTCGTTTTCCTCTTATCTGAGGAGTGAACACGACAGGTTTTGTCTTAAGCAGGTGTTTTCCTCAAGACAGACCTACTTCCAACTGCAGTGGCCCCAAACGAGCCGTGGCATCGACCGAGCCAGACACGAGCTTGTTCAGGTTGGCATGTGTCCTTAAGGGCACAGCAGCAAGCAGAGGCCATTAACTCCACCCACCATTTCTGCATAAATCGGACACTCTGAACAGAGTGGTGGAGAGAGAGCTGCGAACGGGGCTGGTGGTGGTGGGGGTCAAACCGAACAGTGACGCGTCCTGTTTGTCAGCGGCAGGCTGCGAGGAAATGTGACAGAGCGCTGGAGGAGGTTTCCAAATCCATTTCCTGCTCTTGTCTGTCCACATCAGGCGCCGACGACAGATCTGCTGGTTCTTATTGTTTTTTGTTACGGTTGGGGTGGAGGGATGAGGGAGGGATGCGGATGTGGAGAGTGGTGGGCGCACACATGCCCGAAAATGATGCATCTCCTTTGATCTGTTCCAGTGTAAGGAACATGAACAGCTCCGCCGCCAGGCACACACACACACAGGCACGCATGCAAAGCCCTGCAGTTTGGCCCTTTGCACTTTTTACAGCCCTGCTCAGTGTATATATGCTTCTTTATGTATGTAGAATGTTTAGTTTTGTTTTTTTAAAAAGATTTTTTCAGCTACATTTGTGGACTCAGTGTAATAGGAGCTGCTGTTTGAGCTACAGCACTTATTAGTTTCTTATCTCAGCTAATTACCCATTAAATAAGCACATGCACACACACACACACACACTCTCTGCTTAGCGGGTAATTAGAAACCGGACAATTATGAATATGCATTTCCCACTGCTTACTGCACAGAATTATGAATATATCCATTTTAATTTCCTCAATTGATTTGTCACACCTTTCATGACGCCGTTGCGCCTTTCTGCAGCAGAATCCAGGAATCTGAAGCTGGGAACGGGTCGCAGTACATGTGGACTTTCCTCTGCGTGGGAGGAAAGTCCACTTCGCGGCCACTTTAGTATTTATATCTTTACTTTTCTGCGCGCCGTCTGCTTGATGCTTCATTAGTCGGAATCGATGCCGCCGGGCTGCAGGCGACCTCAGGAGTCGATCCAGCAGCTGCAGATGCGAGGCCTAATTCAGTTCTCACTCGAGCTCTGCCAGCTAATTTCAAATGTTTTTTTTTGTCTTTTTCTTTATTTTGAATATTAAAAGCCACTTGATAAAGTTCCGACCCTGCAGTTCTGGACAGTCTGTTTCCGTTTTGTTTTTTTTGTTGCCTTTTTCCATTTTTGCCCGCTGTTGGACGCTTGGAGCGGCGCGTGTCACATCAGGCATGTCAGGATGCCCACTGGCCGCTGCTCGCTGACTGCGGTCGTCCCGACCAATCAGCTGTCGCCGCGCTGACCTTTTCGCTGCCACCTTGACCCTGATGGGAGGCGAAGTGTGTGGCTGGTAGCAGTCAGTACTGGCACAGCAGGTTGAGGTGGAGGAGGAGGGGGGAGGAGAACCACGCCGGAGGCTGAGAGGTTTTCTTGGCCAGCTTTTCCCGTCCTCCTCCTGGCTCTCGAGTCCCGTTCGGCTGGATTCATGACAGGTTCATTTGGCCGATTCGCCTTGAGTTTTACACACAGGGACAAACTCTTGACTCTTGTTTTAAAAACTCGAACATAAGAGTCCAGGCATGTGGCTGGGATGAGATCCTCACAACGTCACAAAAATAACCAATGTATGTCATATATGATCAAATGTGGGGCTGAAGTGATTAATTGAATTAATTGTGATGAATCGTTATGGGTTAATTGACAGGAGTATAGAAAGCCAAAAAAAATGCCATTTGCTGAAAGCACAACACACTCAGAGCAGTAATTAAGCCAAAACTGTATAAAAATATGTACAGTTTTTATTATAAGACCAAAAAAAAACCTTTATCTGTAAATATGTTCTATCCAGAACTCCTTCAGTGCCAGTTTTAGCTTAATAAAAAATTAATAATAAAAAATTAAATCTTAGCTCAAAAAAAAAAAAAAAGATTTACTTATTTTGGTCGGATTTACTTAATCTGGTTCAAATTCTATAAAACAAAATATTTTTTTAAAAATCACATTTTGCTATCCAGTTAATAATCTGTTAAACCAAAAAAAAAAAATCAATAGTCAATAATCAAATCATTGCTGCGTTATTGATTTTAGGTCGAGCATATGTTTATGTTGGATTTTTTTTTTTTTTAGCGGCATCCTTTGCTACAAATGGTCAGGTGTTCACTAAAGGAATGCTGTTGTTTTATTTTAGGTAATAAAATGCTTATTTTCCCATCTAAAAAAAGGGACTGAACTGTTTGTTTACATCTTTTAATGTATTTCTAAAGGGGTATAAAAAAAAAGCTCAAGTAGTAATCTGCCAATATTGTCGTCTGATTAATTGATTCATTGTCAAAATAATCATGAGTTGCAGTTCTAATCAAATTGGTTTTACTTAAAAGAGAAAATCAATCAGGCAAATACAGTTCAGTCTATTAGAAGATGACATAAACTTGCAGTAAACAGTGCTCTTTATGTATTTTTGATTATTAATATCTTTAGGAAATGCCATTTAGCTAATTTTGTACACCGTAAACCAGCCGAAACTCTGGAAGTGTATTTCACGTTTTCGTGCAGTCGAGCCTGTTTCTACACTGATTTGCACACGTCACTACTACATCCAGCTGCACAATGTAAGTAAAGCCCAACACTGCAAAATCATTGTTTCATATTGCAGCGAGTGTAACGACTAACCCGCATTCTCCTCGCTTCGCATTCTCCTCGCTTCTCCATCTCTGAGCTTTATTATCTTGATCACTGAGATCCGAATCGGTATCGGGCCTGAAGGACAGCAGAACCTCCTCTGATTGGCCGAATGTATTGCTGTAAAGCAGATCTCTCCTGCTGAATCCAAGCATTCCTTCGCATTGTTGCACTTAGATGTTGCAACAATGACTCCAGTTTGTTTGTAGAACATTTCATGTTGCACAATATCAAAACAGATTTGAAAAAAATACAGAGATGCTCCATAGTGTCATTTCAAAGCAATATTATTTTATCTTAATAACAAAGATGGGGTGATGCTAGTTTAGTTTGCACACCATGAATGGATTATGTGACAAGAAATATGTCAGAATTTGTCTCCTTTTGTAACCAAATGAAAAGTGTGGCAGCCTTCTTTCAGCCAGCTGACAAGCAGTGAGCAGCAGCAGTACAGAAGCCAAACTTTTTCAATAGTTCAGTTCAGTTTAGACGTTAAGAACAAAATAAAAATAAAAAAAAAACTGCAGGAAGAGACAAAAGCCCAGCAGACTTATAGAAAGCCTCCATCCCAATAGGATGGAAAAAATATCATAAATTTCAACAATGCAATCCTTCATCAGTTGATCGTAAGTTTATAAAATACTATTATGTAGAAGAAAACATTAAGAATATGTAAGAATGAAAAAAGACAATCACAACTCTTTGAGTCATTTTAAATAATGTTGACTTTTTTTTTTACAGTCACTTCAAAGTTTAGGTCCCGTTAACTTGTCTGACCTGTGCCTATATAAAAAAAAGATATTTCTGCATGCATTCCTATTGGTTCTTTTTATTTATTTTTTTTTCACTTAGCGGTTTAAAATTTCTGGCTCGTCTCGTCCCACAATACTTTGTGAAAACCGTCCTCCGAAACCCGGAAAACAAAAATCAGATGAAGCTTGAAAACGCTCCAAAATGCCGTAATGACTATTTCCGACATAAAGGACCACTCTCCCGGCTTCCATTTGCCTGGCTCCGTCCTCAAAACAGCCCTTTTAAAGTCAAGTGATGAGGGTTAAGTTAATTATGCACATTAGGGCCAGTCGCTCTCCCTCTGTTGCTTATTCAATCCCTTCTTGTGTGTGTGTGTGGGTGTGTGTGTGTGAGGGTTGCAGCGGTGGCCTGGGATGCCAAAACTCTGCCTTTAATTAAACACATATGCATGCAAGGAGAGACTGTCTGTCACACAGACATTTAACAACAGCTGCATGCATGCAGACGTGTACTGTACGCAGCTACAGGAGATGAAAAGACTCCTGATTGTGGAAGAGGAAGCGAGTTCTCCTCTGCCGCCGCTCTGCGAGGGGATAAATATCTTCATCTAAATTAGGCTTGAAATCTGCTGGCTTTCAAAGGAGAGATGTCAGATTTTTAATTGTTTTTGTTTTTTTTTTTTATTGTTGTTGTTGCTGTGCAGGAGTTTTAACAGAGCCTTAAAAAAAAAAGCTTTCCGTGTTTTGTCACGTTAAAGCCACAAATCCAAATGCACATAGTAGTGCATAATTGTGATTTGCTACGAGTTGGACAAGAATATGTTTTGTAGTTTGCGTGGGATTGAAAATCGGGCTAACGAAAGGAACATTTGATTTTAGAAAAACCTCCCCAAACCGCCGCGTTCCAAGGGTCAGCACCTGTGACGTTTGGCATGTTGGCCAAAAAGATTACATTTGAAAAAATGAAAAGGAAATGCAGTCGTCGTCCCATTGACAGTTCTTTCTTTTTCCCACCTGAGCTGTTCCCCAACTTCTCTGATTGGTTTAGACAAGGGATCTGCAACTCTTACGACCCAAAAAGTCATTTCTGCCCTGATTCTGAGAAGAAGATAGCTTATAATTTTTTCTGTTTTACGAATATAACATCCGCAGTAGAGCTATAGGAGGGGTTGGCAGCGGCTCCGGCGGTAGAGCAAGTTGGCCCGGACGGTCCTGGCTCAAACCTCCCTCCTTTCTTTCCCGGAATAATCCAGAGAGCGTTTCATCAGGAAGGGCGACGTCAATTGCGTTTGATCTTCCATGACATGACAGCTGATTGACTGTTTACGAAAAGGAAGGGAAGCCATTGATGATGATTGACAAGTTTCTGATGCACAATGTGCCACATGGAGATCTGAAGCAACCAGACAGATGCTTCAAGCAGGAGTTCTTTCTTATTAGCAAGTACTGAATGTTACGGGAACTGGGTTCTGCTGCCTTATCTTTACCTACAGCCGTTTTGACGAAGATTTTAGTTTGTGAGAATTTCAGTTCAACAGAGAATTAGGGCCTCACTAAGAAAATAAAGGAAATTATGAGAATAAAGATGTAATAACAGGAGAATAAAGTTGTGGTATTGCTAGAACACGGTACGTAATATTACAAGTCTTAATATTACGACTTTATTCTTGTAACATTATGTCTTTATTCTCGTTATTTAGATGTTATTTTCGTAGAATTTCTGTTTTCATTTAAATTTTCTTTGTATGGCCCCAATTCTCTGTTGTAAATTCAAGGCACGGTGACCAAAAACATAAAAAAAAGATACATTTTTAATCTTTTCTATTGTCACTCTCGAGATGCTCTTTGTATTTAATGTACACATTTTTTTTTTCGGTTGCTTTTCTTCGAAAGCCCGAAATTTCTAACTTCTTCCTGCTTTTTCTTTTTTTTTCTTCTTCGCCTTTTTGCTTCTTTTTGTCTCTCGGCCTCTCCTGTGCCGCTGCGACCGCCTCATTTTTCATTAGAGGATTGCCCCATTATTTCATTTCTTGTGATAAAATGACAAAAGATTACTCACGAGAAATACTAAATACAGAGCCGGGCCGATGGGATCTCCCCTCATATGTAACGGGGGCTGCGCTGCGGCTGAAGGCTTCATATTTCCTATTTCTCTCTCTATTATATATATCTGGCAGAGCTGCAGATATAAGGAGGCCTGTGTTTGTGTGGGTCTTATAGGTTTGTGTGAACTGCGTTGCATTCTGGGTGTCCCAATCTGATTAGACACCACCAGCTGGTCAGCAGACCTTATTTCTTATTTCACAAGGAAACTTTTGATGTTTTTTGTTGGCTGTTTTTTTTTTTTTTTCTTTTTTTAAATTGAAAAAAATTCAATGCAGTACCGACGGAAAAATCACCAGATTATTGGACGAACAACTTCTATATCTCACGGAGAAAGACAAAGAAAGAGGGCATAGGCAGCAAACGCGGGGCAAAGATGGTTAACTGGGGATTGGAAAAAAAAAAATGCCTGTATAATAAATAAATAAACACTGTATCTTTATCTGAGATGATTCATATTTTATTTCAAAACACCTCCTGCTTCGGTCATATTTTTCAGTGGTGGATAATAGAAAATGTAAAGATATGGGAGGTGAAATATGAGTCGGTTTGGGGAGGTACGAATAAGAAAAGATTAGACTGAGATTAGAATAAGAAAGATGGAGGAGGCCAAAGAGCCCTGTGGTGTGCTGCTTGAATGTGTGCGATTGTGACTGTGTGTGAGGAGTTTTGCAGGTTTCCTCGTCTCCCAGAGTGTGTGTGTGTGGGGGGGGGAGGGGGAGGAGAGTAATGATTGGACACACTCCCACACTGCTTTGTTTTCTCCCCCACTTCCACACCAGAAGAGAGTGGGGATCCTTGACCGACCCGCTCAGGCAAATTTCAGTGTGAACTTTTAAACTCAATCACTCCCATGACGATTTACCCAAAGATGAGTAAACACTCACACAACAGAATGTAGTCGTTACAGGCTGCTAACCATCATGCAAACTAATAAACTATTTTTCCCGTTTCGTCACGCTGACCCCGTCGTTTTTGCATATCCATTTGACTTTCTGTGTCGGGTGACCCACCACGAGCTGAGCTGCTTCTGTTGTTTGTCCAGCTGGTTTTTCTTGACCCCACGTGATGCGGCTTCTTGGAGGTTCGGACGTTGCTGAAGCTCTTCTTCCCTTGGCGGTCTTTAATTGAACGTAAAACCAAACGAGAAGCTTTGGAGTTATGGCCACGGTGAGGGAGACCCAGGCATCAGTACAGAGACAGAAGGCGCTTGTGTTCAGTGGAAACTTTCTAGATCAGAGCCTTCACGTTACCCCAGGGTGGAGCCATTTTTAGCTTGGGGAAGAATTGGTTAACGGCTACTCTATTACTTGTTTTATCAGCGGCTTGAACTCTCGTATTTATGTAAATGCAATTATGCAAACGTCAGTCAGTTTTTTCATGACTGGGATTGACTACGCGCTATAGGGTGTGATCTTTGTGACACAAAGATCACAGCTCTGGTCACATAAGGTGGAAAAATCCCCAATCTGTCCAAAAATCCTATGTTAAAATTAAATGTACAAAGTAAATGTGCAGTCCTTAACATTTAGATCATGATCTGCACCTGAACATGCTGTTCTTGTGTGCATTTAAGCATCAGTCATGAAGGCAGTAGCAAAAAGCTTTTGGTTAAATGATGGACTTCTGCACGTATGTTCTCTCTAGGCCATGCTCCCAAGTGATCAGTTTTTTTTTGCTCTACAGTCTGTTTTTTTTGTCTGTGTTTTTGTCCTATTTTTTTACCTTTTGCACTTAATTTTTATATCATCTGTTCGTCTATTCTGAAACTGAACCAAACCGCACCTTAAATTTTCTTGTCTATTCGTTGTGATGATAACGATAATGCTTAGCTTACTGTTAGCCTAGCTTAGCTTAGTTTGGCTTAGCTCAGCAGTTTAGTTGATCTTGTCTTGTCTTATCAAAGCTCTGCATGTGTGCAGGTTCAAAACAACATGGCGTCCGTTCACTCCGCTGCCCAATGAATCAAACTCCAGGAGTGTTTTGGGTGAAACATGCTCTCTCTTTTATTTTCTCTCTGGAGTGAGTTCCCTTAGGAGGAACTTCAATCACCTTCAGTGTCACAGCCGTAGCTTTTTGTACGAATAAATATACGGCAGGGAGGTGTAAAAAGGCGTTTTCCTGCTAACGACTTAGCATTACATGCTCCTTGGTTCCTCAACTCAAATTAGCTTCAGAGTTTAGAGTTCTGATTACATCACCTTGAAAAATCAGCTCATATAAACAGCTCCTTATTTCTTCTTCTCTCATTATCGCCGTACCATGCATCCCCGTTTTTGTTTTTTGTTTTTCTTAAGCAGGGCCTGCTCCGACGGCATCTGGTTCGCTTTAAACGGAGGGCTGAGTGATTCGCAGTGATGGACATGGCGGACTCATCACGCAGGGCTAATTTACTTTAACTCTGGCCACGTTTGTGAAACTTCAGATCTGCCGGTGCACAGCGCAGACGTTGCCATGGCGTTCTCTTGTTTTGTTGTGCACCAAAGAGAGCCGAACAACGCAATGACGAGTAATGCTGTCTGACAGACGGGGCCTGTTGTTGGTGGACGTAGCTGGCAGAGGCCGAGGCTGCTGTGTGCTCATGTGTGTCGGTATGCGCGAGTTACACGACGAAGGAATGGAAGACAGAGTTTCTGTCTTTTGATTTGTTTTTATTTTGTCACTTTAATTGAAGCAGTATGTTCCACGGTGCCCCCTTCCAGAAATGCTGCTTTTTGCAACGTTTTATCTTCTTTACTCATCTTTTGAATGTGGCCTCGGCTTTCAGACACCGGCCAGCATTACGGCTGCCTTACGGAAACAGCAAATGAGGAAGCCGGACAGCTGCTCCTAAAAATAAATACATCTACATTAAAGATCTAGGATTTAAGATGCCCAACCAATAAGCTAATCTCAACTCTTTCAAATATAAATGTAAGAATAAATCAAAATACACCAGCCGTATTACGGCACTTCACAGTTGGTGTTCTTTTCCTCTATATGCATACGTTTTCTTTAAGGTAAGACACTTTTATGTGATTAAAAAGTGACTTTTTTATGTTTACATGGTGCAAGATCTGAATATTTCAACCCAGCTCAGCTGTCAGACGATCCACCCATGACCTGACAATGGTTATTCTCATATGCAACTGAATAAAAACAAGAAAAACTCCTCTAATGTTCAAATTGCTTCTTGTGTATGTAAAAAAAAAAAAAAACAATTCTAGACCAGCTTCTTGAGACTACAGATGCTAAAGAGTTGTTTGTCTGCTTAACACATGCACACACATGCCCACCCTAAAAACACTAATTAGAGACGGGAATCACTGTCATCTGCCTCATAACGAGGAATCACCATCGTTTTTTATTTCTCTTTAATGCCATTTGATATTTCACTGTCTACAAATGAGCAGCTCGGATTGTTCCCATATTTTAAGGCTGTGCTGTAAACAGGGCCACTTGCTGTTATTATTTTTTCTTCGTCTCTGCACTGTCAATTACCGAGTGGGAAGCACAGACACAGTAGAGTGGTGCGCAGAGCGGCTGACTCGCTGGGCGGCTGACTCGGTTGCTGACGGGCTTGTCTCTCGGAAACCTCGGAAATGTGATTTACATTGTGAGCATGTCGTAGCGAACCCTATCCCACGTTATGCATATTCTGCCATTGTTTGTGACAGTTGGTTGTATCGTGGCGGCAGCGGGGGAGAGGCGCCACCAAACAGGCATCCGACTTTGCATTTCAGTGGCTGAGCTCGCGGGGGTCAGGAGCACATCTGGTTTACTGGAAGCTTTGCGCGTGCGGTGTCTGTGTGTGTGTGTGTGCGCGCGTCACTTCCCTCAGCCTTGCGCGCGCGCGAGCTCACTTGTTGCCGTGCAGCCGGATCCCCGCGTGCGGTAAAAAAAAAAAAAAAAGAAGCAGCACAAACAGCAGAACCCGGCGCACTGATTCCCTCCTACACAAACAAACAAACACACCTGCTGCTCCTGGCAAGTCGCTCTGACAATCAGCCGAAGGAGGGGAGGCAAACAAAACAAACGGTTTAATTTACATGACAGTAGCCTGCTGTACATTAGCATGCCGTGGCAATGATCGAGCGAAGCTCCGCAGGAAGCGCTAAGTAATGAAAAGTGATGGTCCCTATTTGCGGCGCACTGTAAAAGCGGAGGAATCGGAGGCTGGAACAGGCAGAGCTAATAGTGCGCGCGCGCGCGAACACACACACTGTGCGCGCGCGTCTCCCACGAACTGCGTGTTGCTGTGTTGTTGGAAAAAAGCAAATAAATAAATAATAATAATTCAAAAATAAAAAAGAGAGGCTCACTTCTCTATTTCTGTCCTTTCTGAGGGAACAAATTCTTCAGCAGCACAAAATAAATGTAAGCAATTTGTTGTGGTGAGGAATTTAAGATGGTACAAGTGTTATGTGAAGAGAGGGCAGCCGTTCGCTTTTAAAAGCTATTTCCTCCCTCGTTTTTTGCGTCTTCACAAACTTTTCCGCTGGAGACAGAACATGAAAGGTCCTTGCTGCTTCTGCAAACTTTAACGAGCAATTAACTTTATCAATGGACAAGGAAACATTTTTTTTTTTGGATTGTGTTTATTGTTGCTCAGAATAGTATTTGTATAATGAAGCTCTTTTTTTTTAACTTTATTAGCTTTATTTTTTTGAAGACATGAGTCTTACATTGTGTGTTTGTGTGGACTGGGGTGTTGGTTTGAGACTGCATATTTGTGTTTTTCCTTGGACGATGGTGTACACTCTTCATGCCATGTGTTTGTAGTAGGGGTGTGTGTGTGGGGGTGTGCGTGTGTTCTGGCTCCAGTGGTCTGCTCCTCATGTAAAGAGATAGCATCTTTCCACAACAGATCAATAAGGGAATATTTCTAGATTCCCTGCTTCTGTCTCTGATTTAACTAGCTGTGTGTGTGTGGAGGGGGGGGGGGGTTGTGCATGTGTGTGTGCTTTTGAGAAAAAGAAGAAAACTCAGACTGACAGCCTTACTTGTATACTGGTGGTACGATTCAACTTTGCTACTATTATCAAGTCTATTGGCATATTATCGGCCAGGGAGAGGCTGGTGGAGCTGTGTTTTGTTTTGCTGCTGCTCTGCGGTGGGAAGATGTCCTTCTTCTTAATATGGCTGCCCAAACAAACACATCAGCAGCCCATGCTACAGAGTATATGAAATAAAATGTGGGAAGAAGTCCACCGTCCTTTCCAGACTCTATATATTCGTATGCGGATAGACTCTGTCTCGCACTCAGGTTCTCCACCACCTCCACTTTTCACGCAGCCTGTGTTTACCTGCAGCAAATTGTCCTAAAGGGAGGCAGTCGCTGATGATTTATGGTGTCGGATGTGATTAGATCTCGTTGTTTTACAAACTTTTTTTACCCGAGTCGCTTCAGTTGGAGGTCAGTTGTCATTAAGGACTGGAAAAAAAAAAAAATAATGATTTTTAAATAAAATGGCTTGTTCCTGGCTTATCAAATGGCAGTTTTTAACGTTTCCTCTTCAGGACGATGGCGGTGACAAACACCCCGGTGACAGAGGTACATCCCCCTCGGAGGGAAAGTGAAAAATATTTATCTGAGAACGAGGGCCGGGAGTGTCACAAACGTGTGGAATGGACTCTGGTGATGGCTGGTAATTTAAGCTACTGAGTGACGGCTCGACCGGGCTCTTCCTGAACCGTAGCTGCTCAGGTCGTCCTGCACAGCAGGATGTGCAAACGACTGGCTGTGCATTCGCAGAGGAAAATCTATAAGTGGATTCATTCGATTGAAAAAGTAGTTACAGGCATTTTTATCGCTGTACTTTTATCACCGGTGAAGTGACAGCTGCAGCTGTACCATTTCAGAACTAGGAGAAGAAAAGATTGTTGTAACTAAATGCAAGCTGCAACATACTTAGTGTTAAATCTGGAGCAGCAAAATGTGGAGTTATCAAAACAGCAGCGCCATCTGTTTTGTTTTTATATGCTGCGTTTGTTACGAGTAAACCTGCTCTTTTCCTTTAATGCTCATCTGTGACTTTAGGGTGCATTTCCCACCAACCCTGGTTAGTCCCCTTTAATCAAACTCCAGTTCGTTTTTCGAGAAAGTCCGGTTCGTTTTGGGAGGTGGGAATGTCCGATTGAACTCTGATGCAAACTCTGGTCTGCCTCTCGGTTCCATTAAAGTGAACTCTGCATATGTGAACGAAAGGGAACCGGAGACCGCTCCAGATTCAGGAAGTGGTTTACAGCACAGGGCATTCTGGGTAAATGCAATCGAAACAAACACGCGAGTCTAGCGTTAGCAGGAGAAATGTCTCATTGTCCTTTACCAAAGAAAGACAGAAGCGAAATCCTACAACAGCTAAACTCTGACACCACTCCAACCTTGTTTACATTTTGTGAAGAAGGAAGTTGCAATCAGTGTCTTCGTCGGAGTTTTCCATGTAGCTTCCTTCAGTAGTTTGTGATGCAGCGCCACCACAGGTGAGGGGGAGAACCCGTTTTTTTTGTGTGTGTGAAATGCCCTTAATGAGGGTTGGCAATGAAGATAGAAATAATCTGACTTTGGCTCAAGATTTTAAAAATTGTGTTTAAATTGTTCAGTTATAATTGTGCTTCTTTGTTTTAAAACAAAACAAAAAACACAGTAAACCTTTTCCAAAGAAATACTGTTCTGGTTCCATGTTCTAATTGACTAATTGTTCTCCAAACTCTTGCTACATGGCAGTGTCTCTCCTCTGCTCTGCTCCTCTGAGGTGGGACATTCTGAATACAACCCGCTCTGTAGCATTGCTCCCGGGAGGCGCTCGCGGTGTGCTACACGCGTTGACTTCCTCATCACTTCATCCCTAACATCTTCAACCTGTTTACTTTTTGCTCAGGAGAGCGCACCGCCACGTTGGAACAGTCCATATGCACTTTCTTCTTGTCTTGCAGAGGTTAGACATGCATGGTTCAAGGTTATCCTCCAGCTCAGATAATTGTCAATAAAATTGATCTCTGTGTTTTTTTATTTATATTTTTTACTCTACTTGCATTTTGTTAGCCCTCTCCCCTTCCTCTAGACACTTCCCTTCACTCCCTCACTCTACTCCCTTGCTAGTGTCCTTCTCTTTTCATCTCAAGCCAGATAAGTCTGCTGCTCCGACTGCCAAGAGCAACGAGTATCACTGCCTTTTTTTTCTTTTCTTTTCTTTTTCCCTCCTCCTCCTCCTCCTCCTCTTATGTTCTTCTCACAGTGCACTGAAGCCATGTCGCAATTTCTCAGGGAGTTTTGAAGCCTGGATGTCTCCTGTCCGGGCCCATCTCGTCTGAGGCGCAGCGCGGGCCCTATGCGATCTGAACTGCGCTGCCTCGCTGCAGGTCAGCCTTCACGGCCGATTAGTGTCGAAGCGCCACTTTGGTCACAAGTTGTCGGGAGCGCTTATCGTGAAGATCAACAGCGATCAGTCTCGCTGCTGCTTCACTCTCGCCCTATCTCTCTCTCTCTCTCTTTCTGTCCAACTCCTCTGCATCTCCTCTCTACAATTTTTTTTTCTGCCCTCTTCCCCTTTTGGCATTACCTCTCTCCCCCCCCCTCTTCATGTTTTTTTTTTCCCCCTCCTCAACCATATTTCCATCTCTATCTCATCATTGTCATCCTCCCGCCTTTACCCCGCCGTTCCCCTCTGTCTCTCTCTCTCCTACCTTCCTCTGAGTTTGTTGTTTGTTTTCTGGATCCAACCAGATCAAAATGCCGGTCTCCTATTTTGGGTGGGAAAGCAGCAGGAGACCAACCGAGAGCTCGAGTCCATAAATGTTCCGAGATGATCTGAAGAAAGCGAATCTATATCCGTCTTTCATGTGATGTCATTGATTTTAAGCGGGAGGAAATATAAATGTTTTTGTTTTAAGAGGCTGAAGGAGTGGACTGGTGTAGCTTGTTAGCAATAAAACTCCAGCTTTGTGATGTCAGCACTTCACTGTTTTTTTTTTTTGCAAATGAAGGAATGGATTCTATAAAATACAGAATCCTCTGTGGAAACCTGGCCATTTTCTCACTTAGCCATTTTCTCGTCGGTCTGACAGAGCCGCATCCTGCATCTCCGTGCTCTTTCCTCCCACGTTTAATCCCTCCATCCCTCCTTTTCATGGCGCCTCTGCGCGCCGTCAGGCCTCGTCTGTGGCGGGAGCGGAGACGAGTCCTGTTTGGCCTGTCAGTGTGGCTGCTAGTGTCAGTATCTGGAGCTGCTGGTTCCTCTGACAGCGCTGGAGGGGCTGCTGGTCCTAGCAGAGTGCAACCATCACCCTGTGACACGCTCAGTGTCACCGATCCCCGATGTCGGGTGACATGGCATCCCTCTCTCCCCCCTCGTTCTTCTTCTTCTTCACTTGCCCCAGCCTCCACCCCCCCCAAGCTGGTGGCCTTTTCACTGCCACTCTGCAGTCAGTCACTCCAGTCAGCCACTAACTGCCTCACTGAGGACTCTTTAGTAGAATTTGACCTACATGGATTTCTGAATGCTGAATATCCCTTGCAGTTTTGGACTGATGTTGTTTTTCAATATATATTTTTTTAGATTGTTTTTGTGGAAAAGGTTTCTGCTGATAGAGTCACTCTGATAGAGTTCCAAACATACCCATCATGGGTATGTTTGGAAGTCCTTGCTTAAAAATACAATAAAATAACACCAAATGTGATCGTTACTACAATTAGTAAGTCACTAATGATGTCACTACTAGTAACAGTTTTTTTTTACGTGTAGTAGAAAGATGTCACATTGAAGTAAGTTTAAAAAAACAAAAAACAAAGTTAGTACAGTGGACCCCCGTTATTAGAGAGACTAGGGACCACAACCAGAAGTAGTTTGCTACTGTACAGCGGAGTAAGTTCCCTTAGTTGCTGGTGAATGCTAGGAGACCACATTTCTTGCTTTTTGCAGCAAAAAAATAAATAAAATCTGATAATTGTTTGCTTTTTAATTGGTTGGAGTGCGGCAGGAGGAGGCTCTTGCCCAGGGCACAATTAATGCAAGCAACACAAAACTGCGTGCATTTTTAGAGGTCAAGCTTACAAAGTTTGGATTAGTGATTAATCAGATTTTTTAAAAATGTAATCAATTGACACAAACCTGACTCTACAGAGTCTACAGTTTCAGTCTCCAGTAAATTTACATCTCACTTCCTCCGCTGACGATATTTTCGCAAAGTTTGCAAAGTGCTTGGCTAATGTTATGACTTGTTGATCATTTTGCATGTGACATATTTCATCGTGGGCTCAATTATTTATGCACAGGGGAAAAAAAGCAGTTCCCTTGCTTCTTAAACTCGGCGCTTTGCTTCGAACGTCATAAACATTGATGGCCGGTGTTTCGACTTCTTTTTGTGTGGCTCCTTCTCCCAAACGCCACCACCTATCTGTGGATCCTGAGCTGGCATTTTTGGGGTTAGATCAGAAGAACTGACCTCGGATGAGGAAAACAGTCACCATCTGCCTCACCGAATGCTCTTCATGAGATTAAGAGATTCCTAGAAGAAATTCTAACAAGCTGAAAATGTATTTCAATGTTCTCAGCCCTCTGTTGCAAAGTTTTACAAACCCGTGGACTAGAAGATTAAAAAGGGAACCAACACAATCAACAGGAATAACATGATAGATGGACAGATAGAAAGATAGATGGAGAGATGGATAGATAGATGTTATGTGCACAGCAGAGCTAAATATGTGTGTGATTTAATCTGGCCTTGGCGAACACGCAGCAGTGACAAATGGATGCTCACTATGAAACTCTCTCATCCAAGAGACAGTATTAGTTTTTGCTTTAATTACCAGCAGCAGTAATGTTTCCTATCCATAACTGTCGGCCTGCGAGAACGCAGCCTGGCAGAGGGGTGAGGGCCTTGTCTTTTCTCTCAGTGGGCTTCCTGTCTCGTCTCCAACCACCCCACCCGCGCAACTCCAGCCCCTCTCTCCCTTTATCCTCCCTCCCTCTTCCTGCTCTGACTTCCCCTCCTGCCCCCTCTGCATCTTTCATTTCAATATTTCAATATTTATGCCTCATCTGAAAAGTTCAAAGTCACAGTAAGGAGGCATAACTTTCTCTCGCCTCCCCGCCGACAGCGCAGGACCCTGCCCTGTGGACGGGAGAGGGGACGCCGCGGCGGCTTGCTTCTCCTCCCTTCTTCCTCCCTTCTGGTGACAGAAACCGAACTAAAGTCCGCGCTTTGGGAGTTTGATGTACAGTTGAAACCAGATATTTACATTTACAGTATAAAGAGACAGATAATCTTTTTTTTTTTCCACACTCTTAAAGTTTTATAGAAGTCAGACTGATGTTTTTTTATTTGCTAACTGTCAGAAATAATGCGAGATAATCTTTTATTACTCTCTTCAAAATCAACTCTTTTTTTCACAGAAATATTACTTTAAGTGATCTAGGAAAGTCCAGACAATGATGGCATTACTTTGTGAGCTTCTAAATTGATATTTGAGTTAAATGAAGGCAGACTTTGTGATATATTCTAAGGCGAGACCTCAAGCACGCAACTTCCTTGCTTGATAACCTTGAAAAATGAAAAAGAAATCAGGTATGATATCAGACAGACAATTCAGGTCCTCCATAAGTCTGGTGCGTGCAAACTGCAAATGCCAGAAGGTGTCGGATTCATCTGTTTAAATTGTTATATCCTGTCTGTTATATTCTGTGAAATCTGCTTGCCAATCCCAGATCAAAAGCAAAGGACCTTGTGAATCGACTGTTTGACACTAGAGTGCAATTATCTGCAGTGAAAGTGGTCTTGACATGAGCTGAAACGCCACTCGGGGAGGTAGAAGCCATTACTGGACAAAGCAACATGAAAGGCAAATTGTAGTTTAATAATTCACTTGGGGCTAAACAGGAGAAATGTCCTGTGGTCTGGTGAAACTAGAACTGAAGTGTAATGGACTTTGTTTAATTGGAGGAAAACAGGAAATGCTTGAAACTTAACTGCAAGGTACGGCAGTGGCAGCATCATGTGTTGGTGCTATGTTGCAGAAGGGACTGCTGCACTTCAATAGGTCCATCAGTAGGAATTATTATATGCAAATATTGAAATATCTGAAGACATCAGCCAGGATATGAAGCTTGACCACAAATGAGGCCATACAAATTAATAATGAAGCTCAAAGTTTGTAAGGAGCATCACAAAGAATTGGAGAAGTTATGAGTAGAGCTGAAAACAGGCTGTGATAAGTCAACCTGTAAATCTGACTCAAATAATTTACAATACCATCACATTTTCATGAAACTGTATGCAAACTTCAAAATGTAAGCAAGATAAACTATTATTATTTGGCCACTCTTGCAGTCTTAACTAATATAAAGTAGGAAATGTTTAGCCTGATTTAATGTCAAAGCAGTGGGAGAATGTTTGATTTTGAATGAAAATTCAGAAACATGAAGGGTAATCAACTCTATAAAGTTTATCTGTAACAGTTTGGCAGCTTTTCAAATCTATA
Source organism: Phalloptychus januarius (assembly GCA_902982915.1). Lineage (NCBI taxonomy): Eukaryota > Metazoa > Chordata > Actinopteri > Cyprinodontiformes > Poeciliidae > Phalloptychus > Phalloptychus januarius. The sequence goes on from CADWAE010000481.1 coordinate 12,540,324, forward strand.
TTCTTAATACTTGTTGATAGGACATGCATTAATTATCCATCCATCCATCCATTACCTTAAACCCTCATCCCTAGTGGGACCGCAAGGAGTGCTGGTCCCTGTCTCCAGACGAGAGATGGGGTTCGGCCTGGATAGGTCGCCAGTCCATCACAGGCCAAAACAGAGACAGACAAGACAATCAATCATGTGCACACACACACACACTCAAACATTGTTTTGGACTGTGGGTAGAAGCCGGAGTATTCGGAGAGTACCCATGCACAGGTAGAACATGCAAACTCCAGGCAGAAAGACCCTGAACCGGGATTCGAACCCAGTCAGCAGTGCGATCAACTTTGCCACTGCACAAATCAAGCCTTTGTAACAGTGGTAAAAAGGAAAGTCATGGTTCAACAAAAGCCATAAGCAGTTCTTGTTCTATTTTGCTTGAAGCCAGAAAGATGTCCGTCATCCTATATACATTATCCTGCCCTTGGAACCACGGCAGTAGTGGCAGCATGCTATGTGAAGAATTTTTTTCAGCAAGGAAAGGACATAAAAGATAGTCGGATGTAATGGAGAGATGGATGGAGCTAAATGAAAGACAGTCCTGGAAGAAGGTATTTTGAAGGCTGTATAAGACCTTAGATGAGGGGTTACCTTTCAGCAGGACACTGTCGCTAAGCATTCACCAACGTTTAGTGGTCTAATAGTTTAGACCAAAGCATATTGAGGTATTAGAATACCAATAGGTATTAGAATGTTACAAGATGTGGAAAAGTTCAATGCATATTAATACACTATATTAATACTTTTGAAACTGTCACTTGTAACACCTCAGAGGTCAAGGGGCAGCACTAGTTCCTATGGGTTCTAGTACTTTCCAGAGCTGAACTCAGTACTTTTTGCTGTACCGCTAGCTGACCATCTCTTTAAGGAAAAAAAAACAAAAAAAAAACTCTGCGGCCATTTTTAATAAATAAAGTGTCTGACAAGTCTGTCCTTTGCCATAAAACTCTCTGACAGGCACCGTCTGGTAATAGATTAGCCTAATTACAGCGTCCCTGAGTCTAGATCACAACGTCACGTACTCAGCCTGTCGCTCTAATAGCCATTACAGCCACTGCTCAACACTCCCCTCCTGTTAATGTAAAGTTGTAAAAAAAAAAACCAAACGGGTGGGGGGAACTTAGGGAGAAAAAAAAAAAAAGACCCGAAAAGGAAAAGGTCGTTGTCATTTGCATGCAAGCCTTCATTAGAATATGCGAATATGCTAAGGACCAGAGCTGGCGGTTTGCATGTGCAGGTGATGAATGGGCAGCGCGTTGAGGAATAGGCCGAGATGAAGGCTTCGTCACCCTCATCTGCATAACGCACTTTATTTACTTATTTATTTATTTCATAATTTACTTTTTGAGTGCTTGCTCTCCGTTACGCATTTCATGTCTGCGGATGTTGACTGAAGACCTTTCCAATTTTAACCACCTTCCGATTCCATGACACATTAATAAGACGTGACTGAATGAGAGCTGGCTCTGGTTTTCAAAGAACGTTGAGAAAGGCCTTTATGGTGAAGTCTTTGTATTTGCTTGACACCGTGCACTACGCCAGGAAAGACTTACCCGAGATATCTTGCTAGTCGTTCAGCGTCGATTTAACCTGTAGCGTTAGCCAAAGAGTGTCAAATAGCGGGGAAGAGGGCCGAGCACTGGAATGAAGCCTCGCATTGAAGGATCCGTGGATTGAGTGGGATTTGGAAGGTGTCCGGTAAGTTTACAGGAGAGAAACTCTTCTCTTCACTCTTCTGCGCTGTCAGGGCAGTAGATGGTGGGTGTCAAGACAACGACAGCCATAGGCAAACAAAGACATCTTTTGTGTGTGTGTGTGTGTGTGCACATATTTTTTCGAAATGTAGAAGTGCGATGGCTTTGAGTAGGAGGCATCAGCAGCTACAATAACACATGGACAGTGACTTGTGTTAATTCCAAATTTTCCGCTCTCACTCGCTCTCCAAAGTGTCCATCGGAGTCTCCAAAATGAGCCTGCCTCAACCGGAGAATGTGACAGATGTCACGTTTGCGGAGGAATGCTTCACGCCAAGAAACCGTGAACTTCCACTTCCTGCACCAACATTTCGTCTCCCTTCAACATGTCTTGTTTTCTTTGAGCCTAATAAGTCATCCTTTAATAGCGCAGCGGAATATTAGATTAGTGCCGTTGCAGTTTATTTTGCTCCTTTAGAGTGTGACCTTAGCCGCCCTTCACAAAGGCGGGGAGATAATGAGAGTGGTAGCCCGGGCCGACAGACGGGCCTGACATCCCAGCTGCGCCCTTCACTCAGCCGGCTGAGGAAAAACGTCAATACGGAGGCCTTATGTTTTATGGATTATCTGCTTTTGCAAAAACTATGGTGGGAGAAATCCAACTCTCGCTTGTCATGTTGCTTCAGTTCTTTTTAATGTGCGAGACCACTCTCCGAAACAACACCGGTTGAAATTAGAAGCTGTCTTCCGTCTTTGTTTTTCCAGCTTTTCCCTTTATTTCACCCCCCACTTCTCTCTCCTCCTCTCTGATTCTTGGCATCCTCAGATCACTCAAGTCTGATCGTGCTGACCTGGTTGCCTTTGATTTTTGTAGATAACATGTCTTCTGCCTTCATTGGGGAAAGAGCAGTTTTGCTTCACAGTTTCATGTGTATGTATGGCTTGCCAGCACTCTCTAATGTGTCTGCTGTGAATTAGGCGCTTACAGTCCTTCAGCTTTGGGATTTTTATAAAAAACTATTTTAGTGTACATTATTAATTGTAATCTTCTCTTATTTCACAGTTTTTTGTCTTCACAGTCTATTTCATACATTTAATTTGTTCTCAGAGGATTATGTGGTAAACAGTCTGAATAAATCATGTTCCTTTTTTATTTTATTCGATTATGGAGGAGGGGTGGGGGGGTACTGCGGTGCTTTTATTCCCCAGGAGGGTAGGGGGCGAGGCCGGATCGGCGGTCGGGTGTTTCTGCTGTAAATGGACCCAAGTGCGCCCATGTTACATGCAGTTTAATCTGTCCCTCTGGTGTGGGTGGCAAGGCAGGAGAAGTCGCAGGGCGTGGCGGCCGGCTCATCACGACTCATGACAGAGCTCAGAAGGGGGCAGAGGTCGCAAGGGGTGCCTGGTGCCTTTCCCCTCAATTAGGCTCCCTAACAGGGCAGAAGGCCCGTCTGGGGTGCTTTCCCGTTCTAATGAAGCAGGGTGTAATGGCAGTGGTCATGCGGAAAAAAGTGGTTAAAGTTGCTGTTCTTTGAGTTGGTAACTGTAAATTAGGTGCCAACTAGGCGTCATCTCCAGTCGCAATAAGTGAGCGGAGACATCGAACAGTTTCATTACAGAAAAAAAACTTTATTACAGTGAAAAATTACGTTCTCTAAACATGTTTACGAGTGGAGAAAGACATAAATCGGAACATTGCTTCTGTCTGTTGCAGGGATTGGTGACCTGTTTGGTTGCCTGCCACTGTGGTAAAAACCAGCTCTTTGTTCTACGCTTTGCTTCGTACAGAAGGTCTGGACTCAGCTATTGAGAAACCACGGCTTGTTGAAGTTTTATACGATTAGCTCCGATTCTACCCAATCGTTAACATTTGGCCGTGAGTAAAAAGACGACTGACGATGATTGATAATATATAATTTGGATTAATTGATGCATTCTGTTTGGCTGGAAGGTTGGATTTTCCATTTTCCAAATCGGAAACATGATCAGAACGCCTTACAGTCAGAAATACCAACTTGGAAAGTTTTCCGACAGACCCCAAATTTAACATCTAATGTGACTGCACACATATGGAATGTTGTTTAATGTTATAAATCACCACTTATTATTAGCACTTCAGCAACAATTAGCAAACACCTGATGGAGTCTGCTGATCTCGCCGTTTCTCTGACGATGTAATGGCAGAGCATCGTTCTGACGACCTGCTGAAGGCAGAGTGTTGGAAACAGTAGGAGCTTCTTAAAGAGACAGAGGCCATTTTCATGGCAACAAATTGCAAAGTTGAATTTCTTTTCAGCGATGTCTGGCGTTATGTGTCTGGAAAAATACATAATTCTTCAAGAATAATCTTATAGCCAGGTAAAGTTATAAGTAGAGCGGTATTTCAGAAGGATGAGGAGAACGCATTATTGTTTTGAAAAACCTCACAAATGATTGTTTTCTGATTGTTTCCATTCCTCGAGGCCTATCATGGCCTTAACCTCACGCTCATATTGTCAATTACTGGTTACTGTTGTGGGCTTGTTAAATGTGAACAGAAGGAGAGTCTGGTTTGTTTTGCTGTCATTTAGCGTTTAAAGAAATGGGCCAGTCATTAGAACGCCCACTGCTTAAAACTTGGAAACATGTTCTGAATAATTGGAAAGAGCAAACAGGATGAAGCTTTTACCGTTTAGATTTCTATCACATCTGTTATCTCTTTCAAAAAGATAATATAAAATGATACATTGATTCACGTATAAATTATATGCTGCTACTAGCTTCTGAAAGAATTGAAAGAAATCGTGAAAAAGGGTTAGCATAGTTAGCCGGCGATCTTGGACCACAGAAATTAATGTCAGTATGTTCTAATTGACAATGTTGTGTGGATTTTTGTTGTTTTTGTTGATGTTAAGTCGGATTTCCACGAAGGCTCCTTCAACAGTACTTCAGTTTTCGAGAGGCTCCTCAAACGAAGCGCGAGATGTCCTTTATTTGCATCCCGCGACGCCGAAGAACTCTTTCATAAATCATGAATGATTAAATGTTTTTCTGTTTTACATCCTCGCAAACTGCTCACCCCTGGGAGCCGTGTTCATGCGAAGCTTCTGTCCTTCAATCCGGAAAAAAAAAAAAATTAAAAATGTAAAAAACGTAAACAGCTCCTTTTCAAAGACGGCACCGAGTCCCTCCAGTGATAGCTTCCGCTCTCTTTTTTCTTCTTCTTCTTCTTTATTTTCGCGGTTTCCGGCGAATTTTCTCCTCCACTTTATGAAAATATCGTTAAACTAATTCGGCCTGATAACACTGAGAGCGCGCGCGCGCGCGGCCGGGACGGCACATTTTTCACCTCTCGTCTCCCTCCGGCGCACGCCGCACACACCTGAAGAGGCCGAGCGAACCGAGCATAAGGCGAACCTGCATTACAAATTACTGCACATCATAGAAATTGTGCAGCAAGCTTTTTAAAATACCAGCGCTGCCAGTGAGGCGCTTTGTAATTTATCCCTTCACGGCTGTTAGCTGCGCGGCGCAACGGTGATTTATTTGGTTTAAGAGAAGTTTTGTTTAGAGAGATAATGAGCAGGACTTCTCTTTAATGATTTAACACGGCGCGGTGGAGGAGGGAGAAGGAAGGGGTGGCGGTGGTGGGGGAGGCGGTCGGAGAAAAGGAAAGGCACATATATTTTTCATATCTTTAACTGCACTGCAGAGAGAAAGAGGAGGAGGAGGGGGGGATGGAGGAGAGGAATGAAAGAGAAAGAAAGATGCATTAGCGGCAGAAGCTAACAGCCCTTAACACGGGGCATTTTTGATTCATTTTTGTTTTGTTGTGTAAAAACGACTTTTTCACCTCCTTCGGAACGCCGCATCATTTTCCCTTGTTATGTATTTCACTGGAAATGTTTCTCGGGACTTGCTCCGTCTTCACAGCACTTCCTTCCCTCCTTTTTTTTGTGTTTAATCTATAAAAGTAGATCATGTTTGTGCTGATACCACACAATATGCCAGCTTTTGGAAATCTATTTTGAAAAGTGCTTTAGCTGCTTTTGTAACCCCCCCCCCCCCACCTACCATCACCCCCCATTTTCTTTCCTTCCCCCCCAACACCTCTTTTCATCTTGACATAAAATACAGTATTATTCTTTCTTGTTCAGCATTTTCAAGTTTCTCCTCTCACTTAGGATTCAGACCCCAAATTAAAGCAGTTAATTAGAAAATATAATGAAGCTGAGGAGCATAATATGCAAACAGGGCTCTGACGCTCAGAGCTGGGGGGCGTGTGTGAAGGGGGTTTGAGGAGGGGGCATTGGGGGGAGGAGAGGGAGGGGGGTCCGTGATGCTGAAACCGCCATCGGCTCATAACGATGATGATATCAATAATGGATTACTTCATCAATCGCTGTTCCCTCTTGAAGATGGGAATGCGCTGTCGGGAAGGGGACGGATTCCTTTTCTTCTCGCCGTCTCCCTTCCTGTAGCTTGAAAATGTGTGTTTCATCTCGCATTAGGGTGTGCTCTGCATAAGTGCAGGTGGAACCCAGCCGCCCCTCCCTCCCCTAAATGATCCTTTAATGGAACAGTGTGCACTGGAGCCGGGAAACTCATGGGGCGCTGCCACCGTCGATGAGAACTTCGCCTCAATCAATCCGTCAAGCCCCATCACCTGCCTCAGCAGATGATCCAAAAACCCCTTCGGAGAGGCAAAGTGAGCTTTTTATGTACCTCCTCTAAGACTAGAGGACACACACAAAAAGAGACACACACACACGACGGCGTCACAAGTGAGAGGTGTCTGTTTCACTGAGAGCCTTGACGTTGATCAGTCGTCAGAGAGCCACTTTGCCTCCCCTTTTATTTTTATCAAGACCATCTCGGAATAGATCGAGTGCTTCGCTTTCCTCCGGCTCGCGCTTGAAAACACAATCAATTCGGATGCTTTATTCATTTATTTTCCTCCAAAACGTCCGTTAAGGTTACGGGATGTTTGCATAAGTGGATGCCTCTCGAGTCCGAGCGGTATTGACGCGCCGTCGTTTCCTGCTTCGGTCAAACAAAGTGACAACAACTCAGACTCCCCCAGCTCAGAGTTTTTCCCCTTAGAAGACAAACACTCTAAATGGGCAGCATTATGTATTTTCCTGGCACATTGTGTCATTTTATAGCACAATAAAGTAAGCATTACCTCCTTACCTCTAGTTTTTTGTGTGTGTGTGTATGTGTCAAATATGGTATGTAAAAGAAATTTGCCTTTGTAAATTTAACACCTTGAAATGGGGCCTGTCTCTTTAAAATCCCCTGCTCTTTCTGAAACTTCATCACAATGTGGCTCCTCTATTAACCCTTAAAACAACGTTTTCAGCAGCACTGAGAAGTAGCTGCTATAATGAGCTCAGCAGATGCTCAGTTCCATCAGGTGTTTGCTAATTGCCGCTGGCTAGTCTGAAGGAGCTGAGAGGGGAAGTCGCAATCTGTGAGTAGGAAGTGTAGAAGCTTAGAAACTGCAGCTCTGATGGGGGGGGGCTTCATTCGCTAAGGCAGAGCTACGTCCACCCAGGCATTTCGTACAGCTGAATGGTTGCCATGGGAGATTAAGGGATTCTCAAACATACATGGAACAATCAAAGCAACGTTCCAGGTGTGCTTTTGATGAAGTAATATTATAAAGTCAGTTTTGCATGATACTGCCCCATTAACGTATTTTATTTGTATGTGACACAACGGTGCATGTGAAGAAAGCAAACACTGTTTTAATATTTTACAAATAAAACTCAAAGTAGGAAATAGCTTCGTAGTTGATGGATGGACAGATGGATGGAGACATAAACTAGGTGATCCTAAAAGAAGGCCTATAGATGACTTGAGACTTCCAGTAGAATTACGACATTAAGTTTTTTAGTTTTTTTAAAAAAAACGTAATATCGGGGTTAGATACACATAGCAACATAGAAAAACTTCAATGGGCAAGAGAAGTTCCGCAAGTTGAAACTCCATTCATTTCCTGTCCTCCGTCTTCCCATCAGCCTCTCTGTCTGCCACATATCAGCAAATTCCACTTCACGTCGGCGGCGGTTTCGAACCCATCCATCCCGCCCTCGTCGCATCCATCAAAGCGAGCCCGAAACTTCGCCTCGATCCCATTGCATCTCCCCCGCCTTCCGCGAGCTCCTCTGTCTCGACGTGTGCCCGTCTTGCCTCTCTGTCAGAGAAGCAGCAGCAACAGCCGCCGCTCTCTTCCGTCAATAAAAGTCTTATCTTTCGACTACATGTTCCTGTCTGTTTGTGTGTCTGTCTGACACGTCGGCAGCTGTCTCGGCGCTCCGGGGTTGCTGTCAGCCAAGTGTTGGTTTCTGTTCTTCTGTCAATTCACCTGCCTGTCACCGTCTCTCAGATTAGACGTGTCAACTTACCTCCGGCTTTTCCGCCTTCTCCGGGATGATTTTATAAAAAATAAATAAATAAATAAACAAGAAGGCAGCAACTTTCGTTTGCTCTGAAGAGTGAATTAGTGGTGACATTGCGGGATGTACTGTTTCATTTCACGTATGCCTCCCTCCCCCCATCTTCTCTTCCTTCATGCTTCCTTCTCTCTTCGGTGTTAAATATAGTATACGACTGCATGCTTTTAGAAATCTAGCATGTCTCCTACAGCAACAGAGAATTGTCAAGTTAATTGTAAAGGGGCTCGGTGCTTTTACAACTTCAAATTCTTCTGAGTTCCCAAATTTCCCCAGTTTGTTCTAAATATGGACTCGCTCCAAATTGAGCGGGAGGGAAAATAAAATAATAATTTTTTTTATTGTAGACGGATAGAAAAGATGGACAGAAATGGGATGAGGAAGTGAAAGGAGGTATGGCCCAGAGGATGTAGAAACGGAGCGGCGATGTGGAGTGGAGGGAGATGGATGGGGAAGGAGGCTAGCCGAGACAGAGGAAGGAAGGAAGGGAGAGAAGGAACGCGAGATGGCAGACGAGATGGAGGCGGGAGGATGCGGAGGGGAGCTACCTGCTGCTGATGGCAGTCAGAGTCAGTGAAGGATGGAGGGCGATCCAGCTGTGACATTAAAGCAGCAGGTGGGGGCCGTCATTAGGACTGGCACAGTAGGCTAGATGAGCCCGCACACACTCATTTCTTTGGGGCCCAGCGGACCACTGTGGGAGTAGGGGTGTGTGTGTGTGTGCTCATCGAAAAGAGCCGAAACGTAGTCCCATAACTTCAGAGCTCATACCCACCTGCACTTTCATCTTCCCCCAGCCGAACTGCTCCTCCTTACTGAGATTTGTCGGCAACTCGACCCACTGATGGTCGAGCCAATCCTGCATCTGATGACTTTTTGGATCTCTTTTAGACCCTGTTGGATCTGTGTTTTAACTTTGAACTTGGCGGTGTTTAGATGGTAAACAATGACGTCATCACAACTTAGTTTCTTTTAAAGAAAGTAATGGCAACTACTAGAAGAATGTTAGCCTGGTAAAAACCAGCCTTTGCACGACTTTGCTTGACTCTCTACTATTGAGAAACGATTGCTTCCTGGAGGCGTTGAGTCTGTTGAGTTTAAATGTTACGCATTCGTTAACGTTTGTCCGTGATACGTTTAATGCATTAGTTCAATGTATGACCGGAAATTGCCTCTTCCCACGCTGCTGTGGGAGAAGAGCCGAGCTGAACCAGATGACTGCTGATGTTAGTTCATTATTTGGAAGTGTGGCCAACACAGACTGAACGGCTTCCTCCGCTGACATTGCTAGAACTCCAGGCAAATGGCACAGAAAATGGACATCATTGTTCACAACTTCCCCTTCTGTTCGCCGATTGGCCCGGTAGAAATTCTACCAGAGGAAGTCAGTGGGAGAAAGCGCAGAGTATGGATGGAGCTTTGGATCAAGCAGAACTGCGTAGGAAGGCAGAGGCCAGGCTGGAAGAGTATATGCTGGAGATTTGAGTCTCGGCTTGTGCTGCTTGCCGTTACCGTGGTTTTCTAAAACTGTGGCCCCTAAAGTGTTAAGGAGAAGTTGTGAACATTGACGTTGATTTTTGGTGCTGTGTTGGAGTAAGCTGCCTGTAGCGTTAGCAATGGCAGCGAAGGAAGTGAACAAATCCGTCCAAATATTGAGTTAACATTAACACCCGTCTCATTCAGTTCTTCTCTTTTCGCAGTGGAGGTTGGTTGTTTATATCACAGACAATTTCCAGTAAGCTTCATGGCATCCAACTGGCGCATAAGCGATTAGGTAAAATGTAAAACTTGAGCCTCCAGAAAGCAATCATGTCTCGATAGCAGAGGTGCCAGACCCTCTGATTTCTACCAAGTTACAATTACAGTGAAACTTCAAGAAACCAGCATAACAAATTGTAGCAAAACTTCGCGAGACGCACTCTGAACGTCCTTGCTCCGTCTCCCGGCACGCCACGTTGAACGCCTAACGGGCATGGCGCCCGTTTTGTGGGTGTGGTGTTCATGTTTCCCTGGGCCCGGTCTGGCTCGAGGCCTTTCTTCTTAGATTTTTCATCCCTCGCAGCAGACCTGTGGACGAGCCCATCCAGGAACCCCATTAGGCAAATGAAGTTGTTTGTATCAAATATTGACAAGTTATCTCTCCATCGTCAGGCGGCGGGTGGGAAGAGAAAGAGAAAGATGGTAACTGTGGGTAATTGAGCCGTGTCTCCCCTGCTTATCGGTAAAGCTCCGGCACGTCACGGACCTAACGAGCTGTGGCGCGTCGATTAGTCTGAGGGGAAAGTCGAATGTGGAACGCCAGAGCCTCCGTCTTCCTTTCTTGCCTTTTCATTTTTTCCTTTTCTTTTCTTTCTTTTTTTTTTTCTTTTCATATCCGCAATGGATATTATGAGCATCCCTGGAGGGCAGAGGCACAGCCTTATTAGTTCAATTCATGAGGGGGAAGAGAATTGATATGGATGAATGGCATGTTAAAGTATCCCTTTGTTACAATAACCATCAAGGCTGATGGTTGGGGCTGATGATGCAGCCCAAGGCAGCGGGACGACAAGCTGAGGCCTTGACCTGGATGGCGGAGGATGCACACACACCGTGGGCAGGGGGCTGATTACACACTGCCTTAAACAAATGGATTTGGCCCCTTAACATTTAGATACGGGATCCTTCTCTGTGTTAGTGCGTGCATGAGAGATTGGGTACTTGTAGATGTCTTTTCATGAGGAAGGATAACCTAACCATTTTTCTGCCCTTGTGTGTTTGTGTGTCTGCAGACCCCTTTTTTTTATGTGTGTGTGTGAAAATAATCACATGGCAAAGAACTAATTGTGACTGTGTAATCGCCCTTTGTGCACGTTCTCCATTTCCAGTTACGCACGGTTGCCTAGCGCCACGCACGTCCGTGAATATGAATGCACGTCGCCGTTTCTATACATGCCAGGTGCCTCCACAGGGCATCAGCCATGTTGCGCCGATGCCACTCCGAGAATAATCCTGTTTTTAGAGAAATAAAAAAAAAAGGAAGCCGAGATGAAAATCTCACAACACGCCAGTTTGATTTGTACCCCTCGCTATCAAAGAATGCTAATTAAAATCATATTTTGCATATGTCTTGTCTTTCATGCGCATATGCAAATTGCCCCCGTTGCCTTTCAGCACTCTGTAATTAGGTTTATGAAGGACAGCTGTAATACATAATTAACAGGAATGTTTGCAAGCTCTTTTTTTCCCTTCATGTCTAAACACGACGACTTAAACAGGCACGATTGAAGTGTTCTAGAGGCTCAGATTCTTCCCTCAAACATGATATTGATTAACTATTTTACGCCCCAGAAATATCTTAATTTTGCTCGCGTATTTATTTATAGACGACGGCGTCGGTCGGAGGCGCCTCCAGCCCAGCATTTTGATCTTGCCGGTCTCCCTTACTGGAACGCACAAGATTTAGCCGTCGTGCGCTAGCTCCCGGGTTTAACTCCGAGGCATCACTCTGGATGGGCGGACGGATTGAGGTGGAGAGGATTGCGTAGATCTAGAGTGACGATAATGAGGCAAAACAGTGGAACATGTTTGAATATTTATATGATGGTGTTAGTTAGAGTCGGCCTCGGGGGCCTCTGTGACGGACGGGACTCCGGGGCCGTGGAGGACACTGCAGCGTGTGTGTTGGAGGGAGAAAGAAAGGGAAGCAAAAACTGACACACCGACATAAATGGTGAAATAATTATGCTTTTGCTTCACAAAACATGACGGCCGAGCGAGAAGGAAAGCTTCAAAAGCTAAAAAATAGAACGACGGTCAACTTGGAAGGAGAGGGGGAGGAAAAAAAAGTAATAAAAACATCCAGAAAAGAAGGAAAGGGGGGGACTGAGTTTGTGCAGCGACGGTGCCAGCCGCACAGCTGCCGGTTCGACTCCCTCGCCCGCTTTCATGTTTTGTCGTTGCGCCGTCCCCGGCTCTCAGATGTGGTCATTGTCTCTCCGTGGCACAATAATGGGAAGTGATGGGTGCTAAATGAAAAGGGCCAGGGGATGAAAACACTGGCGAAGCAGCTTGGATGTCAGAGTAGTTATTCCTGTCATCCGTTCATTATGCTTTCATAAGCTGTTTCGGAGACACGCTAAACTCGAGGCCCTCGACAAAGTCAGGATGTTGCGGTGACTGTCGAGCCATGGTGCTCTGCTGGGTTTTGATTATGTGTGTGCGATTGCGTGTTTTGTTGATACATGTGCGTTTAAATTCTTGCACATGTGTGAATGAGCGTAGTGGTGGAGCACTCGTGTTCGGGGCAAGACGAACACCATCAAAACGGTGCAGTCTTAAGTCCACAGACTCAAACTTTGTGCTTCTGATTGGGCTGAAATTCATTAACAGCAGGTTGGTTTGTGTTGCGTACTTTACCTTAACGAGGTTCATTAATATTGTTTTCTTTTTTCTTTTTAATCAGAAAGATCTGCAAAACTCTGTTTGAAATATTCCCCAAAGATTTGAGCTAACAGCTAGCCAATAGCCACAGTGGGGCCTTCCAAGCTGATTAAAATATTTAATCAAAAAGACGTAATGTTGGTCTACGTAAACACTATTTTATTATCCTTTACAGCAATGTTACAAATGCATTTTGTGAACATGCACATAAAGTCATGTAGATTTCAGAATGAGAGGTTTGTTGGTCAACATTGGGAAAGGCAGAAGGAAACGTGATGAGCATCACCTGTCATATATATTACTCCACTTCATAGCTGGAGTGGAGTATGCTTGAAGTTCATACTGTACATACAAAGGTGCATAACCATATATTTTCTTAATCTCGTGCAACGCTGTGCAGATGCTCCTTTTGCTCCGGTGAAGATTTGCTCACCTCAGCTTGCCGTTTGCTCGAGGGAGTAAGGTGGCAGTTTGAATTTTTCTGACGCCATACACAGAATGTGTGTAAAGTATGTGTAAAGTATTTAGCTTTTAATTATGTTGTTACTATATATTGCTAATTATAGGTACATTATTTCCTTTAAAAAAAAAAAACGTCACATCTCTATTCATCTTTTTGGCTTCTTTCAGAGCACGTCTCCCGATTATCAAAACATCCAAACTGAAGATTGTTACCGTCAGTCTGGCCTGGTAGCACTTTGATATGGTGTGTTCAGTGATTGAAAAAAAAATCAGATCATTTAGTTTAAAATGTTTTTTCTTATGAAAAAAATAAAGAATCAGAGCAATGAGTGCATTTTAATTCACTTCTCGCGTATTTTGAAAGTGATCACTTTCGTCTAAATTGCATTATGCATATTTTGACCTTGGCAAATAGAGCGCTTTTGTTTTTACTCTTTTATCACGAGGCTCTGGCTTTGATCCTGCAGTAAAGTTTGATTGTATTCTGCTGTTAACTCTGGTGCTGAATTTGTGCTTTTGTTTTGTGTTTTTTTTTTCTGTAGGTGGGCCTTTGTGATGAAGAAACACCTGAATACCCACCTGCTGGGAAAACACGGAGTCGGGCAGCGTAAAGAAAGGTAAATCAAAAGCACACGGCTGCATTTTTTATAAGTCACTGTCTGCATTCAGAATCACGCTTTACTTAGAGCGAACGTGTTTAAAAGAAACGCAGAGAGCCTGGATGTATTTCTCGGCTGGATCCCGAAAAACTCTTCCGCGTTTCTATTGTTCCTTTACACGCCGACTTCAACCTAAAGAAGTGACCTCAGGATTTTGGAGGATGACTGCAGTAAACTCTTGCCGGAGCCTCTGCAAGCTCTCAAACCCAAATTCCCCGCTAGTTAAATTTCCAGCTAAATATAACATGAAATCCTCTCATTCCCTAATGAGTTAAATGGCTGTCTGCTGTCTGTCTCCGTCTCTTGCTTACATCACTCCTCCCTTTTCTGTCAAACTTTATCTGGCTCTCTCCCTCATCTTTCTCTCGTGAATTAAGGATGAATGATGTTGCTTTTCCCATTTCTTGTCTATGGATGTGAGTGTGGGGTTTGCTGCGCATGTGGAATGCCTCGCTCGCTTGGCCCTGTCTATCAGAAACAGAGTCCTGCTGTCAGAATGTGTACGCGTGTGTGTGTTTGTGTGTGTGTATGCGATGAGCAGATGAAGTTGTGAGGCCCCCTCTCCTCCTCTACCCCCCGAAACACTGACAAGACCAAATGAGACGTTAAACACCTCTCAATCTGTCAAGCGAGCTGCTAAAATAGAAACAGACGTGTGTGCTTTTTTTTTTCTTCTTTTTTTCATTTCTCCGCAACCAAAATTGATACTTTTGACAACATGCTGTATTAGACATGACAAGTGGCTTCAGATATAGCAGCGAGCGGTCCGACCAGACGCCTTTCAATCTTCCAGACTTTATCAGCTAAATTCCTACCGTCAGCTGCTGCTCTGGATTACGTGGCAACAGATCCAGGGTCTCCTCAGCTGCTGTGGGTCTCTACAGGTTGCAGAAAGATTTTTCCGCTTTTCCTCTCCCAAAGCATATATTTACCTTTTATGACTCGCCGGATGCAGTGGCGTTTTGCTTTTTGAATCCCGCTTTCCTTAAGACAGAACAGTTTAACAAACATTTAATATAAAGAAGCAGGCTTCTATGAATATTGCCAGCTGCTACAAACTCTGGTAATATTGAAGATTTTGTAATTTAACAAAAAAAAAGACTACCGTATTTTTCGGACTATAAGCCTCTACTTTTTCCCCACGCTTTGAACCAGGCAGCTTTTAGCCCAGTGTGGCTTTTCTGTGGATTTTTCTTCAACCACCAGGGGGCTCTCTAGCAGGAAGTGACTCATTGGAAGTCAGAATTGGAAATCAAAAAAGAAAGCGCTAACTTTCATTTAGCACATGCCAGCAGCAGGCACGACGGAGAAATGTTTTCAAACTTATCCCCCCTCATCATGGAAACCACACGAAGAAGTTCATAAGATGCTGCTTTTAAGTTGAAGGCTGTCGATCTGGCAGTACGGATCGATAGCTGCTGCACGTAAACTCTGCGTGAACGAATCCATGGTTTGGCGTTGGAGACGCAGGGCTGCGTCCTTCATAGCACATTTATGCGTCCTTGTGGAAAATGGAGAGCGGCGGAGATGCCTGATAACATACCTTATATATGTAAGTCTCCTGTTTTTAAAATAAACTTTGTGGGTGCGGCTTATAGTGAGGTGCGCTCTATAGTCCGGAAAATACGGTAGTTGTTCTGGTTGCAGTTCTACACACAGTGACTTGTAACAACCTTATAACATCTAAACACACCGTCTTTCACAGAATAAAACCTGAGGGAACATTAACTTTCACACCTTAAAGAGGACAATTGTTTATTTTTTTTCTCACAAGAGTTATCTGTTTTGCCAAGTTGTATGCAGGGAACTTCATTGCTAGCTTCCTAGCCACAGTTAGCTAGCTAGCTAGTGTTTATCCTGGGTAAGTGCAAATTTATCGCCACTTAGGTGGACAAGTTTGTACATTTCTGTTCCTTTTATAGGAGTCTTAAAGAGTTCTTAACAAGTCTTAAATTTGGAGTTGCAGAAACCCTGCCGCTGCTCAATTGGCTGGTTTTCAAACACCAGCCAATAGTATGTCAAGTAACTTTCTCAGGCACATTTTTCTTTGAATATTTTATGGATATGTTCTATAAAAATAAAAAAATACACAAGTAGGTAGAGTTTCAGAGTTTCTGTAGATAATTTAGTCTGCAAATACTCTGTCACCTCCACCAAACTGAGTGTAATTCAATATCGATGTGGGTTGTTCAGTTTTCCTATATTATCTGCGTAGGACCGGAATTAGCTTTCATCGTTTCCTACCTGAATAAGTGAGAGGAATAAAACGAAGTAGGAAAAAGCTTCATACAGACATTTCCATAAGTGAGTGATTATCAATATAAGCAACAAAAAGGACAAAAATGGAGCCGAGCTTCAGGTGGAAATCAAAGTTCCCGGTCAGGTTGAACCTTGAAGATGATGTAAAGTTTCAGAGAAGTTTGGAAAACTAAAGTCTGCCCCGATTGGTCGCCCCCCCCGAGACGAAACATACTCTTCTACATCAGCTTTTTTCCTGCCTGTACAAGGAAACTACAAAATCAAAGTAAAAAATAACTACTTAAATTTAAATACTTTAAATATTAAGGACAGAACAAGCAGCTGTATCTTCACTGACCTTAATCAACCGAAACAGATTTTACTGAAATAAAGTTACACTGATGTCTCTAGAGACTCAGCTGTTGCTTCAGTTTGTTTCAACTCTTTCAAATGCTAGGAATATTTACCCAACCAGCAGACTTAATATACAAGGTCAAAGTTCAAAGAGCAATCTGGAGACTCAAGTGGTTTGATTTAATCAGTGTTTTTGAAAAAAGAAAGAGAAAAACTAAAAAACATACCTACATGTGAAAACATTAGCCACCATGGCCTGCAAATGACCACAACCTCCTCTTTTCTTTCATTGCACACACAGACACACACACCGACGCACACACACTGACGCACACACCCCGACGCGCACACACACCGTGATGCACGCGCACACTCCTGCGTCTCTCTTTGAGAGAGGACAGCCACAAGGTTTGTTCTATTTAAACCTGTAAAACACGGTGTCATCATTTTTCTGACAGTCCTGCAGACAGAATTTATCTCATCATTAATTAACCATCATATTTCCAACGCAGTGCAGCTTAATTAGCGCAAGGTCATTGGGGAGGGCTTATTAAGTGGAACAAATTTGGGCACATGTGCGAGAGGAGGCAGAGGACGACAGGATTGGAAGAGAGACGGAAATGGAGACGGAGGGATGGAAAGACAGGAGAGACGGGAGACGAAAGGAAGAAAGAAGAGAAGGAAACCGAGGAAGAGAGAAACTGTGTGCGTGTGTGTGTGCGTATACGAGACAGAGCTCAGTGATTGATAACTGCACCGGTTTTGAAAGCCCAGACCTGGAGACTAGGACGCTTGCTGAGGGAGAAGGAGAGACAGCGAGAGGGAGCGGATGGGGAATTGTGCATGCGCCCGTGTGTGTGTATGTGTGTTGGTGTGAAAGGGAACTGGTGAAGAGTGCGTGTATATGTGTGTGGGAGGGTAAGGGGGGTGTATCCGAAAAGGCAACAGGGGACCAGTTTGCGGAGGGGTGGGGAGTTGAGAGGATATGCGGGCGGCTGGGGGGAGCCAATTGCAAACATATGCTGGCTGGCAGGCGGTGGAGAGATGGATTGCAGTGGGACAGTGTCAGAGAGGCAGTTCCATCACCATCGCTGCAGCCCTGTTCACCAGGTATTTTTAGAACACTTGGGAGATCTGTTAGTCAAAAGTAGAGAGGAGGAGGAAGAGGAGAAGAGGAAGGCCTGACTAGCTGCTGGCTATGCTGGGCTCCACTTAGCCAAATCTTCCTGGGACCACAAACTCAGAGAGACTTCAGACAGATACCCAAGAAGTCTGACGAATGTTGATTTAAAAAAAATAATAAAAGAAGAAAAACGTAAGCGATACGGATCAGAACTAAAATCTCTGATGTTTTTTCATACCAGATCAGATTGGAGTAAATTGAGTAAAAAGACAAAACGATTGAAAATCGTTTTCAAAAAGTGTCTTTTATATATCAGTCATCCCTTCTGTGAGGTACGACAGAGAATTGGCGCTATGATCATTTTTGTTTATGTACGAGAATAGTCATAATATTAGCAAAAAAAAAAAAAGATGCAATTTTACCAGAAAAAACATAAAGTTTTTACTGAAAAAAAAGTTTATTTATTAAGATCTGACATGAGCAGCTCAGTTTGCCTTCGAAGTTCTGCTGCTGATAATAATCTGATGCGGTTGTGTTAAAGGATTAGGATTATTTCAATTGAGTATCATCTGTAACACTTGTGCCGAAGTATAACTTCACAAGACACTCAACATTCCGCATTGTAATTTTGTAATTTTTCTTTATTCTTATTCTTTTAATTAAAAAGAAGTCTTAGCCTGGCCCTGATATAACATAAAGCTGACCTGATTTCAAAGTCCAGTCTTGTTCTATGTCATGATCATGAACACCTGCGATTATTTCTGTTGGGTTTTTTTGTAATATTTAAAAACCTTTTAATATTCTTAGCTCTGGTGAAGCTGTAGTGAACCAGCTCAGGGGGGGAACTCGTTCTTTTCAGGTGAGACCAAAATTGAACATTTTGACATGTATGGAACCAGTTCCTGCAGCCGGACAAACCGTCCCACAGTGAGGCATGGAGGAGGCAGCACTATGATTTTTCTTCAGGTCTGGCGAGGTACGGAACCTGACTGGGGCGAAACTTAGGCAACCCTTTGAGATTGAGACTGAAAAACATGAGGAAACATTGTAAGGCAGAATCAAATCATTTCGAAAATACTTTATTTCTCCCAAAGAAAAATTCCATCCAAACATCTTCAAAGAGCTGTTGCAGACGGTGATGCCGTAAGCCTGATATATTGGATATCAGATGAAATTTCAAATCAAAATGTCCTGGAGGATCCTGTCGTCGTCGACGAGCGCCGCTGACCCACCTCCTTTGCTTTTGCTTTAAATCTTTTGCCCGTCTGGACAGAGAGAGGGAGCTGAATCCTGCTCTTGTTTCTTTGCCTCTTCCTACTTGTCACAGTTGATCTTTTGGGATTAACAAAGTACTTTTGAATTGAATAAGTTTTAATGTGTGATGAGGAAAACCGGCAAAAAAAAAAATCATCAGACAAAACCCGCAGTGTTCCAGTAAGCCTTAACCTGTATTCTCTCAAGCAAGTCCCCCTCCCCTCTCGGAGTCCATCCATCAACGGGAAGCCGCTGAAAAACTACCTGTAGGAAATTAGGACACGGTGTCTCCACACAATCACTTTGCACTAATGAAGAGCGGACACTGCTGGGTGGCGCTGGTCAGATCTGTTTAAATAAAAAGCTAATATTAGTCCCTTACATTGTTCTACCCCCCAGAGGAGGAGGAGCAGGGGGGGGGGAGGTGTAAAGGGAGGAAGACGAAACGAAAAGGAGGAAGGGTGAGACACCAAACTCCCACTACCTGACAGGTTCTGGGAAAGAGAAAGGGGGAGAGAGAGGTAGGGCTGAACTGTTAGGAAGTGACACAACTGGGTCTTTGTCTCAGTCACACCAGCTCTCCTAACTGCAGGCACTGAGCGCAGATGAGGGCTTTTTTGTCCTTTTATCTGCGTGTGGGCGCGTGTGTGTGTGTGTGTGTGTGCTGACGCAGAGTCATAAGGAACACCCGTCCGCGCAGGTTTACGAGAACCGGCCCCGTTTGACGTCGCTGGAACGAGCATTCGAGCCCTGCTGACTTCTTCCGCGGATCTGATCCGGCGTTTCCGGTTCACCTGCGTGCGCCGTCGGAGGCTGCAGTGCAGCTTTTGTTGACGCCTTGCGTTTTAATTAAGAGCCGCGCGTCAAACACGCCGAGTCGTCTTTATTCACAAGAGAACAATAGGGTCGTCCTGATTGTAAAAGGAGGGGTGGGGTGCGGAGAGGTTACGGCAATCAGCCTAAAAAGCGTCGCGTTAAACGGCGCAGCGAAGAATGAAGGCCCCCTCAGGAGGAAGTCGGGTTTAAATTAAGGGGAAATTCAGTCGAGTCATAACTGGAATTCTCAGCTTAGATCTAGTGACATTTTACTTGACTACCTCATTTCTCATGTATGTTTGTTTTAAGAGACCGTTTTATGTAAAATCAACTTTTATGAGCATGACCCTATGTTATGATGTTATTCTGTCATCAAAAGCATGCCTGGAGTGTTGCTCTTATTCTTTCATGCGTGTTTCACAAGTCCTATGATCTCTCTCAGCAACCACTCAGCCATGCAAAACACCTGGTTGGACATAGCTCCGCCCACAAGGACAAAGCTCCTCCTCTGATTTGCAGTTTCCATGCTTCTGCTTCACGGAGCGTCTCTACCACATGATTGCCCTATTCGGCTCCTTCAGACTAGCCAGTTGTCATTAGCAAACAGCTGGTGGAGCTGCACATCTGCTGAGTTAATTGTATGAGCAACTTCTAAGGAAAAAGGTTGTCAAAGATAGAGGAGCGGAGTTTCAGAAAGAGACAGAGGCCCAATTTAGTCAAAGTCAAATTTCCTTTGACTCAGATTTGAAATATACAGCATTTTTGTAACAACTGAAGGTAACAGAGTTACTTGATTGATACTACCTGGCTGGAAAACATATAAGACGGCTCCTTTTACAGTAGAGGTGCATGTCTCTGAATTATGTTAGATTTCAGTCATTCAAATTTATAAAGCATATATAGAATCTTAATACACAGAGTGATGTATTTCACATTTACTTCTGTTAATTTTAATAACCACAGCTTACAGTTGTTGAAGATCAAGGTTATAGTTTGCTTATTTTTTAGGGAAACTAGAATATTATGTTAAAAGATGATAGCATCAAGGATAGTGACCTTTTAGCTGGTCTGTTTCTTTATTTCACCCCTGAAATAAATATTGCTGTTTGAGGATATTCTAATTTACACACACAGACCAATATTTTTGCTGTTTAGCACAACTATTTATTTCCCTTTTTAGCACATCTTTGCATCCTTATGAACTTGGTATCCATCCATCCATTTTCTATACTCCTTTGTCCCTTACTGGGGTCAGGAGGTGCTGGTGCCTATCTCCAGCTAACGTTCCGGGCGAGAGGCGGGGTCACCCTGGACAGGTTGCCAGTCTGTCGCAGGGCAACACAGAGACACACAGGACAAACAACCATGCACACACACACTCACACCTAGGGAGAATTTAGAGAGGCCAATTAACCTGACAGTCATGTTTTTGGACTGTGGGAGGAAGCCAGAGTACCCGGAGAGAACCCACGCATTCACAGGGAGAACATGCAAACTCCATACAGAAAGACCGGGGCCGGGAATCGAACCCAGAACGTTCTTACTGCAAGGCAACAGCTCTACCAACTGCACTACTGTGCAGCCCAACCTGGTATCCACTTTCACATTTGTATGGCGTCTGCAGACACCTAAACAAACACTCTACCATAAAGGCCAGAGGTTGAGAGCCTGAGCGACAGCAGCAACCTTGACTCAACTGTTTGTAATTAGTCCTTTAAAAACAGGGTGCCGAAACACAACTGACCCATCTCGCATACCTGTTTTCGTAGGTAATTGTTAAAAACGCCTGCCATTTTCACGCTTGTAATAATAAGCGTCCCCGACTAATACACTCGTCACTCTTGGAAGCGGAGTGCCGACGGGCCTGGAGGAAAGACGTATTTGTTTAAAGTAGATGACGGAGCACAGGGCACGGAATGCGCAGCTGGGGAGAAAGTTTTTACTGCCATGTGGGGCCCGTTTCCTTTTCTTTTTTTTCTTTTTTTAGAAGCTACAACATTCACGCATGTCTGAGCTACGTAAGCTGGTGCTAGAAACTCTTGGAGGAAAAACAGGAATTCGAGGGGAAAAAGGCACGAACCCACATCAAGAAATAACTTCCGGGATGCACGAAAGCAGTGCAGGTGTGGCGACTCACCAAACGGAGACAAGACTGCAGAGAGACTTGTGCAGACAAGGACTGGTTTTCCATTTAAACTCGCTGCACGGAAGCTGTAGGTGAAGGTTTTGTAATTCAAAACTGGCTTCTTGAGGGCTGTCTTCAACTGAGGAGTGCAAAAATCGATTATGGCTTTATAATATTATTCGCTAAAACGTACATAACCTTTAATTTGAGTACGTTTAGTCATTTAGCAAAACAAATCAAGCCTCCTGTAACCGGCGGTGAGCATAAGTCCGGTTGTGACTGCGCAGCATTTTTATTCCACGCGTCCACAAGACTGAACCGACACGAGCCCGCGGCCGGTCGTGTTGCCGAGCGAGGGGCCGATCTTGATCTCGCCTGAGCGGGCATCTGGCTCCGCGGCGCGGGGCTCTGGGCTCGCAGCCGCGTCCCAGCATGCAGTGCAGCGTGGCCATATTGCCCCGGCACGCGGGGCCGAGACCGTCCGTGCTGGACGGGGGGAGCAGGGGCGGAAGAGCCATGCGTGGAGCCAGCATGGTGGCAATATGGAGCACACGGAGCAGGCAGGGGTCATGTCACACAGCAGTGTGGGCGAGCGTACATGCATGTGTGTGTGTGAGGGAAGTAAAAGTGTTAGCAGCGTGATGGGGAGATAAAGAGTAGATAAAGTCAACTCCTAATTCATTATAATAAATCCTTTCCCTTAATTATTGATAATGAAACTGCGCTTTAATCTTCGTCTTTCTTCCTTCTCTTATCTGCTTGTGTCAGCACTTTGCCTCCCTGGCTTGGTGTTGGGTGGTAAAGGCCTCGTTTTCAGCCACCCAAGGGCAGCAGTCAGCAGCATCCTGTGTGGCTGCTGCAAGAAGAGCGAATTTAACTGCATGATGAGGCAGGGAGAGAATCTGGATTTATTTTGCCTTTTTTAATCTTTTACATTTTGCATCATAAAAATATTGTAATGTAAATAAAACTAATTCTGAAATTATAAAAGCACTGATAGGTGAATCTCATGGCTGGGCAATAGATCAATAATAATATGTATAGTGACAGACACATGATCTGTATCAATAGATAATATGACCGATAGAGTTTTCAACAAACTCTGATTCAGAACTGCACAGCATTCTGGGAGATGTAGGCAGACTAAAGGCTTTAGCTGCTCAACCTATCGCTGCCAGCTATGCAAGGTTGGTGGCATCAACTCATTCGCTCTGTGGTTACCTAGCAACAGTTTTATGTTTGGCCACCATGCCTTATAACTGCTTGAAAATGTAAAGGATGTGGAGTGAAAGAGAAAATGTGTTCAGTAGCTGGAAACTGTGGATGAAACAGGAAAAGGTCACGTCACCAGTTTGACAGCCTTTCAAATATTTAAAACCTAAAAAAATAAGCAGTGCTTATCAATATCGACTAATATGAATTCCTTATATCGTGATACGTTTTTCAGTCACATCGTCCAGCCCTAGAGCATCTAGAATCTAACTGAAGTGGAATATCATGGAAAGTTTAATTCAAAAAGTTAAGCTATTATGCTGTGTGGTATTATTAATGGGGGTGTGCCGATGCAACTTTTTCACTTCCTATACGATACTGATATCGTATCGATACCAATAATGTCTTAGTCCTATGTCAGCATGAATCATACATGCTTTTATTACTTGTTTTCTGGAGTGGAATGTTAGAAAAGGCTTGATCAAGTGATATTACTCAAGCATAGAACAACAGTCAACAACAATAGGTATGAGAACAACTAATACCCATTGGTATTATTTACCAATGGGACTGTGTGCGGGATACAAAAGCCACACTGTGCTAAATGCTGGAGCAGCATTCTGAGATGCAGGCAAAGATAATCCGATACTCGTTTCTTTGCTAATCCGATATTGGTATCGGAGTGATACATTATTCATGTATGTATTTATTCTTTTTGTCAGTTTAGTTGATGATAGTTTACAGTGAAAGAAAACCCCAAATCCAGCTTCTCAGAAAGTTTGCTCGGCACTTTCTGAGAACTGTCCTTCCCCAGGTTTTTTCCTTTCTCTCAACTTTGCATGTTTGGAGACAGCACTGCGAGAGCAGTCATCAGCAGTCAGGACTTTGCATTTGTAATATCTTCTAAATGAACAGAAACACTGAAAGTCTATCAGCTTGTGTGTAATGATAATGAGTATTTGTTTTTCAATTGGATTTCTGAAATAGAATCCTCCGTCATTATTCTCCCCGCAGTATCAACAAAGCTCCATCTCACAGAGGGCGGGCGCGGCGCGGCGCGGTGCGGCGCGTGCCGTCCCCGCTCGGTCCTGGCAGACCCTCAGACCTCCAGCTCACCTTTGTGTTTCGCTGGCTGCTTCGTTTGAGCGGGAGCCAGCGGACGCCGCGCCTCCCTGTTTACCCCGCTCAATATTTCATGTCGAGTGAACACTTGCAAAATGAGGGATCACGCTAATATTGCTGTTAAAATTAAGCGATAATTAAAATTTGTTAGTTTAAAGGCTACCGCAGTCTATAAAAGTTTGATTACTGGAAAATTAGGTGCATTAAGTTTTTATAGGTTGGCCCCGTGCGAACGCCTGGGAACCATTTTTATGCACTTGTCACGGGCATATGGCGTCGAATTGGGAGCGCGCGTGTGTGTGTGCGTGTGTATTTGTGGGTAGGAAACGGAACACGTTTTAGAGCTAAAAATCTTA
The DNA here is from genome assembly GCA_902982915.1 of Phalloptychus januarius. Taxonomy (NCBI): domain Eukaryota; kingdom Metazoa; phylum Chordata; class Actinopteri; order Cyprinodontiformes; family Poeciliidae; genus Phalloptychus; species Phalloptychus januarius. The sequence continues at coordinate 12,564,646 of CADWAE010000481.1, forward strand.
CTTTTTTTTTTTTTTTTATTAGCCAGAATGCCGCAGCAGGGCTTCGCGAGAAAAATGCCAATTATAAATCTGAGCTTGTGTCTCAGAGTCCAGGTCAGAGGTCGTGTTTCTGGGCATCTCGATCGGCCTGTGATATCATGTCGGCTCTCGTTTCAGGGCTGCGTGTTATTCCTCCTCGTTCTGGGGTGAGCCAGGGTGCCTTCAGCTCCTATTACTAACAGTGACGCTGGTCAGCGGCTGACAGCTCGTCCCACTGTCAGAAGCCACTTTTCACGCCGGAGCAATGTGACCTTGACTCGTGGAATATACCGGCAGCGGTTGTTCATCTTCCACCTCATCTGGACAGTGCAGTTCCGACGGTCCCTCCAGCTCTTTTGTGTCATTTATTTATTTTTTTTGTATGATCTCACCCCCGCCGGCTGAAGCCCGACTGACGTTACTCAAGCAAAGAACAACAACGGCGAATGTGCACGCTTCACCTTCGTGTTCGTTTGGCGTCCCGCCTGGCTCAGAACCAGACGAGTGATTCTGTGACGCGACCGCGCGGCTTCACCGTCCGTAGAAGTCGGAGTTGGCGCGCAGAGGGACGGCGGAACAACTGGGCTGCTGACAGCATGTGTGTTTTTTTTCTTCCCAATTGAAACATCAGACTGTCATAGCTGAAATGGATGTTGCCAGGCATCACTAATGAACCAATTAATCAATGAATTAGCCGAGCAGCGATTAAATTAATGCGAGCTGGACGGGCGAGCGGCAGTCCTGGATGTATCCTGGGGAAGGTGATTAACAGCGCGCGCAGAACAGGCAGCGATCAACAAGGCTGCTATTAAGTTGGACAACTTCCTGAACTTTTCTGTTCACGGCTAAATGAGGAGCGGCTTTATTCGTGTGATTGATGGGGGGAACCGTGGCGTGCTGGGACACGCTGATGCTGTTATGTTGCGGAAGTGTCTCCAGCGGTGACGGATGACGGAAATAATGACAGGAATAAGTGTTCGGAAAGCCTCGCTCTCAACATTCCCAAGAGAAACAGACCCACAGAATCATGCGTTATCCACCGCACCGAACAGAGGGCCTCACTTACTGTTCTATGTAGATATCTTTTGATTTACACCAGACTCACCTATAATGCTAGCAGCCTAAAATCTCACTCTTAGTCTCAGCTGACAGTTCTACTGAAAGTGCTGGTATAGTCAAGCAAACTGCTTTTTTACTGGCATTCTTCCCATGTATAAAGTATTTAATGGTTGCCATGGCTACCTGTAGCCGATGCCACTCTTAACGCGAACTCTCAGTCAGAAAGTTTTAGTGAGTGTTTAGCCATCCTCCTCACTGTGACCAAGTCAAGTTTATTTATACAGCAGATTAGAGTCCAAAGAGTTTTCCGTCATGAAAACATCATGCAGTCACCAATTATGAAACAAGCAATAAACATTACATTTTGTCAAATTCCATCATTAAAGATTATCTAGGAAATGTACATTAAATACGTTCAACAATGTTCCACTTGATGAACAGGTGGGGTTTTGTCCTTGACTTTAAATGGACTCAGTGTTTCGGCTGTTTTGCAGTTTTCCGAAAGTTTATTCCAGATTTTGCGGCGCATGGAAGCTGAATGCTGCTGAATGTAACGAGATGAACTTGGGTCCTCGTCCAGTCTCCGTTGTCACAGGTTCAGCTGTTTGGAACTTTGTCACACCGACCACAGAAACGAGCAAATTGTCTTCATAATTATTGTCGTCATTTTCTTATTTATGGAAAATGACAAACGTAGACAGACGTAGCTGAGTGGCATGATCTGTTCCGTTTTCTATCTTCAGGAGGCTAAGAGAAATAGACCTTAATGCCATATCATAATTTATACACCAGGACAATGATTTTTAAAAATTTTTCTGAGAGAAACTCTGAACTAAAAAAAAAAAAAGAATGTGACATACAAATTAAAAAGTGGTTCACTTGCATTAATCTTACAATAACTTTGATGCGACAAAAAAAATATGATCTTTAGCATTTATTTATTTGGATGTTAGGCTTCTGTAAATAAGTTTGTAATGTATATGATAATCACATTAATTTCCTGAATCTCTTGTTGTCGATGTCACTAAACAACTCACTAAAAATTCAAAATAATTATTGTACAAGAACTGCAGAATATGACATAGAAAAGCAATACACTATTAAAACATGTTTCCATTTCATAACAGTTGGAATACAAGACTTTTACTTTTGCCTATTTCCAGTTCACTCAACTTCTTGTTCTTCATTGGATATCTGCAGGGTTTACTTGGTTCAAAGTAAATCAAAGTAGGCGGCCCTCTGTGGTCTAGAACATTGTTTTTATGGTGAGTTTTTGGTTATAGGGAATCAACAAATATGGGAACATTTCGTGTTGGTTTTGGAAAGCATAGAAGGTTTCTAATGTCGCTAATCCAATAAGACGGAGGTTACCTTAACCCAGCGATTCTGAAAGTCCTTCATGGGAGACGTATGAAGCTGGCCGTTCAAACGTCGGCCTGCGCCGCTGTTGTTTGCCGTCTCCAGGCCTGCCGCCCTCAATCCAATCTGCAGTATTACAGAAGGCAGAACGGGGCCTGCCATTTTGTTTGGGGAGACGTCGCCGAGGCGGCGCGTTTCAGAGGGGCGTCTCCCTTGATTATGTGACATCCTCCGGAAGAACGAGAACGCTGGACTTGTGTCCTCCATTACTTAGAAGGGGAGGAGGGAAAAAACAGAGGCCTTTTCACTAGTGAGACTGTCACTCTCAATTTGGACTAACGGTAAGCATGGACATAGTCCTGAACGCCTCCCCTCTGCCCCACCTGCTCTCCTCCTCTCTCTCTCTGCGCACCCCCACACACACACACACTCACAAACCGCTCCGCAGCCGCTGTTCCTCCCCTTGCAGCAGGTCGCCGTGGTGACAGTTTGATTAGATCATCAATCGTGGCCGTTAACAGCGGTTTTCCTGAGCACCTGGACCGGCAGGTCACAGCTGGCTCTGAGCTACTGCTGTCCCTCTGACCTGGCACAGTGTGTGTGCGTGTGTGTGTGCGGGGGTGTGTGTGTGTGTGTGTGGAAATGTGCTCGCAGACACAAAATTGCACTTGCAGTTTAATTGTATCCAAGGTTTTTGTTCTGTGTTGGCTTTGAAGTGGAGCTTAGCTCATGTTTTTTTTAGTCGTTCCTTGCCTCCTCGTGGCTTAAGCTAAAAGGAAAGTGAATCCTCTTTCAGTTCGAGGGTTTTCCGCATCAATACACGCGAAAAATTATCAACTTCTTTCAGGGTTCTGAGACAAAATGGAGAGAACATCTTCATGATTCAATACCTTCCACGTTCACTAGCTAAAACTTCAAGTAGTTGTGACCGTCAGTCACTTTCACTGATGGAGGCACTTTGGCCGACTCTTCTCACCTTCATTGTTTTAGTTTATTAAGGTTTGCTGGGTCTTATTTCCAAACAGGAAGCATAAGATTGAGGTATGGGACTTTGATTGGGCCATTCCCAACACCACAGCAGATCTCCCTGCATAACACAGCAGGTCTGTTATGCAGGATTATTGTTCTGTTGATGGCCTGATTTATGTCAAGTTTTACCTGCTGGACAGATGGTCTCATTTTTAAAGCCGGAGTGCCTTGTTGTATTAGAGAGTTTGTGTTTGACTGGGAGACGCCCAGGTCTCGTGGATAGAAAACAAATCCACATCGTAACCCCTCCACTTCCACGCCTCACAGTCAGAGTTATCTGTGCTGATATGTTGCCTTCAGCATCGTATGTGACTATCATTGTTCCAAATCCATCATATTTAGTGCTGCGACTAGTGATTTTTTTTAATGTATCGATTAATCCATCAATTATTCTGACACTTAATCTGTTAATTGGATAAAACAACAAGCAAAATCGGCAAGATTGTTTCATTTAACTGCTTTTAACAACTTTGACATTTGCAGCAAAGGATGCAAAAATGAATGATTGGACAGCAAGTTTTTATTTATTTTTTTTTTTACATAATTTTTATAGAATGAAACTATGCCACTTGAGAAGTTTTGGTTAGAATTTAAATGTATTTTTATTTTATTTATTAGAAATGCAAAAAAGTTTTTGTACATTTTTGGCTTACTTGCTGTTTTGTGTGTCATTCTTTCAGCAATTTGCCCTTTTTGAGTCTGTATATTCCAGTTAACAGTAATTTGATCATTTCGATTACTGATTCATCACAATTAATCCCATTGATCATTTCGGCCCTACTCATGTTTTTCATCTATATTTTTGTATTTTGACTTTTGTTGTAAACAATAAAAGTGTGGACTGTGTTTTTGTACGCATCAGGGCAGATTTGCCTACATTTACATTTGCCTAAAACCAAATCGCTTTTTGTTTTTTTTCTGTCCCTATCGGTAAAACTCTTCTACCGAAACGGGATGTACTTTCCAACGGTGATGCTTGTGTTTATGTAGTTAGTAGATGTCTATTAAGTCATGCCTCTGCAGTGCAGAGGAGGTTTTTCAAGTTCAAGTTCAAGAAACAAATATGAAATTGCATGAAAACTGGAGGGCCTTTAACCCAACGGTTTTATGAAAACTCTTTGTCTGACTGGGGAGATTAAACAAGTGCAAAACTCAAATGTTAATATAACCGGCGAGACTTCTAAAAGAATAAAATAATAACATTTTTATCTCCGTGTTCCCTCCCAGATGCTTCCCAGAATCTATTACTCTCCATGTTTGCAGATACACAGATACCAGAGGATAAGTGTTATGGCTATTCATCTGAAGCACCACGCACACACACACACACACACACACCCCCACACACACATAACACACTGAGTTCACTTTGCAAACACACTCGTACATAAATTCACCTGCTTCCCCTCGTCGTCTCCAGCCTCTGCGTCGGCCCCGTCCTCGGCGTTCAGGTAAAGCAGTTAAATTTATGGCTTAACAATAATGGGACAAACTGTGTGTCTCGTTGCGATTCCTCAGGTATTCTGTGATTAAATAAATGTCCCCGCTCTTTTCATAAAGCTTGTTTATGGCACCGTGGCACCATATGCTTGCCGCTTCCACCCCACTTCACTCTCTCCCAGTTTAATTCTCCGTTTCTTCGGCTCTCCTTCTCGTGCAGCGGTTGCGGAGAAAAGCCAAATTTGCGTGTGAACCTGCGAGCCTCCAAATCTTTGTGGCCTAGCATCATCGCTGTGTAAATACACAGGAAGCACAGGGAACCGATTGAGTAATTAATTCTGCAAAGTGGTAGCTAGCATTCTTTGTGTGTGGGGGTGTGTGTGTGTGTGTGTGTGTGTGTGCACATTTGCGGATGTGTGTTTTTCTTCTTTTTTTGTTTTTGTTTTTTTTTTTTAAAGAAAAAGTGCAACCAAATCACAAAAGCAATTAATTTCTCCAGCCACAACATGGCAGTGAACACATGTGATTGTTCACCTCATTGTCTCGTCGGGTTTCTTCTCCGCTCTCCATCAGACACTTGAGAGCCGGACTCCAACTCCGTTGCGACTTTTCTCGTGATTATTAATGGCCGCTTCACATTAACTTCGCTCTGGTAATACACTCCGACAATGGCCCAAATCACCTGAGCGATGAGGACGACGGCGGCGGCCCCCGTGTCCCTATGTCCAGCCAGCGCGGTGGCGGCTACTCCGCTAACCCCTCCCTATCCTCAAAGACCAAGATTAATGAAACCCTCGCCGTTTTTAATTAGCATGGCCGCAGTCATCAATTACGTCTGCCCCACCCTAAATACAAATATTGTTATATTTGGGGTGGAGGTGGGGGGGAGATTCTTGATTTATTTCATTGTGGCGGCCGAAGGAGTGAGATGAATGGCCTCCCATCATGGTCATTTGTGGAGATGAGGAGGAGAAGAGAAGGGGGAAGTTTGCGGCGGGGAGGGGTAATAAGATCAGTGCAGAAGGGGGTCGGCGCCTCACACGGTACAGTAGAGGATGCGTCCATGGCTGGTTATAGATGAAGTCGAGTCTCTCCGTGTCGCCGGATTGTTTTCAGGGGAGTTTCTCCAAATCCAAACCTGGAACATTCAAGCACCAAGTGGTTCAGATTCGACTGTCTTCATACGGCCAGGTACTGCAAACACTTGCATAAGGCCTGATTTTAAAAGTTAAAAGCTTGCAAAGCAGAGGTGTGCAGTGGAGCCCATCACGCTTGAGCCTACGTTAATTAGGTTTAAGTGGCAGGATACACAACCTCTTGGTAAATAGCACTCCATTATCATCTCCCTACTTTCCTATGAGGCCCAAAAGTCTGGTAGCACATAAATGTGGCGCATTTCCACAAGTGCCACTCACTCTGTCTGCTCTGATGAAGATTTGATCGCTTTCACAAGAAATGCTTGGAGTGGCTCCGACTGACAGCAATGTGACGCAGTGAAACGGAGACATTTTTACCATTCATCCCACAACTCACACATCAAACTAAAACCGACACATGTAGAAAGTGGCAGTAGTGCATCATAGACATGAAAGGACACAGTTTTTCTTTGAATTTGAACCCATTCAAACGATTGTCTAAACTGTTTAACTTCGGTGGTGAGGCAAGAATCTGTGACGCCATCTTGAGAGGCAGTGTGTTCTCTACATGCTTTATTTCCTGTGCAATTTCCACTTTAAAAAAATCTTGCCACTGTTAGTATTTGGTATTTCCTGCTTCACAGGCATTCGCCAGACAGGCTGCTTGCCTCAATCTGTCCCATAGGCACGGTGATCAAGGTGTCGTAGACACAAAAAAAAAAACATGGCTGCAGCAAATAACTTGTTAGGAATACATTTGGTTTTGCTCCTTGGTTTGTCTGTCAATGAGTTTCTTCAAGTTGGTAAATGCAGAATGGACTTACTAGGAAATGATTCCCGTTTTAGCTTCTTCCCATGTGATGAAGCAAAGAAGAAAACATTTCAGAAACGGTGTGTGGCCTTTTGCGCTTCAAACTAAGTCGAGCTCTTATTTAAATTGAGATATGAAAAAAAAAGAACTTTCTTAAATCTGGGGTCTGAAAAGAAAAGAAAAAAAGACTAAAACATTGTAATAAACCAAACGATTCTATTTCTGCAGTTCTTCAAGCCGGCTACAGTCTGACTCGGCTCTGTCATGTTAACAGTGCGAGCGCTGCCACATTATGACTCGAATATGTGTGCAGCTCCTTTTTGTGGTTTTCCCAAGCTCGGGTGTTTACGCTGCGGTGAGCCACCAGCCGCTTGATTCTTGATGGCTACACACACACACACACAGATTTTTATTTTATACCCCTGCCGGCACAACCATCGCCTGCCCACTGGACTCGAGAGGGAACGGTGGGGAAACATCTTGAATATTTTATGAGGCTCGGGAACCCCACCTCTCTCGTCTTGCCCACCCCGTGAAAACCGCGGCCGCTTCGTCCGGCAAATTCGCACACATGCACGCGCACGCACGTGCACACATTCGCATACACACCCGCAGAAAGAAATAATGTTTTAAATGCAATCATTGTCAGGCCCAAACAATGTCATTTATCAAGGGAGCATTTGGGACTGTATAATAAGTTTCACATTATTAATACAATTTTTCATCCTCTGTCAAGCCTATCTGATTTATGGCACGCGTGTGATCTAAGGTGATCATTGAATTACAATTCTAGTAATAAGAGGGAGAATGGACCTGGTTTACTTCTGCCCACTGGAGCACAACTCCCCTCTGTCGTCCCCACACACACACACACACACCCCCCCATGTACACACACAGAACAAACAGTTAGGATTTAACCGATAAAACCGGTTTAACAATTTACACACATCTATTTATGTAGATCTGTGTAAGTAGAAAAATATATATGTTTAACAGCAACTTAAACAGTCGAGGTAAGTTTGACTTATTTTTCCATCTACTTGGCAACATTTATTAGATTTAATCATATTTCTGTGGCGATTCCATACAAATGGTTTAATTACTTAAATAAATTAGGTTCTCATTGTCGTTTTTGCACTGACTTAATGTTTTGACAACAGCCAGTGTTTATATTTTATTAATAAAATGGAAACCCGAGATATTTGTGCAGCTTGCAGTTTATTCCGAACAGGATATTAGCCTTTATTTCAAACATCTTTATTCAGAGCCATCTTTCTGAATTCATATTTGAACCCTATTTACTCAGACTGATTAATAATTAAGTAATAAAGACATAGTTTAAGAGCTGCGGTCATAAGTGTTCAAAAACACGTTGTTTTCCGATGCGGAGGATCCCTCCTGTCCCAACACAGGTTAGCTTCCTTTCACGAAGTCCTCTGTTAAAAATAAACAAAAATAGTTTGTCAGTGAAGCAAAAATGCAACTTCAATACTAAAAACATTTAAGTCTGCTCAAAAAAGATTTAAATTTAGAGACTTCTGCGATTCTTGAGCAATGGCTCTGAGTTAAGAAGCAAAGCTTGCCGGCAACTTTGATGTTAGCATTAGCAACTTGCTATAGTTTTTGTTCCAACACAGAAACTTTCTCAACTACAAGACTTAACTGCAGGTTAATATTTATTTTCCTGACACATCTCACATATATGTATATATACTGTTTTACTGTACTCTTTTTTTCTACTGTGCCACAATAAGCTACTTATGACTAAATGAACATAAATTATATTCTATTTAAAATGTTCGGACCAGAAAAAAATTAAAAAGCTAACATTATTCAACTCATATGCTGTATTAAAATTGTAATCAATTTAATTACAAATTTGTAACGCCATCCATTGTTGTAGTGAAACTGATGTTCCTGATGTCCGTCTCCGGCTTTAGCAGCTCAGCTAGCTAGCAAGTTGCATTGCAGCATTAGCACTGTTGCTAAAGCGCTTAAAGTCAAATGTAAACTTAAAATCTTACTCCAGCACAAAACTTTCTCAACCCCAAAGTTTATGAAAGTTCATATCTTTTTCAGATATATTAACTCATAACATAAGCCATATAGTCATATAAACCTCGCTATTCTCTACTAGCTGGATGTGACTGTGATCAATAACATTTGACTGAACCGACATGTAAATCCCAATCAAAGTGATTGTGCATTATTTGTTTTTAAGAATACATTGGTTGAATGTAAATCCTGTAGTGGTTTGTACTCGAAACCTTCCAATATTTTTACTTTCTTGTGTGCTTAAACTTTCTGATGAAAGGAGTCAACGGTTTAACTTTTCCCTCTCAAGACTACGAAGCCGCTTTGCTTAATATTGCCGAGTTTACGGCAGCGTGCCAGGCACCTGATGTTAGTGACAGAAAAGAGAAAAGAAAACAAACAAATGAACCCGGGTCCTGTTAATTAGATCAAGAGCAAGGCTCATTATTCTAAAATGATATTGGCGCCCGGAGAGTAAATATGAGTGGCCAGTTTGGGGTGTGTGTGTGTGTGTGTGTTGGGGGGGGAAGGACTCCGTAATGGGATAGGGATGCAGGTCGTTACAGGGCCCAGTGATTTACAACCACATGCTCTTTGATGTATAGACTGCACCTTTTATTAAGTGCCTGTCGTTATGGTCACTGGCTCAGTCATTTCCCTTTGTGTCTAATCAAAATCCATATCCGCACCAACTCCGGCCGTCCAGAGCCCAGCTGCTCCGCGGAGGGAAGGCAAACTCTGTGGGAACGTCGGCCTTCCCGCTCGTCTGCTCCCTCCCACCTCGAGCCGAGGCTTGCGTGTTGCAACTCGCAGCGAGCAACAACGGATAAACAAATGGAAATGTGAAATTCCCTTGAGGTAATTAAATAACAAAGACAGACTCCCGTCATAAGATTTCGGCTGCGTTCTTTTTATTTATTTATTTTTTTCTCTTTTGAGCGAGTATTTTCTCTATTAGCGCTCTTGCTCGGCGCGTTATCGGATTAGCCCGTCGTTGAGGGCCCGCTGATCGCTGTCATACATCACCCTGTTTGATTTCTGTTTAGAGCGAATTTGAGGAGGCCGCTAATTGGATTGTGGCAGTTTAGCCCCGGTTAAAGATGGTAAACGGCAGAGCCGGGCTCTCCTCCGCTCCTCCGCTACCCCGTTCAAACTCTCAGGCTCCGGAGCCCGCCGGTTCTCCTCAGGATTGCCACAATTTATGACACATTTTCTCTGTGTTCTTAAAAGATAATTAGTTTTTTTTTCTTCACCCCCCCGTCCCCACCTCCCATTACTTCTCTTTTGTGTACCTGAGAGCACACAATTGCAGCATGAAAACATAAATATTTCTGCAGCACAGCAGCGCTGGCAGGTGAGCCTAATGAAATTCTAGCAGTGTAATTTGATTTACGAGGTGCTAATGCGGCCTGATATTAGAGAGAAAAAGCTCTGATACGGCTGCCTTGTGCTGTATTTAAGGCCTATCAGAAGCCTGATAAAGAGCATCCTGTCCTCAGCACTGCGCCTGAGTTATTGTTGCAGATATTCATATTGATAGTAATTCTTCCCGACGCAATTTAGCACCGGCAATATATAAAAACGGAGATAATAGTTAATTTCAGTGGCCGTTGCTCAGATTGCGGCGCTTTAAATTCAAGACTTTACAATAAAAAATACACAAACTTTCAAGCTGTGAAGCATGTGGAGGCTTTTTAAAGTGTTTAAATGATGTGTGTGTGTGTTGATGGAGCCTTGGATTGGCCTTTGATCCCCGTCACATCACGTTAATCAGATTTTCTCTAGTTTTAGCAGGAGGCCTTTTTTTTTTCCTTTTTTTCAAAGCTCCTGATTTGCGGCCATTTTGTTGAAGCATTTTGAATAATTGTCTAATATCTGTAAAGCCTCTTAAGCTTTTAAGTTGAACCTAGAGAGGCAACAAGACATCGTAAACACAAAAAGAAATCCTTCGTGGGGTTCATGTACTTCTCAAAAGGACTTCTTTCTAATTGAGGTTGGTGTGTGTGTTGTGGTGTATCCGCACGGTGTGTGTGTGGGGGGGGGGGGGGGGTGTGTGTGTGTGTGGACTTCCGAGGGTCATATCCAGGTTTGTCTGTTTGGGACCATTGAGCTATGGCTCCCAATAAAAACAGGCAATAACAGGGCCACCACAGAGGGACCTGGCCTTCCCCACACCTCCTTCCTCGTCCCCTCTTCTTGGCATCCCCCCTCCGCTCCTCTGCAACCCCCTAAGTTATGAGCTGAATAACCGCGCTACAATATTAAGATAACATTTCCTGATTGTTTGTCAGGCAGGAGGCTCCTTCACCCCGCTTTCATCACGTCCACCGTGTTCATTAAATTGACAATTTGTATTTGCCCTACAGCGGGATAAACAGGAGCTTATCTGATGGGCTTGGTCCTTTATTATTTATTTCATTATCTTTTGTTTTTTCTTCTTCTTCGTACCTCCTCCGCCGCCCTCTTCTTTCTTTCTTCCTCTCTTTCTCCCGGGATTGAAGGTAAACACAAATCAGCAACAGCCTCTCTGTTGAGTGCCATTGCTTATATTGCAGTCATATGCAGCAGCGCTCGTCTCGCAGGAGGTTCATCTACTGCACTCTGCAGACGCATGCGGCCTCCTCCCGGAAGTTTTAGGAGTCCTCAGTAAGACGTAACTCGGTGCCTTTTTCACTTTATGGTTCTGCCTTGTCTTTTAGAAACTTTGTCTGCTTTTTTTTTTGTTTGCTTGTGCTGCATTTCTGAGCGGCCATGGGTCAGTTCAGGCTTTTTTATGTTGTTGTTGGTACCCATGCGTTTCTGCCTTAACCCATCCCCTTTCGTTTCCTGCCCATGAACACATCACTTCCACTCAAGCCGTGGCGCATCGGTTTTAGTCTTAAGTATTTTCAGGAAGTATAGTAATAAAGTGGAAACATTAACGCACTACTACAAAACCAAGACTCATCGTAACATGCTAACTTGCTCTGTTTAAAACGTTTCCTGGTTTTTATTTATTAGCAGTCGGACGGGAAAAAGGACGGAGACAGAAAGTGAGAAGGTGTGCAGGAAATGGCCTGGATTCAAACCGGAACATTGCGTTGTGCTTGCTCGATCGGCCCCCCGCATTTACTCACTTTTTCAGCACAATGAAGAAATGTACCTGAAGACTTCATGTTACACCCTATGACCATTTTAGTTAATCTTAGTTTGGGCAAGTTCACTTTTAATGAAACATGGCCCCTGTTTAAGCCAGAACAGCTTAAATGAACTTGTTATTGAGCGGTCTGTGTTGTGGTTTTGAAAAACACGATTTATTTTGGTCGAAATGTGAAGGAATCATTTGAGTTTTTGTGAAACAAGACGTCCTGTCATGTCTTTGAAGAATGCTAATCGCTTTTGATAGGCTCCTTTACTTAATGGTTTATGGAGCTGGGGCGGTTGAATTCACAGGGTTCTGCTGGGTCATGACAGGGTGTGTTTGTTTTTTTTCTATGACATCATGTCTGGTTATTTGTAGGTCTTACGTAAAAGGATTAACTGAATAATTATTAACCAAATAATAAGACTTTAAGTGGACGGTAAATGATGAATGGCCTATACTTGTAAAGCGTTACTCCAAAGCATTTCATTCACCCACACATTCACACACTAAGTGAAGGCATAGGTTTCATGTTTAGCATTCCAAGATGAGTGAAATGTCTGGATATTTTTGAGATAGTTTGATATTATGTCATTATATTGCATTTATCATTGTGGGATCTGTAGCGTTCGTGTGGTGGAATTTTCTTTTTGAACTGTTCAAGTGTGTTGTAGCTTCAAAGTATCAACATGAAAAATTACAATAACATTGTATTCCAGATATTCAAGATTTGTATTTCCTGTGAGTAAGGAGAACGGTCGGAGCCATCAGCAATGCTTAGCAACAGGTGGGAGAAGCACAGCCCTACTCCATAAACCAGTACACTCATTCCTCCTGCAATTTTTTCGGACCTCTTAATAAAACGGCTTTAAGCTGTTGCAACAGTCCGATTCGGTTTTTAGCAAAGTTTAAACTGTAATTTTGGAGAAACGCCACATACCTGGGCATACCTGAGCTGGACTTGCTTTCTTCTGCGGGCTTCTTCAGTACAGGTACAGTGGTCCCTCGTTTATTGCGGGGGTTCGGTTCTGAAAAAGTCCTCCAATAAACGAAATCCGCAAAGTGGTGACTGTTTAATTTTTCCCTACTCAAATACATGTTAAGGCCTCACAACCCGCTTTGCACTCTCTATCAATCTTTCCAAAACTGTCATTAACATTTTCCACATTGTCACACAGTTTACACTCTCAGAAACCAACATAATTTTAACATGATGAAATCCTGAATGATTGATTACTCACCCGACACGAGGCTTGAAATAAATCCAGCTTTTTGAACGAAAACAAAATCGCCAACACACTTCACCGTGAAGTAACGCAAAAGCGATCAGGAATCGATATGAAAGCTACAGTGTGACGGAGGAGCCGTCACGATCTGACAGCTATTTACGTGTCCGCATTTTCATACTCACAACCATTCATTTTGTTGGAGTCTACACATACCCAGTGGGTGCACACACGGTGTCCCGGCCCAACTTGTTTGTTTGTTTTTTGTTTTTTTTTTGCAGTACCAAACATTTTCCCAAACAGTTTTCCCTGGTTCCGGGCTGTGACGCGCCTGGAGTCACCTGTCATGGCGAATCACGGCGGAGTGATCTCGAATTACAGCGTGTTTGTTAAATTGAGTATTATTTCTTTTGATTACATGTTTAATTAGTTATTTATCTTTTCCTCTTTATATTATTTATTATTACCTTGTTTACTTTAAGAGGTTATTTGAGTTAGAAGCAATTGTTTAGTTGTTTTTGCTCATTTATTCTTTCTGTGGGAGGAGCCGGTGGCTTTAAAAGCAGGGCTCTGCACCGCATTTGGCAGTCGGTGGTTAGACTCGCGGAAAGTCACATCAGAAGTGAAGGACTCAAAACTGAAGGTACTGCTGCGGTTTGTTAACATACTAGATGTCTTCTGTTCATGTTGTGCATCTTTGTCCTGGTACACCTGAAAAGGAAAAACCCCTGAAGAAAACCTCAATAAAAAAAATGCGTTAAAGTGATGTCCGGCTTCGGCTGTCATCAATTTGACAGCCGAAGCCGGCTGTCAAATTAATGAGTTTACGAGTTTAAGAACGTCACATACAGAACACATGCTGCAACGTAGACCGACTCTCTCTTGGCCAATTAAGACACAAAACAAAGCGCTTTGATGTCCATTGGCCCAATCAAGATACGAAACAAAGTGGTCTGATTCATGCACTAGATTTTTGTCAGAATTTAAAAACTGCAGTGCTGCATAAAAAAAATCCACGAAGCAGTGAGACCGCAGAAGGTGAACAGTGATATGGCGAGGGGCCGCTGTAATCGAAAAAGATGCTGGAAGAGCTAAACCCTGTCTAACTGAGGAAGAGTTATATGATTTAAAGAAAAATCAAACTTGGGCAGAGATGGTGACATTTTACCTTTCTGTTCCTTTTATCACTCTGCTTCATTATGTGGTTTCAGGGAAAAAAAAAAAAATCAACAACAGTAAAACGGCTAAACATTCCTCTGGCGTTGTAACTAGCGGCTCTCGGCATCAGACCAAATAAAAAGTAGCAAAATCTGGAGAAAAGATATTTTTATGAGCGTTGGATGTGAGCACTTTAAGTTTGACTTCCTGCATTTATGTTTGAGATGAAAAAGCAAGTCGGCTAGTTGAGCTAGAATTACAGAGCCTGGCTAAGCGTTAGCTGCTAGCATTTGTTTCAGAGCATCCTACTAGAGACCACTGAAACGGTTCTGTTTGTGACCATTTTAATACTTTTTTAACATTAAAAACACTTTCAAATCAGACAAATAAAAATACAATACAGTATTGTCAAACCTGGGCTGAAATATTCTTGATCGATTGGATTCTTTGAACTAAAGTTTCTAAGTCTGTGAAATCTTCAGTGTACTTTTGACAGCAAAAATAAGCAACAGAACATTTTCTTTAAAAAAAAAAGAAGGAAATAAAAATAGTAAAACACATGCACAAATATTCCCTTCTGAACAAACCATAAAACCGGGTGTATAAGAGCACCGCTGTTCACCGTAGCAACCTGGCCGAGCAGATAGCAAAAGCACAAGGCAACAAAAGCCGAACACAGGCTCAGCCTTAATTGAATTAGCTTCATTTGAATGTGAAACCAGGCATTATGCCGAAAACTGATTTGCACCCACCGACCACAAAGACTACAGCGCTTCCTCAAGCACTTCTCCTTAGCACCGTGAGTGATGATGTTGCCCTCCTCAATCTCTTACCTCCCGGGGGGAAAACCCAGCCTGTCGTCGGTCAACGTTGAGCCTGCAAACGAAAACTAACGAAGCCTGTGACTTTACTTAGGAAACAGTTGTCCCCGAAATGTAATCTTTTACCCATTTCTTTCCTTTCTTTTTTTCCCCCCCTTCCCAACGAACCGCCTGCCCCGCCCTCTAATCAGGTTTCAATTGACTGCCGCTGAAGGAAGAGCTTCTCCTCAAGACGCTCGTATAGGTCCGATCCGAGTCAGACGCCATTTGGAGCTTACTCAGTCTTCCTCCCAATATCTCGGAGAGCTCAGGGCCAAATGATTTAATCTTCATTCGGCTAATTTAGTCTGGGTTTAAGCTGCCGGGGTTGTCGAAGTGCAGAGTGATGGAGTCTGAAAACAGGATGAGAGAGAGGAATACGGAAGGAGGGAGAAAGGGAAAAGCAGGGAGAGATGAAGTTAGAGCGATGGAGGGAGGGAGGGGAAAAAAGGAGATGAGGGAGGAGGGGGGGGGGGCTGCTGAAGATGATGATCCATCCTGACCCTAGTGAATGCTGTCATGTTCCCCCCTCTAGGTAATCTCTCTCACTCTCTTGCTATTTTACATGTGAAAATGCTCTCCTGACAGTTGCATATCAGATAAATTTTCCTCTTTTTTATTTTTTTTTCTTCCCCCCTCCCTTCGCTTTTTCCCCTCCTCTTCCTTCGCCAAATAAACAACAGTCTTCACTTTGAAGTTGTCTGTTTGTGTCAGTTTGGCTCCGGGCGAGCGGCGGCGGCGGCGGCCTCTCCCTCCTCTGTCTTTGTGCCGTGGCGGCGAGAGCGTAGCGGATCACTTCCTCTTTGCCGTGGCCGGCCGGAGCAAGGCGGAGAGAGGCAGGACGGAAAACGGTTTGGGGAAAACGGGTCCACATCACCGGAATTTATCAGATTAATTGGGACGAAGGGTTTGAGGACAAGCAGAGGCACGTTCCCAGGGTGGATTGAGCCTGAACGTACATTTTGGAAGACAGAAATGTTCATGGACTGGGTTAAAATCGCCCTTTTAAAAAAAATGTAAACAATACAGATCCCAGTAAACACACTTTGCAGGTACTCCCTCAACAGACACAGCCTCGCCACTTGGGGGTGGTAGTGAGTGTGTGGTAATGAACCACATTTTTTTCTTCTTTTTTTTTTCTCCCAAGCCCCTATTAGAGGTGAAGTAACTCCTCCTGAGGGATCTCTGTCACAATTAAAGCCAGCGATGTTCTGACAGTTGCCCCACGTGCCGGAACTGAGTCAGGATCACACCGCAGTATAGATATGGTAATGAGTGACAGTATGGATACGGCGGCATGCCGCTCTCTGGATGTCGACTCGAGACGCTCACCTGTGCCTGTGAATAAATCGGCGCAGGGCGTCAATCAGGCGACTCTGCTTCGCCATCAGAGAGGGAAGGAGGCGGGAGGAGACGCGGGAGGAGGGAGAAGGAGGAATATAATGAATCAAAGTGGAGCTTCTCTGTGATTACAGATGAGCGTTTCGTAAAGTTATTGTCCCACTTTCTTATGGATATCTGATTTATTTTCGTCTCATTTATTTATGTGCTAACACGACGATGTAAACATATGGTGTGGATATATATATATATATATATATGTGTGTGTGTGTCATATAGTTGTAATTTGCTGAGTCTGAGATTCTACTGCATTTCTGCATTTTTGCCAGTATTTTTAAAGCACCTTGCCAGACTTGACACTAATTACAGAGATAGTTTGTCACCTATATATAATAAAAAATGCAATGGTCAGTGGTTTCATTGGTCTTTGTTTTGCCATTTAGTCGGAGTAAAACACTTGGACTTCCTCTTGTGGTGTCACCAGAGGAAGTCTGGCTGAAGTATCTGGAGCAATTCTGACTGCATTCGTTCGTCTTTTTCTCAGTAACTTTAATGATTTAATGGCAGGGATGTGACGGTACACAAAAAGTAAAGTTTGGTACTTTGGCTTAAGGTCAGAGTTGGGACTGCTTTTTGTTCGGTCAAGAAAAACAGAATCTGAATGGATGATAAAAGTGCTTTATAATGGTAAATGTTGTATAGGATTTTTTTTTTAATTAGTGCTGTACAGAAATTTTAAAATGCAGAAAGGTTTTATTCACTCTGGAACTGATTCCTTATTGCGGTACCAGTCTGCTGTCCGTCTCTCACGCTGTGCAGCCATTTTGGAATAACGCTGCAGATTTTTCCATTCAGCTCGACGTTGTTGTTTCCTTCCTCCACCGTTGTTGCATGGAAAACCTGAATGATCCAGAGTGATAGCTTGGGAGTCCACTCTGTTCTGTTTCGGTGTCACGTTTTAAAGTTCCCCTGCAGAACCTTGCGCTGCACGGTTAGTTCCGCATATAAACATTCTGCATGTGCTCAGGTGTAAAACTGTTTGCCGTTTTAGTTCAGCACCTTTGGCAAAATGGCTTTATCGGATTTTTTCAGTAATCCGGTATCGGTTTAATCGCATTTACTTGTGTTCATAATGGCCGCAGCAAAACCTCTGAGCCGTAGGTAAAACGCCGCGTGGATTTCTGGATGATTTGTTGCCGAGACAGAAGCAAAAGGGGTTCCTCAGAAGGAGCGCATTTCATCCTTGAAGAGATCATTTACAGTGTCAGTCAGTGGGAGAGGAAATGTGGAGTTGATTCATGTCAACTTCCTGCGTTCAAGGTGATGTCATCAACCTAAATACACATGATTTGGAGTAAACAGTTATTAAAAAAAAAACAAGGAAAAAGCTTTTTCCTGCAATTCCTTCAGCAAATGCCATAACATCATCCTCATCTGTGATTTTATGATCAGTTGGTTTTGAAAGATAAGCAGATCAATTTTTACATGTTATTCAGCTGAGGAGGGGGAAATGCATTGGAAGGTCAGACGTTAAAGAAAACTTGAGATATGCATCCACTAGGGGGTTTTTATGTTATATTTGAATATTGGAATTTTTTTTGTCCCCTTTTTTAAATCTTGAGAAAATCTGAAGTGAATTTAGCACATGGTTGAATTGGCTCTTAACCAAAACAGCCAATTATCAGGCAGAGAGACATGCAAGTCTTCCTTCGACTAAAGCAAAGCAATACTTCACTCGACATGAAAACGTTTATTCCTGAAGACATCATTGCAGCTCTGTTGAAGGAGGACATTTTTAAAGTATGTGCTATATGAATTCCTTCTTGTGTAATTTAGAATTTGTTTTTTTTTATATCCGGGTGTTTTGTAGGGGAGGACTTTGCCAATTTATTTCCACGCCTTTGACTTTAATTCTCAGAAGCACGATAAGTTTTCAGATATTTCAAACAGACAAGAATCTAATTTTCTGTTCTTCCTCCCTCTCCTCTGCAAGCGCACACGAGTTCTCTCTCCTGCTCTCCATCCGTCTGCCCCTCTGCCTCCCACCTTTGGGTTCTTTTTTTTTCTTTCAGCACGGTGCCTGGCTGTTTAGAAGCACTATGCATATGTATGGGCGAGACGGCGGATCGTGACGGGATCTGGCACGCAGGGACAAGATCAAAGCGCTGCATCTCATCCCATAAAAACAGACGCAAACCTTCCTCTCATCCTTACAAAAAAAAAAAAAAAAACACCAACTCCGCCGGCTCCTCCGTCTTCCCTCTTTCCTCCGGCTTCCTGTTCTCGCGCCACCCGTCCCACCACGCTGCCTGCGCGCTCCCGCCGACTTGGTGATTACACCCCGGTGATAAACAATGGCCTCCCCCGACCCCCGTTTAGCTCATAAAGCAAAAGGAGTGTTGTGCATAATGCTTACACTAAAAGATAGCATCTCTTCACTCATCTTATTTACCCCTCTGCCTGGCAGACGAGCTGTTTCTATAAATACCACAGGGAGAGAGGAGGGGAGGTGAGGCGGACGGAGCCGCAGATGCTGCTGGTCAAATAAAGTCTGGAGACGAGAGTTAGAAACCGGGACTCGCATTTTTAAAGTTTGGTTTGTGTAGCACATTTCAGCGACAAGCAGATCAAAGCGCTTTACATCATGAAACGTCGTAGAGTCGAACAATAAACATCAGTTTGTCAAGATGTCATCATCAAGAAAACGCACATCACACATTTAAAAGCATGGGTGTCAAACTCGAGGCCCGGGGGACAAATCTGGCCCGCCACAACTTTTTATGTGGCCCTCTGGAGTCTTGAGGAGCACATAAGTTTCAAGATAAATTTTTATATATATATATATATATATTGAATCAAAGCAGTTATTTTATCTGCGTCCTGCCAAATTATACAGCTCTGGAAATAAAAAGAAGAGACTCCTTCACTGAACCCGATTGAAAACTTCTCGATTTTTAACACCAAATGATTTCTGAACTCTCCCTTAGTTAAAACATTAGTATTGTTGTAGAAACTTGTTTTATTTGCATTATTGAGGTCTGACATGTTGCCAGTAGTTCACAGAATACAAGAACAATGTTAATTTTCATCAAACTTACAGCTATAAAAGGTAAAATCAAACAAACCGAGTTGTATCAATTCTGATGAAAAGTTGACTAACTTTAAGAAATGCAGAGACAGCTACTTATTCATAGCCGCTCATCAATGCGTGTTTTCATCTGAACACATTCTGCCACATTCATCATCTTAAAATGAGTTTGAAAACCCTGATTTGAATGGACGTTTCGGCTGTTTTGCTGTTTTCTGGCAGTTTGTTCCAGATTAGTGGAGCTTTAGAAACTGGTTCTGGTTCTCAGGATGCACAGCAGACCAGAGCCAGAACCAGAACCCGCAACAACAGACCTTGAGCGCACTTCGGCGCGTGCGCCTTGACAACGGCATCACTTTAAAGCCGCCTCATCCTTCCTCACAATTGAGCCGAAAGCGTCCTTTAAGCCGTCGCTTGGCGACATCTCCATCACGTTTACATCCATCTCCATGGAGCATATAGATTGATACGAAAGCCAGCCTCCATCCCTCCAACCCCTGCCTCCACCCTCGTTCCTTTCCAGTAAGAAAGATGTATGAGTTTGAATTATTGATTCAGACACATGCTACATGCTGCTCGGAGTCATTATTTGTTCAGGTGAGTGTCATGCTGCTCGCTATGAAACAGATACCGCGGGGATTAAGCGACACAATCAGGACTTAAAGACAGCCGCCCTCCCTAAAATAACACGGCCCCTCGCTGCAAGACGAATGCTCCCCAAAAGCTGACTTCATTTGTTTATGACTCGCGCATTAGTCATTCCGCGCCTAAATTATCGCACGGGGGTAAAGATTAATTCAAGCACAGGCGGGTTTCTCTATTGTCTTCTGCGATTTTATTTTATTTTTTTCTCTTTTTCTTTTTCTCAAAGCCGAATAAGGCGGCGGATGAATATAGGTGCAAACATCCTACACACTGATTAAAAAGCCAGAGCTCTGTTTTTTTTATTTTTTTCCATCTTCTTCTTCTTCTTCTTTCTTGTTTATCAGTCGTAGGCGTGAAGAATAGACAGATGTCCAGAGCAAAGACAGAACGGCGTGCATATTCACACGCCATATTTTGAGCGTCTTAGGCATCGTCCAACAAAAACAAAACTGGAAAAATTAAATAAATAAAAAAATGCATCAAACAATGAATCGTGTCTTACATTCATTGACTTGATTCTGACTGTCTGAAGCTGAAGATGGCTGGTGATTTTCTGCGCTGCAGAGCGGGTTCTGATGCTCCGGTTCAAGAGCCTTAAGAGGATAGCAGGAGGTAAAATGTTGCTAACTGTTCATTTAGCCCTGGCTAAGTGGTCGGGGACACTGAACAGGTGAACTCTATTCTCCCCACTGGCCCTGCAGGGTGTGTGTGTGTGGGGGTGTGTGTGTGGACTGTAACAGAATTTCTCTGGTCCTCTGGGCCCTGGTGCAAAGCAGAGAATAAATGGTGGAGGTGGCAGGCCTGGACAGAAAAATCAATGCCTGCTTATACAGACATGACACACTAGCAGCCAACTGCATTGTGTGTGCGTGGGGGTGTGTGTGTGTGTGTTTGGATGTACAGAACACAATCACACAGCCCCTGTGCTCTGTGGGTGTAAGTACTAGTGCCCAGCAAACCCCCATTTCCTCTCTCTCTCTTTCTCTTTTTCTCAGTGGATTTTCTTCCATTTTTTTTATTTTTATTTAACGTCAGCTTTGGGATCAGTAAATAACTCCTCGTTTTATCCCTTCCTCCCGGTCCCTCTCCTCTTGCCTCTCTTGCCCTCCCGCAGGAAGTTCGAATGTGAGCTGTGCGACCGCTCCTTCAGCGAAAAATGGGCCTTGAACAATCACATGAAGCTGCACAACGGGGAGAAGCCGTACAAGTGCATCTGGCCGTCCTGCCACTACGCCTTCCTCAACCTGTCGGCCATGAAGGACCACTACAGGACGCACACCGGTGAGACACACAGACGCCAATTCTCAGAGGCCAAACCTTCCGCCCTCCACCCCCAACAAAAGGTGTTTGCACCTTGAACTTCTTGACATTACAACCTTGAACTTCAACGTGAATAGCTATTTTTACGCTCCTGTTTTAATAAAATCAATCGCAGCTGTTCGTCTTCAGTCACTTAATTCTACATTGTAAAAGAGAGATTGGAGCTTCAACTTAAAAAAGACTCAATTTTTATTTAAAATTTTCATTTGTTATGTGTAATGAGAGATCCTCAGCTCAGGTGGGAAAATCTGTGACACTACAACTGTTAATCGTACATTCTGCAAGTCTGCTACCTGTAGAAGAAACGACTAGAAACATGTGGAAGAAGTTGCTCTGACTGGGCCCCCGTTTTGTGGGGCGAGGAGCTTTGCTGTGTAACACAGTAGTGAGAGTGTCATGCTGTGGGAACGGTTTCCTTTGGCAGGTTCAGGAAAACTGATCGTGGAGGAAAGACTTAAAAAAGACCTGGGAAGAGGTTTTACCCTCCAGCCGGACGATCATTATGGTCCAGCTAAAGCTACAAGCGAACGAATTGGATTAAATCATACTCCCGTCAAAAATCTCATTGAGAATCTATGGCAAGACTTGAGAACCAATGTTCACAGAGGTTCTCCTTCTCTGCCCGACTGATGAAGAACGGACAACATTTCCACTTTCGTGAAGAAAGATTAGCAAAGCGCTTGCCTTTTTTGCCTCATTTCACATTTGCGCGCTACTTTGTTTCGGCCTCGTGCAAAATCCCAATGAAACACAGTGAACTTTTGTGGTTGCAACGTGGCAAAATGTACACAAAAAATAAAAAATAAATAAAGTTGACAGGACTTGAATGCGTCCGCGAGGCATTACTAGTGGCACTCCAAAGGGCGGACTCCAGGAGAGTCGACGTTTATGGGCAGTCAACAAGTTTGGGACAAAGAGCCGTTTTATCCGTACTTGGATCCGGTAAAATTCACTTTATGGCTGCGGACTCGAGCGAAATAGAAGTTTATGTGAACTGTGAAAATCTCACATTTACCATGAATCTTCTCAGCCTTGGCTGGAAGGAACATTCACAAGTTTGGGCCAATAATAGCCGCGCGCTCGTCCATCTGTAGTCGTTATGAACATCCAGGCGAAGTGGAGCCAGCTCTTGGCAGCCAGTCGGACGGTTAAACACAACCTCCTGATCCTGATAGAACCGTGATTTTATGAGATGCCTCGTCGGCCAGCTAACAGTTTAAAGGGCGGAAGACGAACAGTGCGGGGGAATCTTCGGGTCCTTTTGTTTTTGTTTTCTGCCGTCTTCAACACTTGGAGGGGTCACGTCGCAGGGGCTATTAAGGTGGCGTGCGTTTCCAAATCCGACGGTTGAAGCTGTGTGTCCCCCCCCCACCACCCAAAAGGCTCCATCTGGACACAGAGTGTGTTTTCTTCGAATCCAGCTGGTCACTAAGCATGTTTTGGTAAAATCCATCTGATACCTGAGAGTTTTTTTTTTTTTTTTTTCCACACCGGTTTGTGTTGCAAATGATGCAAATCTGAGCGAAAAAGTAATCCTCAGAAGAAGAATGTTTGTATTAAAGAAGAAAAAGAAAAAAAGAGTTAGACTTTGAGAGAAAATGCAGAAATCTCTTTTTTTTTTATGTAAACATGTTGTACATGCTGTAATATCACTGCAACTCCCCGCTAATAGGGCAACATCAGGATTAAAGTTGCTATAGGTAGTTTCCTTTAATTTAAATCAACAAATTGATGCGGCGGAAAGACCCAACTTTCTCGTTCATCGCAACCGAACAGAAATCTGGAAAGCGATGGATCTCTAAGCAAAGCCGAGATCAAACAGGGGGTTTGGGGGGGGGGGATCTTGGGTTTTCAGATTAGTGCACATTTTCATTATGCCACCTTAATTCCATGCAGCGGCTTGTCTTTCCAATTCCACTGCTCTTTTTCTCGACTCTGCAGATCCAATAAAACACACTGTGGCGCTGCACTGAATGGTGTTTTTTTTTTTTACTTGCTAAAAACTTTGGATCGACAGATGGTTCAGTGGGCGGTGGGAGGATACTGTCTTGAATAATAGCACCTCGATAGGAGCCCAAGTCAGCCTCTTTGAAAGTGTCTTTATGCTGCAGCCCAGCGGTTTCCCCTCGGCCTCGGTAATGTCCCACACATGGCTCCTTGATGCCCTTTTAAGTCAATGACAGAAGCAGCAGCAGCCACCGGCCTGACAGGCTGACTGAGCGCTTGCAGCAGAACCCTCCATCCGTCACAGGCGCCCGCTGTGCGCGCGGGCTCTCCGGCCCGGGCGTGTGTGTGTGCGCGTGCGCACCCGCGTGCACCCAAGATTTGCTGGATGTTATTTTAAATGTGTTTTAGCAGTGATGTAGCGTCAAGGCGTCTCTGACATAATTAGACGTTTTATTTTCATTAGTTTCCAGCTCTCATCACTCCTCATCAGGCGGCTGGCGTCACACTGTCACCATAGCTGTCACCTGCAGAGGTGCGAGGTGCCGCACGTGTGTGTGTGTGTGTGTGTCTGCGCGTGTGCGTGCTCGTGTCTTTGTGCGAGTTCGGCAGGAGGGAAACGCGCTCGAGAAAGAGAGAGAGAGGGTGATTGAGATGGTAAAAAGTTATTGAATAAGAGAACTTGAAAGATCAGGGGGGTGAGCTAATATGAAAGCGGAGGGAATTAAGAACAGACCTGAAACAACCTCATTTCTAGTGAGCGACAAGGCCTGACTTGATTAGCGACACTCGGAACGCTAACGCAATTTGCACCGCCGTGACCTCCAACACTCCTTTGTCGGTAATTGGTGCCGGGTTGGACGGTTAGCTGCAGCCTTCCCGTCGCCGCAATCACATTCCGGGGGCCCACCTGACACGCTGAAATATTATCTGCATGTTTGTGATCTGTTTAGGGGTTATAAATCGACTCCTTCGCCGAGCTACGATGCAATACTAATAAAATAAAGAGATTGAGAAGTTGAACTGATCTGTCCAGAGATCAGAGCTGTCAGGAACGGAGGGGATGTGAGCTATGGTCCTAATGCCAGGGGCGGGGGCAACGCTGAGGAGTAGAGTCTGTATTGTTCTTGTATTGAACACAAGCATAAACTTGCTGCGTGGTAGGTGTAAGTAGATATTTCTGTTTTGTTTCTGAAGGTTCGACTTTTCAGGTTTAGGTACTATGGATGATTAAAGAACATCGTCTAACACTTTTCTCTTGTTGTGCTGTCAAGAGGAGTCATTCACTAGCTGATTAATATGTACACAGGTGACCTCTTGATGCTGTAAATGAGTTTTGCAAATGCCAGCCAATAGCATGTCAGGTAACATATGTTCTACAAAATAATCTGCAAATACACAGATTTTCTATGAGTAATTTACTTTAAAATCTGCAATTAGGTGCATCCACCACTTCTGAACTGCGAATAGTTGGAGGTAAACTGGGCCCAGAGGGAGCTGGTGCCAGTCTTTAGCGGCCGTTGGGTGAGAGGCAGAGTACATGCTGGACGGGTAGCTCGTCTGTGTTACGGAAACAAAGAAAGAAAAAATATAAAATAAATGTGGAATAAAAAGTTGTGAACATTTCTTTGTATGAACAAAAAGTGTTTTTAATGAACCTGCTAGCTTCATAACGCTGTTAGCTAGCAGACTTACTAGATCATGTCTGTCCAGATTTTCATATGAAAATCTTCCATTTTCCTATAGATAGAAAATGGAAATTACGCTGTTGGCTAGAAACGCTAATTAGCCTGCAGGTAGAAAACAAAAATGATGCTGTTAGCCAGCAATGCTAACTTATTAGCCTATAGGTTGAAAATGGAAATTACAACATTGTTACCTGGTAATGTTAACTTATTAGCTTACAGGGCAAAAACTGAAATTACATACTTCCTTTACTTTAGGCCTATGTCAGCATTGCCTTTCAGTGATTATCATTTTGAAAAATGTATCATTGAAGTCGAAGTGTTTGTCATAAATGTTAGCAATTCAAGCTAGACAGGCATATGCATATTGCTCTACTAAAACCAAATTTTTTGCGTTCAAATATTATCTGTCATTGTGTAAATTGAGCCTCTGGGATTTTCAAAACTTTCAGTTTAAAAAAAAAAATGTTAACGGATAGTGGTGTTCACCGTGGCGGGGGGGGATTACACTTCTACCCTCTTTTTCCTTCCTTCTACTGGATTCATTGTCCCTCTCTTGATTTGTGTGTTTTTTATGTTAATCGCTCCCCGCTCACAAAGCAGTCATGTCTGAGGAAGAGGGAGAAGGCCAGTGACGAAGGAGGGTTGGCAGGAGGTGGGGGGCTGGGGGGGTGGAGGGGGGGCTTCAGTGTTCGTCAGCTGCCAGGGTCATTTGTTACAACTGATGAACGAGCGACTCAAATAAATAAATAAGCGCACTGCATCTGACCCGCCCAGCTTTTCCCAGGCACTTGGGTGTTACGAGCGGCGGGGAGGGGCCGGGAATGCAGGGGAGGCAATTGATTTCCTCATTGCTTCAGTTTGTCGCTTAATCTGGCGATCCGCTGATAAATCTTCGCACTTTGTCAATTAATTTTGCTGAAAAATGAGACCCAAAATGGCGGGCACATCAATACAGCAGCGGATTCCGTGTCAAAAATTAAGCGGTAAAATTAATTGCCCTCCCATCCGCTTCTGCTAAAACATAACTAATGAGGGAGGCAATTATAGCTGCATGCTGACTCCTCCGGGGTTATTTAAAAGACACACACACACAGACAGACGCGCTGCATGTATAAATCTGCACACACATGCAAAGAAAAGGTTGTATAGTTTGACTTTAAAGTGCTTTTTATTGTCTTGCTGTTTAATTCAAAGGCGGCGGAGTGGTGGGGTTGGAGTGCATCATGGGAACAGAGGCGGAGAATTCGTATCAACATACAGCGAACGGAAATGCGCAGATGCATTAACTCACCACGTGTTTCTTGTTCAAACTGAAAATGGTGTTTTTGACCTTTGACCTGATTTATGTTCTTTGGAACCTCGATCTGCCAAACAAGCGCTGTTGAATCTTCATCTGAATGATCCCGAGCTTCAGACATGACATCAAACTTTGACTGAGTTCTCCCAGCGCATGCATGAGTTTTCACGAGGTATCTCAGCTTCCTCCCGCCGTCCAAAAACATGACTGTTGGGTGAACGGGTCTCTTCATAATATGTGTCAATCAATCAATCAGTCAAGTTTATTTGTAGAGCACATTTCAGCAACAACAGAACAAAGTGCTTTACATCATGAAAACATAAAAAAGTCAAACACATCATACAGTCAACGATTGTGAAAACCTGTAACAGACACTGCATTTTATCAAAACCATCAATGACATGAAATGTTTCATTTATTGTGGGTCCTGAGCTGGTGGGTTTTTAGCATAGATATAAAGAAACCCAGAGTTTCTGCCGTTTTACAGTTTTCTGGAAGTTTGTTCCAGATTTGTGGCTTATAGAAGCTGAATGCTGCTTCTCCATGTTTGGTTCTGGTTCTGGGGATGCAGAGCAGAACCAGAAGATCTGAGAGATCTGGAAGGTTGACACAACAGCAGCAGATCTTTAATGTGTTTTGGTGCCAAGCTGTTCAGTGATTTATAAACTAACAACAGTATTTTAAGGTCTGTCCTCTGGAAAGATTTTCAAACAACTGGGTGATATTATCTACCTTCCTGAGTTAAGTCAGAACGCCAGCAGCAGCCTTGTGGCTCAACTACACCTTTTCTTTTTTTTTTTTTTTACCTATGAAGACACCATTGCAGTAATTGCTTCAACTCAAGGAGTTATAGAAGATTCTTGAATTGCTGATGAAAATAGCGTCAAAAGTCCAGTTTGCCTCGAGGCTTATAAGACAAGCTCTTGGCAGATGAAAGCTAAATGTGATTGTTTGCCCGTACATGGAGACGGCATGCCCTGGACATGCCGTCCTGACTGTAGCACACGGTGGTGGCAGCATGAGGCCCTGGTGTTGGTTAAGCATACAACCAGAGGCTGTACGCTTCGAGTTCAAATAAAATTAGCAAGTCAACTTAAAAACTGATGATAAGAGAGACTCTCCATCCAAAGCGGTCTAAACCTGCGATAGACATACCCCAGAAGAAGATTTGCATAAATATGTGCTACACGGTTCAGTTTTTTTCTGGTGACATTTTTGTTAAAAAAAATAAAAAATGCTTTGTGCCACATAAAATCTCAATAAAATCATTGAAGTTTACTGATTGACGAGGTCTGAGAACGTTTTGGAGATCCTGTAAGTGCTGATCCTCCGGTTTGATGGCTGCGTTGTTCCCACTGACCCGCCCGCCCTTGCCTTCCCCAGTCGCCATGGCGCTCGGTCCCGCACAGCAGCAGATGAAAAGCACACAAGTAATTTATCGCCAACGTTTCCTCCTCAGGAATAATTGTGGCGACCGCAGCTGGGCAGAGGGATCGATGGCTATAGATTTCTTTCTTTTTTCTTATTTTTTTTTTTGTGGTGGGGTCTTGTAGCGTTGGTCGTAATGAGAAATGGAGAGGGAGGGGTGGACGAGTGACTGGCGCTGCTCTTTTTTTTTTTTCCCCAAGAGGCATAAAGAGCCTGAACAGGTGATTGGTAACTCATTGAGTTACCAATGAGTTACTCACAGACCTGCAAATAAAGGTGTTGTTTTTTTCATTATTTTTTTCTTCAATTATTTCTAAATTACTTTCAATAAATGCCTTAGAAATCAATTTTTCTATTAATATTTAGATATGGCAAGAACAACAAAATATGGGAAAAATGTTTCTTTTTTTGTTTTTTTTTGTTTCCCAAAAATCCAAATTAGTTGTAGTTTTAGCAATTTTCAAAGTTACTCTCTTTCTTCCTTCTGTTGTCTATCAGAAAGGCACCTAGAACATAAATCTAGCCCCTCATGTTTACATCAGAGGTCCAGGGTAACTACACTTAATGTAATTTTACAAAAGAAAGTTTGAAAGTTTCTATTATTTCTTTCTTTTATGCTAGAAGAATTAACCGGTACTTCTCGTCAGTTTTGCTGTCAGGATTTCATCTGTTACTGTTAAAAATCTGAAATTCCTCTTGTTCTACTGATGCATGTATTTACACTAAGAAACAACTTCAGCCAAAATCCTCATGAACACCCACAGATGAGTGTTTCTTTGTGATTAACGGCTCATTGTTAACGTGAGAAAGTGTGCCTAATGTTTCAGCATTCCTCTACTTTACAGCTGCACAATTTACCGAATCGCAGTCATCACTGCAGTATCAATTTGTGCAATCTATTATTTGCAAAGGCATGTGCATCAAAACTCATGCATGTGCATGTGCACATATGGCCACATCACATTACCATGGTAATGCATTGATTCATGCTTGTGGTTCATTTTCACAGATTCACCTATTTGTGGATTTTTCTTTGGAACTTAATTCCAAATTTATGAGGAAAAATTCACCTATTCAATATGTTGTTGTTTTTCATAGAAATAGTTGAATTACAATTCAGCTTGGGAAGCTGAAATATCTTAGCACAATGCTACTTAACATACTACTGGTAAGCATTTGCACCAAAGTCAAACCAGGAAATGCCATCCAATTTCCTTGCTGCTGATTGGCTGTGCAGCCAAGAATGGAAATATGGAAAATTGTGGATATTAGACAGTTTCCACTGTGTGTATTTATGCATACTAAGCTACATTTAGTAACTAAACTATGAAAATAAAGCAGTTTGAAGCAATTTTTTATAAGGAATCTCAAGTAATTACATGCTTGATCTATTTGTGGGTGGTTGTGATCCCACGTCCTTGTGAATACCAGGGGTTCACTGTACTTACAGTTTTGTCAGTTTTAATATCAATATCACACCACAATCTCAATCCTCAGTAAATGTAGATGTTTTTTAAAATTTTTATTATATTTTTATTTTTGAGCATTGAAGAAAGTTGTTGTTTTTTTATCCTTATTTTATTTTTTTGCTCTGAACACATCTAAAACGGATTTTATTGTATAAGCACAGAGAAGAGGGATTCTTTTATTGATGTGATGTATAAAAATAAAAAATCTTCCAGGATTATTTTTCAGCTTAATGCAATTGTAATAAAAAAATAAATAAAAAAAAATTTTATGTATAGTTTTTAACTCATGGGATTGCTCCTTGTAATCCGGGTTTAGATTGTGCGGCGAAGCAAATGTACCTTTTTAGGGTTGTTTTTTTTTTTTTTTTTTTTTTTGTAAGTGGCACCGCATTAAAACTCCTATCACAGTCGAGTGGCTTTAAACGGGCGGAACAGAGGAAACTTGAGGCTGCCGGCTCTCTGCGGACCGGGTGAAAGCTGCTATCTGTTCCGAAAAGGAGCCGAGCAGCGCCAAGGCCCAGCTGGAAGAGTCACCCCACATGGGTATTCAGTGTGTGGCGAGAGCCGTGCTGCATCATCGGCAACTGGGATGAATACTTAAGTGGGAGGAGCTCAGCTGCACGTAGAAAACACACACATAGAGTACACGCATATAGGACCTGCATGTTAAATATGAGCATGGCACCTACAGTGTCTCCCTACACACAAACACACACACGCGAAACAATATGTGCGCGTACAGTAGCTCACCGCATGCAGCTTGGGTGTGTTTGCGCACATTTGCATACACATCTGCGTCCAATCTGTAAATGTGTGCGCTCGTTTCCCTGAGTGAGCCTAATCACAAATGTTTCAGTCTTTCAGTGGGTGTGTGTGTGTGTGTGTGTGTGTGTGTGTGGTGGCAGACAGAGAGAGGTAGAAAGAGAGACCATCATGCTGTTAATGACGGAGCCAGATGCAGGGAGGAGAGGAGTGTAAAAAAGCTCTCCACGCTCCCCATCTGGAAGGCATCGCCCCCAAATGAAGTTGTACAAAACCATCCCATTGATAATAAAGCTAATTTTTATGGCTCTGACAAGTATGTAATTATGTTCAGCGGTGCTTTTCAGATTTTATCACAGTCAATAAACCACACTGGCAATTTCCCGTCCCCCATTTGACATATTTACACGGATCCATCTGATTGGAGGAATTAGTTAGCTATGAGAGCTCTGATGGATATACACTAGTGATCTGTGACTTCTGCTTGGCTCATCTGTTAGCCAACTAGGCCCTCTGCTCATCTGCTCAATCTGTCTTTTCTTTTCTCGCCTTTTGCTTCGCTCCGACTTTGCACGTTTCTCCTTTTCTCACCATGCCCGTCCTCTTTGTCTTGTCGAATGCCGGGTTTCTCTCAGTGGCACTTTAGCTGCTGCTCTCAGTGACAGGAATGTCACATTGAGGCATCAAGACTCATCAGTCTAATCCAGAGCCATATGGCAAGTGCGATTGCACTTGTGCCATTTGATTTTTATTTTGCGGCTGTTGATGCAGCCTCGGAGTGAAATACACGACAGCTTGAAAACGGGATCAGCGCGAGAGAAACCAGCTTCACCAATAAACTTTGCTCCATTCCAGGAAGGGATCTTTTGCGTCCATCCATCGAAAGTATCATGTTTATAAGTCGTAGGCAGAGACTAAGCGTGTTTGCAGACGCTCTTGGTCCACGAGACTCGATTCGATCGGGGGAACAAAATTGCGACATTTGCTACATTTTCAACCGGTGCAGTTCACTTTCACACTGCAGTGTACCAAACTATCCAAACCACCTTTACCCCGCCTCACCTGTGGCGGTGCTGCACCAAGCAGGACTACGGCAAACAACTCAAAAACCTTAGAAGAAGACACGAGCACAACTTCCTTCTTCACAATAAGCAAGCAAAAATGTAGAAGCGCCATATTTTAGTGTTTGTAGGATTTCTCTTTGTCATTGGTAAAAAGACCACTTGACATTTCTCCCATCGTCGCGATAGTGTTAGTTGTATTTACCCAGAATGCCCTGCGCTAAAGTCCGCTTCCTGCTTTCGGAGTAGTCTCCAAAAGCATCCACATATAAATTTGAACTGCGCCAGAGTTCACGTTAATCAAAGTTCGCCCTATGGCGGATCGGAGTATGCATGCTTGTCTTCATCAGAGTTCGATTGTGCATTCACGCCTCTCCAAACAAACCGGACTTTCTAGGCAAACTGACTAGAGTTTGATTAAAGTGGACAAAACAGAGCTAGTGTGAACACACCCTAAAAGGGCCGTTAAGGTCAATAATAGACAAACCTCTATCTTGTTTGATGTTTGGTTGACTTAACAATCCATTATAACCCCGTGGTGAGACACATCGAGGCTGTTCCTGTCCTGTAGGTGTTAGAAAGACAAAACCTGAAGCCTCTTCTGCCATTTAGCATTTGTTTTTCATCTTTATTTTAGATGGCTTCTCTCCATCCATCCACCCATTTTCTATACACCCTTGTCCCTAAAGGGGTCTGGGAGGTGCAGGTGCCTATTTCCAGCTAACATTTTGGGCGAGAGGCGGGGTCACCTGGACAGATCGCCAGTCTGTCGCAGGGCAACACAGAGACAGATTCAGACCTAGGGAGAATTTAGAGAAACCAATTAACATGACAGTCATGTTTTTGGACTGTGGGAGGAAGCCGGAGTACCCGGAGAGAACCCACGCATGCACAGGGAGAAATGCAAACTCCTTGCAGAAAGACCGGGGCCAGGAATCGAACCGAGAACCTTCTTGCTGCAAGGCAACAGCTCTACCAACTGCACCACTGTGCAGCCATGTGGCTTCTCTCATGTAGTTGAAATTAAACAACAAGCTATTAGAATATCCTCCCATCTCTCCTTGTGTCTTCAGTGTGTTCCTCCATGTTGAGCCTCTTCCTTCCTTGCATTTACAGGGGAGAAGTCTTACCTCTGTGACCTGTGTGGCTTTGCAGGAGGCACAAGACACGCCCTCACCAAACACAGACGCCAACACACAGGTAAGCCACCAGACACACACTCCGAGGTCGCGATGCAAACTGATCCAAGCACAAACTATCTCTTGTGTCTGCAGACTTTCTTAGTCTCGGACGTTGACTGACGCCTTCAAACGCGAACTGTCGTGCAGCACAGGCGACCCGTTTGTCGCGTCTCGCTCTCAGACGTCGGTTTGACACGCTGCCGTCGTTGACGGGCATGTGTACGAGTATGACTGACTGAATCTGGGATTTTTCATTTCAGTTATCATTTCACCATGTCATTCTGTCGCTTAGGGAAATTGCATTTTTCAGATGGGCTGTCAATAACAACAGTTTTTATTTTTTTTTCCCCCCAAGAAGAGGAGAAATTGAGATAGTGAAACAAACACCGTTTCTAACCCTCTTCTGACAGACTACCAACAATTATTAATGCTCTCATAAATATTCATTTGGGGTTTAATAATTATTCCAGTTTGCTTAGATTTTGTACCTCAAGCATCCAGTTTCTATCCAGCCCTCCTGCGCTGTTGATTTACCCGCATGGTGAACGACAGCAGATTTGACAATGTAACAACTGAGGCCGCTGGGAAACCCAACATTTTATTGCGCAAACTCCCAATAGTCGCACTGTGCCATTATTTTTGATGAATTCGCAGCTTTTACGCAGCAAGAGCGCAGAACAGGCGAGCGGCCATCGCCATTCCTCTCAGCGTGGAAATGTCACCGAGGCAGTAACGAACGGCGTCCGGCGAAGGTCACGTTGAGAATAAAAAGAAAAGAAGCAGACGTTCTTGAAGATTCTGAGTAAAATACCTTCCTGCTGAAAACAAAGGGGACGAGAAAAACAGAAGTTTTCTGGAAACCCCTGACGTTTCCTGATAAACGGCTCAGATGTTTGCGGGATGCAAAGCGATGCAACTACTGGAGAGGTTTTATGAAAAACACAAAGAAAAATACACATGAAGGCGGAATTTTCTCCAATGAGTTGTTGGACAACAATATCAGCACCCCACTCAAACAGTTGGCACTTATTTTGAAAGGATAGTTCACATATCACTTCCTGCTGCCAGCTTATCTCTAGCAAAATCAGTGTTTGCCTTCAGTAAAATAACGATCAAAACAGGCTTCTACTGGCCTTTTATTTTGATGCAAATGTATTTAATGCTCAAAGAGGACTGCTTTGATTTCGCTAATTTTACACATCGTCCGATCTGTTGAAACAAATCAGACCCTACAGGGTTTTTTTCTTTAAGTCATGTAAGATCCTTTTACCTTTTTCAAGTCATGCGTAGTGGAAGTGTCCGTTGAACTTCTTGGCATTTTTCAACATTACAGCCATAATATTAATTGAATTGTATTGGGATTGATTTCCACTACCAACCAACAATATTTGCACTATACTTCTAACCTACTCAAATTGGATGGAGAGCATGTGAACTTCAATGTCCAAGTCTTTTCACAGACTCTCAGGTGAATTTTAGACTTTTTTTTTTTTAAATCTGAGGCATTTATTTGCATCTCTGGATGCATGTTTAGCTTCGCTCTCAGCTAAACATGCGGGAAGATTAACTTCCTCCACAGTTGAGAACAAAAGTTTTTCTCTCTCTCCAACAGTCTTTCTTCCAGGATTGCTCTTAGTTTAGCTCTGTTCGTCTTCCCATTGATCCGACTCGCATCTTCAACCCTGAAGAAAACAGGATGACGCTGCCACTACCGTGTATTATTATAGAGACAGTGTGATCTGCCTTCTTGTCCACCCAGCAGATGGGCAGCCATGTTTTGTTTCCAGTTGTGGCGTACTCTTGTTTCATAACCTTAACTCTTTTTCAAACGTATCCCTGACCTGTGCATTGTGTTTATCGGTCTTCGTGATGCTGCTGGTCCACTCAGGTTCTGTGTTTCACTAACTAGGTGACAGCTGAAAGCGGATGAGAGCTGAATACAAATGAATGCGCCGTCTTTAAAATGAAACTATTTGAGTTACTTTGTGTTGTGCGTACTATTCCAGTAAAATACATCAAAGTTTGTAATTCTAAGAAAAGTTTTTATTTACCTTTTTTTTTTTTATCCCAGCTGCAGTGTTTTACCTGTGGGTGTGTGTGTGTGTGCTTGTTTTCCCACGTCATCCGTTTCTCATCTCTAATGTCCGCCTCCTGTCTTCTTCAACCCCAACAGGAGAGAGACCGTTCAAGTGTAAGCTCTGCAACTTCGCCTCCACCACGCAGTCCCACCTGTCACGGCACAAACGTGTCCACACCGGAGAGAAGCCGTACCGCTGCCCCTGGTGCGACTACAGGTACCGGCTCATTGACCCACACTTGGCTGTTGGCGCCGGTGGCGTCGATGATCAGAAGGTTGATAACAGGGGGCGCCAGAATGCAAAAGTGTGTGTGTTTGACGGCGAGAAAGCAGGTGGCGTTGTCGGGTATTTTAGGGGGAATAGCGGTAAAAGCTTTGAGTGTGTGTTTGTGGAGTTTTATGGCGTGTGTGTGTATGTGTGTACGACGCTTGGAAGCGGTGGAGAGCCGACAGGTCTAATCTCCGCAGCATGGCTCCATCTCATCACTCCGCCATCATCAACAAGCCCAGCCAGATCTCCACAACACGCACACCGACAGCCACGTTCCCGCTCGCATCCTCACACACCGTGTCACTGTCACCGGCGGGTCCCTGTCATTAAAACACCATCACACCACATCAGTAATTACACAGGAAATTGTCGGTGAAATTGAAAAAGTTTTGGCCGGCGTTGCACATCTCTCCCCCTCTGTCTCCTTCTCTCTCTCTACCTGTCTGCTCCCGGATCGTGGCAGGAAAATGTGAAAGGGAATAATCTCAAACCCATCATCGGTTTTAGATGTACTCATTTGTTTTGTGTTTTTTCCACCGTCTGTGACAAAATCATTTCAGCGGCTCGCTACACCTGCTTTGCTGAAATGAAGCACCGGACTCGGACTTTATCTGTGTTTTCGAGGCAACTACATACAAAAGACGGATAGAAGGGAGGAAAAAAATAAACGCTGACAAGCTATAATTGTTCCCAAATTATTGCTTTGTGTTTAAAAAAAAGAAAACCTCAGGGTCACCCCCCTTTTTTTTATTATTATTTTTACAAGCCAATAATTTGTATAGTTTATCCTCGACTTGGTCGATACGAACATATCTCCAGTTTCAGAGCTCTTAAATGTCCCTTTTACGTCTATTGAACCACTGTTTGAATGTTTGCAGGGTTTTTCTTACATCCAGATGTATCTGCTTCCTTTATGTTCATTAGTTTATTCAGTTTTTAACTCTGTGAGACAATGAGAACTTATGAGTCTTTTTCAAACCCAGCCGATTGAAGTGTCTCACTCATTTTGCAGCAATCCCTCCACCTGGACGAGGACGTGGCGACTGTGTGCAGTCAATTTCATTCAGTCTTTAGCTTTGCAGCAGATCCTCATGTATTAAAACCTCATGGGTTGTTAGCATAGCATCATTAGCTGCATCTTGAAATTACTGCGCTTCTCAATAAAACCTATCACCACTGGTTATATAAAGACTTTATTGTTGTATCAGAAGTTTATGTTAATTTTCCTGAACATTTCAGATTAACTCCTAGAAACTGTCTTGAGTTAATAGGCATTTTTTAAAAATTTATTTCGGATATAGCTTCCAAAAAAAGTTGAGTATTTGCTCTTTTTTATGACTGCCAGTCATAAATGAATGATGGTGAGTATTTTGTAAATTTGCTCAAGCTGAACAAATCACTCAAAGCTAGATCATTTGTAAAAACTTGTGCTACTTTATGAGGATCGCTGATCCACATGCTCCTTTGTGTCAAATTTGGGCCTCGTCTCAAACCACCAGGCTGAACTCAACTATAAGAAAGATACTTTCCCGCAGAACGAGCCAAATGTTCTCGGCCCTATTGTTCCCTGGCTGATACATAATGATCGTTACCGATTGCAGCAAATGAAACAGTAAATTAGAAGCCAAATTAACATTTTGGACCCCCAAGGGTTCTGGGGGATTGAAAGGGGGGAGGAGGTAGACGGTGGAAACACCCTGCTGGCTTACGTATACGAAGACAGGAAGTGAACCTGTGCCTTGCTTTTACACCCTCACCTGGTGGTAATAAGGAGCTGCTGGATAAGTTCGACCTTTGAGTGAATTTTGGGCTCATGAAATAAAAACGACGCATTTGTAGCTCAGCCTTCTGTGACTGACCACCCGCTGCTCGCTGGGAACAAAAACCCGCTCCGGGGATGTGATTCGCACAGCTCCAGTATTCCACGTTGAATGTTCCGGGTGTCGTCCGCGGTTCTCACCTGATGCGATGCTATCTCCATCAAAGCCGCTTCTGAAACGCATGTAAATGAGCGGGGAGTAAATGATCTATCAAATGCCACTCATCCACCATTCAGACAGACACAGATAATGGAGGGGGGGATAATTATAGTTGGGAAATAGTGGTGAAAATATTCTAATGATATTGCGCTGGGAGTCCGGGGCTGTCAATTAATGATGTCTGTCTCACTTTTCCGCAGCTATTTATGCAAGCCGCTAAACTGCTTTACTTCCAGTGTTTAAGAAATGATTGCTGTTGTTCACAATGAGAAGCTCCCTCTCTCCCCCCCAACCCCTCATTAAAGTCATAGTGGCATCTTAAATGGTCTAATTAATCCGTAGCCTCTGACTTCTCGCGCGCCTGGGCCTACTATTACTTATTGGATGCTTAAACCATTTTTGTTTTAATCTGGCTGATGGCGAGTTTGACGATAAAAGGCGTGCCGTCGGAGGCAGTCAAGGCCCGCAACCTTGTAAACTGACGGAAACGATCGACGGAGGAGGAGAGGGAGCCATTAACCATTCACCAGCACAATATTGCACAAACGATCCACGTTACAACCCCCTCCAAAAAAAAAAACTCCAAACACACACAAGGAACACATTGAAATCTTTCCTAACAAAGCGCCTCTCAATTACACCGCTCCCATTAGCATACAGTCTTGGGGAGGAGGAATGTGGAAGTGGCTCTGATGAAGCAGGGAGCCGCAAAGTGGCGGCGATGAGGTGATGTGTGCGTCGGCTATCGGTATGGCTGACTCCCGCGGCGGGCGCATAGGTTGGGGGAGGTTGTCGAAATGGCGTTGGACTAATTAATCCGGCGTATAGTAGGAGGGTTAGTGTGGGCTTTCACTAACTGTGACACCTGCTGACTCCTAAACGCACATTGTGTTGTTTTAATATGACAATTACGCCATTACCATATCTGAGAGATAGCATGGCCCCCATAGGAATCCACCCGCGCTCTCTTTAGAGCCTTTTAGCTCTGCTTCAAATTTTATCTATTTATGCCACAGCCAGAGAATACCAGATCAGCTCGCTTTTCAGCATTAAATGCTTTCTTTTTAGGACCTTCGTTTGTGTTCATTTGAGTGCGCGTGACAGTTTAAAATTCAGGGGTTTTTTGTGTTTTTTCTCCATCAGGCTGAAGTTGGTTCAACAGATGGCTGCAAGTTGCCTGTGAAGCTGCTTTGCAGATAAAACAATAATCACAGAGAAAATATAGTTATTTGTTCAAATAATCTCATATTATTTAACATTGAGGTCTGTAAAGTAAATGAATCACATTGTGCACAAGTCCTTTACAAAAGTGCTTTTTTTTCAGTCTGTCACCTTATAATGACAAACTTCTATCAGCCATTATTACAGTTAATTCTGATTATTATATAGATATGAAGTGAGAATAAGAAACTTTTGCTAAAAAATACATTTGAAAACATTTTGGGGCATCCATCCATCATTCAACTTTTAGGCCATCCATCCATCCATCCATCCACCCATCCATCCATCAGTCAACTTTTAGATCATTCATCCATCCATCAATCAACTTTTAGACATTCATCCATCTGTATGAGTCCAAAATATACCAGACATTAACAGTTTTTCTTCCAGGATTCCCTTTCATCTCGCTCAATCCATGTTCCCATCAACTCATGAGGCTCATAATTCCCACAGCATGATACTGTTGCTGCCATGCTTCTTCATGAGGGTGCTTGACCATGTCACTTTCTTCCTCGTTTGCTGTGCCCCATGATTCGTGGTGAACTCCTATCAGGTCACCTTATGGCTTTCTTCTAACAGCTTTCTTTTTGCCACTGACCCCTAAATGCCAGATTTGTTAGATAAAACCAATAAAAGGAGGCCAAGATATATTTGCACCGCATACATACATTTGTTGAACAGTTTTTTTTTTTATTAACTCTGCAAGATCCTTGACCTAGTGAACATTGTGCAACATTACCTGCATGCAGGTAGGGAAGGTCTAGGTTCTCGACGCCAGGGTGATTGCTCTTCTGGCAAGCTGAGGAACATATATATATATTTTTTTAAAGGTTTTATTGGCTCTAGTGGCCTTTATTTAATAGTTAGTGGACAGGAATGAGAAATGAGAGAGGGGGAAGACATGCGGCAAAGGTCGCCAGGCCGGGATTCGAACCTGGGACGGCCGCGTCGAGGAGTAAGGCCTCCGTATGTGGGTGTGCTAAACCCCTGCGCCACCAAAGCACCCCTGAGGAACATATTTTTAACTCAAATGTTTTAAATCATTATGTATATGTATGTGGGTGTGTGTATTTTGGTTGAGCGTGCCTCAACAACAGAACATCTATTCTGACTTGTGCACCACCCAGCGAGAGCTGGCTCCGTTTTTTATTATTTATTATTTGGATTGCAGTGAAGCCAGGCCGGACCATAGACTTGTGATGGAGAGAGGCGTCTCTGCAAAAGTGAAAACAAATTCCCTCTTTGGCTGGCGTGAGCTATGGCACTGTGGGGCTTTATTGTCCCGGCCAAGGTGATAAGGGAGAATAATTGCGTATTATACTGTCCGAGAATGTCAGGTCCAAACCGAGCACGAGTGCCCCATCCATCAACGCCCGACAGTGTGCGAAGGAGTGTTCCACCCTGCACATGCGTACTTGTATGATGCATTGTGGGTGAGCACATGTCTGCGTGCGAGTTCATTGATTCATGTCTGTATATGAAGACCACTGCTGTCATTTGAGTCTTTATTCTTAGCTCTTGCTTTTTATTTTGCTGGGAGTCAGTCTAAATATGGACGCGCCGGTCTGGCTGTACCTTTAACATGAGCCTGTTTGTTTATGTGTGTATGGGGGCAGGTTTAGATACAGTCTGGGAGCAGATCAGGCAGCATCATTAATCAGCAGCGGGTTGCGTCTGACTCTCCGAGCTGACATTGTTGCATCCTATCCCCCTGCAGTAGCTCACTTCTTGGCCTGGACTGTTTGACCAGCACAAACACACGCATACGCACACAACACACACACCACA
This sequence comes from Phalloptychus januarius, assembly GCA_902982915.1. Lineage (NCBI taxonomy): Eukaryota > Metazoa > Chordata > Actinopteri > Cyprinodontiformes > Poeciliidae > Phalloptychus > Phalloptychus januarius. The sequence continues at coordinate 12,604,458 of CADWAE010000481.1, forward strand.
ACAACATAATCCTTCACCTTTCTTACAGCTGCTGAAGATACATAACTGCATAGCGGATGTCCTCAGACGTCTCTGTTTAATGCATTCAGTGGGCCTGGATCCTCCAGCGGTGCTAACAGACTGTTCCCAGCATGCTCAGATGGAAAAAACGAAAGTGTGATAAAAGGAAGATAAAATAGCCTTATTGTGTCAAAATTGGGTAAATTTAATGCTCTGAGACCTCATCCGGTCTGTGTCTGGGGTTCTTGTCTCGTATATGTCCACATAACAATAAAATATTGGACTCGATAGCAAATGTTGTCACTTGTATTCTCCCTCTTGAAATGTCTTTCGAGCCCTCGCTTGTTTTTATTTTGTTTTTTTTCTTTACTCAGGAAGATAAGAGTTTCATTGTTTATTTTTCTCGCTTTGCAGATCCAATTGTGCCGAAAACATCCGGAAGCACATTCTCCATACGGGGAAACACGAGGGAGTGAAGATGTACAACTGCCCCAAGTGCACCTATGCCACCAACTCCCCCATGGAGTTCCGTAACCACCTGAAGGACAATCACCTCGACATCGAGAACCCAGACCTCGCCTACCTTCATGCGGGTAAGTTTTGCACAAAAACCCACCAAGTCACAGATTCTACCAAGTTCTGGAAACGGATTCAGCAATCCACAATAGATACGACGTCACTCGGCACGCTGTTGGCGGCAAATTAGCCGGCAAATCCATAGGATGCATTTTAAGTTGAAGGTCAAAGTTTGTTATAATATAATAATAATAATGGAGATCAAGCCTACTTCTTTTTTCTCCATTTTAATGTAATTCCCACTCTTCCTTTATAATGGTGGTATACAAATAATTGACTGACTTTGTTGTTTGTTCTTCTTTTCATGTCTTCTACCCCACATCTCATGTTGGTTGGGGACATTTATCCTACTTCCAAAACCTTATTTCTTTTGTTCTTTCGAGGTTTTCAAGCTTGATCTTGCATTACGTCTAGTCGACATTCTTAGAGTGCATTTTTGTCAGTGAACCAAGTCTCGTCATTAAGCTCTGATGGAGGTGCGCCCCGCCACAAAGAAGCGGAGCTCAGAGTTTGCTGGTGTAGCCATCCCTGCCAATCACTCAGGCCGCAGAGACAGATGAAATCTCGTCCTTCCTCGATTGGGTCCCTTTGTGTTCCAGTGTTCCTCTTTGTCCTTGAGGACCTCCAAATCCAATCGGTAGAGTGGCTGTCCTTCAGAGGTGCAGTGAGGACAGCCTTTATCCTGTTATCCCTCTGACCTTACACAAAGGCATTGGAACCAGAGAGGGGGCACCATGGAAAAGAGGCCAGGCAGGGACATTGCTGGAAAACTGCTGCTTTCTGTTGATACGTATATTCCTTGAATTGATGAGGGTTGCGTCCTTGTTCGGACCCTGAAGTTTGTTCTAGATTAGTGACTCGTTCTTTTGCATTATATACTTTTGTCAAATTTAGAGATCTTTCTTAACCTTCTTTACTTCCACCTCCTAACCTTCCCGTTCAACCTTTTTACCTTAGTTCTTCCATATTCTCTGTATCCTTTCACCTTTAACCAAAGCACACATTTAGGTTTAGATTTTATTTCTCACCTCACTAGTGTTTTCACCTTTGTCTTGTCCAGCTTCCTATGTTTTTGTTTGTCCTGACCTTTGGTTAAAACAGATTGTATTTTATGCCTCCCAAGTTTCACCTACGAACCCATAGAAAAAGAACAAGGTATACAGACGGAAACCTATTCTTTGGCTTCCCATATCGAAGAGGCTAAAAATACATTTACCTTTTATTTTAGTATGGTAATCTAATGTTGAAAATTACAACCTTTATTGTGGTAAATCCATCAATCCATTCATTGTCTATATCCGCTGGAGTTGGTGACTACCTCCATTGGTCACTGGTCAAGAGGTGGAGCATACCCTGGACAGATTGCCACTCAAACACAGACGGACAGGGCAAACAATCTTTGACACATGCATGTCCCTCAGAACAATTTGGAGCAGCCAATTAACTTAACATGGTTTTGGACTTCGGAAGGAACCTGGTGTACCCGACATCCATGCATGCACAAGAAGAACACGCAAACTCCATGCAGAAAGACGCCAGGCCACGATTTGAACGTGACCATACTTGGCTCGTGGGGTTTGTTTGGTGTAAAATATTAGTGGCAATTATTAAGCCTGACACCATTCTTGCGCGTTGCCCTTCAGTTTTCTCCTGTGCTGTTTCAACAAGGTTTGGATCATGCAGAGAGACTGATCTTTGAGAATCCATCCCTTCACAATCTCACTAGATCCTTCAGAGCATTTAATCCTCGCTTAAGCATCCCACACACCCAGGTGTACTTCACTCTACCGAGACTCATGCGTACCAATGTAGACTCAAAGCAGACATCTTCGCAAAGGTAGCTTCTACAGCCGTGTATGCGTACTCAGTGTTTGAACTACTGAGGTTGAGACTCAGCACAATCAGTCACACAGACACACATGACGTGGCTGCCACTTTCTAAGCGTCCGACTAACTTATAAGGATCCATTCAGGTTGTGGGAAATGAAGGGATGTGTCACAAGAAATGTAGGCAGTTGGTATACGTGACTATGAAGTCTCAACCATCCATGGACAGTGTGAACGGATTTCACATGGCTGACAAAATATGCACAATACACCTAAGTACGTGGGAGCCTTCAGGGATTCTTCCCTTCAGCTCCCCCGATAGGCTTTCCACAACACTTAGTTCTGTGGACTGAGACGGGCACGGAAGAAAGTTGATTTTGTTTCCCTTTTGATCTTAGTTGTTCGTGATACAATGCACTCTAACAAGGTCACCAAGGCTGACATTACACCAAACTTTATAGCTGGCATAAAGTGCTTTGCCATATTTGATAAATTATGACATCCAAAACCCACCTGGAGTGTCTAAGCAGGGAACATCGGACCAGTTAAAGCTCCAGTAGAGTTTTAGCGAGGCCGGGAGAGACTGCTAACCACGTTATCAAAAATCGCACGACTGCATTCTTTGCCACAGTTGTCTAAAAAGAACGTTGGGAGATTTTATTTTCGTACCTCCGCTCAGTATTTGGCAAGATAAACCCAGGTCTGTGGCTACAGTAATGTAGAGACCCGTGGATGTTATATGTAACATAGAATCATGGAAACTGATATATTTTTTAAAGTATAAATATATGATTATTTTAAAGGACTTGTTGTACCAACAATTGTGCCACTGTTGATTTGAATTTTGTTGAATTATTATTCATAACGAATGCTTTCTACTTTTTCTTCTGTCCAGTCCAGTACTGCAGTGGGTTATATACGTTATCAAAGATTTTTTTTTTTTCTAGAGTTTCGTGTGAAGGTCAGATCTCATCTGAAAAACACGCCGTCCAAAGGAAGCACATCCTCCTCCTTCAGTCAAATTAAGCAGCGTACTTTCAAGATGTCATCTTGCCTCCGATAGATATTCAGCTCACAGCTCACCACACGCGGGAAGCAAAGAATGACAGCAGCTGAAATAACCCAAAATGCAGCAGCAGCTGGCCCTTTCAACCCAAAGACGTAAAGTTTTTTTTTTTTCTGAAAAATAATTGCCTTTAATATTTTATCCTTTTGGAGTATCGGCATGTAAATAAGGACAAATTTCATCGTTAGAACCCAAAGGCAAAAAGAAGAAACAGGTGATCTGAAAGACTGAATATCCACTTGCGACTCGCTCCTCTTTGAAAGGAGCAGAAAGGGGAGGCGGAGGTGGCAGCGGGAAGAGGAGTTCTTCATCTAAGTAGACAGAACGAGTCCAAAAGAAAGAGACAGGGGGAAAAAAGATTAAGAAGGTAGATGTTGAATTAACCTGCTTGTGATTGCTCTCTGTCAGAGTGGCACCGGGGCCAGCAGCGAGAGGCAAATCGGCTGTGATGGCCCTTCCTGCTGTTCCCCCTTTGAAAGACACAGATCAAACGCAGCCCCAGTCACGGGCCCTTGTAGCCCCTCGCGCCAGATTGATTGACACCCGAACGTCTCGGCTCGCGCTTCGTCTTTCCATATCGCTTCGTCTCGTCTCCCCTCTCTCCCTTTCTCTCTCTCTTCCCTTCTTTATTCAGCGTCGCACTTCGAATTAAAGCCTCTCTCAAGGATGAAAGCAGAGGTCCTTTGCAAACGAAGGAAGAGAGGGGAATTAGATCCAGCAACTGATGGAGGGGAATGGTGATTAGGGCATCAGAGGGAAGGAAGAGGGAGAAACAAAAGGAGGTTAGATACGTGAGGGGAAAATGTTGCTGACAGGAGTCGTTTTGATGGAGCGGTAATGACGATTGTCTTTCATGTGAGGAGAGGAGCCGCGCCAGAACCACGAGGCGACAGCAGCAACACAGCAGAGCCGCTGCTGCACCTGCAGCGTCTTCAAAAAGCATTTGCACCCCTTTTATTTACCTAATTTGTCAGGTTGAAACTTCAAATAATCCAGTGTTTTTTATTGGGATTTGAGTCGTTAGACCAGAGGTCAGCAACTTTTTCTATTGAAAGAGTCACTTTTTGACCCCCTGCTAACAAAATTCACCTACAGCTGCAAAATGCAATCTACTAAATATGTGCTGCGTACAATGTTTTATTATGGAAGCTAGCAAAAATAATCTAGCATTATTCTATGTGCATATTTTACTAAATGAATCCTCTATCTTGTAAAATGAGGTGAGCCTTTTCTATAAATATAGTAGAAATATAGGTGGCTAGTTAGGTTTAAAAGCCTGTTGTAGATATTAAAAGTACATTTTGCATAATAACCTGTGAGAGAGACTTCTATAATGTGCATTTCCTTCTCCATCCACAATCAAAAGTGTCTCTTTTTTGGTTTTGTAAGTGTCATTGCGGAGGAGCCAAAGAGTTGCATGGGTGCAGACCCCAACACATAGTCATGTAGAAATATAATGCACGTTATTAAAAAGTTTTTGGTGTGCATATTCAATCCCAGTTACTCTAATGCTCCCAAATAACATCCACTGCTTTGACAAGGCTCATGTTTAGAAAATCCAGTCGAATTTAACTCGGTATAAATGCAGCTGTTCTACTGAGGCCTCAGAGGTTGTTGGAGAGCATTAGTGTCCGCGGAGCCTTAAAAAGGCTTAAATCCAGGTACCTAACATTAAGGCTTTAAAATGTCTTAAACTCATTAAAAATTGCAAGTTGGCCCTAAATGTGACGATCACCATGTTACATTTTGTCATAGCAGGACGATTTAATTTTGTGTGTAGTTTTTTTTTTTTTCTGAGTCACCCGCAAACATAATCTTTGTGTTTTTTGACACAAGGCAGTTGCGGCTAACTATTACTAGATGCTAATGTGCCCTGGCTGGTTAGCTAGCTTCTTTGCTTTTGTCATGGGTAAAGTGTAAATTTATCTCGCCACTGTCTGTCTCACTTCTGTTGCCAACACTGCATGTCGCTGCATGTATTTTGTCCTAAAAGGCTTCATATTGTAGTAGCATTTTTTACTACTACATAAAAAAATGCAATTTTCTTTTGCACAATTCTGTTGTGATGCAGGTCTGAATAACTCCATAACATTCTTAAAAAAGGCCTTAAAAATCTCATATTTGTGTCGGTGAAACCAAGAAAAACCCTAAGTGAATCTGGAGGAGTTGTAGAGATCCACAGCTCACGTGACTGAATCTGTTGATTCCCAGATATTTTCTTTTTGTAGAAGAGAGCCATAAGAAGTTCCACTTACAGTTCGTCGCAAGCCACGCACAACAAACACAATAAACATGTGGAAGAAGGCGCTACGGTCAAACTGCAGCATCTTTCCTTCTGCATGCTATTCTGAGTTGCTGGGACGACGGATGGAGCTAAATAAAGGGAAATCCTGGAGGAAAACCTGCTGGACTTGAGAGTGGCATAATAACCCTGCACTTAAAGGATCAAAGTATATTCAGATGCTGCAATAGTTTGGCCAAGATGTGCTTAGCTGGTAGAAAGTTTCAAAAACTATTTGCTTTAAGCTTTAATTGTTGTTAACTTGGCTGTGAAACATATTTGCTGAAAGAAGTCGAATTTAAAGGTTTGCCACACCTTTCAGATTTTTCCTGCTGTTTCTCACGTCAGTATATCCTGTAAAATACAGGGAAGTTTTTAGTTGTACCATTTAAAAAATTGTGGAAAATGGTTTGAGTCCCTTAACAAGACACGGACTAACCTCCGCCTCCGCATGGACTGTTTGCGGTAGACGTGGTGCAGCCGTGCCGCTCGTTCCCCCTCCTTCCCTCCAGAGAGGTCAGGAGGCTTGTGATGAATCGGACCGACGCACCGCTTCAAACCCGCGCCGAAACGCAGGCGAAACACCGCCATCAGCTTCGTCAGACCATCTCCGTTGCCCCGTTTTTTAATTTTTTTTATTTTGAAAAACTTTTCCACATTTCCAGCTCAGGTTATAACCGCCTCACCTCCGGGGCTCAGAGATCAAATGCTTTGTAATTAGCTGAGAGCGTCTGAGGACGCGATGCTCAGCGCCTGACAAAAAAAAAAAAGGTGAAACAAACTTCTTGGAGGCATTGTTGCTGCTTTATGCAGATTATGTTTTCCATAATAATCCATGATGGATTGCCACGGCAGAGGGCCAGAGGAGGCGCTGGCCTTGTAAGTGATGATCTTAATACACAGTTATAACCACGGGCAAATTCATTTGTTTGCTCAATTTCTTTCTTTGTTTTTTTATATTCCTTATTACGCAAATCTGTAAACAAATATGGGTTTCGATGGCTTTTACTTAAGTGATGCATCTCTGTGGGCGCGCAGCTACCCCTCCTCGCTTTCACCTTCTGTTCGTCATGTAATGAAACATTACTCTCAAGAGTTTTACTTGCATATTGTGTTACAGCGGCGCGTCGGATTGCTGGAGGACAGGTGCGTGTGTCATGCAAATGCGCCCCCGGTATCCCCGAGCATACGATACCGTGTTGACGTTGTGAAAGAAGCCGCAGACACCGGCGATAAAAATCAACATCTGTTTCTAATAACAACGTGTTACATGTGACAGGTTTTTTGTACGGGCAGGCACAAAAACACTCACAGGTTTTGAGAGGAAAAAAAAACAAAACAAAAACAAACCGTGATAGGACTTCAAGTCGTCAGCTTCGGTGATAAACCTGTGTCTCCGTGTCGCCTTCCTTATGTTTGCATCGGCTTGATGGACATTAATGAAAAACGGTGTTCTGTTTGGAATTATGTAAAATCTGAGGGTTGGGAAATTGTGCTGACGCCTCAGCGGCAGCAGAAACTTGGTGATACTGAGGTGAAGTTCACACTGGGATTCAAACCGTTTCTCATCCTGTTCAGTTCCGCTGCCGACTTTAAAAGTTTAGAAGTGTTTGTGTTTGGGTAGTTTTCAGCTCTGGTTGAAGACGGGAAAAAAACAAGAGTCTCTTGTACGTCCACCTGATCATTTATCCTTGTTCCATCCATCCTTTTTTCAGCAATCTATCAGTTTACCAGGCCATCCTTTTTTCATCAATGCTGCGATTTTTTTTCGAGTCATCAACCCATTCATTCATTTTGCATCCGTCCATCCATCCTTTAGTTAACCATTTTCCATCCATTCTTTTTTAATGCATCCACCATCCATTCTTTATCACCAATCCGTCCTTTTTCATCCATCCATTCATCTTTTTTCAATCAACCCATCCATCCATCCTTTTTTCCCATTCTTTGTAGTACATTCATCCATCCATCTGTAGAAATATGTGCGTATGTTTTTTCCTCCATCTATTTGCTTTACTTGGAGTCATTACAACCTGGAAACGACTCAGTTTGATTGTTTTGAACCAACTATATATATATCGATATTTCTCCCACCATCAGTTGGCAACCTCAGCGTCCACGGACACAGAAGCCTTAAAGGAGCCATTAAAGCTCTGCAGGGAGAATGAAGCTATAAAGGATAAACCTTCCAGCTTCTTCTTATCCTCTCACTTTGACCCGTTCATCCCAACCTTTTTTTTTTTTTTTAAAAAAAGCCCCTCTTTTTGATTCTTAATCAATATTCAATACCCGCTTCTCCTCATCCACCGCCGCTGCCTCCTGTGTTGTCTTGCTTGAGTTATGAGAGCAGAGAAGCAGCTGCTCCGTCTCCAGGTCCCCAAGGAGACGAAAGCCAACGGATGTGTGAGTCTTTTTGGGGTTAGCTAAGCATTTTATGGAGGGAGAAAAAAAACAACAACGCCATCAGTTGCACGCATCTCAGAAAACCAATCCGGGCCCGGTCTGGGACGAGCAAGCAGCAATTCCTGCGTAATGACCTGCTCCAATGAGCGTGAAAGCTCTCCCAACTGGCTGCATTCATCACACATCAGCCAAAACACTCTTTTGTTTCATCCTTTTTCCCTTCCTGCCTTTTTTTTTTCCTTCGTCTTCTTCTTCTTCTTCCTCCTGGCGTCAATCAGACAGCCTCCGCTCGGCTGCTTAGCCGCCATCAGGAGTCCTGACTGACATGTGGCGTTCAGGTGTTCAGGTGTTGCGGAATCAACATGTACATTTAGTTTTTTATATATATCTATTTAGTTATTTTTTGTCACCTTTTGGCTATCACAAGCAAAATTAGCTGCGGCGGGGATAAGTGATGACCGGAGGAGCGGTCGTCATTGTCGGACTGGGTCAAACGCGGCGCCTCTGGACACGTCCTGTCACATTCGGAACATCCGAGGCAGATTGATGACACATGATATATGCTCCCCGGTGTTGCCGGTGACACACTTAGGTTAGCTTTGTGCTTATGTTGCAGTGTTCTGAAGCGTTGCAGATGGCTTATGTAGGACACAGCCGAACGGGACTAGAAGTGAAAACCGTAGGAATCATTTGGAGGGTAGGAAACGGGGCGAGGTAACGTAACGCCAGAACCGCGGCTCTGCTGTTTTTGCTAAGGAAAGTAAAAGTAAAGCTTTAATATGATATTTCCTTATTCCCTGAACTGGGGAGCAGTAGTTAATGAGAAACTTTTTATACTTTTCTCTTCCTTGAAAGCTGTGCGACCAGTTTTGTTTTGATGCACTATGCCGCCTCCCTCATGAATTGGATAATCACTTATATAAACTACTGGTTTTTAGAGTCCCCAGTGATTTACCAGTGCTTATCTGAGTAACTTTTTCCTACTTTATTTTTTTGAAGAAATGAAAATGGCAGTCTTGTTCTATGCCGGTTGGTATAAAGTCTCATCCACATTTCAACCCATCCAGTTGCAGCAGACAGCTAACATACAAGAAAGACAGACAGAGGCAAGTCGGTATTGATTTGAAAAAATTTGTTGATAAATTTAAGAGACTTAAAAAAAAAAGGGAGAGGAGGAGCAGAAAATCTAAAACTGTCATTGAGCGATTAGTGCAGCCCACTCTGCCCCGTCCTGACCTTTTACTGAGCTAACAGTACTCCGTAGTACCAACATGTTGTCCCTGACCGCCACTCTCATTGGCTGAAGTGCGCTTCTGAGAACTCCACCGCGACCTTTGCCCCCCCCCTCTGCCGTGCCAGGGACCCTTGCGGTCCCCCTTTCTCTACCCCTCCATGTGTCGCCTGTTTGGTGGCTCTCCAAATGTGTCAGCGTCCCTAATTAGCTACAGGCTCAACTTTCCCCAACTAAACAACCAATTACCCACACTTTAGCCCTGCCCAGTCCCATGTTTCCTGATACAGTGGCCTATTAGGGCCCCTTATTTCTTCCCCAGCATAATTGAATCCCCTGGCTTCTCATCAGCGGGCTAATTTAAGCCAATGTGCAGAGTTGGTAATCAGACGGGTTGCCCATTAGGCTATCAGACCCCAATTAAGTGCCCTCTTATTTCCACCATAACAAGCCACTATCACTGCCGCTGTTATTCTATAGCCTCTTGTAGTACTTAGGTTTGTTTGGGGAGAATCTGCGGTTTGTTTGGAAAAGGAAAGGAAAATGTGGAATAAAGGAGTTTTAATGTCAAGTTCTCGCCGATGCAAGAAGCGTTTTACCAGATACACTTACAAAGGAAAAAAAAAGTTGTGCAAAAAAAGTAAGCCGGAGAGAAAGAGGTCTCATCTTTAGAAAGTCCTGAGAGTCTTTAAGACTTTTCACAAAGTTTTATGTCGGTCATAGATTTAAGTTCGTCTTGGGTAATAGTTTAACTCTACAATGTAACTAATCAGTAGTTGTGAAGGTTGATAGAGATGCACCAAGAAATCATTTGGTGACGATTACTGACCTACTTCCAGCTTTACTGGGCTATGACTGTCGCTCAATGGCAGAGTAGTTGTCTTGCAATTGGAAGGTTGATTCCTGCTTCCTCCTTTCACATGTTGACGTGTCCCTGGGCAAGGCCCTTCACCTCCATAGCTGCCTATGATCTGAGTGTCGATGTATAAATGGTTTCTGAGAGCGACACTGGAAGCAAAAAAATTGCATAATCTCTCATTTTTTTGAAAGACCAGTGAACGCACCGTTCTGAGTGGGGCCAACTAGCATGGCCTCGTAAAGCTGGAGAGACATAATTCTAATCTGAAAATGTTCATCTTTTTTTGTTAAGTTCCTTCTGCTTTTCAATCATTATTATAGAATGTATGTTGAGTAATAGCATGCTCATCTTTCTGATTGGTTGCCAAATATATGTAGCTGCTGTGCTCCTCAAGCTAGCTTAGCATTGCCAACTAAAATCAAAGGGTATGAGGAACCATTTATGCTACACGAATGAAATAATTACTGAATGAAGAATAAAAGTGAGAGAAAACATTCTAAAGGTTGATGTTTCTTTACACATTTTGTAACATCTTCAGTGGGCTTGCAAAGGGGGTCTGAACCCAGAAGCTAATGCTATTTGAAGGGTCATGGCATGGAAAAGTTCAAGGACACCTAAACTGTAACGGCTTTCGGTGTGGATGCTGTGGTTAAGTGAACAGTGTCAACCTTTTATTAGTCGGAAGAAGTTGCTTTTAGGAAGGTGCCGTTTATGTAGATATGATTGATCCAGGCGGTGAAAGAGAGCATAACTTCCAGCATGTAATAAGAAGGCTCAACCAAGTTCAACATAGTCTGTTTCTTTTTTTAAATGATTGATTTGGACATGTTGGGTGTCTCAGAGTTGAGGTCAGAATCTACGTTATGTGGGAATCTAATCTGCTGTTGTTTGTGACGCTAGTCATTCTAACATCAGGTGCTAAGAACATCCTGAACTTTGTTCATGTAAAAATAAATTGTTATTTACTCAAATTGTCTGGGCAGTTTTATAAAAACTTGGCAGTAATTTCAGATCATTAAATTTTCAGTTTCCATGTTTTTGTCTCCATAAATGACCTAAAGCTCCCCGGTGGCTTGACTAAACTACACGGGAACAAACTACCGCATTTTAAAGTAAAAGAAAAAAAAAACACTGTCATGAAATTCTAAAAGTTTTGAGAGGAATGCCTTCACCACGGGCACGCCTCTCTGTCCCCTCACAAGCGTGAGAAAAATCTTTTAACTTCTTTTTTCTCGCTTTCTTCTTCTTTGCTCTCCCGGTTGCCTGTCCTGTCTTGGTGACTGGTGCAGCCGAGAGGAGCCCGAGTGTGAAAGAGGCCCGCAGAGGCCTGATGAGGACTGTCTCACCAATGTCTGGGACATCTCAGTACCCCCAGTGCCTGCGTGTGTGTGTGTGGGGGGGGGTGTACGCGCGCGCTTATATGTGCGTTTAAGGTAGCCAGAGTTCTGCTGCGAGTGCGTCTCGGTTTCTTTGTGAGCTTAGTGTTAGTGTCGACTCCCAATAGCCTAATTAAAAAGGCGAGAAAAGCCACTCACAGGGAGATTAAACCTAAAAGGGTAAATTAGTGCTCAAAACGGGTGTGGCATATGCACACATACGCACAGGCCATGAAATCTCTTCTGACACCTGTAAGAGAGAGGAACAGAAAAACAGAAGGAGGAGGACGGTAATAAAGAAATGCCTTTTTGGTGTTTCAGTTCAACTGTGTCTTATGAATTTGTTCAAACGAGCTGCGCTTTGTGACAAAAACAGAAGTAATGAGATTTTGGGGGGTTTTGATTGTGTGTGTGTGTTTTTATTTTTTTTGTTGACTGACCAGGAAATCCAAACCATTTACTCTTTATTCTATGAGCAGCGATGAACCTTAAAGTCCTGTGTAATATAAAAACTGAATGCTTATGATATTGAGCCAAATTTGAGGCTAAACTTTACATTTTCTTGTAGAAACATAATCACGACATGTATTATTTTAAAATTGAGCACTAAAATCGGAAATTTAACACAGAGACAACTAGAAAAACAAAAAAAACGAAACAAGCCAAGCTGAAAATATATATTCAATTATTCAGTTTGTTTTTCCTTTCTAGCGGAAATGTCCCGACCTCGCTTGTATTAACCCCTCTTGTTTCTAATCAGCGCTCTAAGACAGAAGGACTGCTGCGCAGCGTGGCACTGGCGCTCTGAGCTTGAGGCGATATTATTTACTCAAGGCCCTTTTAGCCTGTTTACACTTGACAGTCCGTTTTATTTGACTCAGATCTGCTTAAAGCCAATATAAGCCCGGTCTCTGTTTTTTTTTAACATTTATTATAATTTCTCTTTTGTTTCATCAAAGGAGGATTATAACTCACGCTTTTACCACTATTTTTTCCATTCATATCTTATAGATTACTTTTCCAATCTGTGCAATTTTGATGTTTGAAGGGAAAAACGCTAAATTAAAAAATAAAAACTTTCAGCTCTCTTGAGGTGCTTTTTACATTTATTTCAAACTGTTTATGTTAATAAAGAGGTTTTAAGAATCCAAAAGTATCCAAAAGTGCCACAGTTGCAAAAATAAAACTGATTTATCTGCATTTAAGCAAAATCAATAACAATATTAACATAAACAGACGTGCTCCTTCGTGTAAATATGTTTTCTGTTTCACATTTACTCACCAAAGCCAGAGGGTGGAGTTAACACTTCTGCTGTTGGATACTAGACAACTAAAGTGATGACTTGTACTTTTAGGTACTTTATGTGCACTCTCACTCTACAGTCGGTGTTTTATTGCGTTGTGTACAGCTTATGACTTGTGGATGACAGTATCTGCTGTGCTTGAAACACACTTTGGTGTTTTCATGATTCAAAATTAGCCCAAATTTAGCATAAGCTTGGAAAATGTAAACTTTGACCCTGAAAGCAGGACTTGGCAGGACTTTACAACTTGTGAACTTGCAGAGAAGAAACCGGTAACTTCAAACTAATATCGTAAAGAACTGCCTTCGTTTCTTTCCAATGTTGTCCCTTTCCAGAATTTCTTTGCTCCAGGTAGAGTAGAAGTGAGCACAAGGCCTTCAAAAGACTCACTCTAATAAACTGAGAACAATGAAGCCTTTACGTAAAGTACAAAAACAAGATTTCTAAAGCGATTGTTTTCCCCATGACCGGAGTCACGATTAGTGGCACCCGCAGCGACTTGAATTCACCTCAAGCATTTTATCACATACTTCACTTTTTAATCAAAGTGTCGAGGAGCTTTTAAAGGGCAGTGCATGAATCCTCATTCCCTAAGGTACACTTATGACACGGGGTCCTCTTTCTCGTAGCCACTCCTTAAAACGGGAATGACAAGAGAACACAGAAGTAAATTAAGGCAAACTTGAGCCGATCATCAGAAGTCAGGAAACTGCTGCAAAAAAACAAAACAAAAAAAAAGAAAGTAACAAATTACTTACATTAGCTCTTATCTACATTCAGATGAAAACTTGAATCAATGACTTTATTCTACAGTTTGTTTGGTTTTATTGACATGTATTTGCCAGGGGAAGAACTCATAGGGTTTTATTTATAGCCTGTATTTTGCCTAAGTTGCACTTTATCCCATCCATACTTTTCTCCAGTTTTATCTCTCAATCAGCACTGCACTAAAATTAACTTTAACATCACCCTAAACTTGTCAACATAAGCAGTTTGGGCAGAGTTTCCTGACAATCACAGAAAACCTGAGATCCAAAACAACTTTATATTTTGTAGCTTCCCACTCATTCTTCTTCTCCAGCTGCTATTCAGTTACTCTGTTATCCTCCTTAGCTACGATCTGGTGTTTTACCAAGAAGTCAAATGCAAAATCATTTATGTGTCTCTGCTTACTTTAACTAGAAGATAAGATGGGAGGTGCTAATTTCACTCTTTAAATTCTGGTGACTTTCAATACCCTGAAATGTTAGCAGAGTGCATTGTTGTTGTTCTCAAGCTCAACACACACACACACACACACACACACACACGCACACAGACACATGGATGTCACATCATCAGTCACCCCGTTTCATATAAACATCACACATCCCAGCAGTGTGCAATAACCACCCCGGGCTACTCTGGCATCTCTTTACTACTATCTGCTCATTTTTGACCCCCTCAGTCTTCCGCCCCCTTTCTGCCTCGTGTCTTGTGATGTTGTTGTCTTTTGTTTTGTTTTTTTACCATTTCAACTTGTCCGTGTTTTGTGCGCGCCAGCGGAGAGTGAGTGATGTGACCGTGGGGCCGGCAGCTCAACTCTGTCGAGCGATCCGTCTCTCTGTCTGCTTTGCCCGTCTTGGCCTGTTTTGTTGTCTCCCCCGTGTTGTCTCTGCTCCGTTTGACTGCTATCAGACAAGTGTGCTGTTTGGGAGAGCAAGCGTTCGCCGTGTCATCTGTCAGCGTGTTCCTCCAAAAAAAATCCGCCGTCGAGGAGTAAATCTCGGCTTGGCACGCGCAGAGATACGCATCATTTCACCCCACAACTTCATCTCCCATCTCGTATTCCTTGTCTCCCCCCAGCCCCCCGGGGACTTGGGCACGTATGATTGCATGTATACGAGAGTCGCCGTGCACGTTCGCATGCAGGGGTGCGCGCAAACACTCCCGGTACGAGGGAAATAGATCTCCGTTCTGTCACGGCCGGGGCCTGCGGGCGTAAGAGGCCTTAACGGATGTCTCTCTCAGCAAAACGCACACTTCCTCTCCTCCTCACTTCTCCTCCCAGCCTGTGCGCGGACGACGTGCGCGAGTGGGTCCCGGACCCCTCGCTCCCTCCCGGAGCTTGTGGCGAGGAATACAGATTTGGGCTCCTCTCGAGATAGTGATCGGTCCTACTGTGGCTTCAGAAATGCTATCTTTACCGGTGTGGCTGAATTGATAATACCTCCCCCCCCCCATACCCCCTCTCAAGCCCCCACGCATTTTATTACAAAGGCCTAGTTTGTAAAAAGGTAATCATTTACTGTTGCTACTATCTCCCCTGAGCCATACATCTTCTGTCTTCACAGGACAAAGTTCTCCTGCTGCTACTGCTGCTGTTTTTTTTTCCTGTTTCTGTGTCTGTGTGTGTTTTTGCAGACTTCCTCTGAGTTGTCTCCACACACAACATTCCACCTGATCAAATTAGATCTTTTTTTTTTTTTTTTTGTTCAATCTCCAGTTGTTTTGTTTTTTGTTTTTTTTTACGTCAATCTGCGTGGGCACCGTTTGTGTCTGTCTGTAAAGGACAGGAAGGCTGGAAATGACAGCGAATGAAGGCCTAATCCCTTTGGGCGCATTGAGGAATCCACCAAGGAAAGTACCAAAATCTCATAATTTCAATTATCATATTTATCATATTTATTCATTTTCCCCCAGCCAGACTTAATGCCGTCGCTCAGCCCTCACCCCCGCCACCCTCCGATTCCTCGCCGCTGTCTCCTCTACGTTAATCTATTTTTTTTCTCCCCTCCACTTCCCTTTCCACTGGCGAGATGTGAGCCTGCCAGTCACGCTGACTGACAGCACTCAAGTGGCCTACGGAAAAGCAGCTCATCTCTTTTTTCCTTTTGCTTTTCCTCTTTTTTTTTATATATATATTTTCTCCGCGTCCGATGTAGCGTCAGCGATGCCGGGGCCTTATCAGGAAACCCAATTTGTGTGCGGGCGCGAGGCGCATGCCAGTCACTCTGACTGACAGCTCTCAGATTTCCGGGCGGTGGAGGGATTTCCTTTAAGTTGTTGGGTTCCACACTGTCATGGATTATTTTATCATACATGGAGGTGCTTTCACTCTGAACACAAAGACTCACCAGACAGACTAGCCCATGTTCCTACTCTTTTTTTTTTTTTTTTTGTGCTGCTTTGTGTCCGTCTGACCTTGGCACTCATTTTGACAGACAGATGGCAGTCCACGTCAGGTAAAGCTTCAGCCTGCTGGACATTATTTAATTGTTTTATTCCAGAGAGGAGAAACTGAAGATGGGAAGGAGGGCTGAAAAAAATGGCCTCATTTGATTTGCGCAGGAGCAGGTATTTCTCTGATGTGCTTTTATGCAGCCGTGCAAAAGCATGTTCGACTTTAAGAACATTACATCTGGGAATACAGGCATATGTATGTACTTACGTTCTGATCTGCGTGCGTTAACATTTTCCTCTCCGTCTGTGAGTGTATGTGAGTGTGTGTGTGCTTGTGAGATTTTTTGACTTTAAGAAAGTGTCACAAGCAGCCACAAACTTGGCTTATTTTACTGGGATTGTATGTGACACACCAACATAAAGTAACGCGTGATTTTGAAGGGATCGGACAATTATACACGACACAGACAAATCTGAAAGGTGCGGCACGTGTTTGGTTTGCATCCTTGAAAAGTCTTAGAAAGTCTCAAAGTCCTGTATTTAAAATGAGGGCCTTAAAATGTCTTAAATTCACAAACAAAAAAAGTAAGTTGGTTTAAATACATCAATCTCTGGTCTTAAATGTTGTCATGGCAGGACTACTTCATCTCATTATATCTAGTTTTGTTTTCTTGTCGGACTTTTCCGTCAGGCAAACGTTTAAGTCACCCGCAAGCCGTTATTGATTTGAGGCAGCTGTTCAAATCTGAAATTACACATTGATCACATTGAATCCCGTAAGAAACATTTCAAGTTTACTGGGAGAAAATGTGAAAAAGTTAGAGATGCGAATCCTATCGCATGATTCTGAGTCCTGCTCTTTTCCCTTCGTTTTAATAAAAACACACTTTGAGTCTGTCACTGTTTTCCTTTTTTGTGATGCCCAAGTGTATGCGGGGATGTGGGTGCGTGCGTGTGTGTCGGCCGCAGTGATGCTCACGCCCGTGTTTGTCAAAAGTGACCTCCGAATCCAGAGGCTTATCGTGGCGGTGTTCCACATTATTGATGGAGAGCGGAGATATCGACAGGCCGAGCGCCGGCAGCTTCCAGCGGCGCCGGCAAGCAGGATGGGACTTTGATATGACATATTGTGCGTCTCAGCACAAGCCATAAATAATTCTGACACGTTTTTGTATGCATGGGAAAGTCCTTGATTCAGCCTCCCATAAAAATAAACTTCTATTATGGAAGGTATTTGTCAAGTGGGTGCGTGATGGATGGCCCGGCGTTTACCCCGTGGCAGGACGATGGGTTATGGATGCCCGCCGCCCCTTGCCGGGGGAGGAGTCGCACCCGGCAACACTGACACCAGAGTAATTACTGCCCGCCTCGCCACGGCAACGGAAGAGGTGGTGGTGGGGGGGGATGCTTTATACACACACCTGCACCTCGCTTCAACCCTCCTTCCCCACCGGCCTGTCACACCATCAGCATAAAGGGTGATGAAAGCCGGACATGGACGGATGCACGGACAGACACGGGGATACATAATGAGGTTTGTATGTTGATTCGCTGAGTGATTGATGTAAAGAGGGACAGCCTCTCTTATCCGCCCATGAAGACGATAACTTGTCGTATATTAATCAATATCCTGAAACATATTGCTGGATAAGTTTGGATGTGTGACTGCTGATGTCTTCAATAGGACATATTTTAGCTGTTTTTCCTTGTGCCCGTGCATCCTCGAGTTGGCACTCTCATGAATATGTACGGGCCTTCTGATTGCCAACAAGCTCACACACGTGTGTTGTCACTCTCTGGGCCCAGAGGAGACGTTTAGCCGAAGCCACGCTGCCATCTGAGCAGGAGGAGGAGCGTGGGCGTTGGGGGTGAGGGGTCGAGTGAGGGGACGGGTGCTCTCCGAACTGCCATTACACCTCCTCTACCTGCGTGGGCGTGCAGGTAGGGCAGGCAGTCGGAATAAGGGAAAGAGTGGCAGCCTGTCAGTGGGAGTGACACCTGTTCGCCAGTGCCCACCGTTTGTATTCGTACAGCTGTTTTACTTCCATTCCCTCAACCTTTCCCCTCCCTTCTTGCCTCTGCCGAACTCGCGCTCTTCCCCTCCAGCAGACGGAGCCAGGAAGAGGCCCGTCACAGCAGGCCAGGGAGCGCTGAGCGGGACCGCTCCAGATGTTGTTGCTGGCGAGGAAGAAGGAGGGTTTCTGACAGGATGCAAACCCGAACTCAGAGAGTTACAGTAACGTCCACACGCTGCCTCCGTGCCATTGAGCCTGCTGTTAAAGGAGACAGTTTTTACAAGACGGCGGTGTGTAAGTCAGCTGCCATATGCCATATGCCATACTCCAACACACAGAGTCTCCAAAACTACAGATGAACATGGACCCAGAGGTTCTGTTTTTTTCTTTCAACTGACTAAATTTAAAATATCACATTCAGACTGTTTTTAAAGTAGCTAGTATTTTATTTCTAAAGCCTTCCAAGGTGAAGAGGATGGACTTCTATTCATCCAAGACAAACAGTTTCTTCACTATAAATAGGATTTCCCCGAGGATCCTGCTACATTTAGAACCACAATTCATGTAGTTAGATCGAGCAGGCAGTCGGCAGCCAGACCAAAGCTTGTGAACAAGAACCTATATTTACTCACAGGATATTTAAAGAACTGCGTAACATTAAAATAAGCAAAAGATATCCAGGAGGACATTTGAAACTTTGGTATTGAAGGGCTAAATAATTAAGCTGTCTGAATGTAGTAATAATTGTAATGTTTTCAATCACAGCTTATGTCACAAGCGGTAAATAGACTCTGTGGTGGATTATTGGATTGAACTCACAATAGAGCACGTTTAAATCCGTCCTTATGGTGTCGGTTTGTTAGGTCTCCACACTGCTCCTCATCCTGGCTGGATAAATGGTCATATCAGTTAAAATTTTGCATTTGAATTTGAGTTGCCTCTTGTTCCCTTTTTTTTGAGGGTTTATTTTGACATTTAACAATAATGGAAATAAATATAAATATCATGACAAGCAAACAGGACAGTTTTTAAGAAAGGAAATATAAGACATACTGCCTTTAAAAATCCTACTTTGTCATTTCAGAAGGCTTCTGCGTCGGTTTCCACAGTTTGAATGTATGTGAAGCTAAGCGTGTCGTAGCCACCGGCTTGAACGGCTAACCCTCCACTACGCCTCCTGCATATCAATGCAGACAGCATTAAGACATGCTTGTTTGTAAGAAGCGCACCTTGTTTAACCCAGTAACCCGTTCCCCGGGTTCAGATTGGTGGACTGACGCTGCCGCCGGCTGCTACAGATTGGGGGTCAGGGAGAGGAACAGCCTTCGGTCAATAGGCTTAGAAGCCCATCAGGGACTATTGATTGTGGCGGACAGTGAGGCCAGCTCTGCACTAATTGTTTCTTTACTAGCCTGTGGCAAAGACAACAGTCACCGGCAGAGACTCATGAATCTTACATCTGTTTTGTTGCGAAAGCACCGGCAGTTAATAGCCTTTGATTACTGAGGGCTTTGTGTGGGTGTGTGTGTGGGGGTGTGCATGGGCGTGTATGTGTGTGTATTTGTGCAGGAGTCTGACTGAAGATGAGGCACATGTGAAAATGTGTGTCGGTGTTCATTTGTTTGACAGGATATTGAGGGCGTAGAAAACAAGAGCAAGAGAAAATATGTTAACCATCTGAGGGTGTAAAAGACATTTTAAGGCAGAAATCTGATTTTGATTCGAAGGTTTTAGTGGACTTGCTGTTGAATGTCAGTGGGGAGCGTAAGTCAATGGTAGGAATAAGTCATTGTTTTGCAAACCACATGTTTACTAGTGCAACTAGTAAACATGTAAACGTTACTAGCTAGCTAAGAGTTACTAGCGGCTAACGGTTAGCTAGCGTACTGTGCTTACAAATTGTATTAGCTCCGTCGCATTGTCAGCATTCCTTCCTCCCTAAAATGCCAGATTAACTAAAGCATAGCGGAGGCTTCTTTAGTGCTTTTGTTACGTATTGTTGTCATTCTGCTCACACTAAGCCAGTGCTTCTCAATTCCAGTCCTCAGGCCCCCCTGCTCTGCACGTTTTAGATGTTCCTCTATTCCAGAACACCTGATTCAAATGATTGCATGACCATCAAGTACTGCAGAAGCCTGTTAATCGCCCAAATATTCAAACCAGGTGCGTGGCAGCAGGGAAACACCTAAAACATGCAGGGCAAGGGGGCGTGAGGACTGGAATTGAGAAACACTGCACTAAGCTAATACAGCATTAGCTTTAGGATAGTGGTTCATGAGACAGAACCCACTCAGAAAATATATTTTGTGTTTCAATATCACAAGAGCTCATTACACCTTTAATTATTCATGCTGCGATGAATTGATCATGTCTAAAGATCTGGGTCAACAAAAGGGGTTGCTCCTGCCTTAAAATAAAAACCAAGCGTGTAAAATTCAAAATCTAAAATCAGATTGCAGCAACACATGATCTTGGTAGCTTCAGGGAAGAAGCTGTTTCTCAGCCTCTCTGTTCAGGCTCCAGGCTACAGTGCCTAAAGCTGTAGTAGATACTGATTTTCCCCGTTCTGCTGATTATTCCCAATGAGCACAAGAAATTTAGCTGTGAAGGCTTCTTGACTACTCGCAGAGCACTTGGGAAAAAAAATAAAAAAGTAAATCCATACATGCAAATGCAAGAAAAAAATTGCTTTTGAAACTG
Source organism: Phalloptychus januarius (assembly GCA_902982915.1). Lineage (NCBI taxonomy): Eukaryota > Metazoa > Chordata > Actinopteri > Cyprinodontiformes > Poeciliidae > Phalloptychus > Phalloptychus januarius. The sequence continues at coordinate 12,625,258 of CADWAE010000481.1, forward strand.
AAGTTTTACTAAAGCCTTGCCAGACCAGCAGATGCTTTCTTCCTTTTTCTCTGTTGTTGATGATCCACTTCAACACGAAACGTGGATGATGCCAACTAAATTATGGCCAAAAGCAGTCACCTTGTCTTAGAAAACTACGACCTGACAAGGTGAACATACTGTCAAAATTTCATCTCGGAAGGACATTTTCTTACTTTTTTCTTTGTTTTTTTACATAAAAATAATCATGTAAGTTTTAGCAGCAACAAATCCAGCTTCAAACAACGTTTTTAGTGTCGTTTTTTTTGTTCCCCTGCCGCCTTGAAAACCATTTGCTTACAGTATTACACTCTGCCACCGTTTTTGCACGGAGCATTTCTTCACCAACACCTTCACTGTGCGGCCGGTATCAGTTTTTCTGAAACCTTGTCAGTGTTTCAGAGGGCAATCCCGTTTGCCCAGGAGTCATGTCTGCTGTTCTAACCCCTGCATCCGCTGCGGCCGCGCTGAATGCAACCGCACAAGGTTTGTTTATTGCATACAGCAGCAGAGTTTGTTTGTGGCCAGCTGTCAGAGCAGCCAGCCTGTTGTGATGAAAGACACTTGGACCTTCCCATCCATTTCACATTTGCTCCAATCAATTATTCAACAGGACAGCCAATTAAAAATGAGGGAGAGCGGTCAGGGCCTCGCCCCCCAAAGGCCGCCACTAGACAACTCTCTCCGTGAATAATTGGTGCAATTAATTTAGCATTGAGCAATAAAGGAGTTCTCACTCTCCGCTCTGCCTCTTTCCCTATATACCGCAGAACCTCTCAACACACCAGTCATTACGGACACACATCACAACAGCACACACACACACACACACACACACACACTGCAGAAGGATTTATAGCAGGAGATTTCAGGAGCTACTGGACTAAATTGAGAGATGCAGGTGAGATCAGTGCCTCCTACTGCTACTCACCTTCTTTTAAAGGTATTTGCAGATTTGTGCATCGTGTGTTATGCGACGCTAGATCACTTTAGTGCGAGTGGGTTACAACAAAAAGGTGAGGAGACAGAATTAAAAATGCATTTACTTATTTCATTAGGTGGGAACAAGATCCGGTTCCACCAGGTCGTGCGATATTAAAACACGATGGTGTTTCTTGTCAAAGCCTGTCCCACTCAGCACTTTTTAGTTGCTTTGTCAGCATTACTTCATCTGGTGAAGTAGGTCTTGAGCTATTATAGGCCTCAGATATAAAGGTGGCTCTATAAAGGTGGCGACATCCTGTTGCGACTTTGTTTGGGACTTTCATTTTGATGGAAGAAAGGAAGTAGTTCTTAAATTATTCTTAAATCACACTGACGGAGTCCCCTGATGAAGACACAGCACAGCGTAAAAGAGAAGACCCCGCCATCTTTAATTGTTGATCTGGATTTGATTTGCAGGGTAGAAAAGCAAAACAGGAAATACAATATGGAGGAGCTTTAAAAATACTTTTGTAACTTATTTTTGTCATTCTACTCACACTTGGCATCCCCAGACTAAGTCACAGTACAGCTAGTACAGCATTAAGTTAGTGGTTCATGACACAGAACCCATTTGGTGTTTTGACATCGCGTCAAATATCAAAGCTAACCCCGTCACAATGATGCTAAACTGAGCATGTCTTGTGAATAGTCATGCTAAGTCTAAACTGATCTTTCATTGTCTCTGGCTCAAAATCTTAAAAACTCTGGTGGAAATGTCAGGCGGTATTAAAACTGAATAGATGAACTGATGTAGAGCTACTACTAAGCTCTACATCAGTAGAGGAGCAGGACTTTATAATTGTCTTTATTCCAGCTTAACTGATAAACAAGCCTCCGGTCGCTAGGTGGCAGCAGTGTTCAAACTAACCAACAGGCTGCCTGTTTACGCCAGTAGAAATAGCTACACTGTTAACGGAACAGAGGAAGAAAAATGGAGCGAAGGATACAAGCGCGGATGTTTTGAAATATAGCTACAGTCATGGAGGAGAGATGGAGTCTGACAGTGAAAAGAAAAACGGAGTATGACGGAGTTTTATGGCTAACAGGCTAAGAGACTATTATTTTCAAATACAATAATACAGTCACAGTACTACGAGAAACAAGTCATATTAGCAGAATAGTTTAAATAGCAGAGTAAAGACGCAATATTGTCGGAAGAAAGTCGTTAAATTAAAAAGCTTCGATTGAGAGATATCCAGCAAGTCTGTTTTATTTTTCTAATAAATAAAAAGTTGTTTGAGCAATTGTTTCAAAGTCAAGAAAATTTGCTGTTGTGCTAAAAACATTTAGTATTTACTCATTTGTTGAATCAGTACCAACTATAATCTGACCCTCAGTATTCCGCAATTTAGTGCGGAATAATATTTTCACCATAATATGTATGGTGAAAAGTTATCAAAAAATTTGTATTTAAAACAAAACGTTTTACTGTATTAAGTCTAAAAATCCACATCCCAGTGAATCATTTCTCTTTTAAACTAAGTAATCTTGATTACTCAGTTACTGATTCACTTAATAAACTAATTTTGGAAATGATTTTGAGACTTAACAATAAAACAGCAGTTTTGATAATAAGGTCAGACAATGCTGGAGCCAGTTTTTTGTACAGATAAAATATTAAATATGAACAGATTTACAACAGTATTTCAAGTCTGAAATTATGACCCATAAGGGAGAAAATTATGACAGAAAATAATTGAGAAACATTAGATGCTTAGTTTAAACATTTAAAAAAACTAAATAAATGGACTAGTCAATATGGGGTTAATTTATTCCACCCTAATTAAAAATTCTTTAACACAGTTTGAGATTACCAAAATATATAAAAATAAAAAGACCTTGATTCCTAAATTTTACCAAAAATATTGTTTGGCTCTACGTGCCCCCCAAGGTTGTGTCGTCTCACGAGGTAGATGTTTAGCTACGCCCCTATTGTTTCATAATGATCACCAGGTGGAAGCCATGCTTTATGTAGCTTGTTATTTCCCCTGCTATATCAATAAGAACATATACAAAACCCAAACACAGCTGCGCCCTCTGGGACGCCACCCAGTCGATCCAATCTCGGAACGCAGCGGGAGAGGCTCCGAGCTCGAGGGGTGGGGAGCCTCGGTCGAACCGTAAATTAATCCCACGCAAAAAAAAAAAAAAAAAAAAAGGAATTAGCCAATTTACCCCGTTCTATACGTTTCCACCTCTTGTTGTTTTCTTATGTTGCAATCACACTTAATTGGCTGTTGCCCTGGGAGTGCGGCGCGGCGCCCGCAGCTGGCCCGAATGCGTTGGTAGGAGCGCTCAGGCGGGGTGGCGTAATGGTGACGGCTTAATTCCAGCACTGCTCCGATTTCTTCAATCACAATAGAAGTACGATGATGGAGCAAATCCCCTCCCCGCTCTCGCCTTCATCTCAATTCTGACCCCCCACTTTCCTCCCACATCTTCTCTTTATTGATCAATCTTTAACTCTCAGTGTAAACCCACCACCTCCTCCACATTCCTTCTTTTCCTCCACCACCCACCACAGAGAGCAACTCCCCCCCCCCACCACCACCACCACCCACCTCTTTTGATAGCCAGATTGACAGTTGAGTAATTTCACTGTCAGCGCTGACTGACGCATGGTAATGGGAAGACGTTTCAGGGGCGCATTACAACACAAAATAATTTCCAATTTACCGCTCATCAAAAGCACTCACAAAAGAAAGAAAGAGAGAGAGAGAGGGAAAGAAAGAGAGGGCACGGGAGGGATGGGAGGAGAGGACAGGGAGGAGGTGAGGGGGAAACACAACAGTGGATTTATGGCTTCAATTACTGATATTTCACATTTAGTTTAAAGCGACATGTTTTTGTAATGTGACAGGCTTCACTGGATTTGAAAAGCTCTTCAGACCTCTCCACTTGTTTTTTTTTCTTCTTCTTCCCCCCCTCCTTCCCTCCTTCCATTCTTTCTCTCTTCCTTCTTGCCGTAGAGATAATGAAAGTGGGCGGGAGTGGGGGGGAGGACCCGATGGAGGCAGGGGGGGGAGCTGGAGGTTAAAGTAGAGAGTGATAGCCGTGGCTCCAGAGGCTCTTTAGAGATCCGAGCCGGGGAAAGAGGATGAGGCCCGGAGCTTCCATGCAGATGGATTTGACTCGGACCTCTCGCCATCGTTCACTGGGTGGGCTTCAATCTCTGCCCCGCGCGTCACCGGCTAGATTTACAACTTCACCTCACTAATCATTAATCAGCTTTAACCTTCTCTTAATGATTGTCTTGGGTTGGTACAATACCCATGCTGCATGGAAGCAGATGGCTGCAATCAGCTTTTGCACTTAAGGAATTCCTTTAAAGAGTCATCTAGGACTGGTTCTCGTAAAGCAGGAAAAGAAGATAGTTTTCAACGTTTTTTTTGTGTGTTTTTTTTCACATAAAGTCTGGAGGTAAATCAAAGTGAAGATCTTGGGAAAGTCTTGTTGCAAGTTAAGCGGGGATATTGACAAATGTATTTAAAGGTGTTTTCAAGTCTGGTTTATTCATCTCAGCAACAAGAAAGTTCAAAGTATTTTTACATCGCCAATGCGTTATACAGTCGGCGATCATGAAACAAGCAATAAGGGTTACTTTCTGTAAAATGCCATCATTAAAAGTAAAAAAGGAACTATCAAACAATCCAAAATTGTAGCATTTGTTCCATGTTTCAGCTGCTGCGGTTCACTTTCTCCCTGCACTGTCGAGCTCAACACATTGAGCAACTGGTTTGACTTCTGACCTGCGGCGGCGCTGCACCGAGGACTACTGAAGGAAGCAACATAGAAACCTCTGAAGAAGACACCCAGCGCAACTTCACTCCTTCATTAAATGTAAACAAAATTGAACAGCATCAGATTTTAGCGGTTATAGGATTTCTTTTCTGACTTTGTTAGAAGATCGCAAGCCATTTCTCCCTCTAGCGCTAGACTCCTATGCGTTTGTTTTGGCTGTATTTACCCAGAATGCCCTGCACTATAGTTTATTTCCTGCTTTTGGAGCGGCCTCGGGTCCGCTTGCATTCACATAATGCATTCTAACTGTGCCGGAGTTCACTTCAACCAAACCGAGACGTAGGTTTTTAGGTGGATCAGAGTTTGATTTTTTTTTTTTTGTCCGTATCAGTAGTTCGATTACGTATTCACACCTTTCTAAACAAACCGGGCATGCTAGACAAACTGAGCAGAGTTCAATTAAAGCAGACTGGTGTGAATGCGCCCAAAATGTGCAAAGCCTGCAGAGTCTTTGCTGCAGAAGCATCGAGTCGGGGAGAGGGTGCCCAAGACAAATTTTAGATTTGTATTTTTAGAAAATACTGAAATCAATCGATTTCCTTTCATCTGTACGCAGTACTTTGTTTGGTAGGTACATTATAGATAACATCAATTAAAACATATTAGTTTGTGTGGCTGAAAAGGCTAAGCGGCTACAAATACTTTTAGCAAGGCGCTGTAAATATCTTTAATCATCCACACTGTCAGAGAGCAGGTTTCTACCTCATTTCCTCCTCCTGCTCCCTGTGCAGAGCCAACACAGTTCCCCCCCTGTGCTCCACTACACCACACACATAGCGCCATAATTGCTCCCAGGGACACCTCTGCAGACCGCTACGGCAGCATCCAACAGGTTGCTGTGAACTACACTTCCTGATAGGCACAACTTTTTCGGGGAAAAAATGGTTTATTATGTTTGAGTCTAAAATAAGCCTGACAGTGAGCCAATAGCGATGATTTTAACTGCTATGACTCAAAGCTTTTTCTTTTTTTTTTGGTCTGCGAGCCAGAGCAAATTTCTGATCCTGCATGAGGTGTGTTTCTGTTGGGGAACATGTGCTTGTAAAGTTTATTTCAGATCTGCAGTCCTCTGGTTGTTTCCACAGCCCTTTGGAGTGACTCTGTTGTGTATTGACAGCGAGTCAATAGACATATTACATGTTTTTTTTAGCAATAAGTGATGCCTATTTTTACCTTTCTCTCTTGAAGACAAAGGGCAGATGGTGAGAGAACGCTTTGCAGACATTTATCTAACGATTAAATCTCACATCTTGCCACATTACTACAAACGTCTGTCGCACCGCATTCATGTTCATGTTCTATTCGTCCAGCCTGATTCAACATTCTTTAGTGGCAATAAATGCAGAATTTTTTCTTTTGCTATTCCTCCACTGATATTAAGCTCACACTACATCAGAACATAAATTTTAAAGCCTTGCTACATGTTCTCCCATGGATTTAGCTTTGGGCTTTAACTGGACCATCCTACATGTTGACTGTGTCTTCATGGACGATCTTAGTTTTCAGCCACACGCGCTCTGGGCAGAAGCAACTTCCTCTATGTATTTTCTGTGTCCGCACAGAGTTTGCAGTGAACTAAAGGATGCAGCAAAACGAGCTAAGAGGTAAAAGGTCTTCTTAGGTCAAAGGTAAGGAAGGACAGCTGTGTGTCTCTTCCTTTTCAGTTCATCTGTTTTCATTCGTTAACCCGTGCGGCCCCTTGTTTCACGTGCGTGGCTCGCGTATGCATGCAGGTGAACGTGCGCCCGCCGCAGCCTTCACCCAGCTGTTAGTTGTGTCACAGCAGAGATTGATAAGTTGCCACTAAGAGCTCTTTGTTTGAGCTGCCTCCTGGAGTGAGAGAAAAACACCACCTGCTTGCTACATGGAACTGAGAACACACACACGCTCAAACACACACACCCACATTTGGCGGTTCTGATCAGATGCAAATGCAGTTCAAAAAACAGGTCATGCATTGTATTTAATCATACAAAACCTAACAGCAGATCACTATAAAAGCTTACTATTAGATGTGTATTAGTATCCTTCTTCTTTTTAAAAAAAAAAAATCATCATGAATGAGAAGCTATGATCTGAATCCAGTCTGACAAATGATTCCTATTTGTCATTTAGTTTTTTTTATGACAGTTGCCACCTTTAATTGCAAATAAACACGGTGATTAGAAACCATTCAGCAGGATACAACAGAAGATGTGTAATCAACGCTCATTAACATTAATTATCCCGAGCCTAACAAACAAGCTAATCCAAAGCCTTTTCTTTTTTCTTTTTTTTTTTTACCTCTGCTGCCTATCTCTGATGTTAGATTATGTATACAGATGATAGGGCAGCTACAAAGGCAGAGAGCAGCATCTCTGCTGATAAGGATAAGCAAATGTGCTGGTGACAGTAAGTAATACGTTACTGGTTGTTACTCTGCACGCTCGTGTTACTCAATTTTCCTGTGCTTCAAGCAACGCGACAGATTATGCAGGTGCTCAGCGGCCACCTGCTAAACAGAGCAACTCCCACCTGTCTCTGGCTATCTTTACACCGATGTAGGCAGAGTGAGTGAGTAAATGCACTGCTGTACAAAAGGCAAAGGGCAGAAATGAGGAAAGCGAATGGAAGTGCCCCAGTACCTGAGGTCATTATCAGTTGTAATGGTGTTCGACACATAAATAATAACAGTTACCATATACGTCTTTTGTAAGAAATGTGTTTTGGGTTTTTTTTAGATTTAAGGATCTATATAACATTAATGTTTTATTTTAATATATTTGAACAAAATTTAATGTATGTCAGAGGAACTTTAAGTGAAAGACAAAAAAATGCATATGGACAATTGGCATGCTGACAGCATTTTGCGCATTACTTCAGATTTGTTCTTTTGAGGGCTTTTTCTTCATCTTATTTTGGAGTTTTTGCCCTTAGCAAGTTACTTTTTTTTAGGTTTTAATGCTTCGTTTTTTACAACGTGGAGCAGTTAACTGACGTCCCCAATGCTCGAATGATACCTGAACTATGACCCCAAAACCTCAGAAGAGATTAAAAGAGTAGAGAACAAAAGACAACTCTTCCGTCTACACCAGTTGGCAAGGATCGTATCCCCTACTGCAACATCTAGTGAGCAAGGATCGTGTGCCGAACTCCAACATACCACTGTATGTGGTAGATCGTATCCCTTATTCCAACATCTCTGCCCTTTTTGAAGGGGGAGCAGAAAAAGCAAACCAGATGGATTAAGCAGTGCTGTCCTCAAGAAGTGGGAGAAGGGACTCGTATGATCAGCAGTTATGCAAAAAAAGATTTTTTTTAAATAGGCATAAAATACCATCTCTTAACTTGCAAAGCTGTTACCGACATACCTCTAGAGTGTTTGAATTAAAAAAATAATTAGACATGCATGTGTCATTTTCCTACCAATTTGTAGTTATGCACTACATTATGTTGTTTTAGTTTAATTTTGAGCTTTGCGGATGTCACTATACTACGGAGCCCCCAAGGGGACATGGAGAAAAAGAAAAAGGAAAGAAATCCCGACTTATTATCTCGAGATCCCGACTTTTTATCTCAAGATCCCGACTTTTTTTTTTTTTTTTTTTGCGGGATCTCGAGATAAAAAGTCGGGATCTCGAGATAAAAAGTCGGGATCTCAAGATAATAACTCGGGATCTCGAGAAAGTAAGTTGGGATTTCGTTCCTTTTTTTTTCTTTCTCCATGTCCCCTTAGGGGCTCCGTACTATACTGATCCCCATTGTAAAAATAAAAACACACAAAAAAAACATTCCCTCAAAAAAAAAAGTTATATTTTTCAGTAAAAACATAAAGTCATTAAAAATGAAAGTTATTCATCAATTTAATATGGCTACGTTCCCCCAAAATATTGTACACTTCTTTTGTTGTCGAAGCTGCACTGCAACGTCGTGCAGCTTCGTCACACTCACAGGCTGACACATAAAGACTGCTGTCAGTCTGCTAACGCTCACCCCTGACGTCTGCCACAGCCGTTGCAATGCATTCAGCATTCTTCATGCTCCTCGCACATATGTCCTTTCATACGAGTGTAAATATGCATGCGATGGTACCATATGTCGGTTCGACCAGATCTGAGCTTCCCCGTCAGGTCCAGATAGAACAGTCACCCAGTGAACACTGCAGAGGCGACGCAAAAGCAGTGGGAAGCAGAGGAAAACAAGATACTTACCAACAAGGGATGTGAAGGTTTAAAAATGGGTTTGGGGGGGAGAAATGTGGAAAGGTTTTTATGCATGCATGTGTGATCTCATGTGGGGTTTTTTTCTTCCAGTTTTATTTATTTATTTTTTTAAGTTCTGGACCGTGACACTTTATCCGTCCTCTATTAGAATCCCTGAATCCAAACTTGCGGTATTCAATCATTTTGATTAAAAGCCTCGGTCTCTAACAGAAGTGTTGGGAGTGGAGCTGCGCGGTGGCCTGACACGTTTGAGAATTCATATATTTTCATAAACTTTTAACAATGTCAATGAGACACGTCTTCAATCTTTGGCCGCGCCACAGCAGGGCATTCAATCTTTCTTTAGCTTTTCGACAGAAAATTTGAATACGAGCGCGGTGTTATTAATGTGACAGTTCACGTTGGGGAGCTTTGCGGGGGGGAATTTGTGAGGAGGAGTTTTTTTTCTTCCTTTTTTTAATATTATTGTTATTAGTTTTGGAGACACTTGAAGCAAAGAGGGAAGAAACACGCTCTGCTAGGTCAAATACAGCTGCAGGAGCCTCGTCCACATTCCCAGCTTTGCGGTGACGTTAACATTTTAATTTTGCATGCCCAATTAACAACGCTAACTAACCCGGGACATTAATTTCTGCCGGAGCTTCTGTATTAAAAAATGGAATAGATAGTTTCTTTTGGGGGGGGGGCCTGGGGGGTCTTGCCTCATTGTGAATCTCCCATTTATTTGTCATTCCGTTTTGCTCCAACTGTTTTCATTTTTTTTATTCTATTGCAGTCAAATCAATATTGCTCTATTGCAGATTTGTTCAAGAGGCTCACCTATCTGCGCTCTGAATCAGGAATAAGTAGTTAAGTGATTCTCTCACTAAATTGTGCAATCAAAAAAAAAATTTTAATTTACCCACTTGGGTAGTTTAATCCATATTTAATTCTTGTAAATTATTAAAAATCCCTTTTTTCTTCTTTTTTTTTATACTTAATGTTCAGTTTTTTCGTACTCTCTCACGTGGATCTGATTGCCCTTGATGCCTTGAAGCCCAAGCAAAATATGAAATGGTTTGATCAATGTGCTCATCTTGGGCTGGCTCCGGGATCCATAACAGTAGCAGGAGAGCGGGGAAGCAGCACAACTTCGTATTGTATTGAGTGTCTGTTGTCTTTGACACATCTTTGGTGTCATGGGTGGTGCCACAGAGGCGCCTGAGGAACAAGCCGGCCCCAATTCATATAGCTTTTATTACCATTCTCTGGTTACATGCCATAATAACGCAGAGCATTTTATCAGCATTAACTTCAGCGGTGTAGATATCCATCTGTCAATATGCAAACTCTAACTACTGACTGCGCTCATATTTATGGGATGGTGGTGTGTTTGTTTGCCTGAACTGCTTGTGTGCGCTCAGCTGTTTGCTGGGCCAGCAGCCGGGTTAGTCTATTAAGATCCAAAACCCGATACAGAGACGGAACGCTGTGGAGGATCTTTGGTAAGACAATATAGACTGGAATGCCGGCAGGTATCAGTCACAACATATAAACCACTGACAGCTGAAGGGAATGACGTCGCTCATGTTGATGCAATGGAATTTGATGATGGAAATTGTTCGTTCTTGACATTTAGGTCGATGTTTGTTATTCACCTGTTCACCTGGCTTTAGAACTAGGGGCGCACAGTTTGCAGTTTTCTGATCGATCTTTAAAAAGCCTGAGATGCCGATTCCGATTTTGGTCTATACCAATTTTTTGGCCTAAAATGTTGCTAAAAGTAACAGTGGGGTTATTGTTGTTAACTGTAAACATGCAGACATGTCTGTCACCTTCAGACTTCAACTTCAAACCTTCACGTCTAAGTTTCAGCCGATCAGCAATCTCCCAAAATTATGGAAATCGGCATCGATACATTGGTGGACTCCTATTAAATGCCACAGAAGAATCATATCCGCAGAGGTTTATGTTCATGGACTAACAATATTAATCCTGTTGAGTTTACAAGAAGCCCGGTAGTGGACGTCACCTTGCATATAAAATCCCTGTGGTGGAACTGGGTGGTGGGAATTGATTAGAGTTCATGTGGGAGGAGCTAAATACAGAGCAGGAGAAGAAGAAAAATATTTGTTAAAATGGTTCAGGATGAATAGTTCAACATCCAGAACTATATCCAGTTGGAAGTCTGGGGTAAGTCCTGAAGTTTGATGGACTTCATAGAAGCTGTGCGAAGAAAAATTGTCAAATATTTTAGTCCCCACTAAATATGGAGAAAGCTGATGGGAGACATAATGCCAAACGACTGGCAGAAAAAAATGTCTTCAGTTTGGACACTTGAATACAGATGTTCACAACACTTTTCAAACTACATGTGGTAAAAGTCAGAAGACCGTATGGCAATTTGTTTTCTTTTTCTTTTCCAAAAGATCTCTGTCCTTGTGTAATTCACTAAAAGGCCGTTAAAAATCTTTACGTTTAGAATTTTCCCCGCTAATCTGGAGAAAGAGAAAACCGCATCATGTAGAACATTTCTAACAAGTGTATCTACAATAGAGGCTTCCTAAACTCTCATCAGTGTTTATATCGAAGTTGACTTGTACGCACTGTTTCATGCAGGATTTTAACAGACCGAACAATGTTTATGAATAGTGCTAAAACAGCACTTACAAAGGCAGCAATAAATGGCAGCTTTGAAAGCAGCTGTCTCTGATGCATTGACCTGCAAGAGTCGGGTGATGATGTGTGAAACAAACAGCAGCAAGATGAACCTTGTCATAACAGTTGCAATGCTTCTACTTTCTAAAAGTGGTGACTCTTGGTGTTTTTATTGCTCTTTTTGTCTTTTAGGAAGAATAAAAATTAAGCTAATGGTTTTTATACATTGTACTCACTGCATTTCAACTGCTCTAAGGTCTCTGTAATTTCCGTCTTCTCCTGTAATGAAGCAGTTCTTGGCCAACAAAGTGTGGATGCTATAGTACCACTGATTTATGCTATAGACGGGGCTTTAGGTTCATCTAGCTGAAAGAATTGGTTCAAAGCATCCATTGGCCCCAGGTAAAGACAAGAAAAACCTCATCTATTTTTGATATTAGCGCTACAATGTTAAATGTTGGGATTTTCCGCTACGAGCACAACAGTTCTGAGATTAACCCAGCATCCGTTTTACCCTTAATCTACTCCCACCTGCACCTGAGTTGTTGTTTTTTCTTCTTCTTTTTTCTTCCAAGTTTCCTGCAGAATATGTCGTGTAGACGCTCTACATAGGTACTCTGTGACTCACACAAAGCACGTGCGATGTTGTTGTTTGGTTTGTGCGCGTCCTCCCCTGCTCTGAGCGGGGTTTTCTCCCAGCCTCGGCTGCACATCACTGGCCCGTTGTCACGAGAATGGATGGAGTCCGTCCCCTCCGGTGAAAACCTGGTCCGACACGTGCGCTAACCCGCCGGATAACAGATAGACGCAGACGCCCCGCATCCCTTTTGGGAATTCGAAAAGGGAGGGTTTCAAAGACCCGTGTAGTGTGTGCATCTATGTGTGTGTGTGCGTTCTTAGAGGAATCCTGTGGTCGTTTGTAACCCTGGCACTCCCGTAGCACCTGCTGCCCAGCCCAGGCAGGCTGGTAATGATGCAGACTGATGATGCTAATAAGAAGAGGTGCCCCCCTTCGGCTACACAGCTCAGGTCGGATGCATGTGATCACATGTTCTTACACACACACTTCCAAGAAGATGCATATGCAGTCACTTATATATAAACCTTTTGTGAGACTATCTAATCACCGGTTTTGTCCATGCACACACAGAGTAGAGTAGTAGTCCTTTAATAAGAGGCTTGGCTTAATTCAATGTGGAGAGCAGCTGAGAAAAGATGCCACCCAAATCAATCCTTTAAAAAAAAGTGTGAATTGCTGCCCTTATGAATCTCTGTGAGCCAGTTCTTTGTACAGCCACATTGTTTTCCAACTCCAAACCTGTTGGAGTCAATCTTTACAGCCTTTGCACATTTAGAACTACTACTAAGAACTTTTCACAGACTTTTGAGTAGGTTTAAGTGTTTGGCTTTGTCTAGGCCGTTCTTAAACATGTGGCTTATGGCAATCTGCAAGCAGCCCTTCTTCCGGCTTTTTTATTTATTTATTTTATTTTTCAAGTTAAAGTTTCTTTTTTGCAACTCCTCTACAAAAGCCCAGATTTGTGCACGCCAGGACAAGAACCTCTTGAACCGTAGATCTCTCAAGTGTTTCTTAATACTCTTTAAACCTTTCAGTAAAAAAAAAAATAAAAAAATTCTAATAAACCATGTATTGTTTTTACACTTCATAATTACCTCCTACTTGGTGTTGGTCTGTGGATACTTTTTCCAAGACACTGTAGTCTTTTTTTCGTTTTTCTTTCTTTCTTTTTTTATTTTCTATTATTGTTAGCTTATGTTTAGGGCACCTTCCCTACAAGTTCATATCAATAAATATTGTGTCGTCGTGTGTTTATGTTGTGGTTTCCTGACATCGGAAGGTTCGATCCAGATCTATTTAAGCCCAATAGTTGTGATATAAAAAGCCCACCTAGCTCTGGTTAGTAGCTTCTCTGTTACATCCCCACTGCACCCCTTTTCCACTGTCTTTGCTTCTTTATTTCTGCTCACAATCCTAAAGAATTGATGGAGTCGCTGTGTTTATTCCGGCGATGTCAGCACTGCGCTCTCACTCCTTCACTCTCCGTCTTCCCCGCTCTCTTCCTCTGTCTCTCTCCTCTCTCTCTGTTCTCACGAGGTAAACATATTTTGCAGAAAAGCTGACGGAGAGCTTGTTTTAACAACCTCAAGGTCAGCAAGTCAAAGTCTGCAATCTTCACGCCACCCACAGCGCATGTGGCCTCTGTGTGTGTTACAACGGGGGATGGAGTCGCCGTGGCAGATTTATACCTCTCTGTGCACCTTCAATAATTCAATAACAGCGCCTGTGTCTCCTTCCCCAGCTTTCAGTGTCATTATAGAGCATTGCTAAATGCCACCGAGCCCTGTCCATCTCTCCGCCGGTGTCTCTTTACTGCACCAACAGGGCACACACACATATGCACTCGCATACATACACGTACATCTGGGTGCTGATTTTGTTGCTGCCCCATTTTCGCCTGTCTCCTGTTGCAAACGCTTCTTCAAAAGCGTTCGTCATATGAGGGAACCAGCACCATGATCTAACATGGAATCATCTCATCTGGACTCTTCGTCGTCCACAGTGCCTCTCTGAGCATCAAAATCGGTCAATCTCGCCGTCCCCTCACCTCTTTTTACGGCCTGTCAGTGCCTCATCCTGCCATTGCGAGGCAGTTTTAACCCCCATGACCCGTCTCCCGGCCCTGCTTAGCTTCGCTCTGGACATCCGTGACTCCTCCAGTATTACGGACCTCCTTCAATCTCTGCCATCGATCCGACTCCCTCTCCGCTGCTATGCGCTCCAACCTCTCTCTGACCCATTTTCTGCTGCCTCATAGTCCCGTCTAGTAATGCGCCCCGTGTGATGCCCTCCGTTTGCGTGTGTGCGTGTGTGTGTGTGTGCTCGCAGCTGACCTGAGTGATGAGTGGTGACCCTCTGGCTGGCGCCTGGCGTCCTCCTCGCTCCTATTGATTAGATCTGAGGTTTCATACAGTAGCCGCCTCACGTGACTGTCATTTACTGTCTCTCCACTGTCTCCGAACTGTCTTGCACACACGCGCTCACACACACAGACTCATTCAGTCACTTAAGGGGGTACATGTGTAAGCGATGAGCATGTTTTCATCAACACTAATTAATGCAAAAAGGGGTTAAAGGACCCGACTCTCCCCCATATCGCGTGTATGAATGCGGTCGGGCATCCTGTAGAATTAGTTTAATTAGGAGACAACAGATGCAGCATGCTAACTGCCTGTATCGTTTAGATTACAGCCACAGAGTGAGTCAGCAAGCAGAGTGACGTGTGAGTGAGGGATCAGAGAGAAAACCGGGATACAGCTGTCGTCCTTCATCTAGACGGGATTTGATGGAGTGAGATTTGAGGGTCTTTCATTCCCAAATGTGTCAGGAACTCGTGGGTTGCTGAGATCGTCACAGCGTGACAATAGTCTTGAATAAAAGTATCAGTTTTTCTGCACCTTGGTAAATGGTAATTGGATTGGACTTGTGTAGTACTTCAGGAAGTCCAGAGAACGCCAAAGTGCTCCATACTACATTCAGTCGTTTTCACACGCTGATGGTTTGAAGATATTTGATGTTAGCCAGAGCTGCCCTGGGCAGACTGATAGAGGCGAGGCTGCCAGGCACCGGTGCCATTGGGCCCTCTGGAGACCAGCTGGCAATACAGGTGACGTGTATTGTGCAAGGACACACCGACGAAGACGGACAGAGCGTTGACCGATTACAGGAAGAACTCCTACCATAGTCACCACCATCGCCCCTTCGCCTCCTAATACTGACATTTCTAATTTCTCTTATTTGAAATGCCATTATTAGACAGACATAAAACAACCTTTATTTGCCCCAACTTGTGTTGAGGGAATGGTGGCAATGATGGCAGGAGTTTGTCCAGTAATAGGTGGGTTGCTGATTCGATCTGTTAACCCTATTGTGTCGTTGGCCAAAACATTTCACCCGCCTTGCTTACTGGTGGTCAGAGGGTCACGCCTAGAGCAGCTGTGACCATTATCCAGTAGCTTGTCACTATTGGCATGTGAATGTGTGCATAAATAGATGAATGGCTGAAGGTAGTGTGAAGCTCTTTGGGGTTCTCTGGACTTGATAAGTCAGCCCATCTACCGTTTACCATAGGCTGAGAACAACTATAGTAGAGTTGAAGACAAGAAGAAAACTATTTTCTAAAGTAATAAGAGGAAGAGGAGGAACGTGGTCTGGTTAAGTGACAAAGGAATTGAACTGATTGGGCAAGATTTAAAACGCGATTTGTGGATCTGTGAAAAACTAACATAAAAGGAGGTAGGCCTTGTGGAAAAAATTGTCTCGATGTTTTATGATCATCTTCCAACAGGACAAAAACATTAACCATACAGCCTGAGCTACAATGGATAGATCAGATCATAACATTCATGTAGTCCATGTAGACCTAATTCAAAGCAAGAATCCGTGGCATGACTTGAAAACCGTTCTCCAGAGACTCTCTCCATTCAATTGAATCGAGCGTGAAAATGTCCAATATTTCAGTGTCAGGGTGCTGGGTGGCTCAGTTAGTGGAGCGCGTTCACCATGTGGGATTCAAGTTCTTCGGCCATTTGCTTATCTCTTTTTCTTTCCTCCCTATTTCTTGTTTCATAAGGACCACTAAAGCCAAGACATCTTTAAAAAAACAATCAGACTAATAAACATTTAAGGTTCTTGAATGCAAAGCCAGAAGAGACGTAGCTGTAAATGCAGCAAAAAGGTAGTTCTGCAAAGCATTGGTTCTGGACAGCATTAGCACAAATGGACGCCATAGTTCCAGTTTGACTGAGAGTTTTTGGGAATGTGGTGTGACATTCTCATGGGAAGTAAGTAAAAGTGTAGGAGCTTTCTTCCAGCCAGCTGAGTGGCAGTGCAAAGCAACATGCAGGGAGACAGTCAGTGCTAATACTCTGCGCTTCAGTCAGAGGAAAAGTCCACTTGCTCCAGCACTTTCTCTGCTTTCTCTGGAGCTCTTTGATTTGCGGGTTTTGGTATCGGTCACCAGGCCTGACGCCGAGTCGTTGTCTGCCAGAGTCCTGAGAAAAACCCCCACTTTCTTTGTGAACATGTGTGCTTAACGGTGTGTGTTTGTGCCTCTTCCACTCAGTCTTTGCCACAGTAATACTCAGGTTAAGTGTAGTTGCAGGCTATTATACATCATTAGGGTAAGTAAGGCTCAGGCGGCTTGGCAAGAGAAATGGGCCCTCTCAGATGCTGCATTTCTCTCCAGCCTCGGCTGCAACAGGACCCGATGCGGCGCACGAACGCCGCGGCAGTGGCGGATTGCGCGTCGCTTGTGTACAGGTTGAAAGCAGCTTGTCGCTTATCCAGTCAGTCACAAATCACCCTGTCAATCAGGTGTTTTATGGAGGCTAAAGCCTCGCTGACGGCTGCTAGTCGGTCAGGCCTGCCTGCCACTCGCCTGCCTCTGCGGAAATTAAAGCATTCCTAATGGATAGATCTGAGTGTTTTATTATGTTTTCACATTTTATGATACATGTTAACACCAGCCGCGACGGACTTGGAGTGTAGTAATTTCTTTTAACCACATCAATTAGAGTCGGCCGGGTAGACGGGGGAGACATCAGCCTTTTAATAAAATGAGAGATTAGACATCCAGGATGATAGATAGGAGGCTATTCGTTCCTGTTTTACTCCAGCCGTGATTAATAAGGAGTTTATTCAGATAAGATATTTTTTGTCATTATTATATTACGTCCTGCTTGGGAGTTTTAATCCAGACTTTGTAATGAAAATCAATTTGGTGAAGGAGGAAAAAACACTTGAAAACTTTCTTTAAATATTAAAGAGATCTAGTGCCCTGCTGAGGTATTTATAAAACTGGAGATTTTTCACATTTTCTCGTTGTTATAGTCACCAACTTTAATGTGTTTGAATAAAGTTTTATGTGGCGTTCCAAAACAATTTAGTGCACAGGGAAGAAAATCAGATGCATGGTGCTCAAAAGTATGCTACAAATATGAACTGGTTTTAGGTTTTAGCCCATATCTTAAGTCCATTCAGATTGAAGAAACATGGTTAAGTCTTTGAACAAATTCTGACTTGAATTTAAGTCTGAACTTTGACTGGGCCACTCTAATGCATTAATTTACTTTCATGCAATAATGCTCAGATGTAGTTCATGTTATCGACTTATTTTTTTTATTTTTTTTTTACATTGATCTCACTTAATTCCCTTGGCTTAGTGATGACATTTTAACTTAAAGAAACTTTTTTACTTTTACTTTACTTGAAACAATTAAGTTCAATGCCGCGTTCGTGTCTGACGTGAGGACACAAGCTCCACCGGAGACAGATCCTGTACCAACCAGGCGGCGCAGGGGTTAAGTACAACCCACATAAGGAGACCTTGGTCCTCGACGCGGCCATCTCAGGTTCGATTCCCGGTGACGTGGTGACCTTAGCTGCATGTCTTCCCTACTTTCCTGTCTGACTGCTCTCAAATAAAGACCACTAGAACATTTAAAAGAAAAGAATCATTATTAGTTTCCTTCTTTATTTGAAGTAACTAAATGATTTGAGTAAGACTGACTTAGATTTGTCAAATTAAACCAACGTAGTAAATTAAGTTGGATGAACTTAATTGAATTGGATTTTACAGTGTAGCTTCTTATTTAGGCTCATTTTTCTACCAGAAGGTAAATCCTCTGCCGCCGCTCTCAGGTGACGTGTCTCCTTTAAAGGGTCATTCTGTACTTAACTCCATGCATTTTCCCTGTTCCTCCTGGGGAAAAACGAGCATCACCACAGCATGATGCCGCCACCACCATGTTCCACCATGGAGTCCATGTGTTTGTTGTTACTTTCCCGATCTGCGCGTCAATCGGAAAAGTTCCAGATCGTTTTATTTCAGCGTGTCAAAGTAAAAGCGAGATAATACTAATGCACCTTGCTTCTCTTCCACCTCACAAATACCTCCTACGCTGCGCTACCTCATCTGTATGCGGACAAATTGAGTTTGAGTAACTTTTCGAGGCGCCGCAGTCCGTCAAAATTTAGTTTAGTTTTCATCCACCCGCTCAGAACCCGAGAGTGTCGTTCCTCAAACGGCTCCGGCTGGAGCGGCGCATTAAAGATTTAGGCCACAGTCGGATGAAAAAAGAGCAAGAAATGTCCTCTGTTATCGCTCTTCGCTGCGATCGTGACTCAGACTGCGCGCGGCGCCTGTCCTCTGCCCGGTGAACAAATCTCCAGCTGGGTTTAAAGGCGCAGGCCGGATGGGTGGCACTGCCACAGGAAACTCAGAGGCGATAGACGAAAGAAGGCAGGAGCAAGACTAATTGTTCTCATTACAGAACAAATAAAAATCAATAGCTCTCAAAGCAAAGAGGGAGGCAGGGGTGAGCGAAGGCGCCGCGCGGCTCGGAGGGCGCTGTAGTTATTGCATAGGAGTGGATTCTGTCGGAATTGCGAGCGGCGGGCGAGGCGCAGTGGAACCGATCACATTTGAATGCTAATTCCGACGTAGGACAGTTAGATTAATAGATGTGGCGGTCCGGCGCTCGGCCTTTTCCCCGCATACAAGCTGAGGGGGTGTTCGAGATTGAAGTTTTAAAAGCAATTAAGTGGGAAAACACATCATGGGGACAAGAGGGGGGGAGGAAAGAAAGAGAAGAAGAAGAAAAAAGCAGAGATATTTCCCCAATTTTTTCAAATTAAAGCAGGAAATTTCATTACCAAGGGGAGCATATTTTACACAGGCAATTACAAGGTTAATACATCTTCGACACCCCTACTTGAAGACCTCATATATTTGTTCAGGGATTTTGTTCTTGTGTTTTAGCTTAATTGGCTGAGGAGATGCTGGATAGAAAGTCTATGTGGTGCACACACACACACACACACACCCCCACACACAAAACAAAACTTCACACACAAAACAAAACTTCACTATTATGTAATATATATCAGATCAAGTCGCACATGTTATTCTGACCTTTTCTCAAAACTTCTTTATGCTGTAGCGCTTATCAATCTTTGGAAACTGAGAAATTTTCCGGATTTTTTTTCCAAAATGTCCCCCTGCTGGCTGTTGAGAACCATCGAAGGTCTCGCTGCTCACACACACACACACACCCTCCCACCGTTTCTGCTTAGAGTTTCAGTGACATATTGGCAGCAGAACGCGTGTGTAGGGGTGTGTGTGTGTGTGTGTGTGGTTGTATCTCAAAACGGCTTCGGTCTGGCTTTTCTCTGACACAGATGACAGCATCATGTGCATGGATTGGTGTGTGTGTGTGTGTGTGTATACTTCCCCGCTTCATACATGTAGAGCAGCTCTCACTCATCAGTTCTCTTTGACGCGGTGAATAACAAGTAGCTAATATTCACTTTATTTTTTTTTTTGCCTCTGTGACACGTGACGCCGCGAAACTCCACCAAAAACCAACTTTCGAGGTGTTTCCGAGAGCTTAACGAGAAAAACACAAACTCTCCCTAATAAGTTTGTAATTCCGAGCCGGTCCCTCGCGCATCATTTCATCGCCGCCCCTCTCAGAGTTTCCTCCCTGTCAGCTTGTTTTCATCTGATTTAGCCCTGTCGTACATCCGCAGAGACGGCGCACCGTATGATAGAAACTCAACAGTGAGGCAAATTGGCAGAGCCACAGAGGGCGGATCGACAGCGAGAAGACAAGCTGGGAAGGAGGCGTAGAGCAGAGGAGGCAGTGTGAAAAGATACGGAGACGATGACGGAGAGAGAGGCTGTGTTGGTTTATATAACATCTCCACCGTGGTCTTTGGCATGCGTCAAGATTCGGGGGGGCGGAGGAGGTTGAGCCATCAATCACTCCATCTGTGTAAAATCACGAGCCGACTCCAATATTGCTAAATATTTATACTGTCACATACACACAGGCGTGCAGATGAAAAGAGCCATTCATTAGGGCCTTCTCAGGCCTGTCAGCCTCGGAGATGGAGATTAGAGAAGCAGCCTCCCACTGTGCCTGCCTCTCCTCTCACCGAGCTCCTCCAGCCCTATATATAGAGCCATCAGGACGATAAATATCTCCAGCATGCCTCTTTTAGGTAAACACCCAGTAAATACGGCGGAGAGGAATCGGGAGAGGCTCGGCTAAACAGGCCAGCGCGTCCGCGGATGTGTGTTTTGCGGCAGGAAAAAATAAAGTAAAAAAACACAACAGGGACGTGTTGTCGTACGTTTTCTATATAGAGCCATAGGCGAGCTGCGACTCAGCGGGCAAAGGTCGTGTTGTAATTGGAAATGTTGGTTTTACCTCGTATTCTCCGTTTATGGTCAGTCGGCCATGTTGCCACGATGTTATGAATGCCGTGTGTTTGGGCTGCAACAGAAATGTCCAAAGTTTTCAGATTTCTAGGATTGTTTTTTTCACAAGTTTTGATGTAGTTTGTGGGGATTTTTGTGAGACAGAGCGACTAATTAAGGAGATCAATGCAAGTCATGTTTGTTTTCATAGCACAATTCACACACATGGTTTTGCAAAGTGTATCCAGGCAAAAAATAGAAAAATAAACGAAGGATAAAACACAAAATCTTACCATGCATTTACGGTACAAATATCTTGGTACACCTGAAATAAGGCTAAACTGACTCATAAGTAACTTTTTACCAACATATGAGAGCTTGATTTAAGTCAATAATTTCTTAATATTAATGACAAGGACAAGCTGTAAATGAAGTAATCTTACAGTGGAACATTACATTTTGTTCAAATTGTAACTTATAATATGGTCAAAAAAATAAATAAATAAAAATACTTGTTTCACTGGTAGATTAGTTTCCTTATTATATCCCTTATTATAACTTAAGATATGGGGGGAAAAAAGTACATCTGCAATAGAAATGAGACCAAAAGTATTTGGTAAGATTTTGTATTTCCTAAAAAGGCAAACAAATCATCACATAACTAAAAACAGCAGGCATGATCCCATAAACTACAGGAAATTACAAAAAATTCAACCAATGAAACGCAGAAACATGGTAGGAAGTAGAAAGTCATGAATAGTAGTGAAAAAACAGAAAATGAGACACGGTTTTCAGGGATTTTTGTACACGTAAGAACTTGCTAACAGTGGTGTATATAGTTGTTGTCAGCCTCCGTTGCAAAGCTGAGGAGAGTGAAGTGTAGTTTAGTCCCAGTCTAAATCCAGCTGTTCTGTGAAGGCCTCAGAGGTTCCATAGCCAACATTAGTGAACAAACAGCATCATGAAGATCAGACGCAGCTGACCGGGCGGGGAGAACGCTGGTGGGAAGTTTAAACTCATGGTTCAGTGAAAATGTTTCCGATCTACAACCTGGAACAACTAAGACGTGCTGTCCACCTGAACCGCGAGTGGCTGGAGGAAAGGAGAACACTCATCAGAAAGACGATGTGGAGGGATCCTCACTGATGGCAGTAAAACTGTTATTCAAGTCAAGTGGCGCGGGAAGAAAGGTTTTGTTTTTTAAAGAAGCCCTCTTTGCAGTTTGCCACAAAGACGAGTCACAACCCCCACAGTTTACATCAACGCCTATTTGTGTGTTTTGAATGGCCCAGTCAAAGTCCAGACCTGAAATCAACTGAGATTTTGTGACGAGACTTGAAAACAGCTGATCATAAAAGAATAGGCAACAGCTTCAGTCTGTAATGTTCCCCAAAATTCCTGCAACTTTAATTTCAGCAACAAATGGCTGCATAAAGTATTAAATGGCTTGGTAACCTTTTCAGAAAACTGTTAACGAAACGTTTTGAAAACCATTTGCCTTTTCATTTATATCATTTATAGCCATGAAAAGGCAACATTTAGGACGATCAGCACTTCAGCTTCTCCTACGGTTAGGCCCTCATTAGAGACATTTACTTTTTAAATCAAATGAAAGCTGAGTGTCAGGTTTAACCTTTGTTTCCCTGACATGATGTTGGGTAAATTGTTGCTAATAATAAAAATTAAAAAAATGCAGGTTTCATCTTTAAACATCTAAACCGATACATTCCAAAGACAAACATCCTTTTGGCGAGGTCAGGTTCGTCGTTTCCTCCGTTCGTTTCCCAGTCCGGACTGTTTCTGCCGCGACGTTTCAAAGAACCCCGTCTCCCTGTTTGCCTTCTTTGTTTGTCGCGTCTCGACTGTTCATTTCATCCACCATGACGGACCTCGGATCAGCGCGCCGTCCGGGCCCCGGCAACAAAAAGACATCAGCAACATCATCTCCACACTGTAATTACCCAAAAAAAAAGGTGGTGGGGGGGAGTGAGGGTGAGGGAGGGGGTTTCATTTTGATTAGCCGAAAAGCTTTTATTCTCTAACTCACATCCATAATTAATCATTAAATCATGGGAGAGTTACTGAGAGGGATAGATGGGGAGGCGGGAGAAGAGGTGGAGGCGGTGCGGGGTTGGGGGGGGGGATGTGAAAGGAGGATGGAGGGATGATGGAAGGAGGGAGAAAAGGAAGAGGCATGCAATTATCTGCAGAAGTTTGACATCGCCAGTAAATCCACAGAGCTGCCTGACGTTGCTAATTAAAGAAGCCATCAAAGGTCCACCTCCAGAGCTTTTTGAGAGGAAGACGAGCGGGAGGGAGGAAGAAGAGAACGGGACAGAAAACAAGAGGACGGACGTCTTCTGGGAAGAGTTGGAGAAGAAAAGGAGGGTGTTATAATCTTTGTTATTGTTTCCATATGTCAAGCTCCCTGGACTCCAGGCTGAGGCTCATACACGTTTTTTTACTTATTTATTTTTTCCTCCTGCATCCTGGCCATCACGCCGGGATCATTCCTGACCTTCATCTGGAGAGTCGCAAATAGCTGTTGATGTGCAGCATGAGGGGAAATAACCGCTCTCCAAGCCAAAGTAATACATTAGTCATATCTGGTTAGTCATTTTCAAACCTGAAACGATGCGTCTCGTGATGGTTTTTCCACGACATCCAATCAGCGACGTGACCCGCAGTCGTCAGGTGTTTCGGGCCTTTCGCCGTCGGACGCCCTCTGCCTGGCAGCGGCCGACGCACCAAGCTTGATCAGGGGGGAGGAGGAATAGGGGGTTTCTGTTAGCGGCAGCATCAGCCTCCCACACGTTTGCTCTTTTTATCCACAGCCAGCCACGGAACATTCCAGCATATCGCGGGAGGTGATTCTCTTCTCACTTTGCCCTTGCGATTCAAGGCGCAAGGGTTGGTCTTCGAGACGAAGATCTTCTCTTTTTTTCTACAAAAAGCTGCTGATTGCACAGAGAAACCTCTAACTGTCTAATAAAACCTTCATGTTTCCCATCTGTCTGCTCCTCCAGGAAATGGTCAGCGCTCATGTTTGGATTCTTATGTTCAGAAATGAACTTGGACTTCAGAAATAAGTTTTAAAAAATGATTTGGTTTTTTAATTGTTTAAATGTTCTAAAAAACACACAATTTCAGCTCCTGCCTCTGCGGATCAAATAAAGCTGCATCTATCTAAATGTTTATGTCTTTAAGAAGTCATTAAATGCAACTCAAATACGATACGCTTTTTAATGCGTAAATGCAGGCCGACTGGAAAGTGTGTAAAGTTTTCGCATTCAAAACTCAATGGAGGCTCATTTATTGGAAATTACTGCGTCAGTGCAGCACGGCATGGACTTGATTATAAAGTGGTTCTGCTAATGTCTGCTGGACGCTGTGGTTGCTTCAGCCGTAACCTCCAGCTTTACTCCAGCTGCTGGGAATCTTTTCAAGCTCTTGATTCTCAAGCTGCGTGTGCATCTTTTTCTACCATTGGTTTTCCTTCCACTTAACTTTCCATTATTACAGTGCTACATTTTGGCTTGTTTTTACCCTTTACTCTTTATGGTGGGTGTCAATGGCAGTCTCCTGGACAATTGTCAAGACAGCATTCTGCTCCATGAAAGCCATAACACTATATTTCTGTAAAAAAAAATCATTCTTCTTTGCTTTATATAAAATTCCATTCTTCCGAGAAGTTCAGTTTTAGGTTCTTATTAGCTGCACGCCATAATCATCCAAATAAATAGAAATAAGCACTTCAAATATATCACCCTGCATATAATAAATGTAGAAGTTTCACTTCTTAAATTAATATTGCACTGCAATGCAGCTGTGATGCAGGGTAATAGCTTTTTGTAAATGATACATATTTCAAACTAAACTTGTGTTTAAAAAATGATGTCCAGTAATATAGTAGCTGGAAATAGAGTTTTCTTTCTTGGTTTTTAGGGTTTTTATTTTTGCTTTAACCGCACCACCGTTTTCCTAACAGTGGCGGCAGAAAGCCGTCTTGAGAGATCAAAGCCGGGATAGTTTTCTTCATTATATATATTTTTCTTCCTCGCCTCTCTCCGGTCTCCTCTTCACCTCCTTTTTCCCTCTTCACCTCCCCTCTGTCTCATTCTCTTTGTGTTTCCCTCCGTCTCTCCGGGGGCACGGACCTGCGGGACTGGAGGTAGATAGAGTTAGTGTGGACCAGATTACTCTCACTCCGGGTCATCCTCTGTCAGCAGAAAAAGAGCTGAGAGCAGGACACTGACCTGCGTTTCCTCCGACCAGTTCCACGCTCTGTGTCTCCGTGTGTGTGGGTGTGTGTGTCTTAACTCACCTCTTGAGCCCTCTCTACAGTATTTCATTGTTTTGGGGGAGGATTTGTTGGTGTGGTATTCTTTCTGAATGACCCTTTATGAGAAACTGTTTTCACAGTTATGGTCAGGGACATGGATGTCAGATGATTTTTTTTTTTTTTACTTAATTTATTTTTAGCCACTCTTCTTTTCCAGTGTGGAATGGTTTGCCCAACGTTACAACTGCAGTCATTTCCAAAATAAAGAATTGATTGGTGATCAGGACTTATGGCTGGCAGTTTCTCCTTGTCGGCATGAAAATAAAGAGCAGTACTTACAGAACGACTTGAAGGAACTAAGTGGAAATCGAAAAGTTTGAGCTGTTGCGCAACAGTGACTAAAGATATGTTCAAACTATCGATCTGAGGCGTTAAAACTGAAGAAAACACTATCAGCTGTCAAGCATGGTAGTGGCTAAATCAGCTTGATGCAAATATATTGCATGGAAAAACAACTTGTCATCAATCTATTAGTATTTTTTGTTATTTTTCTTTTTTTGTGTGTGTGTTTCTTTTTGGTTTCATGGCTGTAGTAGAAGTTGCTAACATTACTACTAGAGAGACTAATTAAGTACCCAAAAGAGAAACCACACCTGCACTGGGAGAGGATACAAACAGGTTGGGATTCGAACCTGGAACCACGGCAACAATGCTAAAGCAGCTACTGAACGGCCTTCTTCTAAACATATTGTGGTTGAAATTACATAATTGTAATAGATGGATGGATGGATGGATGGATAGATCATTAAAAGCTTCATGTTAAGAGTTTGTTCACTTGTGACTGCAGCTGTGTCTCATCCTGCCTTACACTGAGTTTTGTTCCAATTTATTAACATGTGGCACGTTTCTCTGGGTAAATATTTGTTTCTCGTCTTATTTTTTTTTTTTTGCACAAAAGTCTTTTTGTTGGAATAAATTCCGCCTAACTTTCCTGACTTCTGCTCAGGGTCACTAACACACGGCGCTATCCTCGAGCTACCGGATTACAGAGACGGCAGCTTCTCGATTACGAGCGGCTGACATTTGGTGTGTTTTCTGAAAATATGACTAAAGTTTGCTCAGCTGTGTGTGGGAGGAAGCCTTAATATACCAGGACGCAAACAAATATCGTTTTGTATTGTGGAGGGGTTTTTATTTTATTTTGTTGTTGTTGTTTGTTTTGTTTCACCAGGCACCATGTGGTAAGAAATATTTAAGAGTCTACTTGTAAAGGTTTGAGTTTAAAGCTGAAAATGATCCCATAATAGGAGGATTGTAAGCAACAATGATTCATCCTCCTCGCTTCTATTACACATAAAAAAAGGTGTTTGGGTCGGAGTTTTGTTTTTCTAGCCAACTCAAACTCCTCCGTGGATCTGAGGCGATGCTGAACAGTGGACTGTGGAGGGTACAGTATTTACGCTGCCTTAGCATGTTAACCTAATACCTTTTCCACATTTTATCACGGTACAACCACAAACTGCATTTTATTTGACTTGGATTGTTGGAACACAAAGTAGCGGAAAGAAATAGATGGATCGTTTAACAAATTAGATTTAAAATCTGGTCTGCGTTGGTATTCAGACCCACGGTATTCATGGAATCCTTGCATATGCTTCCTCTGCTAAATGGCTTAATGTTAGTCAGATTTGATGTGGACATTTTGTGTGTTTTGCCACAGATTGTAAATTCATTTAGGTCTGCACCATTCGAACACATTTATAAGGGTGCCTGAACATCTTTAAAAAGACTTACATTTGCGCGTGTAAAACTAAGGCCTTAAAGTGTCACGAATTCCTTTTTAAAAACCGCGTACCTTGGCATTAAAAACATTAATCACGGGTCTTAAATTTTTGTTGTGGCAGGACAATTTCATTTTGTATATCCTACCTCATTTCCATTTTCTTTCTCAAAAGTTTGAGACATCTTCATTGCATTCTGTGACTTGAGACGGTTGGAGCTACCACTAATGAGCTCCTTACATGCCCTTGCTAAGTAGCCAGGTGTTTTTTTTATATTTTTTTGCATCTATCCTTGTTTACGTGCAAATTTATTGCCAGTTGGATGAACATTTGTCTTCACCGTTGACCCGATTCTGTTCCCAACCCATACGAGGCACCCTGTTAAAAAAAAGCTTGGTACTCGAGGAATTACAGCTGTAAAGAGCATCGCAAGATATACCATTTCCTTCTGTAAATTTTTGTTGTGAAATTTTCTTCAGGAAAGTCTTCCAAAAAGGTTTTAAAAGCCTTAAATTTGAGTTGGTGAAAGTTGTAGAAACCCTGTGTATATACTTTGATCTAAGCTATTTGTTGCGGTTCTAACTGTGAGTTTAGGGTCGTCTTGCTTGAAGACGACCCTTCAAGCAAGACGACCCTTGCTTGATCGTCTTGCTTGATTCCACAATTGTGAATTCCACTATTCAGTCCTGCCAGGACTGAATTGTGGAAAGTCCTGGCAGGAGAAATCCTTCCATATCAAGTATACGCAGTTGGAGGAACAGTTTAAGACTCTAATTTGTCATAATAAAGCAGATGATGTAAAACGTTGTTAATCAACAGCATTTTATTCGACTATGAGCCAAAGGCCCGCCTGCCAAAGTCACTCAGTTTAGCGCTGGCCTTCAGAGTCATTGGTGCTCCGGTCCTGAGGGCCTTCCATCTGTCTGTGCCCTCATTCTCTCCTGGTCCTTCGTCCTTGGCGTGTTTTCAGCATTTCTCCATCCGTCTCTCCACTCTGTTCACCGGATGTCAATCTGGCCGCTGTGTAATTGGTTGCTTTCTGGTCGGCCGACCTGTCTTAGGTGGCGTTGATTCATAGCGTTTGTAAAGGTGACAGTAGCGACTGTCCCAAGCAGACAAAGTAGAGCCGTCACTGACTGGACCTCAGCTGACCTGCACACACACACTCACACACACATGCATCATGCATAGGTAGCACTTCTGGCTTTGCTTGAGGGAGACCAGGGGACGAGAGAGAAGCCAGGAAAGGTTGTCAAGCGGCTCAACCGGAAAAGATGATCAAACGTTCAGGAAATGACTACAGTTGGTCATTACTCTTCACATCTTGAAACCTCCGTTTGCTTCTTTTAAAGCTGCAACACAAATAAAACAATGTTTGCTGACAATAAAACTAATGAAATAACATCCATTCACTGACGTGGATTAAAACACCCACCTTACACTGAGCACCCAGTCATTCACCCCTTTGCTGGTGACCTGGATACACCCAGAACTGACACTTTATCTACTTAGCAGTGTCACCTTCAAACACACCGCATACAACACACACACAGAGGATCCTCCTGTCTTCTCCCCATGTTTGTGTCCCGTTCAGGCGTCTGCATTTAAAGGTTGTGGCTTTGTATCTGTAATTGGAGGGAATGGTCTGGTAAAAGGATTGTAAAGAGGTCTTTTTGTGGCGTTTTGATCATAAGCTCTGACTCTTTCATGGTGCTGCCATTGACCTGCTAATTGATTTGGAGAGCATCTCATTCTGCCTCGAGTTTGACACAGTTTAATTGACTTTGCTTGCCGTAGCGTCTGTTCAGGTTGATTTCTTTGTCTTTTATTTTTGTGTGTGAGTGTGTGCGCATGTGAGGGGTGTGTGTGTGTGTGTGTGTGTATCTGTACTTCTGTGAACCAATTAGCATTTACAGTGAGGTTACAGTTGAGGCCGATTTCAAATTTAGGGATTACAGCCATGCTGTCCTCAGGATGTAGCCGGGCGTGCGGCTCCCCTGATTACGCCAACGCGTGCTCGCGGGCTTACATTTGCGACGAGGCTGACCTGTATTACAGCGGGTGTAATTGATTGTGTGTGCGCCGGTGTCTGCGTGTTAAGGTTAATTTCTCTAACTGCTGGTAAGTGCTGTCTGACCGCTCCCCCGGCGGCCTCTCCGAGCTGAAGTATTGCCACTTAGAGACCCCCCCAACGCAGCCCAGTCTATTGATCCGCTGATCAATAATTGCATCTGCGCCACACAGTGAGCACAGCAAGGCTCCTGCTCTGACCTGCTGGTGCCACACTAAGAGTCACACCTTGGAAACGGTTGTCAAACTGCGGCCTAGGGATCATTTAAGGGTCCTAAAAGGGGATCCAGAGGTTGTCCCAGGTAAAACGGGGGTTACTTCTGCTGCTGTGGCATTCATTTATCGCATCCGGGGGATTACTTCACTCTCTACAGAGAGGATGCGTGTGTTGCGTCCCTATTTCTTTGGCTCGTTCTGCAAATGATATTCGGTTAGTGTGGAATAGCAAATTTGTGTAATTCCTATTTTAAAAAAATCATAACAGTGATTTATTTGACAGGACTCGTCAGATTGACCATTTATCTGAATGGCGTTGGAGCTGAATACCGTGTTCAGAAAGCATCCTGTTTGAATCCTGTTTGTGACACCAAAATTGTTGTGGGATTTCTTATGAGACTTAATAAATGATGAAATATTCTATGCAATTTATTTGCACTTGCAATTGGGAGAAATGCACACTACTAACAAATCACGGAGACTCTGAAGCTCAGTTGAGGAATGATCTCCCCCCTACAGTGGGAAAAAATTATTCTCCAGGCCAGGTTTTACCTTCTTATACGGCTGAACAACAAATATCCTTCCCCCAAATAACCCAACACACTTCATACAGAAGATGTCTTCTCCAGGCCACAGTGACAACACATTGGCATGGTGGTGGCACAATCGTCATGTGTGGTTGTTTTCAGGACAGCTGGTATTACATCATTAAGTGAATGGATGAATGGGTTGATAGACGGATTGGTGATCTTGCAGCAGCGATATCCTCTAAATATATCCACCATCATTTTACAATCCAAACAGCATCAGTCACTTCTAGCCTCCGCTTCCCCGTCTTCCTCCTGTTGTTTCATTCCTCTCAGGGAGCCTCCATCTTGTTTCAGATCACAGGCAATAAAGCAGCCTGCCTCTCTGTGTCGATCTCATTCCCCCTCCGACTTCCTGTTAAAGGAATCAGTCAGTCAGAGCACTCAAAACACATATTAAACAGGCATCAGCCTCTCGCCGGAGCCAAATCACGCTGTTCAAATGTTGTTCTTCCACCAGGAGCGCAGGACAACTGAAGAGATGGGATCTGCAACATTAACTTGATTCACGGCCGCGGCGACTGAGTGACACTCCATAAACCTCAGCAGGGCCCGCCGCCGGTGGCCCACCGACAGCGCCCCGTGGCTAATGTGACACACGCTAGCCCCGCCATCCCCGCAGCGGAGCGGCTCACGCACTCCAAAACCCTTGCATAGGCACATACGTACAGAGACGAATGCAGTGCACACTGTGTACAATAAAGGCTGACCTCTTACGCCACCCACATTCCAACACACACACACCTGTAAATTCAGTAAATTCAGGTCTCAAAGCTGAGGATCCAGAGGTTTAACAGTCTGAAATGGCACCGCTCTCTGAGATTTGCACGCTTTCAAACAGCTTTTATGCTAATGCAGGAAGAAGCTGCACAGTTATAGAGTTATTGTCTCCTGCAAGCTGACCTCTCGGCTCGCAGCGTTTCGGCGTAGGCAGTTAGCATCGGCCCCGTAGCTCCTGTGTAAATAGGTAACCTCCGCTTCTCAAAATGCCAACCTGTTCTGGCTCTCTGTGACAGTGCTGACTCCCTCCACTGTCTAACTACAGGGCTTGTCACTAGAGGTGCAAATGGAGGGGTCTGAATTGATATTTACCACACAATGCTGGCAGTGTGCAGAAACCTCACTGCAAGGTCTTCTTTTGGGGGGGTGAATTTGTTCATGAGGCAATTAAGAATACCTTTTCATTATGTTGAAGGAGACGCAGATGCACAACAGCAAAAAATAAACAAATGTATTATAAAACCCTTAAAATAAGAACAGTTTCTGGTGGCCTTTATTTGAAAATGCTGTGACAGGACAGTAGGGTAATGAGAGAGAGGGAAGACATGCGGCAAAGGTCACCAGGTCGGGAATCGAACCTGCAACGGCCGTGTCGAGGACTAAGGCCTCCTTATGTGGGTTGTGCTTAACCCCAACCCCACCACAGCACCCCAACAGCAGCATATTCCTATATTTTTACCTTGCTTGTTATCCTCCTCCACTGTGCATAGCAAAATCAACATGTCTACTCCTCCAGTCTTGTTTGTCACATTCCTGGTTGTTTGAAACCTTTTGACTAATTCAGATCAACACACATACGCCTTACTTGAAATGCATGTTTTCTTGTCTTTCCAGTTTTGAACTTGGGCTTACAGGAGTGGTCGAGAAACATTAGAAATGTGACGATTTAATGTTTAGGAAGTCATCATGAATAGAACACCCTACATGGTAGAGCAGTATGTATCACCGCTGCCCTTGCGGAGGGTTTGAATCCCAGCCCGGGGGTCTTTCTGCATGTCTTTTCTGTGTAATCATGGGTTCTCTCTCCGGCTTCCTCCCACAGTCAAAAAAACATTAGCTGGTCTCTGTATTGGGTCTTTCCCACTAGCATCTGCTCATCTCAACGCTCCACAGTTCAGGCAGACCACCTTTATCGAAACATACTTCACTTGGGTTCCAACCGTGTGGAGTTCGACAAGATGTCAGAAGCCTGGCAGTCACTGATTGACTAAGGGGTGGAGCCACCGAGCCACACTCTGCTGTACTTCTCTGGAGTGCTTCATCTCGGTGGCCACTGCCTTTTCTGGCTCTCTTCTGTTTTGAGTCTGGCAAAAAAAAAAGCCACAAACAGCAGACATAGATTCTACATACCTCTCATGACCTCCATTGTTGGGTTGGGTTTGTGTTGTGTTGAGATCACGTCGGACTCTGTTGACGACTCCATCCTCTAGAGTTTTTACTCAATTGTAATGGAAAACCACCTGAATTGTAGAGAGTTAACTCAAAACATTGAGTCACACTGCTAGGTGCTAGTAGAAAGTGGTCATTAGGTGTGTGGTTGTCCTGTGCAGCCCTGCAATGAGCTAGCGACTTGTTGTAACCCACCTCTCGCCCAATGACCACTGGAGATGGGCACCAGCTCCCCAGGGACCCTACAAGGACATGCAAGGACAGACAATGGATGGATCGATAGCACATGAAGTCCATCTAATATACAGTAAAGTGAAAAAAGTTCCTGGGCTATGAATACTTTTCAGAAGGCACTGTATATTTATGCTTTTGGAACGTCACTCCTTTGTTGTTTCTCCTGATGATTAGCTTTAGGTAAGAATACATCCTCACCTCTCCAAAACGAGAACGACTTCATCACTGTCTACTTAAAACAGCAGGACTTCTGCCTCTTCGGAAGTACTTTACGCAACTCGACTTTAGATTCAAAAATATCCCCTGAGTGTGTGTCATGCTGTACGCACCGGAGAAGAAATAGGAGTTTTATACTGGAGAGAAAGATGAGTAATGTCTCATCTTTAGTTGACCTATGATATAAAAATCTAGTTTTCGGTGAAGCGCTAATACAACAGGAAGTTTTGGTGGATAGTATTCCAGAGAAGTCCACAACACTCAGAATTTTGTTAAAATTTAATTTCTTGAAACTGCGGGGCAAACTATCAGATAGCTGACGAAGAATTGGCGGTGACTGCATGTCTGCAGTTGGCGTTAGAGCTCCCCCATCTGAGTCTAAATTCACAGGGGAGATAAGGGTGATGGCTCAGATCCACTTTGTAGCACCAGTCTGACTTTCTAATCACATCGTCAACCTTGTGAGTTGAGGACATTAAATGTCAGGGGACGATGGGAGCATCAGTGATTGATGAGTCTGTTTCTGTATGTACCGTTCTGTTTGTGTGATCCCATAGCTGCCCTCAGGTACAAACCTTGTATCTCTAAATGTCAACTCCTCCCAAGCAAATAAAAAAAAAAAAACTAGTTTTGGTGTATTACAAAGATTTGAGAGTTTTGGGGGACTTAACAAGGTAGCATAAACCTAAAAAGCTCCTCTCCCTGACAGGACTTTGTGCCTATTCTCACTTATTGTAAATTAAGTTCAGCTTTCAGCAGCTTAGTCGTGAACAGAGGCCCCCACCATTTTTCTTTTTTTCTAAATGTCTCAAATCAAATCCCCTTTTTTCCTGAATAGATTAGCCTACAAGTGTCTGAGCCAGGCGCTGTTTAAACAATGGCATTTCTAACACTGTTCCTATCACCTTGGAAACACCATGGCAACCTGTGATGTGAGAGGGCACAGTGTGGCTCAATTAGCAGCAGCTGTATCTCACCATGCTCCGGCAGCAGCAGAGTATCTCCATATTCTGTCTGCCTTCAAGCCCCTAAGTGACACAAATATGTGAAGTGCTACATCGCCTTTAATGTCAATTTAGCTTCCCAGGATTTTTCTTTTCTTTTTCCTCTCATCATATTCCTTCTCATGTTGATGGATGCATGCATACATCGAGCAAGTTTAGTAGTTATTCACTAACAAGAACCAACAATTCAACAGTATCCAACCTCCAGGTTTTCCCTTTAAATAGTTTCCTACGTCTCTGTCCTTCCTCTGACTTTACCTTTAAGCGCCACACTAACATTGAAAATAGCTAATGGTGAATGCTATTCTTTAGAAACAACTTCCATAGAAAGTAGGGACTGGAAAAAGGATCAGATTTTTTGAGTTTCTGACTCAAACCACACTCTGCGCCTTTCCAGCTCTTGTTTTATTTCTGTTCTGGTTTTCTTTTAACGACTCTTCAAAAATATAACACAAATACGTTTGTCTTTCACTAGGTATTGTGTCCAAGTCCTTTGAATGCCGTCTGAAGGGCCAAGGAGCAACATTTGTGGAGGCCGAGTCTGTGGAATCGCCCGAGCACAGGAAAGGCTCGTCGGATGCATCCAGCCATGAAGAGGCCGTCCAGCAGGTCATCATCATCCAGGGTTACGGTGAGGAAGACGTGGCCATCGACCAGGCCCTGGAGGAGTCAGCCGCCGCCACCCTGCAGACGCTGGCCATGGCCGGCCAGGTGGCCGAGGTGCTCCACATCACAGAAGACGGACAAGTCATAGCCTCGGGCAGGGAGGTGGCCTCTGCAGGGGCCCACCTGGCAGGAGGCAGCACCCAGTACGTGGTGGTGGAGTCCGGGGACACCAGGAAGGACTTGCATGCGGCTGCGGGTCAGAGTCACATCGTTTCCGAGTCGTCCACCGCTCTGGACGCTCTGCTCACTGCCGTTAGCGAAATGGGCCATCAGGAGAAAATGCAAGGAGAGGCAACCGTTGTTCACGAAGTGTTGGCCTCTGAAGCCTCGGAAGAAGCCCACGCCGCTGTGGACGTGAAGCAAGAAGAGCAAGAGGAGGTGCAGGTCATCCAGGAGGCCGGCCACGAAAACATGCAGGAGGTGCTGAAGCTCGCCGCCTCCCAGATGATGAAGGAAGGCCTTACCCAGGTCATCGTCAACGACGAGGGAACTCATTACATTGTGACCGAGCTGGAGGACTGCACCCTGCAGGTAGAGGAGGCGGTGTACGGCGGTGCGGCCGCTGGGGACGGCGAGGCACAGCAGGTGGAGCAGCAAGAAGGGGAGGAGATGGTGGTGTACCTCGACGGAGCTTCTCATAACATTGTCCTGGAAGGCTGAGGCGCACAGCAATGACAGCTCCTGTCTCAAGTTCTGTTGAAGAGTGATGAGTATCTTCAATAATTGTCTCCCTCTGTAACTCAGTGTGTGCATTATATCTGTTTTCTTAGATGATTGGAGCTATGCAACAAAGGAATTTTTTTGGTGCTACTCCTGTCAACTTGCAATGGTGACAGCCGCCAATGATGTCCATACGACTTAAGCAAACGTTTAAGTATTCTTCCTTACGAAATATGTTTTCAAAGCGCTAACATGTGGATTTTGCTTTCCAGAGTAACGACACTGTTCTAAGATTTTGGTTAACTGTTAGCATGAGTTTTGTTTTGGGTCTAAAAGACGGAAGCAAATATTAGATTTATTTTTGTCTCGAGTTGGTTCCTTATCACCTTATCATCTCCTTATCATCACCAGCGGTGATAATTTTGCCTTTTCTTTCCATGTTCTCCATCTCAGTCAATCTCTTTGCTCTCAGAAAAGCTTTGGTTTGATGTAATTTTTGACAATAAAAGATTATCTAATTTTTTAAATCAATGGTCATTTTTTTTTTCGGTCTACTCCACTTCAGACATCGATTCTATAGTCAGTGTTTGTATATATTTCTATGTTTTGTCTCGTTATTGACCACAGGCCTCAAGGTAGAATAACAAAATGTGCTTGTAAAGTGGAAAGAAAACAAAGCATGCTTTTCCCATATTTTTTTACTTTTTTATAGACAAATCAAATATAGAAAGCAGGATCTTCTTCACTCTAACACCCCTAAATAAATTCCATACATCTTTTTCTTTCCCCTTCACTATTACTTTGTGTTGGTCTATCACATAAAACACAGCACTGTACCAGCAGTTTATGCACACACAGACACAAAATGACTGATGGCTCCCATCATGTCTTCCGATCACCAGCAGTCATTACCTTCACCATTATCATTATCGTCCTCATGATCACCATCATCCACGTCGTTGTGCTCTCACCCCACCACCATTCTCTTCTAGGTGTTCAACTCACTCTTCCCGTCTTTCTTTCTTTTTCTTTTTTTTATTTTCCACCCGCAGCATTTAGCACTGGAGGGAGAGTCGATACTCATTTAGGCTCCGACTTCCTAATGGTTAGAGTGGGGGAGAAAGACGACTGCCAGTCGCTAAAAGTTGAGGGGATGAGGGAGGTGAGAATAAGCATGGATACACACAGAGGGCGTCAAAAGATCATCCGTTTAACACACATGTACACATAGGAAAGTGGCGGACAGAGTGGGCAGGAGAAATGGACCTTGCAGCGGAAAGGACAGAGAGGCGAGAAAGAGAAGCAAACTCCAGAGTCGCGATGAGAGCAACCTGTCATTTCAGCTGACACCTATACAGCCTCAGCTTGGACCCGGTTTTTCTTCTCTTCCGTTCAGCTAAAATTGTCATATTCGACATGCGAGGTTACATTCTCTATGTGAGCATCAAGAAGAGCAGCATCCACTATTCAAGACACATCTTAGTTTCATGATGACGTACAGTCCAGCTTGCACTGGTTAGTCCTGGCTCGACTCTGGACGTGTCTGTGTTCCGACGGAGAGAAGAAAAGTGTTTTGCAGCATCAGAAATTCAAAACTGACCCCAAATCAGCGAGAGAGTTTGTAGCTAATCCCCGTTTCACCTCGCTGTTCGGTCCAAACACTCCATTTTATATAAACTGAAGCGCCTTGCCATGGGTATTCATACTTATGGCAAGTTTTTCCACATTTTTCACAATTTAGCAAAGCAGTTGCCACAGCATGATGCCACCACCATGTTTTACCATAGGGAGAGTTTACTCAGTGGTCTGACTAATGTTGCTAACATGCATAACGATTCACACGGAGGCCAAAACATTTCATCGTCTTCCCATCTGACCAAAGCACCTTTTCACACACTTACTCTCTGTCCCCTACATGGCTTTCTGCATGACCATTTCCATGTCAGCTAAAATGTTACATTTTGGTCCAATGTTCGCATTGTTAGCATATAGCATGGACTATATGCCAAGTACGTGGCCTCTAAAGGCTATTGGTTGTACCGGATTTCGAGTTGATCTACTGTGGTACTTAAAATGCAATGACAAACCTATCAAGTTTATTTGTACAGAACAAATAAACTTGTGCTATACAAGTTTAGTTGTGTTGCATATGTATATTTTTGTGCACGTAAAAGCACATAAATACAAAGACATAAAAGACACCACAGAGTAAACCAGTAAACATTACATTTTGTCAAGAGCCATCATTCATTATGGTTCAAAAGCAACAACTCCAAATAGGTGGGTTTTTAGTCTTGATTTAAAGGAACTCAGCGTTTCGTCAGTTTTGCAGTTTTCTAGATTTTCTGGTTTGTCCCAGATTGCTGGTGCACAGAAGCTGAATGCTGCTTCTTCATGTTTGGTTTTCTGGTTCTGGTTATGGCGGTGAATGTTTTAAATGCAACGAGAACAAATGTGAGAATATGTTGGCAAACCATTATAGAAGGTACATAATGCTGCTATATGAGTTATTTTTCACAAAGCAAGCATCAGTGTTTCCCCTACTGTACCCATAATGGGAATGTGTGTCTGGGCCGGTACATATCTTGTCTGAGGGATTGTGTACTGTAACATGTTCACCCCCCCCCCACCCCACACACACACACACACACCCAGTGTTTCTCTGTAATCAGGGCTGGATGGGCTCATTATTAACTGCGGCAGGCCACTCGTGTGACATGGGAGAGGGAGAAATTAGCAGCTGTCATCCAGTGATGAGTTCATTTCCTGACAGGCCTTTGCTCTGAAGAATCCTGCTGCAGACGACCAGACAGCTGATGGAAACCTGCCGCCGGAGCTTAATTGGAGAGCCGGAAAAGGCCAGGAGGGAAGTAGGGGAGGGGGCAGTGGGGGGGTGGGGTGGGGTGAGGGTAGGATGCAGAGTAAGGTGAGGAAGAACGTAGAGTGTGAAATGTAATGTTTAGAGCATATATCCTGTCAAAAGGGAAGCAGAATTTTGACATTCTTCAGTTTTTCTCTATTGTTTTTATATTTACTGTAAAGGAGGCTGAGGAATATTTGAGAGCTATCAGCTGCCTCGCTAAGTTCAGTGGCACCTTAGGAAGAAAAAAAAACATTAGTTGGGTCTTTCTCATTCTTAGCTTATTAAATTATTAAGCTGTTGTGGAAAGTCCAAAGAGCCACTTGTGGCAGGCCAACACTTGTTGTGCAATATTTGTTTAGTGGAAGGAAAACGTTGGCTTCACATTTTTAGATTTTAAACAGGAATGTCTAAAAGATGTTTTATTGAGCCATTACGAGTCCCCGCATTTCTCATCAACTCTGAGCCGTTTCCCTGTGCCTGCTGAAAGGAAGCATCCCCACATCATGATGACCCCACCACCAACAACGTGTTTTACTGTGGTTTGTACTTCAAACCAAAAAGTTACATTTTGTTTCCTTCTAACAGTAGTTTGCTGTCTACTGTTGTTTCCTTCCCACTCTTCCTTAAAGCTGCAGCATTCAACTGTTGTAGAAAAAATATTTTTTCTATATTCATTAAACCTGTCACTGTTTTATGACGGTATAGTCTGAGAAGTAAAATCTGTGAAAAAACTGAGCTCCTCTGCCTTCTGTCTGTACTCCTACTGCCATCAGCAGAAGTCCACCACTCTGTAAGAAACAAACAATCAGGGCCAGGAGGAGGGTCTTAGTGCTGTCACTCATTCTTACGTACCTGCTCACACTCTTCCCTTTGCTCTCTGCAGCGCTACAGCTCATACCCAACAGCAGAACTTGCATATGTGCTAAAGCTAATTAGCTTGACCGCCGACAACGGCAGATAAACAAGCTTCCTGATATGGTAGATAGTTTCTCCTCCATTAACACTTTGAGCAGCATGTACACAAGCATGTATGGCAGCGCTAATACCTTCCTACTGGCTCTGATTGGTTGATTCTGCTCAGCAGCGATGCATTTCTACAGAAGATAATGGTAGCAGAGGAGCTCAAATTGTTTCACAGTTTGGCTGTCTCATCATGCTGTCACAACATGGCGGCAGTTTATATTTTTAAAAAAACACGCTTATTAGATTCAACAAATCCACTTCACATTTCTGCACTACTTTGTCTTAGTTTTGCATTGACATTTGTGGTTTTAAAGTCTAAATGAGAAAAAATACTGTTCTGTTTGGACCATGTACTAATTAACTGGATTCATATTTATGCCTCAATTCACTTGTAAAATTTTCTTATCCTTTTGCTTCCGCTTCACCATCGATCACACAAGATTTCTAAAATGCATCGAGGTTTGTTGCTGTCACTAGACAAAGTGTGAAAATAAGTTCAGAGGGTAAGAATATTATTTGCAGGGAAACTAACAAAAAAAACCCAACTTGCACTCTGTCCTGAGGGGAACTCTCGTCCTTCTTTTGAGGACAACAGACGGCGACAGAAGTGCACGTAAAGGCCTCCCTCTCTCTCGCTCTCTCTGTTTTCCTGAGCGTGATAAATATGGCAATTCTGTTTAGTCGCCATCTCTGGAAAACATATCTGCCCGAGGATCATTTTCCTAATGTCCCCACTATTAGTTCTGGCTACCCCGTGGCAGTATTAACATGCTCTGCTTGTGTGTGTGTTTGTGTCTGAGAGACAGTCGGAGTCCTCAGGGTTTCAGGTACAATTCTATTAAACCCGACTTGTTTGTTTATTTCCTGTGCGTCTCCAGCTGCACGCGCGCTGTGCGTCTCCAGCTGCACGCGCCCTGCTCGCTCGCTACGTTTCGCCCGTGTTAGCAGTGGGCCCGCCGCGTCGTGGCGTTCAGAACCCCAGCGTTTGTTGTTTGTGTCGTTTTTCATTTTGCGGCTATAAATCGATAGCTGTTAAGAGACGCTGCGGTGGAGCGCCGGGGAAGCCACGGTTCGGTTGTGGTTCGCCTCCTGATATGGGAGTTGTTATGGTAAAACGAATATGGGGGATATTTGAGGGGTGAGCCCTGCTTGAATCTTCTCCCCTTCTCTTACTTTCTGTGCGCTATGCGCCTCTGCATTTGTGTCTTTGATCGTGTTAATCCCTGCCTAGCCGCCCCCCCGCACACCCCACCCCCCCCCACCCCACACACACCTCCACACACACACACACACCCACACCCCAGCCCACACACCTCCATGCTTGACAGAAAATTGACAACCCACTCCATCGGAGACCCCGCCTCCGGAACGGCGAGCGTTCCTCATTCCCGCGCTGAGCCGCCTCAATACAGGAGTAAAATAAAGAAAGCACTTGGGGGAGGCTGGCGTTCCCATTGACAGTCTGCAGCACTTCATTAAGGAGGCGCAGTGATTGAAAGGGGATCTGATTAGCCGCTTATGGGGAAATAGCAATGTTTCGGCCTTGAACCGCAAACTACTGTAAGTGCTCTTTAATTAGCCACACAACACTGAAAAATAACACTTCAAATCATAAAAAAAATAAAAAATGGATGCGAACGACGGAAAAAGAAAAAAATGACTCTCCGGAGAGCAGATCGGCGGGAGGCCGAATCCCCTGCTATGCCTTTCCAAAAGCACCACTGCTGCAGGACAAGGGGTGCCACATAAGACGACCTTGATACAGGCTCTGATTTCACTTCCCAATTCAATGCTGCAAGAAAGTATTCACACTCCCGAGCCTAGTAACTGGTTGATCCACCCCTGGCAGCAGCAGCCACCATTTGGCGCTTGAGATAATGATGGGAAAGGGGGATTTTTGGCCAACTTTTCTTTGCAGAACAGTTTTAATTCAGCCATATTGGATGTTGTGAGGTCAATCACCAGCATCTCAATTAGATCTGAGTTTAAAATGTGACAAAGTCCTGGTGAAATTGGACTTTAAAGGTTTGATTTTCATGACTGTCAAGTCATCCACATTCTGAAGCAGCAAAGTAACTCCAAACCACCTCAATACCACCACTCGCCTTGTAGATACGATGTTATTAATCTAAAACGCTGCCTTAGTTTAATGCCAAAAGTATACACCTTCCAGAAAGATCAACTTTTGCTGAACCCACAGATTAGATTCCTAAAGTCTTGGGATCAGGAGGACTTTTGAGAAATATCAGATGGGGTTTTGTGTTTTACTTCAGATCCTTCAGATTTACTTTCTTATTGCTGAATCACAAAAACGGTCAATTGAGGAAAGGGAAGCTAGCAATGTTTCAGGTGTTGCTCTGGGTTCTTTTTAGACCTCATGGCTGAGCGGATTTCTTCATTACCCATCATGGGTTACTATAGACCCATAGCTTTAGATCTAAAACCATTTTGAGAATTGTAGATTTTGATTGCTTTGTTTCTCATCTGTCTCCAGGTTTTTTTAGATTGTAACTTAACACTTTTTCTGCTCTTTTAACCTGATTCATGTTGTCAGGCAGGTTCTGTTTATGCAGGTCAAGCAGTTATCGGGCCTGGATTTGGCCAGGAAACAAAAACGTGGTTGATCAGTTATTCTATGACTAATGGTTGCATAGATGTTATCTCATAAATAAACCGATATTTTATTCTTATAGATTTCCTCTAATTAATTTCCTTCTTGTATTTACTCTGGTCAGTTTTGCCTTCTATTAAAATTTGTGTCATGATATAGAACATTTAAACGCAACAAAAAACGCAACCAAGAAATCTCTCAAGTGAGTAAATACTTTTTTCATGTCGCTGTGTTTAGTTTGACAAAAACAAAAACAACGGCAAAAGCGGAAACATGTCAACTCGATCAGGTTAATTTGAGATCTGCACACGGTTTGATTCACGTGCATCGCCTCTGCGAATTCCACATCCTGAGCGGCGCCAACACATTACTCTGTTTAGATAGCAGATCTTCACTGTCAGTCTGTGATAACACCTTTCCACAGAGCTGATGCAGCCATCTGCTTCGTATCAACACAGCCGCATAGGGGTTAATTCTGTTGGTTTAGTCACTTTAGCAAAACAAACACCGTGACAGACGAGGAGAGGAGACCCATGATGTGATTTTTCTTGATTCCAAAAATATGTCAGGATAAAGCAAAAATCTAATTTGGCAACAAAAAAAGTGTTTCACTTCAGCTGTAAATATTTCTAAGAATCAGAAACCAGATCGAGCCTGTAGCTGCAGTGGAAGTACCAGTGAATAACGCACCTAATAATCTCAGAGAGGTCAGAGGTCGTTGATAAAGTTTCTGTTAACTTCTCATCTTTGTTGCACTTCATAGCAGTTGTGTAAGGAAAGATTATAAGTCATAAAAATGAGGTTGTTAGCTGCTGATAGCAAAGAAAAACCTCCCAGTTTATTGTCGTCGGTACTGATAAGGTATGAGCAGCGTGTACACCAGTTGATAGACAGTGCTAAGACCTTCCTCCTGGGTCTGACTGTTTTTTTCTGACTGGGAGCAGTGCATTTCTGCAGATGGCAGTCGGACCACTGAATCTTGTCATGAGATAATGTCAGTTTTACCAAATATGTAAAAAGAATTAAAGAAAAAATAAATTAAAAGTTGCATTCTGCAGATTTAACATGATTTATGCCTGGAGAACTTACAATTCCAAAAGGTAAAAATACTGTTTTTCGTTGTTGTTTTCACAAGTCCACAAAACATATACAAGTACTATTTCTTAAGCAAGCAACACTCATAATACTAACAAAAAATTTGATTAAGTTTGTATTTTAGCCTTTTAAACCAAACACCATCTCTTTTTTTTTTTTGAGAACACATTGTTCCTCAAAAACAATACGAGTCAGATCTTTCCCTAAGTTCTACCCAAACTCGTAGTTTTCCTCCAGCTCTCCTGTAGCGGTGTCTTTCAAAACAGGACGTAATTGCAGTGAACTTTCTTTCCAGGCTCCCTGACCGTCAGCTTCTAACCATCTTGCATGGTAATTCAGCCCAACATTTGTGGAGTGCAGCCCTGGGAGTCCCCTGGTGGCCCCTGCTTTTGCAGTAACAAGCATGGGGGGCCCCTGTGGTAAGTGCACTCAAGGGACGCAGGCTCTGATCTGGCCGTCCCAGGGGCCCTGTTAATTTCTGCTCTGCTCAGAGAGCCTCGCCACCCTCTGCTGCTCTCTTTTCCTCGTCCTTTCTTATACTGTAACTCTTTTCGTCCCTTCTTCTTTATCCTCCTGTCTCCCTCCCGTTCTCTCTCTCTTTTTCCGTATGTAGAAGGTGTGCTGTCAACAGGGAACTTGGTCAGTCTCATTAAAGAGCTGGTGGAGGCTGTGATGGTGACAGAGACGTGCGGATCAGTGGCAGGGCGGTGTCATGGTTGGAGAAACAGTCCATTAACCAAACTCCTGATATTCGGTTGAAATATCATCTGGAATTAGCCTGGAGTCTTGGGGAATTTCCGCCATATTAGATCGGCACAATACGAGGCCAAGGTGAAATCCTGAAGTGTGTAGGCTGGAAGTGGAAGGGCATCCAGCACCTCTGGCTTTCTGCAGGAGTATGTTTGGGTATGCTCATTGTGTGTATTCCAAGTATATTACCACAGCGTAGCATTATGAATATAAAAACTAATGAGTTTCAAAACAAGAAGGTACGTTCCTTTAACCCACACAGGATATTCGACAAAACAGAGGAAGCACCGGGTTACTGAAGTGATTCCCACACATACACACTTCATGTTTGCCCCCATTGCATATTAGTTGAGGCAATTTCTGCAGCACTTACCCTTTTTTTGTTTGTTTGTTTCCGCCTTGCGGTGTGGACTTGTAGAAAAAGGGCAACAAAAAGTTGCACACACCACATCCTATTCTAATTAACTATTTACATAGTCGGCAGTGATCCTGATAATGGTTGGCTTGTGACCACAGGCGGACACAATAATAATAGATGTGGGTAAGCTAGTTAGAAGTGACTAGTTTATCCTGTATGCTGTGTCTTAGACCACCGGCAATCAAGAGGCTGAAGTTGCTTTTATTTCCTAAAGTGTCCAGCAAACATATCCTGAAACTTTTGATCCCATCAACAAGAATCACTCAAATTGTTCA
This sequence comes from Phalloptychus januarius, assembly GCA_902982915.1. Classification (NCBI taxonomy): domain Eukaryota; kingdom Metazoa; phylum Chordata; class Actinopteri; order Cyprinodontiformes; family Poeciliidae; genus Phalloptychus; species Phalloptychus januarius. Next base: position 12,669,044 of record CADWAE010000481.1, read on the forward strand.
TGAGAAGGCTTTTTAACACCGTAAACCTTTGAGTTTGGTATCTTTGCAAGCATTTTTGCCCCAATTTTCCCTTTTTCTCCACTCCCCTCCTTCCAGTGCCCTCCCTGGCCCAGGCCAAGACGGGGCTTGAGCACAACGAACCCGGGGAGGGTCAAGGGTAGACAAGGGGGAGGAGGACAGGGAAGGCGCTCATATCATGCCGGGCGACTCCACGGGAGTGATAAGAGCGAATAAGCTGTCAGCGTGGGCGTCAGATGGGCCTTATTGTTCATATTTAGATGGAGGAACAATGGCGGGGTGTCAGGCGCCTATAGTTCATAATCTGCTGATGCTGACCAAGTGTCAGTGTGATCCATGAGCACAGAGGCTCCTGAATCCTTAAGCAATCCCCCGTAGGAATGTCATGGGGGAGAGTACAAATGGGACAGCATCTGCTGGACTATAGATAGATAGGTATAGCAGTAAGATAGAGAGAGTAGGGAGCGTAAGGAGGGCAAGGAAAAGAGCGAGTACGCGGACGATAGAAGAGAGGAGTGATGCAAAACAAAACGCATTGAAGGGATTTTGCCAAATCATCAATAGAGCTACATTTTTCTGCAGAAAAAACAGAAAAGAAGGGAAACCTGCTAATTGTGAACGACTATGGAGGACAGCACCTGCAAGGAGAGAGAGGGAGGCAGGGTAGATGGATGGATACTGGACTTAAAAGGGTGGGGGTTGAGGGGGGATTGGGTGAAACAGTGCACTGATTGTGCACAGGCCTTTAGCTGTGTGAGCTCCCTCCTGCAGGTAAGACAAGGAGGAGAATGGGTGTCAGATTAGAAGGAGGCCCTGAGAGCTACTTGCCCCCACAATGAAGGCTTGATTCCGGGCAGAGAGATGCCCCCGAGACGCCGGCAGCGCCCTGGAGCCGTCAGAGCCTATCAGCCACTCTTCTAGAACCGGCATGATGGAAATGCAGCCGACTCTGTCCTCACACCACCTCCTCTGTGACAGATGACAATTAAACGGGATTCTTTGATGGAGTTTTTGAGCGGATCGCATCATTCTGGATGGTGTACGTGCGTGTGTGTATGTGAGTGCACGCGGTGACAGAGCTTTGAAGAATTGTAAAGAGGCACGCAAAGCTGCACACACACATGCAAACTCTCAAGTCGCACATTGCTCCGGAGCTCTTAAATGTGTCACAATGAGAATGGCCCCCCTTAGGCATTCTTCATTTACTGTCACAACCATTAGACATGGAAGCGGAGAAAAATAAGAGATGGTATCAGTAACGCATGAGCTACAGTAATTAGCCTCCCGATGCAAGTGTGTGTACGCGTTTGTGTGACAGATGCTGTGTTAATACACACACACACGCAGATGCACGCACGCGTACGCACACACATACCAGGATACTCTACATCTGCTGAGGGCTCTCATCAACAAGAGCGGTGTAAACTGGAATTACCGTTTTTAAGGCCTGAGATTTTCTAAATTATATATTATCTCCAAAGACTCACAGTCATACTATAAGCTATGTTAATGCTTCAATTAGTTTATGAGCTGACATGAGACTTAATGGGACCCTTATCACACCAAGACTATTCCATCCAAGCCTTCAGATCTTCATTTTTTCCCCCTCCTGCTCTTATTCTTTGTGCTTCCACCTTAGCATCTTCTCACATCTGTCCGTGTATAGTGTCTAACTGTGTAGTTTTATTTATTTTTTTCCCAGGAGTATGTTGTTCCCCTAACCTAGCTTTGACGTGTCAAGAAGCTATGGGATCTGTTAATACTTCCTGTCATTAGGGGCTCGTTATCACGGCAGCCACAAGCAACTTCATTATCTTTACAGATCTGTTGTGGTAATGAATAATAATGGTATACTGATTACCAGACTGCATGAAGGCTCTGTTTTGTGACAGACTTGCTAAAGTTCATATGGAGTTGCATCTGAATTGCAACTCCATACGGAGTAACACGGTATAGGGAGGCAAAGAGTTGGGCTAAAGTATGTGGTTACGCTGATGACATTGTTCTTTACTGATAAAAAAGTAGGCAAGAACTTTTTTTAATTTAGGAGCTACAAAGAAAATCATTAACCAGTTGTGACATTCTTACAATGGTAACAAATCATTGTCATGGCAACAAATCATTGTCATGGCTCGTCTGTCACCCTGTCACAGTTTTTTTTTTACTTCCTGCTCTCCTACGGGAGTGGCTTCCTCCGATGACAACTGAGTGTCTAATAACACAAGAATCTTTTCCACATTAAGACACAAAGAGTTTCATTGATAGATCTTTTTCTAACTTGTCACACAGTGCGCCGAGCTGTCTTTATGAGTCTGTCAACACAAGAGGGCAATATAAGAACTACTTTCTTCAAAATAAGTCTCAAACATCTAGACTTATTCCACCATAGTGTGGATAGAACTTCCTGAGACACAGCAGGAAACACTTTAGTATTTTAATATCAGTTGGTCTGAGGATATTTAGGAGACAAGATCTAAACTACAAGAGAAACCTAATTAATTTTTTTTTAAATAATGTTTTTCATTCTCTCATACGTTCCTTGTTTCTGCTAGTCTTTTTTAGGACCATGAAGAACTGGCATCTTTTCCAGCATTGACACAGGAAATAGCTGGTTTACACCTTGGACAGATTTCTAGTCAACCCCTTCATTCCCTCATTTCATACCCAACTCCTGTCATTTCATCCAGTTGTCTCCTGATCAAAGACTTGTTTTTGCAGTTAGAAAACATTCAAACCCAGTCCTTTGTGCAGCTTCAAAGCCTTGCTTCTTGTAAACTCAACATTAAGATAAGTTCTTTCAATCGGGTCAGTAAAGTATCAATCGCAGTTGTTACATTCTTGTAAAGCAGAAAACAAACAATCACTTCTATCACCAGATTTATAATGGGCTTTTGTGACACTATCTTGAAGGAGTTCTGAGGATGCAATATCATAGTTTCACGGCAGCGGTACAACACTCTCTTGAACCTTCATGGAATCAAACAAAAGTAAAATAAGTCCCGCGAACCTTGAGTTAAATCTATTTCACAAGCTGGGCTACAATCTGTAATACAGACTGGATAAAAGCAGAGTCTGCAAAGGCAAATACAACATCATTTTTGTCATAATAAAAACTGATCAGGTGGATTTCTATGTGGTCCTAGCTTTACAAAACAAACAAGAGAAGGCGAGCAATAAAAGAGGGTTTCTTGAAAATATGGAGTCATATCAGGTTGTCCATAGAACAGACGATGCATGGAAAAAGACAGAGACCCAAAAAAACAACAAAAAAAACACATCAATCTAAATTCCAGCCAGTGTTATTTTACTCACCATTTCAAAAACACCACTGATTGCTCTCTTGCAATAATATTTACATGTTCAGTCATACGTGTGTGTCATGTGTACGTTCTGATGTTGCTGCGTAACATCAATGAATATAAATACAGTATGCAGAGAGGTACGGGGAGCAGCTGTGATCCACTTCCTGGATCCTGGATCTTGTTACCGAGCTCACCTCGGGGCCTTCCACCGCCGCTGTCGTTACCCCGCGTTCGCCTTAGTCCATGATCTGCTTAGCATCAGGCATCACAGAGCAACATCCATACAAACACACAGCCGTCAGGGTGCAGCTTGGCACGCAGCGACGTCGAGGCTCTGAATGCTATGCCAAATGCCGCTGACATCAATGGCAGCTTAGCCAGCCCTTTGAGTGCACTCCCAAAGGCAGGGGTCGCTTACTCGGTAATCAGCGAACAGATCCCGTAGCTCCTGCAAGACGCTCAACCAGACGTGCGGAGGAATGAACTGGCACCCAAAAAAACGCGACGGCTAAAAGCACAAAAGGACATGAAAGATTTGAGCGATAGAATTCGGTTAGTTGGAAAAGTTTTCACAGCATTTGAACCTCGCCACCCCACATCCTGTTTTGGGTTTTTAATCCTGGAAGGAAACTTGTTAGCGGCAGCAGGAGACCTAAGACCAGAGTGGAAGCTTGCCAGTCAGAGCAGCAGGGAAATGATTCGGATCACAGAATATTTATGAGGTAGAATGGCTTAGTCAAAGTACGGACTTAAATCTAGCGGAGAATATGTGGCAAAGCTTGAAAAATGAATGTTCGCAGATGCTTTTCCAATCAATCTGACTCAGCTTGAGCTAATTTGCAGGGAAGATTGGGCAAAAACTTTGTGATGTCAAATACATACATTAAAAGACATTTAATCTATAGAAGTGCAGCAAAAGAGATGAATATATATTTGTTATATAAATATATATATTTTTTATATATATTTGCAAATGGGGGGCTGCACAGTCGCACAGATGGTAGAGCTGTTGCCTTGCAGCAAGAAGGTTCTGGGTTCGATTCCCAGCCCGAGGTCTTTCTGCATGGTGTTTGCATGTTCTCCCTGTGCATGTGTGGATTCTCTCCAGTTATTCTGGCTTCCTCCCAAAGTCCAAAAACATGACTGTCAGGTTAATTGGCCAAATTTTCCCTAGGTGTGAGTGTGTGTCTCTGTGTTGCCCTGCAACAGATTGGCGACCTGTCCAGGGTGACCCCACCTCTTGCCCGGAACGTTAGCTGGAGATAGGAACCAGCACCTCCCAACCCCACTAAGGGACAAGGGAGTATAGAGGGATGGATGGATGGATTTTGCAACTGAATGTATGTATAAAACATTAGCAAAAACATCCACGTTTTCACTCCCACCCTACTTCGCGTTTGATAATCTAATGTAATCCCAGGGAAATACAAGTGAGCAGTGGTCAGGATGCTGTAAACTGTGAAAACTTTCAATGCATATGAACAGTTTTGCAAGGACCTACAAAGTCAAATTAAGATTTATAAATGCAAATTTAAATTCAATTCCAGTTCTGTGGAGGAACTACCTGTGAATTTGTGTTGGTGTGACAAAAGCGATGCTCAACATTTCCATTGATGTGTGCAAAATTTAGAACTGCAAGCCAAAAATAGGACGTTTTATGTTTTATATTATTATCCAGTAATTTAGAATTAAATATTTAAAATCAATTTCTCAGTACTAGAAAACCCAAGTCACTTTGTACATACTTTCCCATATAAAGAAACGCTCAACATGATTCCTCTGTTCTCAAACTTCTCTAAACACCTGTGATGTGCTCTCTTTATTGGGAGTGATTGCGTACTGACAAGTGCAACACCGATGCACTGCTGACATCAGCATGGTCACGTCTAAAATGTGTCACATTTCTCATGAATGGAATAAAAACACGAGCTCGGGGTGCAAAAAAGCCGTCATTGTGTTCTCAGGACTCAACACTGGGACTTAAATTGAATGAAAGCAGGAGGCTGTGGGTGATCTTTGACATACATTCCTTGTTTTGCCCCGGAGGATGGAAGCAAGCCAACGAACACCTCCGCATATCACGCATTTCACTGAATTCTGCGTCGCAGGCGTTGGACTTATTCAGAAGAAATGTCGCTCTTGAATGCTCGTATCTCGACAGCACACATTAGGAAGCACACTTTCGCAGTGCGAAAGCATCGTGTCTTTTAAAGCCACAAAGGCAACAGAAGTCAGAATCAGACTAAATATCATGTAACGATCCTTGTTTCTGAAAATACCCATCACGCGGGTTGGTCCAAGCTTCTTCAGAGGCTTCAGGCAGTCTCAGCTGCTCCTGTCTGCGCATGTAAATATAGATGGTCCTGATGAAGTTGAGATCTGTGGGGGCCAGGCCATCTGCTGCAGGACTCGGTGTTCTTCTTGATGCTGAAGATAGCTCTGCATGACTGTCGCAGCCTGTTGTCATGCCACCGGATCGATTTAGCTCCAATCACACGTCTCCCTGATGGTGCTGTGTGATGTGGCTGCCTGCATGTCCTAGGAGCTTAGAACGCACCACTTAGCGTGAGGCAAAAAGTTTACATCATTCAACTCACATTGTGAGCAATGATCCAGTGGTTTGGTTGAATTAAGTTGATTTTTTTTTAACAAAAAGAAAATGATCCATTAGTAGTAAAAGTTCACCTGGCCTGATTAATCCAATCCAGTCTCAATAAAACTATCTTGAGATTAAACTTAGTTATACACTGTTTGTTGAATTTATTCCAATCGAATTCAGATAAACTCACCCCAAATGTAATCCAGGCCAATGCTATTATCTCAGTTAGATGAAATTAGTTTGTAAATATAGGTTGCATTCATATCAGCTGTGTTTAGTCCAATATGATTAAACTACAGCTTAAAGGCCCAGTTCATTTGGGGAGGTGTGAATGTATAATTGAACTCAGGTCAAAGAAAAAAAAAGCTAAATATGGTCCACCTAAAAACCCGGGTCTTGGTTCAGTTGAAGTGAACTCTGGTGCAGTTCAAATACTTATGTGAACGCAAGTGGATTAGAGAACCAGACTATGCCGCAGGGCATTCTGGGTAAACACAGGAGTCTAATGCAAGAGAGAGAAATTGTATGTCGTCTTTTACCAAAGACAAAATTCTACAGAGTTTAATTTGTAAAACATCTGAAAACCATTTTCCTTCTGTAGGTCAATAGTTTAATGATATTATGAATACAAGAACTCAGGTTGTGGTAGCTTTGCTCACGCATACACTTAAACCACTTCTATATAGGATCCATGCCTGCTTTGTTCCTTCAAAAGCTGTGCTTGCACTCGGTCCCTTAGCTTCCTAATGGCAATATTTCTGAAATGTTAACCGAGTCACTAGAAGAGCCTCTTGCCTCAGCTAGGTGTGGCAACGATCTGCGAGGTTGGCCTCAGTCATCACTTCAGGCAAAAGAAGACGGTGGGAGTGAGGGCCCTGGAGAGCTCCAGGTGGAAAAACAGTGAGCAGAAGAGCACCTACAGCAGAGCTACAGAGAAACTACAGAACATCCTCTGCACTGGAGGTGGCTGTCAGGGAGTTCGCTAACCGCCTCAGGGTCAATTCAGTATTCTGACTGCCGGTCAGCTCCAAACTTCCATTACAGTGCCATTACTTTTTTAACTCTGGTAGTGAAAACACAGTTGACTGAGGCTTCCAGCTGGCATGTGAGGATCAGGCAATATTTGCATCAGACTATAAACCCTTCAATCAAAATATCAAAATATCTGTTTCTGAAAAAAAAAGTACATGTGGCAGTTTGCTGACAGCCAGACAACAAAGATGTAGAAACCTCCTCTACATTGTGAAGACACAGCTACACAGTGTCTTGCAAAAGTATTAATACCCCTTTTTAACATGTGTTGCAAGAACTTTATGTATTTAGCGAGACTTCATGGGATAGACTAACAGAAAGTAGAGCATAACTTTGAGGTGGATGGAAAATATATGTGTTGGACTTTGGAAAGAAAGTGAAGTACACAGGGAGAACTGGTGTATTCAAGGAGAGAACTTTCAAACGCAACACAGAAAGGCTGAGAATCCAGGGCATTCTTATTGCAAGGCATCGGTGCCATCAGCTGAGCCACCATGCAGTCTGGAGTTGTAACCTGAGAGGAGAAAACAATAAACTATCCATGGCCGAAACACTATACCTTACCATGAACACACCCTGTCATCATACTGTAGGGATGTTATCATAGCAAATACTTTTCAGAGTTGAAAGAAAAATTGTTGAAGCTAAGTACAAGACAATACTGGGGGAAAAATTCAAGACTTGGATGGAGGTTGTGAATACTTTTCAAAGGTCCGTATCATTTCTCTCTATATCTACCACATAGCTTTTCCTTCATAGACTATCATGTATGTCCGTTGGTCATAGTAGTTTCTTTATTACTTGAGAAAAGATAATTGACTGAAAACTTTCTGGTTTCTTGTTTGAAGCACCTACAGTCAGTTGAAATATGTAGAAAATTATTGTCTGAAAGTCAGTCATTATGACAATGAAGGAGATTTCTCACTAAAATGAAGTCAAACATGCGTTCAGCTGAATAATCCCACGTCAACACATCCGGATCACAGCAAAAATAATGCCTCTCAAACAACTCTCTTGCCAATTTAAAAGAGCAACTGAAGTAAATGATGGATGTGCCCTCCTGAAAATTGTGTGCGGTAAAACATATTAGTCGAGGCGATGTTTTATTGCTTAATTGAGTGCAGTTCCAGCAGGCTCTGTAAATGAGGAGCGACAGTAGGCGTTATCGTGGCGCGCCCTGTGTAATTACGTTCGAAGAAGGTGAACCCTCCACAAACAGCAGCGTTTAGATGAATGTACAGCCATAGAAGCTGCTTTATTTCCCAGCTTCTCTTTGTCAGAAGGGGAACAGACAGTCTTCCGCTGAACGGCAGAACGTCCAGACGGTTTGCGTGTCACCGCTGGCACATGTAACACCTTGCTGTCAAAGGCAAAAACAAGCACAGTCCTGGTGAGAGGTGTAATCATGTTCAGGGCAATTAGACAGGTTTGTTGTTCTCTGCAGCCATGTTATGCACCTGTGGGATGCTGATTGACTCAACAATCTAATTAGGTTTCGTTATGTACGGCTTGGCAACGTGTTACAATTGGCAGTGAGGCTCTTACGGTATAGCGGGCCGCCTGCCCCCAGCCTCGATGTGTTTTGTTCTTTAGCTCTGAACTCCTGCGATTGCCTTGTGAAACAAAAAGACACGCGTTAAAAAGGTTTCATTGTGTCATAATGCGGCCTTTTTCTTGTTTTTAATAGAATTCTACATCAAGATAAGGAAAAGGTATATCAGCCAACTCTTGCTTATGGGGTTGACGAAGAAAACAAATGGGCAAAAAAGACAAAATTTGCTTTCAGTTTTAAATGGTATTTAAGGTTAAATGGGGTTCACTTGCTTGTTTTCTATGGGTAAATACCTTAAGCAGTTTTTATGGCCATTTTGGAAATCTTAGGCCATGTCACATCTCTCCAAGACAACAGAGCGGGCGGGATTGCTTGAGAAATCTTTGAAATTCCTTGGTCAGCAAGCAATTTTTCTACTTACCAATAGATGAGGAAGTGTCAACTTTCATTAATGTCTTGGGTTTTAAATCAGATACTCACCGCCTATTTAAGATATTTATCTGAAAACTTGTGCCATGTCACCTGATTTCTCCCAAAGCGATCTCTAACATGTCTGACTTCTTAATGGTGTCGTCGCTTCCTGCAGGCTGGCTTTGAGGCATGATAGCCTGACGACTCTACCAGCCTTTGAGCACTCTGTATTCCACGCGTTCTCGCTAGGCCAGCTTAGCTTGTAGGGCTTCCCCAACAGCAGTGGCCCATGCAGCTACATCTCCACATCCTTCCTACGTCTTCATCACAGGATGGGTGAGGACCTCAAATCGGTGAAGTCCTTTTTTGTTTTGCCATCAAAAAACAAGAAGTCTTACTTCCTGTTACATTGGGAATGTGTGAGCTGCCACTGCAGAATTGGCAAAGTATAGGTATCTGATAATCAATGAGTTTTAGCAATAATAACGTACATTTTATTTAGAATGACTATGTAGACAAAAGTACATGCTTCAGGATTATGGAAGGAAACTGGAGAATCAGAGGAAAACTTGCATTTTTCATCGGAAGAATTCATGAGATGGATAGTAAATAAGATTTAAGCAGTAACTTTAGGACAACTTCAAATGTCCTTTGTCTCGTCAAAGTGTTATACCTCACTTTGACGAGATATAACAAGGTATTACAATCAGTTGGTTCTGTGCTAGAAAAAAAAGCCATTCCCTGTAAAATGTTGCATCACCTGAATGAGTTTGATGTCGACTGCCTTTCACACGATTCTTTTTGAGAAAAGCAAACAACAGACAGTAAAACTTACGCCTGCAGTTACGCACAGCTGTTCCAGAGAGGAGAAGGATCCGGAAGCGTGACGCGTCGATGAAAACGGATGGCGCACGAAGATCCGAGAATGGACTCTATGAGGGGCAAAGTCTCCAAAGACTAATTATTCCTGTGACAAAGTGAAAACACTGCCATTGTGGTCCTCGCTCCACCCAATCACACATGTAGCATTAAACTGTAAAAAAAAAAAAAAAAAAGAAATAACTTGTTCATCTCTGAAACAGACCTTTATTTTTTTTACATAATCTTAAGCGAGTGCAAAGGAGAGACTCTGATTAAGGTGGCGTACGGTGAAAGAGAATCCACGACATCGCCCACCTTTGGGGCCCTTCTTAAGTGGCCTTAAATAAGATAATAAGGACGATGGGCAGAAAAGAGAGGATTTTGTCTGCTGGCATTGGTGCGACGGCCGTGTTAGCGGTGATATCTTGGAGGAGTGTGGGGAGGGAGGATAGTGTGCCAGTAATGAGACAGGGTTGCCTTCCCTTGCCGGCCTAATTAATCCTACATTTTCATAGAGTATAATCACTGCCCACAGTGCAGCCATCCACTGGCTGGAGAAGAGAGATGTTGGAGGAGTCTTTATCTGTTGCCCTATCTTTCTCTCTTCGTGCTCCATCTTTCTCTCTCCTCCCGTCTCTGCAATTTATTACAGCGGTAGAGTGAAGTGAAACCCCACAGTATGGACCTATCTGTCATCTCTACATTATCAGGAAAACACACTGCCTACCATATTGTGCTACAAGGGGCTCCGGCAAATTACTATTTTTATGGGACATGATAAAGGAAATGCGGCCTTACGTTACCGTCGTGGGGGGAATGGGAAGGATTGAGTGTTTGAGGTTGCTATGTGTTTTGATCTTTGTATTCATGTCTGTGCAGGAAACAATAGTGTTACCTCTGATGGATAGCACAGCAATTGGCCACAATCTCATAAAAATGTGCTCCTATATGGTTAAAACACAATAAAGCATTTAAAATGCAATACACTCCCCACATAATATGGGTGCAGGGGGTAGTAGTTGCTTACGAAAAAAACCCCCAGCAACACTGAGCTAATGGTAGCCATATGCAACGTAAAAAAGTTGTAAAAAATAATCATTTTTTATGACTTTTTCTATGACTTCTTTGTTTCGGACAAATTTGAGGGGTCGAATATTATATTTGTAAATGTTATTCTATTGTCTGCAGAGTTTTATTTTAATTCTATAGGAACAAAAGATCAAACTAAAGAAAATTGTTAAAATGTGCTCTTGTAATCTTGTATGTGCAGCGTCTTGGATGTACACCCACTAAACTTTTTCATGTTACAGCAGCGAACCGTAACTTTATTACTGACATTTTGTGACAAACCAACGCAAAGTAGGAAATAATTGTGAAGTGGAAGGAAAGTGCGAGTAACTTGTTTTCTTTTTTTTCTTACATGTATATGCATCCTACTCCACTGAGTGAATTCTTTATAGATCCATCCTTCTATCGAATTACAACTGCAAGTCTTTGAGGATATGTCTTACCAGCGACCAGAAAAAGTTCCCATTTTTCTTTGCAACATGTCCAATTTCACTGTCCATTCTAAGGGTGCATTCACACCAGCCCTGTTTAGTCTGCTTTAATCAGTCTCTAGTTTGTTTGTATATAAAGTCTGGTTCATTTGGAGAGGTTTGAATACACAATCAAATTCAAATACACACAAGATGTGGTCCTGTCTAAAATATTAATTTCAGACTAATGAGGCTAAAATATACCTAAATAGTGTTACTAGAATTAGTAAGTGTAAATGTGTTAAAAAATACATACCAGAAACAAATAAAAGTGCTGTAACTTTGCCTAAAAGCAGAATAAAATATAGTTTTTAAAAATACTTTAAGTCACCAAAGGTTTTGGGTAAAAATACTGTTTATTTACCGAACGTTTGTTTGAAACATATGTCTAAAAATGTGTTCTTTTCACAACAAAATATGTTGCTGTCCATTTTGTACGTTCTTTTATTTCATTTGTTGACGTAAACGACTGTCCAATCATATGTGTGAGGGCGGGACCAAGTGAGAGGGGTGAAAGGTTAAGTTAGCCTGCCATGCTGTGCTAGAAGGAGGCTGAAAGAGCTACGAAATGGTAATAAAACTGTAATGTTGTGGAATAAGATGACACGTTCTTGAATAACTTGGTGGATTTATTCAACATACCACAGCAAGCACTAACTGAACGAGCACATGCCTTAACCGTTCTCTTCTCCTCTCTTACTTTTCTTATCATTTCCATCTCTCATTGTCAGGGGCTCCACCTAGTGGCGTGGAGTAGTATTACACAACACAACAAAAACACCAATGGATGCAGAGTCGACGTTTTTGGATGAGTGAGTACTTAATGTAAATGCATAAATGAAATGGATGTAAGTGCGTAATGCTAATCGCGAGTTTTGTCCTCTCTCACCGTCTCAGCCGTCCAGGTCCTGGACAAGGCCTCATCTATGCCTCACATCTTAGTAAAGCACGTGCACTTGTTTTCTGCTTGGTTCCAACTGAAGAGGCCATTTATGTTTTTCGGTCACAATGAACACGAACTGAAACGGCCTGAAAAGTTTATTTTTATTTCAGTAAAACACTGAAAAGACTGAAGAACTGAATTTAAAGGGGAACCATTTTGTCAGACTGATATTGTGTGGGTTTTTTATTATTAGTTTGGTTTAATACAAATATTCCACTTGTCTTGAAACACAGCCTAATCTTTTTTTCTTTTTTTGTGCTAATAATATATTTTATGTTCTAAATTCTGCTTTTGATGTTAAATTTTAAGTTATTTCTTAATTTTATTACTATTGATATTAATAAGGTTTAAAATAAAGTACCTCATATTTTTCTTTATTGGAGGCACCACCATAAATAAGTCATAAATAAGCATTAAATGCTGAAAACTGGTTAGTATAGGCTTCCACTTTTTACCACTAATTGTATATCAGTGAGACATTAACGTTCCCAGAGTACAAGTACAGTGGTCCCTCATTTATTGCGGAGGTTCGGTTCTGAAAAAGTCCTTCAATAAACAAAATCCGCCAAGTGGTGACTGTTTAATTTTTTCCTATTCAAATACATGTTAAGGCCTCATAACCCGCTTTGCACTTTTTATAAATCTTTCTAAAACTGTTAACATTTTCCACATTGCCACACAGTTTACACTCTCAGAAACCAACATAATTTTAACATGATGAAATTCTGAATGATTGATTACTCACCCAACACGAGGCTTTAAATAAATCCAGCTTTTTGAAGGAAAAAAAACCCGCCACCACATTTTACTGTAAAGTATTAAAGCAAAAGCGATCAGGAATCGATATGAAAACTGCAGTTTAAGAACACAGGCTGCAACATAGACCGACTCTCTCTTGGTCAATCAAGACACAAAACAAAGCGCTTTGATGTCCATTGACCAATCAAGATACGAAACAAGTGTGACAAAATTCATGGAGTAAAATTTTGTCACAGAATTTAAAAAATGCAGTGCTGCATAAATAAAATCCTCAAAACAGTGAGACCACAGAAGGTGAACTGCGATATGGCGAGGGGCCACTGTATCACCATTACAGAGGGCTAATATCTAGTTACTCGATTGGGTGCTATGCAAAAAAATAACAAAACTCTTGTCAACCTAAAAACCTAGGTGTCTGTTTGATTAAAGTGAACTGTAATGCAAGTGGCCTGGAGACCACTCTAAAACCAGGAAACGAGATTATAGTGCAGGCCACTCTGGGTAAATACAACCAAAGAAAAAACAACACTTGTGTCTGTTTGAAGTAAACCTCCCCTATGTCATGATTTGACCTCCACGTTGTTTCACTGTGGAGATGGTGTGTTCATGGTATTGTTCACTTTTAGTCTTTAAAAACACGAGGTTTTCAGATAGACAGAAGTTAGAATTTTTGAGTGATCCAACCTGAACACCTTTTTGTATGTTTGTTGTGTCCCCTCTGTGGTTCATGGCAAACTTTATATGTAACTACCTCTATCTTTTTTTCAGCAATGGTTTTCTTTGTGCCAGTGTTTACTAAAACAAAACTTTGTGCAGAGCATGACTGCTAGTAGTTATGTTCACAGGCTCTTTCACCTGAGCTGGGTTGTCTCTGCAGTTTATCCAAAGTTAGCATGAACTTCTTGACTTCTCTGATTGATGCCCTCCTTGCCCAGCCTGTCAGATTAGGAGAGTGGCCTAATCTGACAGGCCCTCCTGTCAGATTGGTAGGTCTGCAGTTGTGCCATTTTAAAAAATATGTTTTTAGATGATAGAATCCAAAGGCATCTTACACTTGCATACTTTTCTGATTTTTGTTGGTGTCATTTTGCTTCCACCAAACTTTGTGTTTGGCCACCACATAAAATCCCAATCAAACATGCTGCAACTTGTGGTTGTAGCGTAGCAAAACAGAAAGAACAACCCCTGTATTTTTGCACCTGTAGAGGCACTCTTCAGTGGCCTAAATTTTTGACTCAGATTGGTTTTTGTTCCCGTGACGACTCCCACGCAGCGGAGGCATCAAGGGCACCATGTGCCATTAAAGCCTTGCTGTACAACGACGATCCCCGGGATGATAAAGAGAGGAAAGTAAAAAGTCACATCCTTGTCACATCTCATGATCTCCTGGCTGAAATGTGAGGGCTGCGGAGCCTTGAGGGTGACATCCTCTATATACCAACACAGCGTAACGCACTGAGTAGAACAGGTGGATACAGAGAGAAAGAGAGAGGATAAAGATGGGGCAAATGAAGAAAACTGGCGACTAAGGTTTGCTGTTGGAAATAAAAAAGATGTGGGAAAAGCAACTGATGTCCCTTTATCTCTTTGAAATCCTGCACTGCTCTCCATCTACTTCTGCCTCTCTCTCTCACTCTCCCTCTCTCTCTCAATCGCTGTCGGAGTGAGACAGATACCCCAACCTCAAAGTGACAGGCCCTCAAACGACTTGGCGAGGAAACCAAGCATTAATTAAGTCATTGCCGGACTGTAATTTCCTTGAGAAGGGAAAAAATGCACGAGAAAAGGTTACTGAGACCTTTTCTGTGTCAAAATTACCATTCGTCATGAATATTAATGCACCTAATGAAGACAACCTTTGCTTCATCAAGAATGTTCTGGAGCAGGGTGCCACGCTGATAGACTCTCCCTGGCTGTTTTTCTCCTTCAGTCAGGAGGGGAAACTGGCGCACAGAAACGTGCGTCCACACACACACAAACTGCAGTTTACTCATCTGAATCGCTAGCATGCATCTTTGTTTTGTTTTTTTTCTGTGGAGCTTCTCATCCATCCAGCAGCAAGGTATAATATTTGACATGCTGTTTAGAAAAGAAAGTGCCAGGCATTAACATACAGCACCACAATGGTGATGGTGCGTATTTTTAACTTAATGCTTGTCTGCAGTAGCATATTAACAGAAAGATTTGCTGACAATGCTAGTGATGTGATGGGTTCAGCTAAGCAAAGTAAAAGAGCCTTTTGGCGACATCTTTAATATTTAGAAATCATGATTTTAGGATGATTCTACGTTAAACTGATTGATCCTCTGTTTTGTTTTTAACTAGTATGTACCAATAGAAACAATTTGGGTAATTGAATGAAAACAGTTAAGGTTTGATCAGATTTAACTTTAGACGGTGAGAAAAAATGTGTACGACTTTTTATATGTACGTAACTATCTGGCTTCAGATGTGATTGACACCATTTTCTGTGTTCCTCACAATTTCCAAAACAGTGACTACGCTCCCATTGATCCCAAAATTGTGTCGTTTGGAATTACGAAAATGAATCCATTTAATGGAAGCACACAAATTTTCGAATAAAATTTTCATCGAAATTGGTGTATTTTACAAAAACCTTTGGAAATTTCCAGTTTTTGGAAACTTCTTTTTTCTTTTTTTTTCACATCGCACAAGTCACTGCAGTTTGTATACAGCAGGAAAGTGCTTATTTTTAGGGACTGGCTCAAGCAAAGGTCTCATTACGTCGCAAAGTTCATCAAAAGTTATATTAGTAATTCTAAAGTGTTAAATCCAAAGCTCTTCAGTTAAATTGGTGACTACAATTTCTCCCAAACGCCGCAAATCGAGCTGCTAACAAGTATATTCGCTTCCATGCCTAAATAAGACAGGATGTTTTACATGTCTGCTCCCTGATTTCTGATGAGTTACTGTGTGAACAATCTTATCCATATGTGATTTCACTTGCATTTCTTATTTAATGGAAACATCACAATTGAGAAATAGTTTTTTTTCGACATCAGCAGAATATCAAAAAAGGCTTTGCGCACTAGCTGCATTTGTACTGGAAATGCAGCTAGTGACTTCATCATCATTAAATCAAAGTTGTGTGCGGCATCCCAGTGTTAGAATTTCTTTGTTATGCTTCCTGCTAGGCTACTTCGAGCTACAATCAGCTAAAACCCGGAGAAATCACCCAAAGCCCAATTGTACGATTTTACCAAGTTGCACAACCTTTTGTTGTGCAACCTTACCAGATAGTGACTTCCTCGGAAGTAGAGTGAAGCGGGACGTCTGTTACTTGGACCTGGTAGAGCTCTGTTTTATATTAGAATATGAACATGCCTATTTTCTGTACCCATGTCTTTCATCAAGAAGAAATCTTTGACATTGTGATCATGTTAAGATCCTGAAGTTGAATTTGGCATTGCTACTTGCATCACTGTCGACTTGACTCTCTTTGGGTCCTCAGCACATTGTTCAAGGTAGTTTGCTCTTTAGTCCAAGATGAAGTGTATGTGACACTACGCATGACTCAAGTTTTGCTCCAGACAGAAAGTGCGAGACGGTGACTACTTCAATAGCAAATCTGAGATAAAAACTACATCCCAGTTCCTGCCATGCTCCCCTCAGCAGTATAGACTTTCAGGTTTGGCTTTAACATGAAACTGTCAGGGATGGTAACTTTAAAGACTCATCTGATTAGGACTTCACCTGAAATCATGAGGGAAACAGTGAAATTATCATTTTAAGTGCCGGCCCTACATACACATGCACACACACACACACACACACACACGCTATAGTCGCTACCACTCAGCCGCCATCTTTGCCCTCTTTACTCCTCAATGTCTCTCTCTCTCCCCTAGACACATACCTCTCATTAATTCAGGCCTGTCATATTGACACGCACACATACACACTCGCAGGGTGACAGCTCCTTGCTGAGTGACAGCAGCTCTGTCTGTCTGCTACAGGAAGATCTTCTGCTGCCAACAGTTTTGTAAAGTAAACCTCGACTGTCACTGCGAGAGAGGGAAGGGTCATCTATTCATATGTCTGCCTCCTCAAACTGTAAATAGCTTTCAGAGGTTTCTTCCCTCATCCATTATTAACTGCTTTTAAATTAATGACAGGCTTTTATTTTGCAAACGCGATTGTTCGACTTTGAGTTATCCATCCTGTAGCACTTCCACTCTATCCTGTCATTAGGCTGAGTTGAAAAGAGATTTCATACTATATTATTATTCTCTGTTGTTTTTTTTTTTTTATTCAATTCACTTTCATATTACGAGGTATATCGTTTTTGGTAACGTCTGAAAAACTTCATCCTGTTTGTTAAATTGAAACATTGCAAAGATGTAAGGCTCCTGGTTGTTTATGCGTTAGAAATTGGATTACATTTGATTGTCTACAGTCATTACCTTATTCTTTACAACAATAAAAAAAATACAATCATAATTTTAACATCTGCACTTGAACATTTAAGCAAAAATCTTTGCAGGTGGAGCGTCAATTATTTTCAATTTATTTTGTCTTTGTATTTGTTTCTTTTGGGAACCCAATGATGTGGATTTGGACCGAGTTCAAACTTTACTATCCAAACCAAGTGAGGAGAATAAAACTGCTATTTTAGTCGGATGTTTTGCCAAGGAAACTCTGAGCTGGAGGTGTTTAGAAACCCAAAGGACAGAGACAGAGATGCCTCACTAAAACCTGATGTCACCCCCCCCAAACCCCCATCTCCCCCTTTTTTTTGCCATTATCCGCTTCACATCAGTCTAAAAATAAATAAATAAATTGGCCTTTTGGAGGCATAAAAAGAAAGTTTGCCTTTGTTGTGAGTCTGCATAAGAGAGGCACCATACATTATCATGAATAATACATCCATACCTCCTTTATAGCAACGGGTGGCAGGGATTAGATAAAGCACCATAAATAAGCTTCAAAGCATGCTGTACGCTGGTGTGTTACACCTCACCATACAGGCCTTTCCTTTAATCGCAAACGTACCCTGAGCTGGTGGGGCCCTTTTTGTTGTGACTGCGCCGCTGTCGCTATTAGAGCAGGGTGGCCCCGTTTGTACACACGTATTCATTTACCTAATTAACACGGGAATCACACTGGGAGTCAAATGAAAGCTACCATAGGGGAGTCACCGAGAACAAATCCTGGAGAGGAAGCCCGGCGTCCTACTGTTAGCAGTCACCGCATCACTGGGAAATAAAAGGAAATTTCAAAAAACGATGGAAAGACACCCGGACAGAGCCGTTGGTTATTTGGTCCAGAAAAGACGCAGGTGATGAACTTGCTGTTGTCGACAGCTGTGTATGAATTCAAAGTTATAGTTGAAAATCCACAATGAACCAAGATCTAATTCAACTAATTATTTCCTAGTTTTAAATAATTGGAATCGTCTGCTATTTGTTTGTTTCCCTCCTGAAAAAAAAGCCTCAAATTATGATGAAATTCTTACGGATGTTGAGAATATCTAAAACTCTCACTGAGCGTTTAGATCACCAACCCTGAAGTAATCTGGGTCTGGACTTAGTAGCCAAATTTTAACAAGTTTTGTCCAAAAGAGGAAAATAGTACACTGCATAAGAATTATCTTTGGTATTGGCCTGATATCAATAACAGAACAACAGAAGTGTGCCATCAGTTCAATATATTTTTTAAATAATGGCTGCATGTTCACGTCATCTCCAGGTATTCTGGATTCCTCTCCCTGTATATGTTGGGTTTATTGGTCTCTTTAAATTGTGCTTAGGTTTCAGTGTCTGTATAATGTTCTCCACTTTGCCCTGTGGTGGGTTCATGACCCTTCTAGATTGGACGCCACCTATTAGCCAATGGCCGCTAAAGATAGAGTCACATGAGGAACGTCATGGGGAAAAAAAGCTGGTCTCTCCTGTTCTGAAGTAGCTTTGGCCTCACTGTTTGGTTAATGCTGGACTAAGGTTTAGTGTTTGCTTGAAAAGTTGTAAATCTGTAACAACCAACAGTCAAAGAAAAAAGAAGTTTGAAGTTGTTTGAACTTCTCTATAGTTAATATTCTTCAACTTTAAGTTACAGCAGCAACGATTGATACCGAAATCACAGTCATGTTGAGGACGGCAGCGTTTTAACAGTTTTCACACACACATTTTGAGTAAAACCAGTTCATCTTCGTTGACATACGAGTTAAATGAGGTTTGAACTTCTGCTTTTAGTGGCTGAGAACGTAATCTCTCATAAAAGTTATTTTGGGGTTTTAAACTAGCAACTGACGTAACTTGGCACTAAACCCAGTTTGTCCCACTGCTTGCACGTCTTTAAAATAACAGTTTTATATTTTCTTACTTTAGATTAAATCTAAATTGGATTAAATTGTGCTAAATCTGATTTTGCTACTCCTTCTCTTTTAGACATCTCCAGTTTTAATTATTAAAAGTCAGATAATTAGTTAAGTTCCTTTGCGTTAATGTAGAAGTGATTCTGGGTAGGTTTCATTTCCCCACTCGGGTCCAAAAGCAAGATCGTGCTAAAAATCTGTCAGAGAAATTCTTTGGAGTGGAGAGGTAGATACAAGAGAATTGTAAAGTACTTATATTTGTTTGTTTTTTTTTCTCCTGTCTGTAGTTTAGACAGAGAAGCTAATTGCCTATGTGTGTCATGCTTTTCAAACAGGCGAATATCTCAATATGGATATCCAAACTGCGTGATTCACCTTAATAAATCAAGACTGTTTTTTCTGTAGTGCCTTGGTTCATTGCACTTTTGGTACGAGTCTTTCACCACCTACTCTTTGTCAAGAAATGTCGACTTTTCTTGATGAAGCCGATACACTTTTGACTGATATGGGGCTTGTTTTTAATAACCAATCATTTCTCCACGTATTCCTGAAGCCTCAGTGAATTGTATTACAAAACTTTAGATGTTTTTTTTTTGACGCTCGCACACAGAGCTACACGGACAAACATGAATTATGAGGGTTTTGATGTTTCATCAGCAGCCAATTATCACCTATGGAGAGTCAGTTGGCAGCTATCCTTTCCTCTACCTCACGCCTCTCCTAGAATCAGCTGCCTGACAGCCCCGAACCAAACCCAACGAGGAGCCAGGAAGCACATTCGCTTCCTAAAGCACAGTGGCAACAGATCTGTAATCAGAATAACAAAGTCTAATTTATCAGGAGGCATGAAAGAACGGAGGATTCCGGTCTGGTCATCAAGCTGTTGATCAATCCTACGTGTGAGAATCCAGTCAGGTGCTTAATCTTTAAACCAAACGCCCAGACCTGAACCTTCAGAGACACACAGAAACGGCTACAAAGTCAGCCTTCTATCACCTGAAGAATATTTTCAGGATTAAAGACTCATCTTGAGTCATATTGATTTTTTCATAGGTATGCCTGAAAAAAAAATCAGACAGCTACATCTGATCTAGAACGCTGCTGACAAAATACGTTTACTACTTGTTTCGCAATTGGTGACTGGAAATTTTAGGATATGAAGCACTTTGAATTGCTTTGTGGCTGTAATGCTCCTTGCAAATAAACTGGAACTGAATTGAAAAGGCGGGTAAAGTTGGCGATAATGGAAAGTGGCAATGGAAAGTCCATCGCCTCTTCTGTTTGAGCACAGAAGAGGCGATGGACAGACTGAGACCCAGACAGAGCAACAGAAAGCCGAGTTTCGCATGACGTTGATTTCTGCGGAGGCACATTCCCCGTCTCACCGGCAGCATGACCTCTCCTGATTCCAGTGATCCCAGTTGCCATGGAAACTGACAAAACAAGCATGACACACCACTGCTTTCTGTCCCTGTCTCTGAGCGATGGAAATGAATGTGGCCCGAGGATCAACACAAACCCATATTGGCAAAAAATCGATGGGTTCGCCCCGCGCCTCGTGTCGGCCCAGTAAACTGAAACATATCAATCCAGGCGTGCTCGCGTGCGTCGTAGGCTAATCCTTCCCTGCCTGTGTGTGTGAATGTGAGGAAGACAAATACTGCTGTGCTGAACAAAGCTGCCCAGTGTGTCTGAACTGCTCTATTAAAACAATCTTTGTTTTTGATGCAGACGGGGAGGAAAAAATAAGAAAAGAACTAGCTGACTGAACACAGACTTGGATGTCAGACTAAGATAGAGAGGAGGTGGAGGAATGTTGTTTTGTTTTGATTTTTCTTCAAATTTTGCTTCTCATTACTGTGTGCTGCCTCGAGCAGTTAGATGGTGGGGGGAAAGGAAAGAAAAAAATCAAGTCTGAGCGACTGCGCCTGTGCCCAGGAGCCCCCGACGAGCAACGGGGGGTCCCTACTTTGATGGAGGCCTGTGCATCATTAGAACAGATAGCATGATGGGGTCACAAACATGTTGCATCTGGTGCCCCCGATTCCGCAGACTAACACAAAAATACATTCACCGACAAACACCGGCATCTAGATGGATGGACGGATAGAAATGTGTGGAGTGGTTTTAATTATGTAACCCAGTGAGGTTCTCTCTGAAAGTTCACTGTTCATGAAAGAATGAATATGAGCTGCACCACTGCCTTTATAGGCGTCATAAAAATTATACTGTTGCACTTAAATTTTTTAATAAAGTGACTGAGAACATTTAGAGAGACTGGCATATGTTAATAGGACTGAGAGGAGTGGGCAGTCCAAACAGCACTGTTGAGGAACAAGCCTGCTTTAAACCATCCGTGGTCCTCCAAAGGTCAACCCTATTTTCATAATAGCAGCCCTACGGCGAACTCTAAATCTGTCCTCAGAATATGGACGCCGTCCAACGAGCAGGAGTAGGAGATAAAGCATGGTACCTGTGCGAGGCATAGTAACGACGCTCTCTTTATGGATGGGCAGGACTGAAAGATGGGGTTTTATGTTTTATAGGCTGGCGCTAAGTAAATTTTTGTCATATGAGCTATTTCTGTCATATGTGGAAGATGTAGCGAGTGTCGCGCTTTTGCCTCTTAAAGGTTTTAATACACTTCCAGGGTCTCTTATGTAATGCATCCAAAATAACCAGAGCTACTCTTTAAAAGTGGCCTTGATCAGTAGTTCTCCAGGGTTTCTGAGAGACTATTATTGTTGGGATCTGGAGCTGCGGTGGTTGTTGGGGTTTTCTCCACCAGAGGGAGCGGCAGAGGCTGAGTCATCCTGGGGGCGTGACCATCGTACTGGGACCCAGCACACCTCATCCAATCAGCTGTGGAGGAGTATATGAGTGGAGAGCTGCCGACACTTCAGCACCAGAGAGTTAGCCAGTAATGGTACTTCAGGCCTAGTTGTACTCCCTTGTGCTTTCTGTGTGTAATCTCCTAGTGATTCCTTGTTTGTGCCTCTTCTCCAGTTCCCCGTCCTCCTCGGATCTCCTGGTCAGCAGCTGTTCCCCACACTCCTCCTTCGCTGGGTCTGAAGCCAACCTGTCCGCCCTCCACAGCAGCCTCTCGCCCGCTCCATCTCCCCAGCCGGCAAGCCCCATAAGCCCCATACTCCGGTGGTACCATATGTCCTCTCCCCTGATTCTGACTACACCATTCTCAAGTAAGAACGGACCCTTCAGCCGCCATTTCTGTCTCCCTGTGCTCCAGAAACCCAGAGAAGCCAGCGCCGAGCCACGTACCCTCTTGGACCAGTCAATGTGTTAACCAATTACTTTATAATAAATTTACAAAACCTTTCCCCTGTTGTCTGTTTGATCTGCATGTGGGTTCGAAAATTAGAAAACATCATGACAATTATATAATTATCTGGGCTTCGGCTCCTCCGTTTACTGTCTACATTGTGCCTAAAAAGAAGTGGGAGTCAGCCTATCTTTGGAAAGCGTCACGTTTCCAGAACGGCTTTCCACAGGAGTGTGTTTAACAGAATAAGATCAGCCACTGATGTTGGACAAAACCTGCGCTCTGACTTTCTGGGGTTAAGATTCCTTGCAGCTCTTCCATACATTCCCTCATATATTCATCCTTTCTTTGAGTACCAGAGCACAGGCATTTTAAAATATTAAGTGGCCATCCTCGAACTGTCATCGGAAAGTCGGGGACAGCAAATTGTCCAAAATAATTTGGTATGCTGAGGGATTAATGCTGGTTACGCCACCGTTAGCCTGGTAAAAACCAGACTCTTGTTCTACGCCTTGTTTTGTACAGAAGATCTGGACCCTCGGCTATTTAGAAATGATTGCTTACCGGAGCTGAGGTTTTCCACAATTGGATCTAATTTCAACCAGTTGCCAATATTTGGCTCCGATGTATATAATCCACCAGCTTGATGATGCTTATCAGAATTTCCATGCGCTGTAAACGGTACTGCTCAGAGGAGGACCTCAACACCTTTGCTTGTGATAAAATGTCTTAGACCATCATGTTGTTAAGACTTTCATTGCTCAACATTTGGAAGAATGCACAACTCACACTGAATTGCTTCCTTCGCTGACATTGCAAAAACCTACAATCCAGACAGACTTCGGTTCAATCAACGCCATCGTTCACAACTCCCCTTTTTGCTCGCTGGTCGGCCCAGACACAATTCAACCTGGGGAATCAAACTCCAGACGGATCGCTGATGAGAATCAAGTGAATTGCATGAGAAGGCAAAGTCCCGGCCAGAGTCGAGCCCAAATCCTGAAAAAAACAACAACTTCCTCACACCAAAATAATCTATTGCTTCCCACTGCGTAATTAACAATCTGCCATTTTGTTGTCGTCTGTCACATAAACTCCAAGAGAATATTTTGAAATTTGTGTGGGGGGGAGGACCACGACACAGGTGGAAAACTTTTATAAAAAGCCAAACAAGCCACTCTAGATGTATCCGTTGCTCGCCTAGTTGAGTTTTAGCACCTCGCTTATCTGCTTTATTCCCAGTGCATTTGTGCGTCTGCTCCAAAGTGTTTATGTGGGAATACATGTTGGGTGCTGGTGTCGGGATCTCTGAAGCTTGTGTGTGGGTGGGTGTGTGTGTGTGTGTGTGTGTGATGGGGGGATGGGGGGGGATGCTGTGATGAGACCCTGTTTCTGACACAATGCTGCTCTGTTAAGGTCAAGCCCTACAGAATGTCAGAGATGATGACACGCACTGAAAGGTTTCATCTAATCCCTCCATTTCCTCTCTTCCCCTCCGTCCCTCCGATCTGTCTGCCCTGCCTCCATCTCTGGCCCGCTCGCTCACGAGACAAGACAGACATACACCGGCCTTCACCTACAGTCTGCATCAAGACTTTTCGTGGGTGCGTTCGTCTGCCTTGTGCGCGCGTGAGAGGGTATCTAAATAACATCAAGGCTGGTAAGGCCAAATAAGAAATGCCTGAGGCCACTGTCTCTGTGTCTGCATGGTTAGCCCTTCTCTTTACAGTCGGCTGTCAGACGTCTTTGCTCAGTAGCAGCACATTTGCTTTTTGTTGGCATTTGGTTGCCAAGAAGTGGAAACACTGACGTAAATGTAGAGTTTGATTGTGCCTAAAAATTCCAGTTCCGTAGAAGTCGTGTCCAAGCCCGATCCGACCCAACTAATAAAACTTTAATTATAAGCTTGAAGTAAACCTGACATATTATTTAAGATTTTATTTGAGTAGATGGTGTAACTTCTCACAATGTTTTTGCTTTTAACCTCTTCCAGCTCCGTTCTGTCGCTTGTTGTAACCGCAGCGTGAGTCGAGTGCAAATCATCCAGGATGCGCGATTGATAGAAGCAGAGCAGCGGGCTGGGGAGGCATTTATTGCGCAATGAGTTGTGCTTCTTAACGTTTGACTGTTTGATGTTTAACATGGGTGCAAGTCTTAAATCTTCATGTGTGATTTATTCAGATTTGCTTGAAAATAAGTTTAGTTCAGCCCTTCAGCAAAGATCCCTTCGTGATCCTTGTTGGTTCTGTGAAACTCTGTTGTTCCTCAACAGCATCAAGGAATTTCAATTAAGCTACAGAGAAAAAAGCAAACAAAAGGAATGTTATTTACACTTTATGAGATTACCTGGACCTAATTTCCTGTGGTTTTTAAATAACTGACAAACATCATGGGCGTGCTTAAATAAGCCGCATATTATGCGCACAGTTGAACATGTCATCGTTTGATCTCAATGCTTTCTTTTTCTTTTTTTTTTTACTTTTAAGTTCTCCGTCATTTTTTTCTCTCCCTCCCTTCTTCTCCTTCGCTTGGTTGCGCCATAGTTAACACTTACTAAATTAGCAGTCATCCAGCGATCAAACAACAACAGCCCTCCTCCATCGAGCCGACGTGAGTGACGGCGGAGGTCTCCTCGGCATCTGGTGGGGTTTGTTGCGGGTAAACGCAGAAAACCCTGCTAATTACGGTTTTACAATTCCAGGAGAAAAGCGACTCATCTGCAGCTGTACGGCTCGGATTTGTTGCGAGCGGCGACAAAGAGAGAGAGAGACACGATGCTGGATTCAAGATGCCCTGCTTCCTCTGCAGCTTCCCGACCTGTCATTTATACTCTCACCTATGAGGATTGGGTCTGGCTTAAAAACGGAGGGATGGCGGAGACGGAGGGAGTAGAGGGAGAGGCGGTCGGGAGGTGGGGGGTGAGAATGAAGGATTACATAAAGAAGAAGCTGCACTTGACGGTAACTGGTTGAGATTAGCGCCTTAGGGGTACAGCAGTGGCTGTGATTTTGATACTGCGCCCCCAGCTAAACGCTGAAGGCCGCCTTGCCTAGAGGAGTCTGCCTTCACCCACAGGCAGTCAAAGATTGTTTTTTTTTTTTTTTTTTACTCGGCATCTCTTCCTTTTTCCTCCTCCTCCTCCTCCTTCTCCTCCGCTCCACAGACACCTGTCATCTCCAATGTCAAAACTGCACACAGAGAGGAAAAGACAATGCAAAGAATAAACAAAAGAAACATGTTTTTTTAAAGGCACACTCTGCATACAGATCTAAGATGTTTAGGCCCAGGCTTCCCCTGCAGCAGTCTGGATTGAACCTGTTCAAATCTACGCAAGTTGGCAGTGTTTAAGCCGTTTCTTGTGGGTTTTATGATTAAAACGGCTACGGCACTCACTGGTGGGTGCACAGGCTCCTGTCAGAAGTTCACAAACACAGATAAATGGCCATAAATGTCACAAAATCATTTAGTCATTTGAGCTTTGATTTATATTATCGGTTAGTTGGATTAAACAAAATGCATCTCCAGTTAAATTTAAAAGCAAGAGTTGAGGTTAAGGTTTTATTTTTCTATTTCTGTCCATGCTGCTCTGATGTACTTTCAAACCACTGAACGATGCATTAACTGTCAAGCATGGTGGTAGGAGCATCATGCTATGGGACACCCAGTGCTGGTGAATTAAACAGTGGATGTCTATCTTTGATCACAAACAGCTAATACTGACTTAACTACTTTGCTTTTTTTTTTTTTTTTTTACTGTTGTTGCTATTGATCTTTTAAGAAATTTTCTTTACTTCAAACAGGTTCACAATTATGCATATAGACGGATAAATACACTTTAATAAAGTCTGAAAAATCTTACTAGTCACATTTCCAGCAGCGCTACTGTTGATTTCCTTATTTTGTTGTATTCCATTTCACGCTGGGGTACTTGCAATAAATTTGTGTTCCATACATGCAGCCGGCTATTATTTGGTCAAATCTTCTTTCCCAAGTTGCTTCTCAATCACAATAAGTTTGTGGAATTCTGTTTTAGTTTTTGACAACTTGTCTTGGCTTTTTTGGTGGAGTTGACTTCAGCTGTCTGTTTTTCTGTTCCTGGGCTTCTTTTTAAGTATGTCCCACACATTAGTCCATATTTTCTATTCAACACTAATTTTAGCAGGTCTGATATTTCTCCTCTTGGAGCACCAGATTGTGTCCAGATTTCATCAATCTGATGCATATAATCAACCTTTAGTAAAGGGAAATTGGTCAACTTGGTCAGAAGCGATTTGGGGAAATCACCAAGGCTCAACTCAACTAAAAGTGAAAACTACTGGATGGCCAATAGCACTCCTGACGGTTGATGATGTTAACAAAGAAAAAGTTGAATGTTCACAAGACGTTATTGGGACTCTGTTTTCTCCTGTGGTGTCAGTTTTGAAATGATTCCCAACATCACCATCACATTTGTCTCAATCAGCCGGTTTGTGTGTGTAAACTGAAACAATGACTGGTGTTTGACAGGGGATTGTCTCTGGATGTGTGTGAAAGACCTCTTCTATTTACAGAGAACAAGTGGTTGCTTCAATCAGCCTGATTAGACAATCAAACTAAATTGCCATTTCATTAAAAAAAAAATCTGTTTGGCTGTTAGTTGTACGTCTGGAATCAGGCAGTAGTAAAAACGATTTCGACAATTTTTTGCGGTATTTTCTTTGTTTTCGTCTCCACGAAGACAAAACAAATGACTAAATCTAATTTGAGCTCACGGTGGCTTTGGAAAACGCATTTTTTATTAAATCTGCTGCGAATGACCTTTCCCACCTTGAACAGACGCTGCTGCCTGAAGAGCACGAAGCGCTGAACCGATCCCGGTGTGAAATGGCCCTCATTGTCCATGTAGTTAAGCGGAAATATGAGATGATGTGACAGTGGCAGCCGTGCCAGGAGGTGTTGTTGCGACCAATGGGGGGCAGAGGACACCACAGAGAGTAATGGCTGCTACAAGCCATCAGCTTCGCCACGCTTAAAAAAAACACGCCGCCACATTTCGTCTGGTCTGTTTTCTCTCCGTTTTAATTCCTTCTGTTTGTTTGTTTGTTTGTTTCTCGACCTTGCCATGTCACCTGACCTTCCGCTGTCTGAGACCCTGACGTGGGAAGGAGAAGGGGGGGGAGAAAAATAGAAACAAGAATAAGCAAGACATTTCTGTTTGGAGAGAGAACAAACAGTACACCCCCCGCCCCCGCTACCTTAAGACAAATTTACTCAAAGAAAAAACAAACAAAAAAAAAAACACGTGTGTCTTTGCCGTCCGAGGATGTCTGGCCACCACTGCCAAGGAAGTGTCATGGTGTCGTGACAACTTCAGCGACTGTGGTGCGATGCGTGACCCTCGGCCAGGCGGAAGGGGGCGGGGGGGCGCGTTGAATCCCCACACCCACACTGGATCTGACAGATGTCACATACCTCCTCCATGGGCACCTTCTGTTTCCTGTTCACCTTTCTCCATCCTGCAGCGTTAGGGCTCCTGTCTCCAGCCCATCAAAGCACATACACACACACGCACCCACACAAACAGGCAAACGAATGGACAGCGGAGGGCAGACACCAGTGCCTCTACAGTAGATGCACACCTTTCAGACATAGCATTATGGCCACCTGCTTAAAATGTGTTGATCCTATTTTCATGTGGAGGGGATGGACTCTACTGGAGTCACTGCAGTGATATCTGGTACAAAGATACAGGCAGGAGACACTGTACTTTCTGGAGGTTGGAGGAGGAGCCTTAATAGAGTAATCTTGTCTGTCCCACAGAAGATGCTGTCCTGGACTGAAATATGGGGAACATGAAATGTAAGACAAACTCTGTTGTTCTCTTCAAGCTAATCCCAAACCCCCAAAAAACGTTTGAAACGTCAAATTACTTGCAAATTTGCATTTTGTCATTTTTATTTAAATAGTCCTGTTTTGAGGGGCTGCCCAGTGGCGCAGCTGGTAGAGCTGTTGCCTTGCAGCAAGAACGTTCTGGGTTTGATTCCCGGCCCCGGTCTTTCTGCATGGAGTTTGCATGTTCTCCCTGGGCATGCGTGGGTTCTCTCCAGGTACTCCGGCTTCCTCCCACAGTCCAAAAACATGACTGTCAGGTTAATTGGCTTCTCTAAATTGTCCCTAGGTGTGAGTGTGTGTGTGCATGTTTGCGACAGACTGGCGACCTGTCCAGGGTGACCTCGCCTCTCATCCGAAATGACAGCTGGAGATAGGCACCAGCAACCTTCCCGACCCCAGTAAGGGAAAAAAGGGTGCAGGAAAATGGATGGATGGATAGTCCTGTTTTGTTTTCTTGCATCCTGCTGAAATCGGCCTGAAATGTCCCACCCAACCTGTGTCAGTGATTGCTTACTACTAGTTCTGTGTATTTCCTCACCCAAAGTTGTAGCTTTGACTTTGCGCTTGGCCAAAGGAAATTTTCTTGTACTTTTTGGTGGGTTTTACAGAGCTGCATCTAAAGTGTACTTTCTATTCTAACACCTTAGTACTAGCTAATCTGAGCTATTCTAACTCATCTATTGGACTGGATCAAACGGTGTCACTGAACATTGACCCAGTCGTCGGATCATTACCATGTGGACCTTGCCAAAATCGCTCAAATCTTCATGCAAGCCAATATTTTAGTTGTTGATTCTAATAGATTCACTTTAAGGCAATTTTTCTTTTACTGCCTAACATATCCCACCCACTAACAGGTGGCGTGATTGGGAGATAATCAGTGCTATTCACTTCCTGTGTGATTATGTCTGATGGGTGCATGAAGATGCATCAGTCATTAGTCTGGATCTCAAGCTTAATTCTTTAGCATCTATCTATTCTTTTTAGTTCAAATATGGTTTCCCTTCATAAACAGCAAATGAGCATTCTGCGCTTCCTGGCATTGATGTCACCTTCTCCAGGGATGTTTCCTGTTATTTATCTAAGACTTTTCTCCGAGAACGGTCGGTATTTTAGTCTTAGCACACCCCACTCAAAACCTGTTTGCACAGATTTTCCCCATCATCCTTCAGACCACAGTTTGACGGAAGCGCTTCAACAAAATGAGATTCTGCCTCGTTACATTGTCTTACGCTGTTATATCAGAAGTGTCACCAGCCCACTCTGCGAATAACAAGTCTAACAAACCAAAAAAGCCTTATGATATTAGATTTCCACAAACCTTCTGCCGGCTCGCCTCATCCACTCAGAAAGCTCTCCCGGATGGAAATGCGTGGACTAAATCTGATCATGGCACTAGATAATGTTCACTTCTCACTCCCGAAACACACACTTCAGTGTGTGTGTGGGGGGGGAATGGAGGGATCCTGTGACTAACCCATCAATCATGTCGACGTTTCGCTCAAGTGATGGATATTCTAATTTCCCTTTTATATACAGGTGCGCAGGGATGGATGGCTGACGATTAATGGACGGGTCTGTTTCCACAAAACAAAGAGGAATGGAGGGAGGCCGAACCGGCGGAGGCATTTGCCCATGTTTTGGGCAGGACGGTTATCATTTTGGGGAGAAGACGTTCCTGTAAACATGCGAAGACAGCGCATACATCCTGAGGTGATAAAGGTGTTGCCAACACGACAATCGTCTCCTCTCCGCAGGGACCTCCAATATGTTCTGCAGTTGACTCTGCGTCAACCCCCGACACCCTCACCTCTGCTTTTTCACACAACCTGTTTCGCACTTTGTGCCATTGCTGTCACTTCCACAATTATGAACTAACTTTTACCGATGCAGAGTTCTTATGGGGTGTTTTATTTTTAGTGTTTCTTTCGACATCTTGTGCAAGTTTGTTGAGATCTTGGAAGTGGGAATAAAGACATTTTCTGTTGGTGATGCAGATCTAAATCCTCGATTACCCTAGTCTTCATATTTGAACTTTTGCGCATGTTATGTTATAATCACAAACAAATACAGTATGACAAGATCTTGGGACATTGACGCTTTACAATATTTCTTGTTGAGGTGACTGCTGTCTCATAAGCTGTAGACAGAGCTTCTACGGGGTGTTGTGGTCGTCATGACTTTGATTATTCCTAAATTGTCTGTTTGGCAGCCTTTTGGTCTCCCATTAGGAATAATAAATGACAACAGAGTGAAAGAGGACCTATAGCGACCAATGGCAGGCCCACGCTAATAAGTCTTTTTAAACTTTGAAGTTTTCCTGAAAATGACATCAAAATCTCGCTTGGTTCTTGTGGACTCAATATCATGTCTCATCTTGTGAGTTTGAGGTACAAAACTCACAGTCTCAAACTGATTTGCACTGTTATGTAACAACAAAACAAGAGTTTTGTTAGGTACAAAACTATGCAAACAAAGTTTGCCCTGACCCATAGGAGACGATGGCAAATGTTGGGAAGAGCATCAACCTGAACACATCATCCGTACTTTCAAACATGGTAGTTGTGTTACCATGCTGTCCTTTATGGAAAATGGTCTTAATTTAATTAACTGAGCCAAAATCAAAGAAATTCCATTCATCTGTTGTCTAAACATCTCGTCCTTCCAGGGTGTCCATTTCCAGCGGCCATTGGGAGAGAGGTACGACATAGTCTGGACAGGTCACTGGTCCATCACAAGCCAACACAGTACATACAGGTCAAAAAACACACAGACATCAAACTGAGGACCTTCTCTCTGCAAGGCAACAATGGTACCAGCAACCTCACTGTTCAGGCCTAAATTCAAGGCAGTGCTGTAAGAAAACCTGTTTGGTAGAGACGCACTCCAAAAGACCTGTAACTTGGTCTATAAGTATTGACTCAGAAGGCTAAAAATAAATGCATGTCACAAACAGAAATATTGTACGTTAGTCCATTTTGTAAAAACCTCAATAAAATGCATAACAGTTTGAGACTGTAATGAAACAAAGTGCTTAAAACCTCTAAGAGTATGAAGACATTTTCAAGGATGTGCGTCTTTTCTGTCCTAACTCTGTTTGGGCAAGTGGGTCTTTCATGTTGGATCTTCGGTTTTACTGTGCAGCAGGATGCAGAAGGTTAAAAGGTTTAACTTCACTAATTGGCCACAGTCGCCGATGAAAGGTAGCTAACAAACAGGGATGCTAGAAAATGAAGAAATTAGGAGAGCTGGAAATGAAAACTTTGCTTAAGAAGGACAACAGATCATGTATAATTTGAACAGTTAAGACTTTTTTTAACAAGGCCTGGTGTTTCATTTGGAGAAGACATGCACGGCTGAATATATTTTCACTGGAATACGAAAATAAAAAAATCATTTGCATTCATTTTTCCACTTCAACTGATTTAATTATGCTGTTTTCGCTGACTTTAGTCTTCTAGTACTGTTTTTTTTTTTCTCTTGGACATCAGCCACAGAGGAATTCCCTAGCGATCTTCCCATTTTTCCCCTTCCCTCTCTTTTTCACTCTCAGCTGACATTGAACACATACCTCCATAAACCACCCGGTGCTTAAGACTTTTCCCAAAGACTTTAACAATCCCGGCTGAGATCTCTCTGTCCGCCGCAGTCCCCCTCTCTCTATCTCACTTTACCTCTCGCTTTTCATCCCTCCCTCCCTGTCCGAAGCTGTCCTCCCGGCCATCTGTCATGTTATGTTTATGGGCCCTTTTGCTTTTGTGTCCTGATGACCACTGTCACAGAGAGCTCCCCATTACCGATGCGGCCTGATGAACGATGTTGCCCAGACGCGCCGCTGACACCCCCGTGTCCTTGGCCGCAGAGACACTGCCTCCGTAGCAAGCCGGGGCTGGTAAAGAATGAGGACAGAAGGGGGCCTGAGGGAGCCGGACTGAGGACCTGTCCGTCATCCTGCCGACGGGACGCTCATATTTCCTCCTCTGTTCTTTCCGCCATTTTTCTTCTTCCTTATCCAGCCAATAGAAGGCAGCCTTGGTAAGCATGGTGACAATGCTGCCATTAATCCTGAGCTGGTGAGTGGTGCCCTTGCCTTTCACCTGAATATGTGTCTACATCCGCACAGATGCACCGAGGCATCCCCCCTTCAAAAGTCCAAATAATGTCCCAAAGTCCGAGACAGCCGACAGAGGGATGATAAATGACATGGAATATGATTTTTACCAGTCAGGTTGAAATGTTTTTATCGTGGATTCAACATATTCACAGGTAAAATGTTATTTCTGACCACAATTTAGTTGTTTTTTTTTTTACATTCTTAAATTGCACCTTTATTAAGAGCTTGTACACATGTAGCCATGTCTTTATAAAACGAATATCTCGGGCGTATTGTTTAAAACAATATTGCACATGTTACTTTCAGGAAGGTTTTCATCCACACAATGAAACAACAGACAAATCCACCGCTGAGCGTTGTTTGAAACATGCCAAACCCATAGGGGGCAGTGTAGTGCAAAACTAAAACCTACGTCAACCAATCAGAAGCCTTCAAAACAACTAGGACTTCCTGTTAGGAATTTAACACGGCACCAGAAGGGGTAATTTGTGTTTATTGATAGAGTTAACTACTTTTAAAAAGCGTATTAGAATGCATAGTTGTTAAAACGCAAGACGATATCGAATGGGAATAGTGTCGAAGCAGGTATGTGGATATTTTGACACTATTTGTCACAGACTCTTATGCGCGACGTCCCAAGTCTCAGTTTTCCCACGTAAACGCATGCAAACACGTGTTAACGTGATTTCTTCAAATTTTGTAGCAATCAGCACAGCGTAGAGATAGTGGAACTGAACTGAAGAAATGCATTTAGTTTTTAAAGAGTCCATAACTTTTTAACACGTAGGGCCATGTTGGTTTGGACAGCTTCTCTTTTCTAAAAGTTACTATTTCCAAGCTGCTTTTTTGCATTGATTCAAAACCTTTGGCTAACATGAAACACATGCCTGATGATCTGAAGCTTTTGTTCGCAAACGCAGAAGTAAATCTGCACTGCATCACACACACAGAAGGCCAGCCTCTTGAGTTGCATGAGTTCTTTAGAACGACGTTAAATGAAAGGGATATTTAACAGAGGAAGTTTTATTTTTACAGCTTTGCAGCAAAATGTGAGCAATCTGTTGGACAAAATAAAAACCTCATTTAATCAGTGAGGCCCCCCCAACCCCCTCCTCCACCCTCTCGTCGTCCCTCGCTGTCTCTTTGCGAACGTCTTTACTGGCCGGTGAAGCTGCTGATGAATTCTTAAGCAGATCACACTGATAATTGTATTTCATAACTGTCAGTTGTGCGAAGGCTGCCACTGTGCCCAGGAGCTATTTGTCCAACCCTCCCCAATCACCGGGGACGGGCCCACCGTCTCCAGCCCCGAATTACTCAATCAGGAGGACACATTTACAGATGACACCTTTATTACAATTAATCAGGGGGACTTGATTAAGAAAGTTATTCCTCCCCCTTCATTGAGACTCGCACAAGTGGCGCACGCCGCATATTGTAATTTATGTCCCACTGAGCTCGCGCGCGCCACTGACGGACAGAAGAGACGACAGACGCGCCAGAACGAGACACGCGGGGATGTTTGCGTGCGCGTGCGGCCGCAAACAAACATTTTGTTTCCTGTCTCGTTCTGTCAGGCGTGTCTCAGGTTTTGCTAAAAACAACAAAACAAAACAAAAAAAACAGTTTAATAAATTACTTTAATTGGATGTAGAGATGTGCTTGCAAAAGGAGGCATGAATATTCTGCTCCCTTTCTTCTTTTTGCACGGGCGCACACACACACACACACACACACACACACACACCGTCCTGAATGAAGCCATCTCTTTACCTTTACTCACAGCTCCTGGGTCTGCTGTGGCTAATTAGTTGAGTGGGGTTTTAGGTTTGGTAATTAGGCAGGGGTAGGAGTGATGGGGGCTCGGGGAGTTGGAGAGCTGAGAGGGGTCTTGACTGACTTGCAGAGGGAAAGAAACTGGACTGTCTGGATGCTGGCAGCACCAGGCAGCAAGCCGGTGTCCCTGAGGCGCCAGGGAGGTAGACTACTGTGCCACACTACGGGGGTGATGTCTTTGTTAGGTGACACGTATAAAAGCGGAGGGAGGGGATGTGGGAATAAAAAGGAGAAAAAAGGGGAATCTTTCAAAAACTTCCCTGCAACTTTAATAAGAAAAGGCGTAGCAGTTACTCTGGACTGATCATTTGAGAACCAGGAAAAGCTGACTGACTGTCACTCTAATTACGTAAACGTGTTCATGTTATTGTTGGACTAGCTGGACTCTGGGCTCACCAAACGATACGACGAGATGCCAACCTGTTCACACTTCTACTATTATTTCCTATTTTGTCAAATCAGAATCACAAATGCTTATATGCATACAAGTAAAAAGTCGGGAAAATTTCTCAAATGAAAGGAAACTACATGCTTTTGACGTTTAAGAAAAAAATCTGAACAGTGTGGAATACCTGGACACATTGAACCACGTTTTGCTGAAATTACGTTCTGCATATTTTTTAAGTACATCATCAGTTTTGCAGACTTGGACGCTGACATTTTTTTACATTCTTTTTCGCAGATTGACCTTGAGAATTTATGCTGCCGATCAGGGCAAACGGGAAGAAAAGCCTTCCCACAGCATCATGCTGCCACCACCGTGTCCCATGTGAGTTCAGGTTAATGTGTAATGTTTGTTGTTTGCCACAGAAAGTGTTTTCTCATAGCCTTTCATTTAAGTCTCTCTGTTGACTTTTCAGCTATTTTTTTTTTTTCTCGATGCTTTTTCTTTAGCAAAACTCAAGCACTGAATTTATTTTAATGTGTCAGAGTAAAAAGCTAGTTAAATGTTTAAATGGAAGAACTGTGAAAATCACTTTCTTTCTTTTCACTTCACAAATATTTTATATCATATAATCTCCTCTACCCCTGGAAAAACATGTATTTACATGTATATGTATCATATCTATTGAGGTTTTGGTTGTAATGTGACAAAATGTTAAGAGCTTCCAGGGATGTGTAATGTTGCAAGACATTGAGGTCATTTCACAGTAAAAGTGTAACAAAGGTGTAAATCTTCAAACTCCACTTTTTCTTTTTATAAACTTACAGTTCACAACTTTTCTTCCCCTCTAAAAGTAAATCTGAACATATCTTTATTGGGACTAAAGCAAATTCTTTTATTTTTTTTCCCTCGCACCACACACACACATACACACACACACACCTTTAAGAGCACTAGATTGAACTAAGCGTTACGGCCCGCTCGTTATCTCAAAACGATTCACATTTGCATATGATAGGCGTAGATCTCTCCACCTGCTCCTCCATCGCAGTCTGCAGCAAACGCCTTCAGAAGGCCCCTCTCTCTATCTTTAATGTCTTGTTTACGCTCGGCGGCTCCAACGCCGATTCGGTGCGATGCCAGTTAGCAGCCGAACGCGGCAACACAATCCAATTAAATAAAGAGTGTTGTCTCTTCAGGTTGCTGTGTGTTCTCTAATTGGGGCTGTGACTGCTCACTAATCAGCGGAGGTACAGGTAGGCCCCCGGAGGACGCCGAGACGAGGCCTCTCCTGTTAATTGTGGAAGACGCAGAACTTGGCCCCTTCCTCCTCCTTCCTCCTTTGCAGTCCGGCTCTCGGATGCGGGCTGAACTCGCCCAAACATCTGCGCGCGTCGTCACCTCTGTCACCTCTCGGAGCGGCTGGCGTGTAGTAGCTTGCTTTTGTGTTCTAACACCTGAACAAACAGGGGTGTTGCAGAGGGAACCTGTTGTGCGCAGTCAGAGTGATTCCCAGTGCTTCTATTTAATTATAGTCTTAAGGCTGTAGTTTAATTATAATTTTAGTCCCAAAAGTTGCTTGAATCCTGCTTTGTTCTATAGTAGAGAGAACCAGTCTCTCATGGCAAAAAAAGAGAAAAAAGTATGCTAATTTGTGGTGTTTCAGAAAGTGGATTTTTGCAGGATGTTCTAAAAAAATGGACAAAACAAGCAAAAGCACTTTTCTCATATTTCCCATCATGAACTCCAGCTTCAAAGACATCCCAGCCATTTATTGCTGCTGTATGAAGCTATAAAATGTCGCTGTTGCTAAACTGATTATTATTTCAATGGAAAGTCGAGGTTGAAGGCCACCAATGATCTTCCTATGTGAAACGTACTGAGAATACAACATGTAAAGGGTTTTGATGTTGGCATCTAATAGAAAAATAAAGCAATCCAAAAATCTGGAACATCTATTCTACCATCCATCTGTTTTTAGCACATAAAAATACCATGGCAATAACTATTTCATTGACATTTTTGTTTCAGCTTAGTGTATTTACATCACACATAACATTTGCATAAACTACTTTGGCGTTATCTTGGTCTGTTATTTACATAGAAGCCAGTGATTGTTTGCACGGTAAAATGAGCTTGGAGGATTCCCGTCGCCATTGATCGTCCCCACGGAAACGATTGCAAAACACGGGAAGCATTTTTAGTCACAGTAATTCTCTCATATAAAAGCACCCAAAAAATTATGGAGGTTTGCAGATAATGATTAAAATAAATCCTTGTTTTTCAATTGGGACAATAATTCAATTCTTCTGAACAGAAACGGTTTACCAGTTTGCCTCAAAACGTGTTTTCTCGTAGCGATAAAGTCCATTTCCTGTTGAACAAACGCCATCAAGCTAACAGCTGATTCAAAGGGGACCCTAAAACAATTTCCATAAAAAAAAGTGTCTTGCATTTGTTATTTGCAGACTGACAGAAATTTTAACCCGGGCCTTTCTCTGACTAGCCGTTAGCGTCAACATCCAGGACCAACTCATCTGGATTGACACTATAACTTTACAGCTGAATGAAGACACCAAGAGTGTTTTCTACCGCAGGTAAGATATTAACTACTGGCAAGCTTTTATGGGTCACACACTGGAAATTCTGGACGGTGCACTTCAACCGTGTTTTGACTTTCTCCACCAGAGAACCAAAATGGCGCCGTCCTAGTGCGCTGCAGCACTTTGCTTCCTCCTGCTCTCTGACTCTTTGAAAGTGGCAGCTTTTGCATGCTGGGGTCACACCTGTAACGCCTTTCACACTGAGTTGTATTTTTGAGCAGCCACCTGGATGAGGAAATAACGGGATCGCAGAGAATGTAGACGACAGGGCCTTCCTGCCAAGAAAGAACAGGTGTTTGTCTTTTTGGCGGAACAGATTAACACGAGACGCGCAGCTCTGACATTTGAGGACTAACGTCACTATATAGCTTTTAAAAAAGTCCAATCGGATGAGACGTTTGGAAGCTTTCGTTTGAGTGAAGTGGACCGTTGTCGTTTCGTGGCCAACGGCGCTTGAATAACCTTGATAAATAATTTTGTGTGCCTTTGTTTTGTTTTTTTTTCTCCCAAAAAACAACAAAAAAATAATGATAAAGAAAGAAAATAAAATATGTCAGGGGGCATTTTCGAAAACATTCACCTTAAGTGGATTTTTTTTTTCCCCCACTCAGTTTCATCAAGAAAATAATGACATTTTCTAGTCCAACTACTGCTTAGCTGGACTAATTTATCCCTTTTTTTGCTGTTATTACGAGCGGCTTCGGGGGCATGTGAATGAAAAGATTGATTGTGCGAACGCCGTTTCTGTCAGCCACAAATATGGCAATGAAATGCCGAGCACACCTGGAGCGGCACTTGCTTTTGACAAGCTCGCACTGACGCCAACCTCCCCTCTCTCTCCTCCCCCACCATTGCAAAAACAGTGAAGTCCATCATAAAATATTTATGGCAGATAAAGTAGTTGAGAGGGCTAAAAGCAAGTGCATTACGGCAGCAGGTATAAAATAATTCCAGAGGTAGGAAGGTGGAGGAGGAGGGTCAGTGACGTGGAGTAGGAGGTAGCTGAGGCACAATAACAGAAAATATGAAAATGTTTTGAGAGGCCGAACGCGTTTTGGACCTTGCTTCAAAAAGCTACAGGTGAAATCAGGTACAGTGTAGAGAAAAGACAATTCTCACTCCCTGACTTGAACTCTGACTTATCAAGTTTTAGTTCACTTGGGATTTAGAAAAATTATTTCTGTTGGCTAACTGCAAGAATATTTAATTGAAAATGTCTCAAATTCAGCTTTTATTTCTTTATTATGTGCCTTTAAACCGTATGACTTCGGTTAAACATTTTGGATTTCCTTCCACAATCAGTTTGACCAATTTCTCTTGACATAACCAGTGAGCGAAGTCAGGTTTGTGGGCCGCCTCGCTCGCATTCGCCCCTTCAGCTCCGCCCACAAATTATCTATGGAATTTAAATTAAGGTTTGTCATAGCCAATTCAAAATATTCTTGAGTTGCTTATTTTAGATTGTTTAGCTGTGTGCTTGGGGTCCTGGCTGATGCTGGTCCAATAATGTTGCATCAAATTATTTCCAAATGATGTAATCTAATTTGTGAAGTGCACCAGTCTCTCCTGTTGCAAAAACCCCCAGAGAGAATGCCACCCCCTGCACGCCACAGTCAGGACAGCTTTCTCAGACAAGATCCCACTTTCTTCAAAATGTAAAAGTATGCATGTCTACAAAGTTAAGGTTTTTGTCTCTGAGGACAATTGCAGAGATGGAGTTTCACACTGTGTTGGTACAGGACTCGACATCTTTCAATCAGCATCTCCTTAAGGTATTTTGCTATTAACATGTTTATTTTAAACCAAAATATGTTTGCCTCTGAAGCACAGAACCCATCTCCTTTGTGGTGGGAGGATGACTGTGGCTTATACTTGTGCAGACTTGTTTCAATTAATTAATGTAGAACTTTCAGGCATTTGGACATCATCACCCAAGGACAGAGCGGACCTGTGGAGGTCCACACTTCTCTTCCTTTCATCTTGGTTGAGTTTTTTTTTAGATTTTTATGTCACACAAGAAATGTGTTTCTTCAAAATATCCAGATGTATACCTTAATGTAATTTAGGTAAATCTGTAAATGGTTTAATACCCAAGAAAAAAGAGGTTGTCCTTTCACACAGCTGTAAGTTTGATTAAAAAAAATGATACAGGAATTTATATTGAACAATGTTCAAATCTTACAATCAGGGAAAAAAAAACTTTTTAAATGCTTGATATCTGTTTATTAATAATTCTTTATTGAGCTTTATCAAAGATCTTATGAAAATAGAATCTAAATTTTGAGGCCACATAAAGTTTAGTTGGATTTGATTTTAGTGCATCATTAAGGTGAATCACAGCTTGCTAGCTCCAACATTTGGAGGTGCCACCTCTACCACGACCTTGCCCAGGTTTTTCCCAGCATACATGTAGTCCACTGCCCTGAAAACTGACTCTAGCCCCACAAATCTGCCCTCCTGCGCCATATCCCCACAATCCACCTCACACACCAGCTCCCCTTTGGAAAACATCTGCATCATGCTGGTCAGGGCCTCCTTGTAGTCCGAGAGGAAGTGGGGCAGGAAGAACCCCCGGACGCTGGCCGACTTCTGCAGCAGCTTGACCGGCAGCGTCCCTCCCTTGAAAGGTGGGATGCCCGACGCGGTCTGGTAGCCCGAAATGAAGCCGATCACTATCAGTCTGCCCCTAGTGGCCAAGCTGTTCACAGCGAGCTCCAGGACGCTTCCCCCCACAGACTCGTAAACCACGTCTACGCCCTTCGGGTACTCTTTCCTCAGTGTCTTGGCGAGGTCTTCCTTGGCATAGTTGATGGGCCTGTCGCAGCCGATGGATTTGAGGAAGCCTGCTTTCTCGTCGGACGAACACGTCCCAATCACGTGGCATCCGGCCCATTTGGCGAACTGCACAGCGAACTGTCCTGTTCCTCCAGCAGCCGCTGTGACCAGGACGGTCTCGCCCTTAGCCAGGTCGCCGAGGCGCTTCAGGGCGATATAGGCTGTGGCGCCGCTCACCAGCAGGGTGAGGAACTCCGGCTTCACCGACGGAATGGGCACGCTCTCCTTTGCCGGGACGAGCGTGTACTCTGCGAACGCGCCGCTGCTG
Source organism: Phalloptychus januarius (assembly GCA_902982915.1). Classification (NCBI taxonomy): domain Eukaryota; kingdom Metazoa; phylum Chordata; class Actinopteri; order Cyprinodontiformes; family Poeciliidae; genus Phalloptychus; species Phalloptychus januarius. The sequence continues at coordinate 12,709,585 of CADWAE010000481.1, forward strand.
AAGTAGGCCACCGTGTCCCCGACGGTGCAACGGGAGCTGGCGCTGAGGCCGAGGCCTACGACCTCGCCGATTCCCTCGAAGCCGACGTCAAAGGGGGGCTTCACCGAAGGGTCATAGCGGCCTGCAGAGTAGTTGATATCGGAGGCGTTGATTCCCACAAAGCTGAAACACAGAGATGCAAAAGTTTATTGTCTAAAATGCGATAGAAAAAGACAGCTGCAGCCTAGTGTGGCAAGCTAAAAGCTTGACCTAAAATGCCTCATAGGATCATTAATGTAGGGATATAATTCCTGGAATCCTGCGTGAAGGTTAAGATCCGAGCCTTGTTCTGTCGGGCAAAACACTCCGGTTTGTTTTGGCAATACCTCAAAAAAATGTTTCCCTCCAGAAAAGAGCAGTCCTGTACGGACAGGACCAGGCTCATATCATAAAACACATTAAATGATGTCATAATTTACTGTCTTCAGAGACAATAGAAACTGTGCTGTTTTTATTTTGTTTCTTTTTTTTTGTTCAGTCAGAAGACAGTTGCTTCATGCCTCAACACGAAAAGGCGGTGGTTTTCATCTTAGTTTTTGTAGCAACGCTGGGAACAAATCTGGGAGAAAAGGAATGTATAAATAAATCATTTACTGTCTTTTAGAGCGGCGGCGCATGCTGGGCCTCATTACTGTGCATGTCACACGTGTACTTTGAGCTTGTAGATAATGCTCCTGTGGTTTATAGATGGGTAAAGATGATATAACAAAACGCCTTGATTCGGCTCCTTTTTTTTTTTCTTTTACATCTGCGGGATCAGCTGCCTTACAGACATAATATGGTTTTATTAAAGAGGAACAATAATTTGGATTTATACAGATAGAAAATACTGAAGCTTTTTAAGTTCCCATTGATATAAATATAGAGATTATTTTGGAAATGTTAAGCCTGCAGCCTTTGAAATTGTGTGGCAAACTCAACGGTATTTCAGCAAGATAATGTGCTCGAAAATTGTTTCTCTTTGTGGCAAACGTGAGAGCACTGATGTAGAGGTTTGCTGACAAAAACAAAAACACAAAAAGAAAAGCATTAAATAAGACGTTTCAGGTACACTGACGTTCTAAAACATCATTTGCACGTTAAAATTACGGTTTTAAAACCGCAAAACTTCTATCAAGCTATTTCTAGGATTTTGAATGAGATGCCCCAGGCAGTAACGGAGTGAGCATGGAGGAAGACAGTGCTGCCCCTCCCCCACCTACTGCTGCACACTGGTAGTCAGACGGCTGTCAAGTAGACTAGTGTATTTGTGAGGTATGTCGGGAAACATTTTCATTTGCAAAACACCACGGTTGTGGTGTGGGAACTAAAAGACAAGCACAAATCCCTTTTATTGTGGCATCACACGATTTTTAGCTTGATTTTTTTGTGTTGATTAAGAGAAACTGTGGCGTTTTTATCAAAGGTAATGGTAACCACAGAATCCCTCACCTAAAATGTGTGAAGCAACAAAAGCTAGACGTTTGGATGCACTGAAAATTGGAACTTTAAAAAAATATCTTTTATATATTACAATACAACTAATAATACTGTTACACATCAGACATGTCAGAAAATAAAAAACTGATGACAGTGAACTCTGTAATAATATCTTCCAGGGACAGTGTCGGTATAAATGTGTTTTTAAGGAATACAGATGCAATGATGATGCTTTTTGCAGGCCAGTAAGACCTTTTAATTCTACTTTAATTCTACTGATTTGTTATTTGTGCAATTCCATTTTTTTTTTTATTGTTTTTAACGGCTGTAAGACATGAATAGGATTTCATGGCACTTGTTTGCGATTGTGGTTTTAAAAGGAACAGACAATGAAGTGATATGATTCAAAACATGCTTTTTTTTTGGCTGATTTACTGGTTTGCTAAAAATCTGTTTTAGCTTCGTCCGAGACAGACTTGACGGGCAAACATGATTTGTTCCGATGCATTTAATAAATAAAACTGAAAAAATAAAATGAACAGAGTTCTGATCTCCAATCTTTCTGCATTGTTCACAGAAACCAGGACAATGTGCCAGTATTGTGTTTACAGAGAACTGCCTCTGAATGAGAAATGCATTTCAGTTTCATCAGAGATTGTCATCATTAGTGCTCAGATATCTTAAATCTTTCCATAAACAGAGCTTTTTTTTTTTTTTAAAAGAAAAATCAAGAAGTAAAATAGAAGTTTAATTTGTGGGGTATGTGGAATAACTTTATTAATTTTTAGCCCCACTTCATAATCTAATATCACCTTTCTTTTTGTTGCTCGTATCTTGTTATAGGTTTGTACTACACCAAGTTGTGTGCACAGATCGAAGACGATTCCAACACACACTCTGTAGAGATCGCAACAGATTAAAAACATCCCGCTGCACAAACTCTCTTGCAGCTTTAGCTGATTCCTCAACTCCAGTCAGAGGCAAATCTATGAAAACGATGAAAGCTCTCCCTCTAAAAATTCATCACCTGCTTCAAATCTTATGCAATTTCTACGTCACAAGCTGCATCGATCAATCGGCAGAAGACTGGAGTCAGCCTGTTTCCCCTTGTTGATTCACAAATCTGGAGCTTTCAATTCCTACATCTGTTGAATTTTAAACTTCTATCGACATCAAGGAAGCAACAGCAATTTTGTCTTTATGATCTTCAGAATAAAGACGTTGGATTGGGTCAAAATGAGGGCAGGAAAAACCTGATCGGTGCATCTCTGCTTACAAGCTAACCAGGTTCTAATGCAGAACATTTCACACCGTTTTATGTTCAGCCTAATGGGAAAAAACCCACTTTTTTTTTAAATGGAGAGTAAACAGAACAATAAACATTAAAAACCTCATCAGGCTGCCTGCACAGTCGGTAGTGGGGTAGTAAATCAAAGACAGAGAAAAATACAGGAAATCAAGCCTTACAAAGTATGTTTTTAGTCCTACATCAAAGTAGGCAAATGCTTAGTTGAATCCTGCTTGTGCATTCAGGTGCAATCGGTGCTAGGCTGTGAGGAAACATGTGCCTGATTCCACCCAAAACACTGCTGCTGCTGCTGCTGCTGCTCTGAATGGGAGACATGATGCTGCAGCTCCAGCACCACGTAACGCCGCATCTCCTTCTCCATCATCTCCTGATGCCAGTCTGAGCCCCCCCACCGACTTTGTGTGTGTGCAGGTTGGTGACGTAGGGAGACAGGAGGACAGAGAGAGAGAGAGAGAGAGATGGATTGATAGACAAATGCAGGGAGGGCGGAACTTGGAGTAAAAGTGTTTTTCTCTTTTTTTTGTTGTTTTTTTGGTGCCATCTCGTGATGATGATAGTGCTGCTGATGATGATGATCGCGGTCGCAGGATTTTTTGAGGTAAGCGGAGAGCTTTCTGTAACTTCCCCCCCTCCCAACAATAACAGTGATCGATCAGACACCCCGTATCGGCCCCCCCGCTTCCCCACACCTCCCTCCCCCCCCCCCCCCCCTCCCCGTTATCAACTCACCGATTCCGGACGAGGAGCTCTGCGTCTCCGGGCGTCGGAACTGCGACGGTCCGCACGCTGACGGCCTCTCTGAAATCCTGACTGAGCTTGGCGACGACCAGCTTCTTCATGCTGCTCGGTATGGAGGAGCCTTTGAAATCCATGAAGTGCGCCGAGTAGGACGTGTCGATGATGAAGCGCCTCGGAACCGTCGGGCCAACTCCGGAAAGTGTCGCGTCGGTGGCGAGAGCAGCGGGAACCCGGGCGACGAGCGAACCGCCGGCTCTCCTCCCCAGCAGCGAAAGCAGCGAAAGCGGCGGCGACGGGCTGGCCATGGCTCTGAATTGTGGCAAAGTTCACGGAGCAAACTTGCCAGTAATGAGCCCTGCTGCCGTTAGCCTGCGCTACAGGCTGCTTTTTTCTTCCCCTTCTGCGCATTGCGCGGCACGCGCAGGTCAGATCAGGCCGGGCTGATCCGCAACAAACGCGTTTCGACGAGTGAAAAATAAATAAACCACTCCGCGCTTCTAATTTTTTTTTTTTTTTTTTGCTACGCAGTGTCTACAGTTAAAACCACGCTCTGAATCTGTGTGTGTGTGTGTGTGTTTTATTGGGATTCATACGCAGCACCGCCGCAGCTCAGTGGAGAAGAGGCACAGCAGCGCCCCTGACTTGTCGGAGTCCCTCCCCTTTCCCGGACACACACAGCATTCACTTCCTAGTACATGCAAAGGTGAAACGGATCGATCCACACACAAATCCCCTCCACATCCCTCACAAATTCATTATGACAACTAAAACAGTAATGAAAGAACATGTAATTTACAATCGCCCTCCTGTTTTGCCTGTCTGGTCGTGAGTTTGTGTGGGTACACCTGTAACCAGAGCCTTCTCACTGGCGATTCCTGGAATTTGCATGTTTTCATTTTTGCTCTCATCTGTTGACATCTGAGCTTCTTTTTTTTCTGGAAGCAACGGGGTTGTTGTTTTTTTCTCTCCTCTCTCTCTCTATTGGAAGTCCGCCGTACTTTTGTAAGGGGTGGCAAAATGAGGGTGGGATGTGTATGTGAGAAGAAGCAACAGTGACATTTCAGGAGTGCTATCAGGTATGACACATATTAAAGTGTAACTAGCCTCCCTCGTCAAAGCATAAACTCTCATTTTTTAAAGGTACAGAAAGTGGGCGGAGCCAAGTGAGACTGAGGGTGGAGGGTATGTGCAGTTAGCCCCGATGCTAATTTAGAAACTTCGTCACTATTTTGTGACTTTCCAGACAATTCTAGCGACTTTTTAATCAAAAATCAACAAGAGACAAATCTAGAGACTTTTTCTGTGTTAAAGACTTTGATGGACCACACTGCAATTAAGCTGCAACTCTTCTTTGTCTAAAGTAAGCAGCAAGAGCTAGCATGAGCGCTGTTTTAAACAAATGGTAGAATTCCAGTTCTTAAGCATGAAAATATCAACATTTGCACAGTAGCAAAAAAATAGAAGCTTAAACAACCTCTTAGGCAGTGCTGAAAGAAAATGGTTAATTTACACTTTAAAATAAAACCCAATACACCGTAGTTATGTTTTTAACTACTACAAAAACCAGATGTTTTGATATGTTAGCACATGCTTTCTCAAACTCTGGGACATTTTGTGACAAGGATTTTGGAGCTAGTGCAAATCTCATATTTTTTCCCACAAAATTTGAACACTTTTTGAAACATTAACATCTAAATATTATTTGTATTAACCATGGATGAGAATCATTAAAACAGGCTCATGTTTTTCAACTTTCACAGGGTTTTATAGCCTCCATATTGGATACTGTTTAGCACCAATACCTAAAATACCCTTAGAAATTACCTGGCAGTTGTTAGCCAGACCATCTTTTAAGCAATATTTAATATTTATATTTTAATATTTCTAAATATGAATTTAAACTAGGAAAAGACATGTTTGAAATAGTCAAAACATATTTATTCTTGCAGTAATCACAGCAGAACTTTGCCTAAATTGCATTATTGTTTTAGATTTTTAGGGGTGCCATCTCGACCCCCGACCCCTACTTCGCGCCCCCTATCAAAACTTTCCAGTGCTGCCCCTGCAGATACTAAAGAATTTAACAATCCAAAATTTCTTGGAACAATTAAAAAAAAAAAAGCATAAGTCAGGTGATAACACAGCCAGCTCGCATGAATCTCGAGTGGCGCCCCCAAGCCTGTTGTTCACCTCCCTATCCAGACAGTGTTGTTGTGTATGTTTGCTTCTATGATTTTAAGAGTTTGAGTGAGTTGCAACATTCCATTTCTATAATATATATATATTTGCAGCAGCAGCATAATAAAGCTCCTATTTTCTTCGGGTGCTCCCCCCCCCCCCCCACCTCCGCCCCTTTTCCCAACTTTCTGGACGCACCCCTGCTGGATGTAAGTTTGGGTTCCAAAAAGACTTCCATTTGTCTCCAAAACGGAGGTTTAGTATTTTTAAAGCAAGAGGAGGGACAGAGGAGGTGGAGAGAGAGAGAGAAAGAGAGAGAGAGAGAGAAAACAAGACAATTAAAAAGATTGACAGGTAGGCTCCTCTGTCAGGGGTGACGCTTGCGGAGAGGGGAGGAGTAAAAACTGTAGCAGGAAAAGCCACTCGATGCGTCTGTCTATCAGTTGAGACTGTCTGAAACAGCTTCCAGATCCACCGCGTTTCCCCCATTTTTTTCCCACCTCCTCTCCTTTCGGGAGAGCGACCTCGGATCAGTCCCCTGGAGTTTCCTTCCTCTTCTTCTTCTTCTTTCTAAAAGACGCAAACGTTTTTCGGCTCCTGTCGTTGTGATCTGATCAGATCAGATCCGAGTGTTTTCTCTTTTATATATACATATACATATATATATATATATATATGTATATATATATGTATATATATGTTTTGCGGGGGGGCGAAGCTCGGATGCGCCTCTTCACCGCATGAAGCTGAGATCCTTAAAATAAAAGAAAAACCACACCGACTCTGTCCGAGATGAGGCGTGGAAATGATTCGCACCACTCTTAAACGCGTAAGTACAAGGGAACGGGAGTGCATGTCTCAGTTTATTGTTCCCCCTGTTTCTCTTTTTCCTTCTTCTTCTTCTTTTTCTCCCATATGGGAGAGGAGGGGAAAAGTCTCCGCCGGACGGACGGCTGACGCTGGATCCGGGCTGAGGTGGTGTGCAGGGGGACGGGGTTGACATGAACCCATCTTAACGCCTTGCTCTCTGTCTGTCTGTTTTTCCTCCTGTCTTTTTTAGGTGTCTGGGTAAAGGAAAGAAGGAAACGGGAGCAGGAGTGGAGTCTGCTCCCTCACATCGGACCTTATTTGTTTGGTGAAATCACCTTTTTTTTTTTTTTTTTTTTTTTAAATATAGTTTTGGCGTGCGTAAAAAGGCATAGAAAACTATCTCTCCCCCTCCAGCCCCCTTCAACCGGGACTAGAGATTATTATAGGGGGATTTATTTTTTCCACACACAAGAAAAGGAGTGAACTGAAAACTTATTATTATTATTTTTTGGCGCTTTATTTTTTTTATTATTATTATTGTTATTATTAACACTGTAATTGTTTGATTTTTTTTTTTTTTTGCCGGCCAATGAGAGAAATGAAGGAAGATGATATTTGATGGTCGCGGAGGTTTCGGGAGCTGGCCGAACCCTCAGTTTCGCTGAAGCCGAGCCCAGCCATCATCCACATCCAGCAGAGAAACGAGAAGAACCCTGTCGCTTTTTTTTTTTTTTTTTTTTTTGAGCCTCAGAAAAGGAATGATTCCTCAAATCTGATCAGACTTTGACTCGTCCTTATTTTTTTTTTCTTTTTTAAATACATAAATAAATATTCCTGCATGAGAAGCTCCGTGGAAGGTGACGCTCACTATGCCGAGGAGAAAGCAGCAAGAGCCGCGGCGATCAGCAGGTACAGCCCGCTCCTTCCCTTCTAAACCTTTCCTCTTTATGAAACATGTCACATGCCATTGTCGTGTCCAGGTTTTATTAGGCCATTAGTTGTGTTTTTATATATATATATATATATATATATATGAAATGGAAACAAAAACAACAAACAGATTTGTAATCCGTCACCCGTGACTCACATTAGTTTTTGGATAAAGTGACCCAAACTGCGTAAAAGACGCACGGATCCGGCCACTTTTCCTACCCCCCTTTCTCTCCCCTCCTCTGGAAACTTTTAAGAATAGTGAGATAAACTAAATGGCATGTTGTTGTGGGGATAAAAGCGGGGAGGGGAGTTTAGAGGGTTTTCAGAGTGAGTGAGTAATGATGAATAATTGACACAGAGTCGGTTTTTCCCCTCTCTCTCTCTCTGTCTCTCTCTCTCTCTTTTCGGTTTTATTAGAAGATTGCCATCCTTGATTTGATGCGTGATTGATCGCCTGTCATGTGGCACTCTTTGATCTGTTCATCCCCGATAAACATCAATAAGTCCCCTCCGTGAAGGCTGCAGTGTTGGCCAATCAGACAAACGTGAAGCCCTTCTGTTTTATCATCATCATCATTATTATTATTGCATGTATTTTTTTTATTTAGGCCAAAACAGTCTTATAAAGTTGTTAATTTAGTGTAAAAAGGAGGGCTAGAGGCATCAGTTGGTTGATTTTGATGTGCATGTGTAAGTGTAGGACTAACCGCAGAGTGAAATCAACAGTCGCTGTGTTTATGGGAATATTAGCAAATTGGGGGATGACAAAGAAATTAAAGTAGAAAAACAGTAGAAAGAGTCAGTATAAATCGGTGCAAAATGAGGTGCACCCATCTGGTCTCAGTGCAGTTAACGCAGCATTAGATGAATCTGAAGTTGGCACGTGTGCACAAAAATAAAAAAAAACAACAACGTTGGAGTCTGTTGTGATGGTGGTTCCGCACTTTGACGGCCACAGGTAGGAAGGATCTCCTGTGGCGTCGTGTTGGTGCTTCTAAGTGGAATCGTTCTTTCTCTCCTGTGATTGGCCGGCACATTGTACAGTACAGTAGGGTGTATGTACTGCTTCTTTTTTTTTTTTTCTTTCCAGACACAAATAAGAAATTTGTCTTCCGGATTTATCCCACGCTCCCTGCTAGAGCAGATACCCCCGTTATGCTGTGATGTTGAGCAAAGTGACCAGCTGATAGAAGCAGTTATTGTAGAAAGGACCCCACAAGGTTGACATGTACTAGTTTGGATTTGGATCTGAAACCCCCACCACCACCAACCATCACCCCCACCCGCCCCCCTCTGCAGCCTTTAAACAAATGTAAATGAGTGACAGGGGCTTTTCTACCTCTGTGCTAATGAGGCTGAGGCTTTGAAGTTAGGCATTAACAACTGCAGCGAACAAAAGACAGTTACAGAATTTTAAAGAGATTTTTTTTTTTTTTTTTTTAATATGAGGTGCAGAGCAGGTCGGTCGGGAGGCCCGGCCGCCGAGGACTTTGAACTCAGCGGGTTTTATCATTGTGATGATGTTGAGGAGAAGGAGAGGAAGACTGTGAGATGGAGACGATTCTCCGACCGAACAGTCTTCCTGGAATCGCTGGGCCACACCGGGAAGCCGGGGGATTCGGATTTCCACTCGTCCAGAGCTCGCCGTGCTTTTCCGCGTGTGGTTTTCGAGGGTTATGAAGAGGGAGGCGTGTGTGACGTGACATCGCCGTGACCTCCCCGCCCCCTTTACCCCCTCTTTTCCTCACGTCGAAAACGCACACACAAACGCCACCGATCCGGCTGAGCGTCCACCGGGAGCCGCAGACATCACGACTCGTGACGGTTGATCAAACGGAGGGTCTTCCGCAGTTCTCCCAGGAAAACGAGAGTCCAGATAAGGACTTCCACTTGTACTTCACTCACTCACACACACACACACACACACTGTCGGCTGGCCTGATGCTCCACTGGGAGCTGCCACTGACCTGGAGCTTCCTCCCTGTGTGCCACATCTCAAACTGCTACCGGTGGCGAAAATCAGACGTCGCATGATTTAAAAAAATGTAAGAGAGTTTTGGGGCAGATTTCTATTAATTTCACACCTAAATAATATTATGTTGGTATTTACATACAGATAAGATTTTATAGCGTTTTACTGTCAAGTTGCTCAAACTTTTATGAGTAGATACATTTACATTTTTGTGTGTTTTCTCTACAACTCAAATATAATTTCTTACTAAATGTCAAAAAGCAAGAAATTTGCATCACTTTTTTTTCAAAGAAATCCATATATTTTTTTTACAAAACTTTTCGAGACATTCTGGGTCTCTGTCTCGACGCTTTGGAGTTAAAGAAAGGCGAAACAGATGAATATGCGGACCCTTTCGTTGACGCCGGGGCAGAGCCGGATCCGGGTGCAGGTTTTTACCAATCGCGTTCCGTTACCTCTGTGACCTCCGACCCCGGAAGTGTCGTCCTCCCGCTCTGTGTGACACCTTGGGGCCGTCCCTCCCCTCCCCTCGTCTCTTTCTTTCCCTTCCCGGCGAACCACTTTGTTTTCGAGGCGGCAAAGACGAGGGACGAGCGGAGGACGGAAAAAGGAGTGGCTCTGCCTTTCATCCGAGGCGGTTCTCGGATCGGCTCAGATCAGATAGTCGCTGCTTCGTCTCTTGAAACGCGCTGGTTAATTATAAGACAGGCAAGCCTGTGTGTGTGAGAGTGTGTGTGTTCAGCTTTGAAGGGGTGGATAAGGGGTGCTTGTGGTGCCGTTGAGACGGAGGGAAGTAGGGGGATCTGTGTGTGTGTGTGTGTGTTGGTGGATGTAAGGTTGCTTCCTGTTGGCTTCATTAGAGAGAGCCCTAATTATCTGCGGAGCTGATGGATTTGTGACAAGCCCTAACGATTAATGCTGACAAATTCAGTAAGGTGTCAAGTCCGCAGCTGCCTTGATGTAATCAAGTTGATATTATACAGTCCCCGTGGCCCCTAGTGCAGCGCCGACTCAATTTACCAGTCCAGGTGACAAATGGACTTTGCTACCTGACTAATCACGTCAGGAGACAATGCCAGTTAATGACCTCGGTGTGCCCCCCCACCCGTCTTTTACTCCCAACATCCTCATAAGGACGTAATAAGAGAACCCGGGCCTGATCCGACATGTCCCCGACCCTTTTTTTTTGTTTGCACGATTTTCTTTATTTCATTTTCTTTAAATGCCACGTCGATTTCCACAAAGTCACCATCGTGGAAGTTTTCCATATCTGTTGATATTATTGTTATTTGCCAATGGCACGGTTCAGGCCCCTTGATGTGTCAACTCGCCGAAGCGGTCGTGAGAGTCGTGTTTTATTTTTATTTTTCTTTCTTAAAGTTGTAGACATCCTGTGGGGGGAGCTTCTACGTTTTTCACATGTGTTGCTTGTAAATCAAAACAGTTTCCATATACTTCAGCTGAGCACACACACAGGAGCTCCCTCTCTCCAGCCAGCTCACTGAAGGCCTCTGGTTTATTCCGACCCGGAGAATCGCAGTGCCCGGGGATTAATGATTTTGCATGTTCGGGGTGGATCAGATTACATGGCGACCTTTGTCCTCCCGGTCAACGATGCTGTTATGTGATAGTCCTCCCCTCAAAATAATCAGCAGGTAGAGATTTATGCCCACCCACCCTATACACACACACACACACACACACAGACCACCTTTCTGATTTAATCCCTCTAAATACCTGTTTTTGTTTAGTATTTTTTTATTTGACCAACTACTTCCTGTTGCCATCTGAACAGGAATCTGGAGGGACTTACAATTTCAAAGGCTTCACAATGTCTGAGTCAACTGTTGGTGTTTGAGCTTTGCCAAAAAAAGAAAAAGAAAGAGAGAGCGGAAAAGTGTGTGCATGTGTGTGTGCATGAAGCAGAAACAGCCGAGACCACGAGTGTGTGTGTGTGCCTCAGTGCTGACCGGTGTCAGTTTTCCTGGAATGAATAACTCAAACGAGCACAGCGGCGACCACGCCAACTTAGTCATCCTCTTTAGCACGGCCAGTCTTTCGCTTCTCATCCCTACCCTCCCCCCTCCTGCATCCAACCACCACCTCCGCCGCCGCTGCTGCTGCCTCGTTGGAGCAGGAAAACGAGCTGGAACGGTCAGGGTTTTCAATCGTCTGGCATATTTTTTAGCCATTTCCAATCAAAAGCCTTGAAAAAACTGGGACCACCTATTGATCCCCCCGCTGCCTGTTTGGTTTGCCTGCTTCTGGTGTTTTCCACACACCCTCTGCGTGTGTGTGTGTGTGTGTGTGTGTTTGACAGAGCGAGAGTTTGCGGCGCTGTAGTTAGCAGGTGGGGTTCAGCTGACCTGGTCAGTAGGTTTTTTTTTTTTTTTTGCTCCTGCACCAGCCTCTCAAAACGATAGTTGATAGTTTAAATTTACATCTGGGATTCTGGGAGGTCGGAAGTCAAACACGCTCAGCTTGCTCCTTTTTAATGCCTCAAGTAACCACATGTGCCTCTTTGCAAGCCGTGGACTAGAATGAGATCATGGCTTTGTGTCAACCTTGAGTAAAAATATCACAGTATCACAGCACTTACACAGAGATTTTATTTAAAGCAAATTGTTTTTACACCTGCTTCAATAATGCAACATAGTGCTTATTAAAGTCATAATATAACGCACTCGTTGTTACCTTGACGTTTAAAGTCCACAAGCCTGCATTCTGCTGCTTTGCAGATTTGTAGCTCGCGTCTTGTCCGACGTTAGCATAAGCGACAAACGACGGATTCTTTTCCAACAAATATGGTTCTGTTGTCGCCTCCTTGTGACCAGCTGACCATGGGGAAGGGGCGTCCCTCTGCCAATTACCGCTCCGTCCAGTTCAAGAAAAACCTCATGCTGACGCCTCATTAGCAGGATTTTGAACTTTAGGAATGGCGTAATGGGAAAATCGAAGCTAACTCTCTAGAACCTCGCTTTTAGTTGACAGCAGGCGTACACCACCTCGGTTAACATTCGTCAGAGCTTTTCTTGTTAGCAAACCACCAAATTAAGGCTATTACATGCACCGCGATTCCTAGCAAAAGAATCATTTTCAAGAACACTGCCTTGGCGGATGGTGATCGGCTTTCAGCTCTATCTCAAAGGCTGCGTTTATAGCAAATGCGTGGCCTTCATTGCCACGAAGATCACCCTGTTTATCCATAATTATGCTGAAATGATGCATTGTTCTTTAGTCCTTCAAATCCCAATTGTCGCAGATAAAATGTCACACAACGTGTCTCTGTCACACAACGTGTCTCTGTCACGCAGATGATCCTGTAGATTCAAAATAAAACGGGGTGGATCAACGATGCAGTTTTGTTGCCATCTTCTTCTGTCCCAAGCTTTTAAACCTCAGAGCACTTTTCAATTCATCATCCAAAAATGGAGGATGACACAACTGGAAAACCTGCAGAGACAGGGGGAAAACTCCTGCACCTCCTCCTTGAAGGATGGCATGTTGAAATATGTTTGTGATTTTTCACAAATTTTATTTGACTGGTAATCAGCCCGCGCTTAAGTCTAATTCTTGCTTTGGTATTCTAACCTAAAGTGAGCGTAGATAAACAATCAAATGGGGAAACACAGCTAATCTTGAGGTTTCTCCGTTCACGTTGGTTTTCACTTTTACATCTCAACACCAGATTTTGTCTTTTTTTCTTCTTCTTCTATTTCTTTACGATTCTTTTTCGGGGTGTTCCGACTGGGGGGAAAGTGCGGCGAGTCCGTTGCCCCTCGCCGCACTTTAAAACACACATGCGCACCGTGAACCATAAACACCGTCAGACACTCGCACACTCACAGACACACACCTATACCTAATGCTTAAGTGCAGCCAGCATGTCTCTGTGGGAGGTCATAATGGAGGTGGCTTAGTATGATGGGAAATCATATCATTAAAGCAGCCAGATGTGCTTTGTTGCCTGCCTTGCAGCACATAAAAACAGCAGCAAGTCATGGGATCTGAAAAGGAAAAAAAAAAAAAAGAAATCCAAGTCTGAGAAAATCAAGTCTGAAATAGATAGAAAGCAGCCCTCTGGGACTGTGGCTGACAAGCAGTCTTACTGCTGACTGCCATAGAAAAACAATTTCCACCCAAATAAAGTATTTTTTCCCCCCTCTTCCCGTTTTTTTTTAAAATATTGCAGCAGCAGAAACAAACTCTTCTCTGAACTTTTTTTTTTGGGAGAAATTCCGATAAGGAGCGAAAAAGAAAGCTTTGATAAATTGCTTCCTGTCACTGTTATCAGCTCTCTGCGAAGTGTGCTTAATTACGATGTAATAGTGGTGTTGTGCTGAGTAATTACATTTTGTTAAGGGTCCACAGCGGGGATGTAAGACTTAACAGCTCATTAATAGAAAACTGTTGATATGTTGTGTTTTTTCTGTTTCTTTCCTTCCTCATCTGGCACATAGTTGGAGACATGAGGAAGATAAGAGGGGAAATGTTCGAGAGAACTAGTCATGCAACATTTAAGGCTCAAAAATTGATATCTCAAATTTTCTTAAGTAAAGTATTACATTAGCTGTGGGTAAATTTGCTTTCTTGATCAGCGCTGTGCTTCCTCAAGAGGCTACGAGAAAGTCTGCCAGAGCCAAATTTAACATGTTACTACTATCAATAAAAGATGAGCAATTACAGAATATTTTGTCTAATAAGTATTTGAGTTCCTCTGCGCTTGAAAAAAGCCCCCCCCCCCCTCAAAAAAAAACATGTAGCTTACCCACTCATTACATCAGTTAGCATGGGGAGTGAGAGGCAGCCCTTTGATGCCAACAAACAAACAAGACAAACGAGACGGGGCCCTCTACAGAAGAACCAAAGCCCTATCCAGGGACACCCATACCCCTGCATACCCCTCCTTTTCCCCACTTCTTCTTCTTCTTCTACTTCGGTTCTTCCTCACATCTCTGCCTCTCCATCTCTTTCACGTATCTCCCGTTTCGTAGCGCTCCCTCTCCTCTTTCTTTCGCGCTTTCCCGCCTCTTGCGCGCCTTTCTCTTCTCTTGGAAACAAACAAAGAGAAACTTTGCTTTTGAGCTTTTCGTTTAACGGCAAAAAACTTCCCGCTCGCTCCTGTGTCTCATCAGGCAGAAGTCAAGGCGAGACGGAGAGGGAGGGAGTTTCCACTGGGTTCCCACTTTTGAGTTTTAAGCTGCTTTCCTCTGCAAATAACAGATTATCCAAGCAATGTTTTGGTAACACTCGGCGATGAGTAAAATCGGGTTTTCTCGATCTTGGAGTGCTCGGGAGTACGGGCTAAGCAACGGTCGTGGTCGTTGGTGTTGTGGTGTTTTTGTTTTTGCGTGGGAAGGAGGAATGGTGGGGTGAAGCTTTTAGGAAGGATATTTAAGCTGACAGATGAACGGGACGACGGACAAATTCCCCCACAACAGCTGCGACCGCCGCCATTATCCTGACAGGTGTCAATTAAGAATTACTGCCTGGCCGGCCGAGTGCCCCTCCGGACTCACTCATATGTCCCTCCGTCCCTCTAGCGCGCCGCCCCACCCCCTTTCCTCGGTCCAGCTGTCGACTTGTGAGAGAAATAACACTCAGATCCACAGTTTCCCCATCTCTTGATCAATGGCAGCACCCAGGATCATGATTATCGTACATCTGTTGACCATCGTGCTGGTATTACTCCTTGCTAAATGCGTCCTGCTTTGCAACCCAAATAGACAGATATGGTGACTCAAGAAGCAGGGCCTTGCCTTACACCAGCTATTTTGAATATAAATCTTTCAGCTCTCTCAGATTTGGCAGGTTAACAAGCCTCATTTCATCTCTGGTTGTGTTTGTACGAGTGTTTGGATCCATTTCGTGCACAATGCGTGCTGCACTTGCCTTGCAAAGTACCGTCTGCAAACTTACTGATTTGAGTCGTTGATTCTCCCCTCTGTTCACTGGCTTTCACGGAACGAGTTGATGGACATGCTTTCGCCAACTTTTTGCACGTCTTGATGGCTCACTTTGGCAAACCTACCAACTGACAAGTGTGCGCTTATCAACAGCAAAGATGCTTCAATCAAACCTTTTCTCTGCGACACCTATTTCTCCCTTGTGGTCTAACTTTGTAACAAATGCACCACAAGTTCTTTTGAAAGATGCAAATAGTTTTAACCCAATAGTGAATTAAAGTACACGCAGTGGTTTATGGTAGGTTTCTCCTCATTTGATCTATTGATCTTCAGTCAAACGGAAAATCTGTCTGATTCCGACGTCTGGTCGAGTGGTCGGCAAGAAAGCGAAACGCTAATTTCTTTGGCATCTGCCTGCCCACTTGTCTCAGTTTATGAGGGTGTTAAGCATGCAGTTGAACTTTTTTCTTTGATTGGAAAGCTTTAACGGAAATGGTTAAGTCAGCGGGACATTGATTCCTGCAGGCGCGAGGAATAAAGAGGGCGAGCCTATATTTTCCACATGCGGTATGGAATTCACCATCATGTTTACTGATTCTATGGTGATGTGTCACACCGTCGACTCTGTAGTTATTGCTCAGGCTCTGTAATGAATGCAGTTTTCAGTGCTGCCGCAGAGTAAACACGGGGAAGGCTTCAATCGGCTGAAGGAGGAAGCAAAAACAGCAACGCTTAAAAAGCAACATGAGAGCGAGCGAGTTAAAATAAAAAATAAAAAAAAAGCTCCCCAGGAACACACAGATGGATTTGCATGTTCACTTGGGAGTTAGACTTTTGGATTTTTTTTTTCCCCTCCCTAGAAATCATTTGCCAAAAAAAATAACCGGGGAAGATAATATCACTGTTTTTTGTGTGTGTGTGTTTCTCCTGCTTCTCCTGCTTTATTTGCATAACACTTGTTTTAAATAAGGAGAACCCTCTGAGAGATTTCTCTCTCTCTCTCCCCCCCCTTTCCTCTTCCCCTCCTTCTTCTCCTCTTTTCACTTCATTCCTTCTTCAGGCCTGCCTCCATTCAGTCTCACTCCAGCATTATGCCGCTCCGAGCGATTATCAAACCTGAGAATATTTTTTCCCCCCCATCCCCATGCAAATCACCTCAGCGTGTTCTCTTATCTGCCCCCGCCCCAAGCCACCCCCCTCCCCCCCTCCGAACCGTTTTGTGTAATCAAAGTAAACGGCAGCTAAAGCGAAAAGGGAAACGCTCTTTGTGGAGATGGATGGAGGGATTAAATATTAACCGGATGCGGCCGACTTAAGGCGAGTGTTTTACATAGCTGCTCCCGCCACGGATGCCGCACATTGATCCCCCCCCCTCTGCCATCTCCTCTCTGCTCAACCCCACCTCACCCCACTTCCCTTCGCCCCGGTGCCTTTACTTGTTTGGCCGCCTGCCGTTAATTTTTCACCATCAACTCGCCGGCTGGGTCTGGAGAACAGAAACGGAGCGGGTGGAGGAGAGGGAGGCCAACGAATGGTTCAGTCATCACCCACCCTCTCTCCCTCCCCACCACCACCACCCACTCCTCTGCTTTTAACAGGAGCAGGTGAGATGGATGATAGCAATTTGAAATTTTGTTTGTGCGTGTGATCATGGAGATTGTTTTCTGTATTACCATGGTGTAACAATTCCAGTGATTAATTGAGGTGAATGCCGGGTTCTGACTGGCTGAATTGGGCTTGGGCTATTTGTGTGTGTGTGGGGGGGGGGGGCTTTCAGAATGTCCACCATCCTGCAATCCTGACTCGTGAATGTAGTGTTTATCAGCTGACCTTGGCTACTCCCCGCCAAAAAAGAAAAAAAAAGAAATGGGCCCGTACAAACAGCGGATCCAGCCTGCCACACACTGCCCCTTCTGTCATATCGCTTCCTTCATTTCCTCCTCTGCTCCAGCTGTGATTAAAAGTAGCAAAATCAAACCACTCAAGTCCAACTTTTTTTTGCACCCCTCAAAAAAAAAAAAGAGAAAAAAAAGGGGAGGCGGGGGGGACGAGAGGGAAGACTAAACAAATACAAAATGGCCACAGTGGCTTCACTATTTGCGCTTGAAGGGCATCAGAGGTAGGAATGCTCCTCCGGCAGCGGCGGCGGCTCTGCGGGTTCGCTCTCTGTTTGTTGTTTACATGTGTACAGCAATATCCTGTGGGTTACAGAGGCAGCTTGTTAACGAGGGAGAGAGAGAGGGGGTTCATCCCACCCAGCCCCCAACGCCCCCAACACTCATCTCAGGCCAAATACACGCACACTCACAAACACGCACGTACAGAAAGTTGTTACGCCGGTGCTGGTGACAGCACAGTGAAGGCCCTCTGGCATTTATAAATGTGTCCACCCTGCAGCAGAGAGAGACCCCCACCGCCAGCGGTCCCCTGTCCCTCCCCTTCTCTCCTGCATGCGCCCTCCAGCCGCATGCAGACGAGGTCGTGGGCAGGTCGTGACCCCCAGGTGGCCGCAGTCTGGTCTACGTGGGTGCTTGTTTGCTCTCTTTTGTTGTTTCTCTGCCCTGCCGCAGAATTCTGGTGAAATTCCAGTTCAGATATTCCTGTGTTTCACAGCAGGGAGGTTTCTGATGGCGCATGCTGGTAATTCAACAGTTTTCATGCCACAAGACAGTGCAGTTCTTCCCCTTTATTTTCACAGAAAGTACCACAGAGTGGCTCTTCCTTAAATTCATTCTAACGTAGGTGTAATGTGGCACCACAGTATTTTTTGTCTGAACAGTACCCATCTAGTGAGGTCGTTATCTGCATGACAGTTATGGCACGTGTTATGTTCCGTATTTGCAACTCTTATTTTGAAGTGAGAAAGGAAGTAGTTCTTCAGTTGCTCCTCTGTGTTCTGATTCTTACATAATTGGCTGTTTGATCGTTTTTAGTAAGTTTGGTCCACATTTGGTAATCTGTAGTTCAAAACAAATCAAATACAAACTTTTAATTTGACTTGAATGGTGACGTGAGGTTCTGCTACGGCTAGATACGAAGGGCGCTTTAAACCTGGGACTCCTTATTTTGAAGTAAATGGCTGTATGTGCTCTGGAAAAACTGAGAAAATCTTTGTTTACTTGAGGTGGCAGGAATGCAGTTTGTTCCGGCCAGGACATTTTATACTTCACAACAAACCCAAGGACAGAACTCCTGGGAAGACCTTCCCACGGTAAAGCGAGAAAAAAAAATTACTCCTTTTTTATTTATTTATTTATTTTGCACAACCAAAATCCATTTGAAATTTTCTGACCAATCACACAACAGTTCTCTGATGCCAAGGGATAAAATCGCTCTGCCCAGCTGATGTGTCGCGAACAAGCGCTAAGTTTCTCAGCCACTTCCTGCGGCGTATGTGTTTTAAGACCGGAAGAAGTTCTTGAGTTGCCCTGTTGCATTGCTCGTCGTCAGCGGCAACACAACAGTGCAACCTTTTGGAATTGCTGCCAAAATTAAGAGACAAGACACAAACGAGTTTTAAGGACTGCGAGGATAGAGCGGCTAATCGTTAAGAACCAACAATGCTAAAGTTAGCATCTACATCTTAGCTGACTATTATCCTCAAGCTAAAGGGTTGTTTCCCAGTTTTTAATGAGTCTGGATTGCATATGACCATCTTTAGTTCATAATCTGAGACATTTAACTTGAACTTGTAAATTCCCCACTATAGCGACTGTCTAAATACAGTTTTGAATTCCTGAACGCTTCATTCAATTTTGGAAAACACAAAAACGAAGAGTTTTCGCATACATTTTTTGTCTTTTTGGCATTTCATAGGTGTTTTTGGGACCTATGAAAAAATGACGCAGGCTAGGAAAACAAGACTAATATGGCACACCGATTACAGATTCTTTAAAAGACACTTTGTTCTCGGTACCATGTATCGTCATCTACACCCCATTTCACTACCTACTGGTAACTCCGCCTTTGTCAGATCCCAAACTTCTTCTGCCTCTCTCTTCTGTATCCTTCCTGCTCTCGTTCCTTTCTTTTCTGTGTCTCTGTCTCTTTTGCACGCCTTCAGTAAAAGTAGCCCTGGTCCCCATAGCAACACATGGTGAACTCTTACTCATTACCCTGTGTATGCAAGCTGCTGAATGGCATGAATCCTGCTCCTCATTGCTGTAATTTTATGCCAATGGGACTGTCATGATTTAATTTTTCCCTTTCTCTCCCACCTAACCACCTTGAGCCAAAAACGACGGAAATATTTAATCTCCGAAATGTTAGGTCAGTCGGTTTAGTGGATGCCGTCGGTCCTTCGTGTTTCCTTTTCTCTCCTTCTCTTTTTTTCTTTCCCTTTCTTCCTTCGTCGTCTTTTGACCGTTAAAGCTCCCGCGTGCTGATAACAGGTCAGCCGTTGAGGGCGAAACAAGAGGGTGGGAGGAGTGGAGAAAAGTGAAAGGGATACAGATGAAGGGAGGGCAGGCGAGGGAGAAGGAGAATCAGGATGTGATTATTGAGAGTAAGAAAGTGTGTAAGCAAGAAGGGAGGAAGAAGAAGAAAAAAAAAAGGAAAAAGGGAAAGATTTTCTTTATGTTGGCTCACCCGTAGCGTAGGCGGTGCTCGGAGTGGAAGAGGTCAATAGGATGCCGTGATAGGCTAATCTGCCAGGAAAGGGAGGGTTAGGGCAGGCCTCACGGGAGCAGCTCATTGGCTAGATTCATTTGCCCCTGTGAAATAAAATCTCACTGTGTCTTTGTGTTGCTTTCTTTCTCTCTCCTTCTCTCTCTCTCTCTCTCTCCTTCCCTCTCTCGCTTTCATCGCTCCAAGATTGATAGTGGAGGCATTTTGCTCTGAAAAGTTCCTCTCGAGTGTGTGAATATTTATCCACTCGCGTACATATCCCGTATCTGCTCGTTTGGCTGTGTGTGTGGCATACTTTTCTCAGTCCATCCCAGTTCCTGTGGGAGCGCGAGTGTGTGTCTGTGGGCGTGTACGCTCAACATTTCCAGAGCTTTGTGTGTGGGTGTGTGTGTGTGTGTGTGTGTGCTTCCCCTATTCCAGTCAGACACATGGATGACAGATGACCCAGTGGGAGACACCAGCCATCCTGCCCAACCGGAATCTCTCCACACTCCCCCCCCAGCCTCCGCCCTCCTCCCTTTTGCCTATTAAAAAGTGTGCTCTTTGTTTACTTCCTCGGCTTTTTGCCATAAATCCTGGATCCACCTCCTATGTGGCGCTGCCCTCTTTTCCTCAGGTTATGGCTTTGAACGCAATCATAATGGCTGCGTCACGGCGACTGTGTGTGTGCGTGCGTGCGAGAGGGACAAACCAGCCACAACCTGTCTACGTGCAAGCTCGTCTGTTTGTGTGTGTGTGAGTGTGTGTGTGGAGGGGGGGCTCAGTGGACCAGAGGAAACCTAAATCCTTATATATAAAAAGGCCGTGCACTCAGCCCGGCCGAGGGAATGGAGGGTGGGGAGAAGAAAGAAGGGGGACAGAATCCGAAGGAGAGAGGGAGAGGGAGAAGGGGAAAAAAGTTGATTTCCTTTTTCAGCAGAGCCATATATCACCGGGCCTCCCAGCTGCAGTGTCACAAGCTGACAGAATGACATGTGTCATTTATCAAAGGGGCCAGGCGGGGGCCTTGGGAAACGTGCACCACAAAGCCTGAGAGAGTTCATTCCAACACTCAACCCTCCCTTCCTCCTTCCCTCCCCTCATCTCCACTCCTTCAGCCCGCCCCCACTGTTCACTCTCCTCCTCGTGCCCCACCCGCCACCTCCTCCCCCCTCGACATCACCACCCACCCACTCACTTCGCCTGGTGCTGAAAAAAAAAAAAAAAGGGCCGTGTAATGTTTGCTGTCTTCACAGCAGCTGTGTCTCTGTGTGTATGCAGGGTTACCCCCACTGAGTTCAGAGCTGGGCTGCACCTTCGAGCCAAACTCTGCTCAACTTTGAGCCAGAGAAAAAGAGACGGGAAGAGGATCTTCGGTCGGTTGAGCGAGCGCTCATAAACACCTCGACCTGATGCACTAAATGTCTTTCTGAAGCTGTTAAAAGTAAACAATTATAGAGGGTTTCAAAAGTATTTACACCCCTTAACATTCCTAAACGTTTGTTAGATTTGTAACCCAAAAAAACGTGTTTCGGTGCATTTTGCTGGTATCTTATGACAGATCAAAGCACATTAGCGCATTGTTGTAGCCTGGCCATCGCCTTCCTGCGTTATTCTACCCGGTTCTGATCTCGCCTCACAGCTCAGTCGGGGCTTTTTCCCGTTGAGGTGGATTCCTCTGGTAAAATTTCTACCGGCTCAATCAGCGAACAGAAGAAGTTGTGAGCGATGTTGATTTTCTGCGCTGTTTTCGAATTGTAGTCTGCTTGTAGTTTTAGCAATTCCAGCAGAGGAAGTGAGTGAATCTGTTCAGAACATGGTGGCCACATTTCCAAATACTGAAGTAACGCCAGCAGCCATCTCGTTCAGCTGAGCTCTTCTCTCCCTTCAGTGGACGTTTGGTTGTTTACAGTGCAGGCAGTTTTTGGTAAGATTCATAGACTCAAACTGGCGCATTGCACATTTTACAGGCAAATGTTAGCGATTAGGTAAAAGCAAAAAAAAGTTTTGAAGTCTGGCATGCATTTGTATTCATCTGTCCTCAGCCAGTGTTTTGGACCACCTGGTCTGCACACCTACAGATTCGTTTTTTTCCTCGCGAAACAGCTCAACATCAATCAGACGGGTTGTGAAGTTCAAAGTTCAAGCCTTGCTATAAGTTTTTATTTTCTGTCTGGACGTTGACATCATAACACATGTATGTGCTTTTCTCTAAACCGTTGTATCATAGCTCTAGTTGAATGCTCAGGTTTATTCTTCTGCTAAAAGGTGAACCTCCACCTCAGGCTCAAGTCTCTTGTGATCCAGGATTTTCCGCCCCGTTGTTAACTCCATTTCTGACCAGCTTAGGCCGCCATGTAATTTGCACAGTGATAAGTCATGTAAGCCAAAAGTTTCTGACTGTAACAACTCCGTCCCACATGCTTTGTGGAAAGAGGAACTCCTTCTTCTGCTGCCTTGTTGCTGCTACTAGTTGTTTTGGCAACAAGGTTTTTATATCTCTTCTATAAGTTACCAAGGGCCTCTTGACTACTTCTCTCCTTAATGTGCTCCTTAGTGTAGGAGTAGGTTGATGTCCAGGTTTTCAGATCTCGTTTTCATGATTCTGTGTTTTTCTCTGCTAAACTTGAGACCGTCAAAGAACAGCTGGACTCATACTGAGATTAAATTTCACAGAAATGTACTCTATTTACTAACTAAAAGTAATTGGGGTAGATGGGGCCAAAACACAAGTTATACTAAGACAAGACTGTGATTCATTTTGTTCTACTCCAAAAATTAAGAGCTGCTTTGTGTTTGTCTAGCACATAAATTCCCTCCCAAAATACACTGAAATTTGTGGTTTTTAACATGACAAATAGTTCATACTTTTACAAGTCTGTATACCAAAGCATTGATCTTAACGCTCTGGCTGTTTCAGTTGTGGTTTCAGACTGTTTAAAATAATCACCGTCTGCATCCATCAGCCCAAGAGTTACACACTGCAACTTAGAACAAAGTTACAAGAGTTTTTTTTCCTCTTTTTTTCCCCCCGAGAGGCTACAGCTTTCATGGTGTGTTAGATACCGCAGCCCCTGATTTAACAGCCCATTACGTCGATGAGCAGAGGAATGCATTTTGTATACAATGTGCCACCTACAATATAAAGCAGCGTCAGTCCAGTCGTGGCATGTCTGTCTACCAGCTTTTTCTTTTTTTCTTCTTCTTCTTTTTTTCGCCGACGTCTTACCTCAGCGCACAGACTCCAAACCCGACTTCCTCTCATCCATCATCCCTCACCTTTTATCCTAGGCCTTCATCCACCCCCACACTTGGCCTCAGCTGGGGTAGACTCCATTCTGGCCACTTCCTGAATGAATGACTTAACCTACCTGTATGCCCTTCACCACCATGAGCTCCCCCTTTGTTTGCTAATAGGCCTTGTTGTCGTTTCTGTTCTCTCTAATGTTGCTTCTTCCTTCGCGGAAAGTTTCTTTGTGAATGTTGTCACCAAGTATGGGCATTATTTATTCAAAAAAATGATTCTAAGCATTGCTCAAAGCATACATACTGTTTTGCCATCTGTCTAGACGGGCTTGTGATGCTTTCTGATTAATTTTTAACCACGCTCACATGGCGTAATGTCACAACGTACACCTTTTTTCTTTTCACTGAAATTGCAACACATAGCCGAGTGCAATAAATAACTAGATGATTACTTGAATAGAAAGTTCAGGAGGTGACAGTAAGATTGCAGAATCAACACCTCTACAGTCTGGCTTTGTTAATAATCTGTAGGGATCTGATAAGATTTCGTGGAACAATAGGAAGAAAACACTGTATTTGTTGTCAAAGTAAAGACTCCCTTGCTAAGCTGCTGTTAGCATTTGTCTTGTGGAGCAAGTTTAAACAACTATCAGGAGTACAAGATAGAAAGGCGTGCACTTTAATCTTGTCACGTTGTGTAAGTTTGAGATTCGGTTTTTTTGAAGGAGACAAAGGAAGCATCTGTTGATTTGGTGCCGTGTTGACAGAGTCGGGTAATCAAGGTGTAGTCAGGCCAGCTAGCACAAAGTCTGTGCTACGTTCAAAATGCTTATTTGGGAGCATTTTGAGAATTGGGTTAAAAATTGGGCTGCACAGTGGCGCAGCTGATAGAGCTGTTTCCTTGCAGCAAGAAGGTTCTGGGTTCGATTCCCGGCCCAGGTCTTTCTGCATGGAGTTTGCATGTTCTCCCTGCGCATGCGTGGGTTCTCTCAGGGTACTCTGGCTTCCTCCCACAATCCAAAAACATGACTGTCAGGTTAATTGGCCTCTCCAAATTCTCCCTAGAGGTGTGTGTGTGTGTGTTTATCTTGTGTGTCTCTGTGTTGCCCTTCGGCAGACTGGCGACCTGTCCAGGGTGACCCCGTCTCTCGCCTGGAACGTTAGCTGGGAATAGGCACCAGCACCTCCCAACCCCACTAAAGGAAAAACGGAGTATAGAAAATGGATGGATGGATGGTTAAAAATTGAAACAGTGGCAGAATGATTGTCAAGAGATGACATAAGCACTCTGACTACCATGACTGGCTAACCCGAGCTGCTAACAATGGAAATATTTGTTGTTACCTTAGAGCTTTCTGCTAGCGTTCAACTAAAGGGATATTTTGCTGTTTTTATTGGGTTTGAACTGCATTTAATTGTCATCATGTCTAAACTGAAATAGATAGACTCGTGAAACCTGACACTGGATGATTTTTCACTGAAAAGAAATTCTTGAAATCGCAGTCGGAGTAGCGTGTTCCTTGTGTTTGTGAAAACGGAAAACAGGAATTTCAATCCACTCAACTTTGTTTTTATTCATCCACTGCCACACATTTCTCCTTAATGTCAGAGATGTTGAAACTGTAATGTTTGCCTTGGCTTCTTCTTCTCATTCTTTTTGCCTGACCTTCATTCATCCATTGCCTTAACATTTCCAGAATTTAGAAGCTGCCTCCTCATGTTGACATTTTTGGGGGGTTTCGCTTGTGCTTCTTTCTAGTGTCTTGACAGCTGCTGAACTATTTTAGTTAGAGTTTGTTTGAAGTTTTGTCACTAAGTAATACATTAAAGTCTTTTCACTTGACTAAAAAAACAAAACAACATTTTGATGCCAAATCTTAAGCTGCTTGTTACACCAAAATAGCGGAGTGGCTGTTTGCACCTGTGCATTACACATAATGTAGTAATTCGCCTGACCGTTAGGGGTCACTGTGGAGGATCCTACTACTGCTACACATAAGTAACTTTAGCAGAAGAAGAGTCAGCAAGACGCAATCTCTACAATAAAACATAGGTAAGAAATGTAAACTTATCTTTTGCACTTCCGGCATCAAATGTGAAATCAATATTGTTGCTACTGAGAACCTTAATGTACAACAGTACAGCTAACTTAAGCTATTATGCTTACATTTTAAATAAATCACAAGTTGTACAGCTCTTACCAGGATTATTACCACAGACATCTTGCAGCGACTTTCAGTATTGAACGCAGGGACATTTGTAAAGGTTAAGAAGAAGAGAAATCAATGCAGCATGAACAGTCAGGGTGGGGGGGCTTCCCATACAAACCGCCGAGTTGCAACTTGCAGGAATTCATCCCCCCCATTTTTATGCTGACTCGTGACGGCAATTGCAAACGTTTATTCATCTCTAAACAGAAAGCATATCGCTTTGCGGCGCAGACAGCCTCATCCTGGCAGACCAGACAGCCTCAAGAAAAGCAGAGGAGCTCTCTCTGGGTGGAATTCTCCTTTTAATTATTCAAAATCTAACACGGCGCAGACCGAGGCAGAGGAGGGGAGAAATGAGAGGTGAGGAAGCAGAAGAAGAAGATGATGATGGGGGCGGTGGAGGGGAGCCATACTGACAGTATGACGCTTCTTTGCTTTGCCTGTGGGGGTTAAAAGATGCGGTCGATCATTAAGGGGAATATTCAGTCACCGAGGAGTGACCCTTCAAGCAGGTCGTGGATAGTTCACTCTTTAAACACGTCCGCCCTTCCCCCTTCCTGTTTGCGTGCTGTGAAAGGTGGCAGATTTTAGGTCTTGGCTCTGTAACCAGCAGACGATTTCATCACTCAATTCGGGTTGGATGAGCAGTCACCAAAAGTCCGTCCGTCTGTCCATCCATCCATCCGTCCGTTCATCCATTTTCTGACCCTTTGTCCCTTAGTGGGTTTGGGAGGGCTGCTAGTTCCTATCTCCAGCCAAAGAGAGGCGGGGTCACCCTGGACAGGTCACCAGTCTGTCACAATCACCAAAAAGTCCTCTGCATAAATGTTGATAGAATCTCCGCTCCTCTCTTTATTTCGGACCATCTTTAAGTGATTTTTGTCTCGTTCTGTGTGGGTAAACGCCAGAAAAGTAGAAAGAGGAAAACCTGTTTTTTTTTTTTTAATCTGTCCTCATAACCCATATTCAGGTTTGCAGCTAAATATGAGTGACTGATGTCACTCAGTCGCTCAAAAGCCATCATGTCCTGCCCTTTCCTCTGTCAGCACCTTTACGTCGTCAATTGCCCTACCTCCCTCCCAACCCAAGAGAGCACCTGAACATCTCCCCCACCACCAGCATCTTCAACCAATTCAGCGTTTCAGAAGATGGATGCTTCTTTAAAGCAGAGATTGATTGTGGGTATCAGAGTTATGGTGCCATTCATCACAGTAGATATTATTCAGATGAGCAGCAATGAGCAGGGAAGTGAGACCCTCATCCCATTGATGAGGCGGGGATGTGGGGGGTGGGAGGGTTGATGGATTCTAGATGAGTACGCGTGGCTTTCTAGGGGCCCTTCCACAATTAGTACCTCCTTTTTGGGGCCTTTATAGTTTCATTTTTGGGAATAATGAGCACAAATCTTCATAGAAATGCTCAAATCTCACCTATAGTCTAAATGAAGTTCGGAATATTTTCTGAAAGCTTTTGACTCCACCCAGTTTCTGATCGGGCTTTTGCTGGTCTGTGCTGACTTCCAGTTTTCCTTAAGGTCAGAGGCATCGATTCTGAATGGGACCTGCTCGTTTCTTCTTAACAGAAGCACAAAATATAAATCTACAAGTTCCTAAGATAAATGCGAAAGTTCTAAGTCCGACTGAAAATAAAGAAGTATATATATAAAAAAAACATTTATGCTAAATTTGGTTGCAACAATATCTTGCCGCTGGGTAAGAGTTGACTTGCAGACAGAACAAAACATCTTTGACAGACCAAATGACTAGCACCTTTTTTTAGGTGGCACATAGTTTTGCCTTTATTGTTGGTAATGTTCTTGCGTCTTGCTGTTAATTATATGTATATATATATATTCCCATTGGTGTGTGAGTGTGTCTGCTTGCATTGGTCTCCACAGATGCCATCTTTCTCCGTACCCTCTTCTCACTGGATTTACGGCTTCATTAGGATCCTCGCGCTACCTCCCGTTCTTCCCTTTTTTTTTGTACGCGTCTGCCTCCCTCTGTGCGGCCGCATTTGCAGACAAAACGCACAGCCAGCCGCACGGTCAACACGCCGCTCTCTCTCTCTCTCGGGAAAGCTGCATCTAAAGTACTTTTCATTCTGGCACTTTGTATTTGTTTCAGTTCTTGTTTGTCATCCTTATAAATAATCTGTCATTGTTCGTCAAGGCTTAGCACCTCATTGTGACTCGAGAGTTGAGGCGCTGCGGCGGTTTTTCGGAGGTGCTTCCCTGCCCCCAGGCAGCCCCACTCGGCTGAAAAGAGCCCCCTTATTGTGTGTGTCGTCTTTTATGGCGCTGTCTGAAAGAGAGGGATGCACTCCAGTCGGCATTCAAATGCACGTGGTGAAGCAGCCAGCAGAGCAGGACAAACACCACTGGTTGTAAACGCTTTGAAAAGGAGTGTCTGCATTTGAGTGTGTGAAGGGGGTATGGAGGGGTGCATGTGTGCGCGTGTGAGAGGGGAGAAGCATCGAACTGAAAGGATTTCACTCACTTTACATCCACTTTTTTTACTAGCTTCATACAGCTTGTGTCCACCTGTCTCCTGTAATCGCCTGAAATGACTTTCTTCTTGCAGGACTCAGAAAAGAACCTTAAAGTTTGGGCTTTTCAAACTTCCCCCTCCCCATCACCAACACTATTATCAGGAGTCAAGTCATGCAGAAACGTAAAAAAAAAAAGAAGGTAATCACACTTTGTGCTGGTGCTTTTGTCGTCAGTCAGTGATGGAAATAGGTCTAAATATGAGATTAGAACCTGCCAGTGACTGATGCTATTAGGCAGATATGCCATAGACTTCACTATCTTCGGCGAAGGATTAACGCAAATTATACTGGGAGACGGGCTTGATTTCTCCTCTGCCTGGCTGGATGTGGGCATTTGAGGCACTCTAAGTTGACAGCGTCTGTCTCCGCTTAGTTCTCCGAGACAGGTTGTGTGACAGCTGATGCCAGCCAAGGGCTTAAAAAGTGTGTATACGTGTGGGTGTCGAATTCTTTTTTTTTTGCGTGTGTGCGCGTTTGTGTGTTGGACGGCGTTTGGTCTGCTCGCGCGGCGAGTTTGTCTTTGCTTGTGTGTGTGAGTAGGAGAGTTCTAAACTGACAGGCGAACGCGTTTGAATGTGATTGCACGTCAATGACTTTTTCTCTTTCCTTGATGTTGGGAAACAGGTTCTCTTTGAGTTGGGTGACAATTGGGAAAGGGCTAAATTTAAGCTTGGTGGCGTCCTCTTTATTTCTACACTTTCTTTTCCAAATGTTTGGTTAAATAAGTCCACCGCCTGCGAAACTGTCCAGGTAAAGCTAGGTTTGTCTGGATAACTTTCGTGGGATTATTTGAAGTGTAGTGTTGTTGATTCCCATCAGGTCTGTTTTAAGGTCTCTGCAGATGCCGCCTGTTTTAGCCTGTGGGTTTCCCCTTGGTGCACTGATTTAAAAGAGGAACATGTTCTATATCGCTGCGTAAGCTGGAAGGGTGGATGTATAGTCTGAATCCTTGTTTCTCCCATGAGTGACTCTTGTCTCATCTCTCATGATGATAACAAAGGTTCCACCTCAGACTAAGCTTGGGCAGAGACTGGGCTTGAGATTCGCCTTGAATCTTTAACCTTTTGTAATATCTTGAATTGGCGGTCACATTAGTACTGGATTTAGACATGTTGGAAAGAGTCTATGTTCTACAGTCAGACACTGAAATTTCTGACCAGAAATTTCTAATGTCTTGAACTTTGTTTTGTACATGCAAAGGAAAAGATCTCTACATTTCTTTCTCCCCCAGAGCAACTGCTGGGACAGAGAGGCATTGCGGTGCTGCTTTGCTTTTACATTTAATGGGAGGAAATTATGGTCACACCTGTGCCTTCTTGGGCATTTCACAAAAAGTGCCTCACACCGTGGGGGGAGATGTGACGGAAACTCTTCAGTGCTTTTCTTTCCTTAGTGCGTGACTTTTATCAAAACCTTAGTATATGACCCATGTCTAACTTAGACCTGCGGTGGGAATTTCTTTGTTGTAAGAAACAAAGAAGTTTCTTACAACAGCGGACAGTCGTTTGGGTTAGAAATAGAGACCCAACAAAATCAGGACCTTTTGAAGGGTTTCCTACTTGAGCAAACATGAACAAAATTCTGAGGTTCTAAGGTATAAATTCCTCCTTTCTTCTGGTGTTTTTTGCTGTTTTCCTCCTTGAATTACTTGAGATTAAACGAGAGAAATCTAACCAAAACCACCTCAAACGTCTAGAAAACAATATTAACACCTTGAAGTAACTTTCAAAATATCGATCTGTACTGTCTCTCCTTCTTGTTCTAACTTCAGCCTCCCCCCCTGAGATTTCTGCCCCTTCCACCCACTCATCACAGTCCTCTCTCGTCTTCACCTCTCTCCTTCGTTTGTTCTGATGTACGGCCCGAAGCCCGCGCTTTGCTGCGTCAGCAGGACCGAGCGGGTCAAAATACAGAGTGACTCACATAAGGCTGCAAAGATATACCACATACTGTTAAGGCTGTAAGTCGGCCTGCTTCTAATATAATGTCATTTTGACAGCTGCTAAGTGAGCACGGTTAGGGAGAGTTCCCTGACTGTCTGGATGTGGAGATTTCATTGTTTTCCCTTTCAAGGGTACTTTTGAAACGATCCAGTGGATGAAACTGATCCTAGAAGAAGAACAGTAAATATTTCAACGTTATAGAAGTGATGTTAGCTGTCACTTAGGCACCCGAGAAGCCCGTATGTGTCTTCTTATATGTAGCATGTGCCAAATCAGTCTCTTCCTGTCCTAGACGGGGTTTGACTGATCCGTCCGAGGCGCAGTTTGCTGCTGCCAACATGGGACTTGATGTTTCTCTATTTATTTCCACGGCCGATGCGTTTTTCCCCATATAAAGACAGACTGTGTCTGACCGTGTCACCCTGTGATGGATTGCATAGTCCTCTTCTCTCAGGAAGAAAAGGGTGGGGGGGGGAAGGGATGAGAAGGATGGTGGAGAAGAAGAAGAAGAAGATGGGAAAGAATGAGCAAGAGAGGGAGAGGAAGCGGAGTGGTGCGGTACGACGGTGAAGGACATGGCAGCTTAGCGCTGGCCAAAAAGACTGTGCTGAACACCTGCTCCTGTCTCCAACGCCCCTTCAACCTCCTCATTACCTGTCAATCTATCACAAGGCAGCCAGATCAAATGTCTGCAGCAGCCAGGACTCTCAGAGGGAGGGAGAGCAGGGGGTGGGAAGAAGAAGAAGAGGTGGGGGTCGGGGGGGGGCTTAAAAGAAAGAAGGGAAGGACTGGGACAGATTGCGTGTGTGGGCGAGCTGAAAATGAAGATGAAGTTATTAGAGCAGCTGCATGTGCATACATTGAGTTTGTTGGGGTAAACTTTCTTTGGGGCGTGATTATTTGAAACTTCTGGAGGGAGCTTGACGTGTCGCTGCTTTGCTGGGAGAACCTATAGAACCCTGTCGTCAACACCCCCCTGATCAAGCGGGCAACACATATTTTTAAATAGAAGCAGGACACATCTTCTCACGTTCACGAATAATTCAGTTGCTAGCATTAAAGGTTTGATACAGAGACCTAAAATTTATTAGATTAGTTTTTACAGAAGTCTGTTGTTCTCATTTGAAACGACAAAACGTAAAGCTTCCGCATAAACAATAAAAAGACTTACATTGTCAACCTAAGTTGATTTGATGCGAGGCATTTTGAGCACCTTGTAAAAAAAAAAAAAGACATGGAGAATTGTTAGCGTAGTGGGAATACTGCGGCTAGCTAACTGTTAGCCGCTAACGCTTTGTAGTTGTTCATTGGCTCTAAGCTAAAGCGGTATTTCGCACAGAAAAATACAAATAATAGCCAAAAACTGCGAAAGTACAAGGCCTCGCTTGCTGTTAGCCGCTAGCTTTGCTAAAATTGCAGTTTGCTTCACATGGCTTCGTTCCCGCCCAAATTTTTGATATCTGGCTCTATAATTAATCAGTAGGAAATTAAAATAAGGAATGTGAAAAATAAAAGACAAATGATTAATTAAAAGCTTAGAGAATACAGTGACAGGCCTACTGTTAGCTGCTAACTGTGCTAACATTGGAGTCTGCCTTGTAGCTCCCTGTTGTTGCAGAAACAAAGGATAATTTAGCGTTTTTAACATGCAGCACATCAAAATTTTGAAGCAATAACAAACATCTTCACAATTTTATTTTTGATAATATTGCCTGCGCTCCCTCCAGATCATTACGGCAATTCATGAAAACCTATTTTAATATTGATGAGCTGAGTGTCATCAAAGTGAGAAACATTTTGACAAACCAAGGTTCAGGTAACTCTCCACCTTCTCATTCAAGTATGTTCTTATATATCAGTCGTAAAGGCCTACTAAACTAGTTAACGACCTTCTGGTGGCTAAATCCCTGGATACAGCACCTTCCAGAACTATTACAACCCCTAATAACGACGCATATAAAGTCTCAAAATAGATTAGTCCTCAGTGTAGTGGCATAATCTCACCCCCAATAAATGCTGCAGTTCTCTTACCAGTGAGCTGTGGAGATTTATTCGTAACCAGGCTCTTCGGTGTCCTCGTTGTTGTGGGTGGTGATGGTGAGATAAACTTGTCTTCCTAACCCGCCGTGTTTGTCACAGTTTCAGTTGCTTTAAACATTATGATTCTAATTCTCTGGAAACAGCTGAGGACAATTTGTATTTTCTTAAAACCATCTTCAGACTTATGAAGATCAACATGCGCCTACCTTACTTGAGTGGTGTGTTGCTTTGACTATTCCGTTTTAATAATGTAAATGTGCTGAAATTAAAGGTTTGATTTTGATATTTTTGGCTTTTTAAGTGTGAAATTCTGTTACTCCAATAAAATATTTTATTTTTAGATGTTACTGCAGAGATTTTTCCAGAGATATCCGTACCTGTGGGAAGTGCTGTGTGTGATTCTACATTGTGATGTTCCACAGGATCTTCCTGTTTTTTTTTCTTTTTC
Source organism: Phalloptychus januarius (assembly GCA_902982915.1). Lineage (NCBI taxonomy): Eukaryota > Metazoa > Chordata > Actinopteri > Cyprinodontiformes > Poeciliidae > Phalloptychus > Phalloptychus januarius. Next base: position 12,741,931 of record CADWAE010000481.1, read on the forward strand.
TGCAGTCTTAGATTTGAATAAAAAAAAAGCACATCTGTTTCCAAGCGTGGCCTATAGTTTCAGTGTGAAACGAATTGCACATATGTAAGCATGCGGTAATATGCGCATTTGTGCAGTCAACACTTAGCATCTGTGAGCTTTAAAAGACAGCTGAATTTCAGCTCATCAAAGTGCATTAGTGCACACATGACAAGTCCCAGCCCTCCAGTTTTGATCTTTTTTTTCTTTACTCTCTCTCTCTTTCTCTCTCACCTTGTTTTTTAACGCTCTCTCGACCCTCTCTTGCCTTTAGTATGTGAGCTGCGGTGATTTACGGTAATTATCCATCGTAGGGTCATCTATCAGGCTTGCTGTTGCTAGGAGATGGAAGCAGCTGCTGCTTGCTGTTGTCTCCTCGGGGACAGTGCGTGTGTGCGTGTGCGTTACGTACCTGTGTTTATGTGTGTTTCCTGCGACCTGAGCGGGGACGTGTGCACGGGGTGGAGTGTATTTATTGGCGCCGTGCGAGTGTGTGTTTGCCTTGATGCGGGGATTTAAAAGCACAGGTGGTAGGAGCAACGCAGAACTGTTAGTCAATGGAGGTAAGGATCATCAGAGGGAGGCAGACTTTGGCGAGGGCGGGGTCAGAGGTTGAAAGGTGCCAGGTGGAGTCTGAGTGTATGTTCTTTTTAGGGTGGGGGGGCTTAAAAGGCACAGGTGTTGTGATAGACAGAGGAGCCGGATGATAAATTCATCCAGCCATATGGAAGTTGGAAGAAGCCGAAACGTCGGGGAGTAGTTTTCACGGCAGTGAAAATTGCAAGATTTGGTTTCTCTCTTTGTGTGCGCATGTGTGTGTGTGTACGTAGAAGAGCAAGCAGCATTTCCTACAGCAGCTGATTGGCCACAGATGGGTGCTGGTTCAAATCCCCGCCGAGGGGGCCCGCTCCCTCTTCCCTCTGCCATTGTAATCCGCCGGCAACCCATTGTGTTGACACCGTCTCAGGTTTCGTGTTCTACAAAAACCATTAGACATCAGTGCCCACACACAGACGCACCCCCACGCACACACACACACACAAGTAAAGACACACCGAAAGGTCAGCTGCAAATATTATGTCCTTACAGCGGTGTGCTTTTACTGGGAATCAGACAGAAAGTTTCAAAGAAGAACAGGAAATTGTCACAGGTAACCTTGTTGAGGGTTTCCAGATGTGAAAGAGAGGTGGGATCGACAACAATAAATAACACATTTACTGGAGCCGTAACAAGAGCTTATTGTATTGAAATGGCCCTGCGTTTTCCAACAAGTCAGGTCTAATTGTTGTCATCGTGTGAAATCTTCTGGTGAAGGAGGTTAAAGCTGTTATTCTGCTGTATTTATGTTGGAGACTCTCGTCCTAAAGGAAGAAAGAAAGTAAATCTTGACTTGCTTTGACAGCGTTAGACTGCTAACGCTTGCTAACGCCTTACTTGACTGACTGAGAGACAACAGTTATGAAAGAATTGAGGGATCCTTCAGCATTCTTAAATTGGTTTATCGCAATAATTTGTGGGACAATTTATTATCCAGTAGGATTTGGTATCAAATCTGTCGTTTTAAATCAAACCTGAACTGGACAATTCCGGTCTGACCATAGATTAATTTTTGATTAAAAAAAAAAAAAAAAGTTTAGCTTTTATTCATAAAAAAACAGAAAAAGTAAGCATTTTGAGTGCATCAAACAGCAATCTCTGGATAAGTAGAGCCTGGGCCTTTTTTTTTTTTTTGCAGCAAAGTAGGTGAATCTCATAGTTTTTCCCAAAATATTGTTAAAATCTTCTCTCGTTTTATTGTAGTGAACCTGATGAAATGTCTCGTGAGCTTAAACACCACAGACATGTGCAATAGGTACTAAGGTTTAGGGTTGAGTATAACTAACTTTATCAAATAAAATCCCAAAGCTTTTGTCCTGAATATGCACCTCAACTGAATTTTTTTTTAGCCCGTCTGTTTATGGAGGTTTTATTTGCTTAACCTGTCAGCAGATCTGAGGGAGGGAACCGAACGCGTCCATATGAGCCACGGCAACTGTAAATACAACCTCCACTCTCTGCTCCCCATACCAGTCTAATTAGCGCCAGTTAGCATTTGTCATTACAGTTAGGGGTGAAGATTAAGAACACCTCTCAATTAATCTGCAATCAGCCTGTTTGTTAATTAGCTAACCTGTTCTAAGTGGCCTTCGGGGCTCTCGTGTAATTAGCTAAGCTGCTGAGAAGCGGGCCCGTGTGTTGACTTTGACCTAAAACGTACACACGCACAAACAATGCACACACACGCACACACCCGCACATGCATGCACACTTCTTTTTTTTTTTGCTCACATATATTAAATAAGACAAACACTTCACAAGGCATCTGCAGTCGCGTTCAAGTGGGACAAGAGTCGATGTAAATTACATGCAAACACAAACACGGGTTCTGCGTGTTCAGGAGAAGAAGAAGAAAAAAAAAGAACAGTGCACACTCACGCATATTTATTAGAAGTGCACTCAACTCCCATCCACGTATAAATATTTTCACATTGTCACGCCTGCGCTGATACGCTGATTATTTCCCTCCCTTCACTCCGAGGCAAAACCGCATCCCTCAAAAGCATTCTTAGATAAAGCCAAACGAGGAAAAACTATAAAACCCCCCAACTCTTCCCTTCTCTTCCTGTCCCCCCCCACACTCGTGCACGCACACCCTTTTGAACATTTCATCCTTTTCAAGTGCAACAACATCCCAACCAAAAATGAACAGCTTCTTCGTTGCTGTGTCGAAGCGTTTCTTTTTTTTTTTTTCCTTGCTCACTTCAAAGCCATTTGTTTACTCTGCTGCCTCCTGACATTGTCTGTGGTAATTAAAGGAGCGCGCTGAAATTTATGGTTTAATTATACGAGCCTTGTTATGCAGAGAGGACCAGGATAAGGTGATATGCTCAATAAAAATAAATAAATTCCGTACGGGTTTATTGAACTTTTTTTAATATATATATATATATACATATATACCACGCAGAGGAGAGGTGCATGTGTGTACGTGCATTGCGTCGTCGTGTTCGCGCGCCCTTATGTATGAAAATGCGTGTCCGTTTATTTATGCATTGCCCTGCAGGACAGCTGCAGCTCAGTGTGCAACGCGCCAGAGAGTGAAATATGAAAAAAAAAATAAATAAATAGAGAGACAGATGAATTGCAATCGATTGGGCGCTGGTTCACTCTATTGATCCCCGAACATGTTAAAGCCTGCTGTACTCCATGAAGACACAGAAAGCCCCTCCACCCATTAACACATGCTTACACTGTGCATGCTGCGTGCGCAGGACGCAGAGGCTGCAGCTCACATACGGGGGGGGGGGCTATGAGAGAGTGTGTGAGCGCGTCATTAGTGTGTGTGTTTGTGTGGGTTGTTGTGCGTGCTCGGTAATGGAGAGTGATCTTGGCTCCGGCCCACGAGCAGCTTCTCTGAACTGATCTTTGAGTTGGGTATAAATAGTGCTCACTCTATAAATAAAACAGCAGCACCTTTTAGTCACACACACACTCTCTCTCTCTTTCTTTCTGACACACACGTTCAGGTCGGGCCTTTTTTACTTTAACGGCTCTCACACCTGTCCGGACGCAATCATATAGACAAACACTCCCGTCTATACTCTGCCATTCATCCCCGCGTCGTTTTTCTAAAGGTCACCGAATCGCAAGTCTTCGGACATATTGACGTGTTTACATGAGTGCGTGACCCAGACCGACCTTGTTCTGGTTGAGCAACAGATGTCTCACACAAGACTTCAAAATCCGCTTTATGCCAGACGTGGCGCGTCCTAATCACAAACGTCTGCGTGTCTTACTGATGGACCCATTCCGTAAATTTGAATATTATTGAAAAGTCCGTTTATTTCAGAAACTTTATCACTAGTCGGAACACATTATATAGATGAACTGCACATAGTGTGGTGTGTAGTCAATGGCTTTTCTGCTTAAAGTATTGAAAACATGACATTTAAAATTAGAATGTTACATTAGACGGATAAAAAACATTACGCTGAATTCCAGCTTAAGGGTTATTTTCCAAGAGGCAACTTCTCATCTGTCAAATGAGCCTTCTCACAAAGCACATCCTAATTTATTCAGTATGACTGGAGTACAACAATGTGAACCTGAAGCTTATATTTTTCAAAATTTCGTACAAATGAAAATCTCAAAAGTGTGGCGTGGATTTGTATTTGGTCTCTTTATTCCAAAAATCCCAAAAATAAAATCATGTGTCATCATCTCCAGCTGTTCTGCATAAGCCTCAGCGGTTTATTTGAGGCAAACAGGTTTAAGCGTCTTATAGACACCTAAACTTCTACAAGATGCTTTGAACATTATGTAAAATTATGTTCAAGGCCTTATTTTGCATTGAATAGTGTATGGGTCCATTTTCATCCCTGCCAAGACTTGGTAGTCCACCTAAAGTGACCAGAAGACTGAAATCTGAAGAGGCAATGGTAGCTCCAGAGGTAGAAGTTTGTCGATGCATCAGTCGCCTCGGCTGGTTGACAGAGTCAGGCGGTTACGACTACGTAGCAGTCTATTAGTCTTGCTCAGGAAATTATTGCGTGAATGGATGTATGACTCTGGATTGGATAAACCACTATTCAAGCATAGGCCCTGTACCGCTGCCGTGAACTCTGCATTCCCACCACGAAACAAGGTAGTGGCAGAATCATGCTTAAGGAAGAGCCAAGTACAAGACATTCCTGGAAGGACACTTGTTAGAAAACCTGCCTGAGGCTTTTTGTGAAACGTTGTTTCGATGCCTAAAGCTGAAATTGTGGCAAAAAGGGTGTTGAATGTAAATATATGCCACACTTTTCAGATTGAATGCGTCCTTTTTCTTCCTCTTCACACTTACGCACCACTTATGGTACGGCACTTTTTGTTGCCGTACCATATAGTATCCCTACAAAATACATCGACATTTGTGTAAACATTGCTAAGAAGAGTTTTACAACCTGAAATCTATCTGTGACATTCGTGGAGTTTAAGCAGAGCCAATTGCTACCCTTGACTTTTGTTGAATTCGCCACTCCAGATTTGGAGCAAATGTCTAGAGGCTGCTGCTCCAGAGGCTGTCGCCGCCTCGACTCCCCACCTGCTCGCGAGGCGAAAACACGCATTCTGCCGTCGGAAGCATCCGCAGCATGACTTTCCAGAATGCCACGGGCCAAGTGTAACTCAACATGACTCGCAGCGTTTGCATAGAGCCACCAGCACGAACGATTACCAGGAAAGCCGGCGGTTAGCGCGCCGAATATCTGCCAATAAAATAGCATTTCCACACTAATCCTGTTTGCACAGCACTTATTCACTTTCACACCACTCTTTGCATCAGTCCATAGTAGCAGCTGTGTGTCTGAGGAGCAACGTGTCCCATTCGCCGTTGTCTGCCCCGGCTTAAGCTCGAGCTAGGGGTTTTTTTTGAAACGGCGGGGAGGGGTGGAGAGATAAATTGGTACAGCAAGCTGGAATGCTGCAGTAGTTATTTAAGGCCCTGTAGGTGCTGCCTAGGCCATATGCTCCCATTATTCCGCTTGGGAGGGGCCCATGTGGGTGTAGGAGTGAGGCTGAACAGAGGAGGTGAGGAGAGGGGGGGTTAGTGAAAAGGAGGTAGGTAACTGAGAAATTATTTTAAGGAGAGCTTTCCTATGAAGAACACAAGGAATCTTAGGCAGGAAAAAACCTTCGGATGAGTTTGAGAACTAATGAGATGGGAGAATAAACGGTCACCTTCGCTCTGTGTGAGCGGCTCCGTCTTTGCATAATTCATCTCGTCCGACTTGGACGCAGAATGTAATTTGCAAACTTTTCGCATTTTGTTATCGGCTAAACATAATGAGACCCAGATTAAATCCTTCCATGTGAACTTTGTTGGAACTTGTTGATTTCCCTGTTCTTTGTTTTTTTTTCTTTAAGTTGTAGGGATGCACCGATTCACTTTTTCTTTTTTTCTTACTTCTAATACGATACGGATATCTGAGGTTTCGTATCAGCTAATGCCGATCCAATACAGAGAATTGATTTTGCTGAATTGTTGTTTTTTTACAAATTATTTGATAACACACTGAAATACACCGATAACTTCACAAGCTTGGTCAAACATGCTAATTTAATTCGTTCAGTCAGTGCCACTAGGAGTATAGAAGCCAAAAATAATGAAGAAGCAGAATCTGACAAAACAATAACAATTTACATGTTAGTCAAACGTGCAAAAAAAACGGTTCAGAAAGTCTGATTAGGAATTTTAAACATGATGCAAAAGAAACAATAAATCATGACGTCACTCAGAACACAAACTAGAGAATTAGACTGAATAGATTTGGATCAGGTACATTGTCATCAATACCCAATATCTACAATTTTTGTCAATATCGGGGCTGATACAGATCTTACAATCGGATCAATGCATCTCCATTTGAATTCTGAGTGGGACGAAACTCCTGCTCTCCTTTGGTTCTGGACCGCCAGACTAAACAGCTCTGCCGCTGCAGATAGCTCAATATTTATCCGTTCGGGAAAACAAGGCCCACACGCAGCTTTTTTGCAGTTTGATTCATATCTCTTTCTCTCCCCCTATCTCTCTCTCTCTCTCTTTATTTCTTCCTGTTCCTCCTATCTACTCTGTCTCTTGTCAGGATGGGGCCCGTGTTCCTGATCAGGGGCATTGCTCTCATGTTAGCCGCTTCACAGGAAGCACATCCCAGCATTCCCTCTGACACGCCGGCAGCGGCATTACCATAATTGGCTTTTCTACATGACGGGACAGAGGAAATAATAATGTCGTTTTATTTACAGCCCTCTTGTCCCGGCCCGAGAGCTATCAGCCCTCCCCTTACCCCTCCAAGTCCCCCACCTCCCCTCCCTGCTCTGCACCATGCGCTGACATACACCCTCCTCTTCCTCCTCCTCCCGCCTCCACCTCATCTCGCCCCGTGCCTGCGCCAGGCGCGGGCCGCGTTCTGCCACGGCGTGTAGGTCAAGCGATGGCTTTTTGATCAGCTCCTGTCTGAAGCCATCAGGGCTGAGAGGCACGTAATGGAGAGCCGGGTGACAAACAGAATCTGGGGAAGGAATAAGACTGCCAGTTTCCTATTAGGGGCCCGGCCTAAACGGCCTCGGCCCTCCCCAACCTGTACCCACCAACTACCCCACTCTCCCCTGCCATGGACCCACTCCTGCACTGCCTAAATCACATGAGTGAAGGGGTGCGTGATTGGACATTAGTGCCGCAAATGACTGCAGTGATTGCCCCCTCTTCCCGAACCCACATCAAATAAATAAAGAAATGTGTGTAAATAAATAGAAGGAGGAGGAGGGGGGGACGTCGGGGAAACGGGGCCCCGGCGGTGGAGGAGTGGGGGGGAAGCCGAATCGTTTCATCCCCTATCTCTCCCTCCCTCTCCCGTCTCATCGCCTTTCTGCCTTTCTTATCTGGTTTGTTTGGCTTTGACAGCGGCCAAATGGTGAAGCTCCTCGGGCCTGACAGAGAGTTATATTGATTTAACAACCAGCAGACTCTCAGCAAAGAAAAGGGAGAAGGCAACAGAGAAAAAATACAGCAAAGGAGGACGGGGAGGATAGCGAAGTTTTGAAAAGGAGTGATGCGTTTCTTGCCAAGAGGCTGACGTGTCTGCTGGTTCTGTTTCATTCGGAGTGTTTACGAAAATCAAGACATCCGATGAGTTAGGGCGCGCATGAGAAGGAGTGTTGCAGACATAACCCCAACTGGATCATTGTTCCAGTGTGAGGTTCGGCTCTAGTCATCGTTAAAAACAAACCGGCGAAGACGTCGGTACTCGTTGAACCTTTCCACGTTTTGTCTGACAAGCACAAACCTGCATAAAGTTGGAGAGTAGAAGAACATAGATTTTTTTCAGACTTTTCAGCCATTAAAAATCTGATGATTAAATTCCAGTATGGGAAAAGAATGTTTCTTTGCCTACATGCTCATCCATCGTCGTGTTGGGTCGAAAACTATCACCCTGCCAACTGGGCAATATGGCAGTGGCAGCACCTTCCATTGGGATGCTGGTCAGAGTTGCTAAGAAGACGAACAAAGGTAAAGACAAGACAGTTCTGGAAGAAAGGCTGCTAAGCAAAAGACTTGAGACTGGGGTGAAGGTTCCCCTTCTAGAAAAACAACAAACCCAACCATGCAGCCAAAGCTGCAGTTAGCATGTTTGCATCCAACTGAGAACACATGGCAACGCTGAAAATGTCTGAATATCAATAAGAACCACGTTTTTATTTGTGAAAATCACATTGCACTTTACAATTATGCACCTCTTTGGGACGTAAGCTCATAAAATCTTAGAAAATACATTGATGTTCACAAGTTGTTAATATGACAAAATGTGAAGAAGTTTCAGTGTCTGGCTACATTGTATTTTGTTATCTTAATATCTAAGTGACAGAATGTTATAACGTTCAGTATGTGTGGCATCAGCCAGAATCAAAATCTTTTCAATTATTGAAGTATTCCTGCTGGAAGACTTTCATATCTATAACAAATAGACCAAGACAAAGTAGAGCGTAATTGTGAAGTGGAAGGAAGAAGTTGCACGTTTGTAACATCCATTTTCAGTTTGGAAATGGATGTTAGTACCACAGATTCTCAACTGGTATTTGACTGGGTCACAGTCAAATATGATTTGAATATTTTGCCGTAAACCGTTCCTTTGCAGCTCCGGCTAGATGTTTAGGGTTGTTCTATTGGAAGGGAGAACTCGTTCCATTTACCTGCTTCAATCTGACCATCAACTCTGATCAGCTTCACTGTCCCTGTAAAGAAAAGTATCGTCACAGCTCCATGTAGCCACCACCATGTTTCACTGAGGGGTCAAAGCTCCCACGCACTTCATCCGAAGTGTTGAAATTGGCTCTCATTGATGTAGACCTGTGATGGAAATTGTCACTTTATTTGACATCAGGCCTGCGTCAAACTATTTCCACAGACCTATGTGTAAAGCGTTGTATGATTGGTCATAAGTTTGATATTGTGTATGTTGTTTTGTTCTGTTTTTTTTTTCAGAAATGCGCACGGAGTGCAAAGTTTTTATTTCTCTTGAACTAGTCAACTTCCACTGTCCGGTTTTCTTGATGAATGTTTGTTTGACACAGTGAGCCATTGATACGATTATTCTTTTTCACAAAGTAACTACAGTAGTATTAAGAATGTCAAATGGCTAGAAACCCCAGGATTGAAATTTTATCATCGTTGTGCTCAGAGAAGGTCATTGAGAGAAAAGTGTGGCCCTAGCAAAAAGCAGAACAGAGGATGTAAGGAGAGAATGGGAAGTCTGGCGGGTTAGGGTATGCGGAACCAAGATGGAGGGTGTCTCCTAGGTGGTCCGACAGCTGTGAGCAAAAACAAACATGCCAAAATCGCGATACCGTTCGTCGACTGTTCACCTTTGAATGAAGTACATAGGAGCATTTAGTCTGTTTTGGATGTAGGCCGCAGTCCTCCAACAATGGCCCTCGAGATCTACTGTCCTGCAGGGTTTAGACGCAGCTGAATCAAATGATTGAATTACCTTGTCAGCATACCATCAAGTTTGGCAAAGGCTTTCTAACGAGCCATTAATTGATTCAGCTGTGTTGGAGCAAGGATTGCATCTAAAATCTGCAGTGCAGCAGAACCTGAGGACCGGGGTTGGAGGCCCCTGAGCTAGACGTCTTGTCACGTGGCGTGAAAAAGCACCAAGGGCTGTGAGTACCTGTGCAAGAAACTCGGCTACAAAATAATTTTGTGTCTTACTGTGTCCCTCTTTGTCAATACAGCATTAGCAGTAAATCAGTGAGAGGGGTGGTAATATGTATATATTTATGTATTTTCTGTGTGTGTGATGGTTCTGATCTGGCTTGGCTGGTGGCGGCCTTGATCGCTGCCGCTTCTGACAGCGATTCCGCCGTCCCGTCCTGGCCGCACTGCCGCCTGTCTACTTGACGGCGGCGTGTCCCCGAGCAAAAGTGACAGGCGCTTTTGCGCCCGTGCAGATGGCCCTGCTCACAGGCATCACCCACTCTGCAAAACAAACCACCAGGGACGGCCACTGCCAGCCCCGTGCCCCTTCCTTGAGCCATCGCTGCCGACGCTCGCTCTGCGTCTGTGCGCCCAGAACCAGACGAGAGCGGGTGCGAGGTGGAGGGAGGGAGAAGTCTAATTTGCTCGCCAGTCAGAAGCATGCATCTTCCAAGATGCGGTGATTGAGCTGATGTGCAGCTTTTGATATTCTCTCTTCATCACGTGCCGTGTTTTATCGTTCCGTCCGAACAGATGCAGATGAAGCGATCAGGCTCACGCTAACCACATTTCATCACTAATATCGCTCGCTGGTGGCATGCAAAGCCGCCCACTTTGCTGCCTGTGATTCTTACAGATGTCGGTTGCTGCCAGTCTTTTGTCTGCATGCTTTTGATATCTCCTCTCTTTGTTGTTTCCATGACAACATGGCAGGACAGGAATTGATTGACAGGGATCGTCAAAGGGTTCCCTGGCGACCTGCTCATCGCTGCAAGCCCCTCCCTGGCGCATCCCGTTTTTTTTTGTCACTCACCCAGGGATATTTCTGATCAGCCACCTCTCAACCTGCTCTCTGTGTGTGTTAAACACTGCCAAATATTGGGGTTTAGCCTCTTTTTTTATTATTATTATTTCTTTTTGGCTATAGCAGGCATGAATTGCTCACGTAGGTAATTCCTATCACATGTTTGCACTGTGCCGCCGAGCTCGTGAAGAGCGGACAGCCATTCTCCGGGATGCGTTTGTGTTTTTTTTTTTTTATTTTAAATGCCTGATGCGTATTGATAGCCCGCTTCTCTGGCAACATGTTATGGGAGAGGAGAGGTGCTGGAACAGAAGACACTCTGCAGATGTGTTGTAGGGAGAACAGCACATAATGCTAATCTGCTGTGTTAGGGATTTTCAGGAGTTTTAGAAACTGTCTCGGTCTCAGTCTGTCAGTTGGATTGAAGCGCAGCCAGGTTCTCCTGTAGTGCTCTCATTTCACAGAAATCTTGTCAGGCGTTAGGGGAGTATGTTGCTCATTTGGGGGAGGGCTGTATCAGTGGGTACCCGGCGAACTCAGACTTATAGGCAACATTATGGCTGGTGGCTGCTGGGTTCGCGCTCTACAAGCAAACATATGAAGTGTAAAAAGTGCATACACAGATATGCACGGGAAGGTAAACGCGCGGACAAACTCGCACTTGCAAAGGCGCGCGCACGCACACACAAATGCACATCATCATCATCATGCAGTCACAGTTGATGGTGCAGCTGCTCACCTTCCCCCATCCCCTCCTTTACCCATCTCCTCTCAGGCAGCAGTAAATGGTGCCAGTGTATATATATCAGGTATTATGTCCACTTAGATTATGATGTGACAGGTTAGCGTGCCGTTTGAAGTTGACAGCACATCTGTTTCATCAGGAGAGACTGATACTGGCATCTAGGACGCACATCTCACCATGCAGGAAGGAGATAAAGGAAGAAGCTAGGGGGCTGTCTTTCCTGTCTCCCTGCTTCACTCACTTACTCCTCTCCCTATGTTTTTTTTTCCTCCCTTCTACAGCCCTTCCCTTCACCCACCTCCTCCTGCTCTCTTTTCCTTTCTTCCCTGCATCTTTTCATTCACTTATCCCTTCGTTACTTGCTCACTTTCTTGCTCTGTAGCTTACAGATGCTTAGCTAACTACCACAAGCTTGTGGATGCACACGTCTTTTCCAGGGACGGGGTTTGTGGCTGATTTCCGGTTAAGGAATTTACATTTTGAGCTATCTTTAATATCTACGCTTTGCCCGATTAGCATTCACAGCTCGTAGTCAGAGAAGTGTATCCTACCTCAACTCAGCTGTGGGAGACTCATTCAACTCTAAGACATTTTGAAGACTTAAAAAGAGAAAACAGGACGAGTTTGTTGTTTTAGTCTTAGCCTTCTTGTCATCTGCTGAATAAGATGTCAGCACGTTCTTTCTTACTATTTTTGAGCTTCATCTCGCTTCATTTTTAAACTCCTCACTCATTCTAAAACTAACTAGCTTTGAGTCTCTTTCCCATAGTAACAGCTTCCACCCACAGGAAGGTTAGGTTGTTCATTCACTTTACAACCGCAAAGCCCGTCAACATGCAGGTATTCTGCATTCAGGATTAGCTTTAGAGATCAAGATTGTGTGTGCAAACAAGGAATTTGACTTCAGTGTTCAAGCTAATTCTGGTTCTGGTAAAGGGCAAGCTAATCATTTGTGTGTTGGAGAATATTCGCAATGAAATTACAAAACAAACATTTGCTATTGCTAAAATGCATAATATATTGGGCAGCTAGCATAATTAGCTGTATTACTTCATGAATTTAGAGCCCTTAACTATCACCCTCAAAACACTTGCATGTAAGTCAACAGGACGCAGGACACCGGGGTGTTTAACCAAAGGCTGCAAGCTTATTACAGGACAGTAACATGTTGGACAGTAGTTGAAAGTTGAAAACTGAAAATAAAACTTTGGTGCAGTGTATTCAGCCATTACATTATCCAGTGATGTCAGACCCCCTGTTTAAATCAAGATGAATTGTGAATAAGTGTATGAATTAGAAATGGCTGTCTTTAAAATGGTTTCATGCACATTTAACTTCTTTTTGGTAAAAAAGTAAAAGTGCGAGTCTCCACACTAGAGACTCTGCATCTCAGTAGAAGTTGAGTGTATGGTGCATTTACAGGTCAGCAAAAAAGACAAGCTACAGGTCAGGGCAGATAAAGTGGAACATTTTCTAACTCATTTCTTGATCCGTCTGTAAAAATCAACTCAAAATTTGTGAATTACAAAAAGCTAAACTATCTCCAAAGTAGAATTTGACTTATTTCAGCTCTCAGTTTCTGATGGAACGTAAGTGTGTGAAGATGTGGACTTCATGAAATCTGAAGAGAGAAATAGGGGGTGGGGGAGTGAAAGAGGAGTTGAGCATGTGAGCATGCAGCTGGGCTAACAAGGCCAAACAGCCAGTGATTTCCTGGGGAACATGAGACACGTGTGGAAGAATAGATAGCCGAGAAGGAAAAGGACAACTGTCAGAAGCTCAGCGATTTATTTTTCCCTCGGAGGCTTTTTTCACCACTGCCTCTCAGAGACACATGTGTGTGTAAAATACACACAAGCTCACGCATGCACGCATGCATCCAGGCGCACTCGCAGACACTCTGGAAGAGAATAAAAGCCTGCATTTTCCATCATTGAGTATTCACTCCTTGTTATTTTGTCAGTGGTCCTGTTAGTGTGGCGTTAATTTTTAATTTCACTGAGCTGACCTCTTTTTTTTTCTCTCTTTCTTTTCTGCATTCCAGCATACATGCCCGAGGATGAGCTTAAGGCAACCAGTCATGATGAGGAAGAGCACCTGCAGGATGATGGCCTCTCTTTAGATGGACAGGACACAGAGTTCCTGTGCAATGACGAAGAGGAGGATGTAGACGGAGGCCAGCCACCTAGCTACAGAGACTCTCCACTTAGCAATGGTACTAACCCGGACGCCGGATACGCGTCTCCACTCAGTGATGCCAGTGACAGACTTGCAGATATTAAGAGCACCTCTTCCAGGGATGGTCAGGAGAGGGAGAAGGAGAGCTCTGCTCCGCCCTACCGTCCCAATAACGGACTGTCTTTCCAGGACAGCCTGGCACAGATGAAAGCCGTCTATGCAAACCTCATCTCAGATGCCTCTTGGTCTAGCATCACAATGGACATCATGAAATCGAAGCCTGCTGCAGCTGGCAGTGTCAACACTGCCCACACGACTCCAGAGCCTGTCTCTGCTGTCTCTGCCTCGCCAACTACAACCACAAACAAGAGCAGTGTGGTGAACATGGCCAACAGTCACCACAATGGTAGAAGCTCCACCAACACTGTCAACCACACAGGCAACGCGAGTGCCAACACCAATGGTACGACAACCAGCTCCGCAAGCAGCCACAGCGCGACGAGCAGCAGTGGAAGCAGTGCCGGCGGAGCCAGCAACGGAAGTGGTGTAGCCTACGACTGGCACCAGGCAGCACTTGCCAAAACTCTTCAGCAGACCCCATACCACCTTTTACCTGAGCCTAGTCTCTTCAGCACAGTGCAGCTCTACCGGCAGAACAACAAGCTCTATGGCTCTGTTTTTACTGGTGCAAGCAAGTTTCGCTGCAAAGACTGCAGTGCTGCCTATGACACGCTAGTGGGATTGACAGTCCACATGAATGAGACGGGTCACTATCGCGATGACAACAAGGACAAAGAGGAGGACCACGGCAAGCGCTGGTCCAAACCACGTAAGCGATCCTTAATGGAAATGGAGGGGAAGGAGGATGCTCAGAAAGTACTGAAGTGCATGTACTGCGGCCACTCGTTCGAGTCCCTACAAGATCTCAGCGTACATATGATCAAGACCAAGCATTACCAGAAAGTGCCTCTCAAAGAACCCGTGCCAGCCCTGGCTACTAAGCTGGTGCCAACTTCAGCTAAAAAACGTGCTATTCAAGATGTTATAGTCTCTCCATGCTCCCCAGACTCCATCCATGCTGGTAGTGGTGGTGGTGGTTCTGTGTCTCTTGGGGATATGGGCAAAGACTCAAAAGCTACCGCTAACCCTTATGTGACGCCGAACAACCGCTATGGCTACCAAAATGGTGCCAGCTACACATGGCAGTTTGAGGCTCGCAAAGCGCAGATCCTTAAATGCATGGAGTGCGGGAGCTCGCATGACACACTACAACAGCTGACTGCCCACATGATGGTTACAGGTCACTTTTTGAAGGTTACAAACTCTGCATCTAAGAAGGGCAAACAGTTGGTCTTTGATCCAGTGGTAGAAGAAAAGATTCAGTCAATCCCACTACCACCAACCACCACCAGACTCCCTGTTCCCAGTACTGTAAAATCCCAACCAGTATCCCCTGCCCTCTCCTCAGGCTCCGAGGATAAAAGGGAGGGGCTAGAGGATGAAAAACTTGAAGGATGTGAGCCAATTGAGAAAAAAATCAAGGAGGAGAAAGATGATGCAAGTGAGAAATCAGAAACTGATACTACGTCTTATAAATACCTTAGAGAAGAAGATCTGGAGGAAACGCCTAAAGAGGGTTTAGATATACTAAAGTCTCTTGAAAATACTGTATCCAGTGCTATCAGCAAGGCCCAGACGGGCACTCCCACATGGGGTGGCTATCCTAGCATTCATGCTGCCTACCAGCTGCAAGGTGCAATTAAAAGTTCTGCTACTGTTCTTCCCCCAACCGTCCAGAGCATTCAGATGCAGCCAATGTTTAATAGTGGGC
This sequence comes from Phalloptychus januarius, assembly GCA_902982915.1. Classification (NCBI taxonomy): domain Eukaryota; kingdom Metazoa; phylum Chordata; class Actinopteri; order Cyprinodontiformes; family Poeciliidae; genus Phalloptychus; species Phalloptychus januarius. The sequence goes on from CADWAE010000481.1 coordinate 12,757,283, forward strand.
TACGAAGTCTTGTGAGTGACTCCAACTCCGTCATCCACTCCCCTCGTAGCCCTTCCTCCCCGACTCTCCTCAGGAGCAACGTCACTGCCATGGAGGAGCTTGTTGAGAAAGTGACAGGAAAAACTGCCACTGTGAAGAAAGAAAAGGAGGAAAAGCTGGTCAGTCTAGAACGTTGTAGGCCATCATCATTAGTGAAATCGCCCTCTCCTGCACTGAGAGAACAGAGAGAGCAATTACCGTCTCCAAATGACCTTTCTGTAGGTAAACCGTCTGGCCTGAGAAGTATCAGCCCAGGTAGTGTAGACTCTGAGCTTATTTGTAAGAAGGAGCCCAAAGAGAGTCTATTGGATGGCCACAGCAACACTTCAAAAAATGGCTCCGAGGCATCCCACTCTCCAGTAACCAATGGGAACAGTCTTGGCATCATCACAGATCACTCACCTGAAAGTCCTTTCATCAACCCTCTGAGTGCACTCCAGTCAATCATGAACACGCATCTGGGAAAGGCTTCTAAACCTGTGAGTCCAGCAGCGGATCCGTTGTCCATGCTTTACAAAATCAGCAACAGCATGATGGACAAACCAGCTTTTACACCAACTCCGCAAAGCAAGGCGACTGAGCCCATTAACCACTTTCAGCTGTATGAAAGTAATGACCAGCCCATAGACCTGAGTAAAAATAAGGCCACCACTAATAGTAGTAACAACTCCAACAGCAGCAGCGTGTTGTTGACGAACAATAGTGTAAACGGCAACAAGCCCCTTATCTCCCTCCCTGATTCTGTCTCCTCTCCTCTGAGAGAGAATGCTCTAATGGACATTTCAGATATGGTGAAGAACCTCACAGGTCGACTGACACCCAAATCGTCAACTCCCTCCTCCATCTCGGAGAAGTCTGATGCCGATGGCAGTGCGTTCGAGGATGCCCTGGAGGACCTCTCGCCGGTACAGAAGAGGAAAGGGAGGCAGTCCAATTGGAATCCTCAGCATCTTCTCATCTTGCAAGCACAGTTCGCCTCCAGCCTGAGGGAGACCCCAGAGGGCCGTTACGCAATGACTGACCTGGGGCCTCAGGAAAGGGTCCACATCTGTAAATTCACAGGGCTCTCGATGACCACCATATCCCACTGGCTGGCAAATGTGAAGTATCAGCTGAGACGGACTGGGGGCACCAAGTTTCTCAAGAACATGGACTCATGCCAGCCCGTGTTCCTCTGTGGTGACTGTGCCTCTCAGTTCAGGACTCCCTCCTCCTACATCAGCCACCTGGAATCTCACCTGGGCTTTAGCCTGAAGGACCTGTCCAAACTGTCAGCGGAACACCTACGGGAGCAGCAGGCTGCCTCAAAGGTGATCACAGACAAAATGACATTCGGCAGCCCACTGTCAGCCTTGACCACACCGGAGGACGACACGGGCTCGGTGTACCAGTGCAGACTTTGCAATCGGACATTCGTCAGCAAACACGCAGTCAAACTGCACCTCAGCAAGACCCATGGCAAGTCTCCAGAGGACCACCTGGTGTTTGTCACTGCTCTGGAGAAACTGGAGAAGCTCGACAAAATGGAAAAAGTTTAATCAAGCAAATCCGTGAGCTGCTGAGGGAAAAGACTGACAGCTGTGGAACTGACTAGAATTTCATTGCACTAAAATGACATTGTTCACAGTTACTGCACTGGGCCGAACTGAGCCGCCAGAAGAAGAAAAAACTAAAAAAGAAAAAAAAAAAAGAAAATCAGTCTTACTATTTTTAGTTGACGACTGCCTGACTGGACCATTTCTTTCAATGTTGTTTTATTTGTTTTGTTTTGCCAAGCTTTTTTACACTTATTTTGTAAAATATTTATATGCTATTTGTCTGACCTGTGCATGTATTTTAGTGAAACAAGGTTAAACATGAGATTTGAATCTGTTCATGGCAAAAATACAACTACTGCTTCGATGGCGAAAGTGGCATAAATTGGTGGAAGTCAGGACTGTGTAATACTTGATATCAAGAAGAGGAACATTAAATGTGTGCGCCAAAAGATGAAAGGAGGATATACCCTGAAAGACTGAAGTACAGTAGCACCTTAGACAGTTCAATTTGTGAAGAGGACATGTTTTCAAATATCTCGCATTTCTTAAAATCTGATTAGGAAAGATCCGAGGATTATCATTCCCACCTTCCCAACTCCTCTCCTTATTATTCTAGTTTGTTTTCTTCGCTTTTTTTTAAAATATTGAATAGCCTGCTCATAAATCTGTTGGTGTATTTAAAAAAAGAAAAAAAAAATCATTTGGAAAATTAAAATGCTGCTTCTTGGTTACAAGTCAGTCGGTGAAAGTGAACAGCCATCGGTATGCAAGTTTGCTCTTGGAGAAAAAAAAAAAAGAAACTTATTTCCTTGCTGTGAAGCATCACTTTATAGCAATTTTCCAGTTGTATGGTTTGTTACGAGTTTCTCTTTCTAAATCGTGTCGCTTTCTTCAGCTGTAAAGAGAACAGTCCGTTACATGTAAATGACCACCAGTGAAATGTCAGTGCTCCATGAGACATATCTTATACCATTTAAAAAGGCTCCACATTCTTTGTATCTTAAGGTGTGTGCATTCTCTAACTTTTATATTGTCATTTTATATAGAAAAATAATTAAAAAAATAGCATAAAAACAGATGGTGTACATAAATATATGCTGTAGAGCTACAAAATGTCATTTTTTAAAGAAAAATACAAATTAAGCTACTTTGGCTCGGTTTACAGAAATGATTTTAATTATACTTGCATCCAATTTGATGCATGAAATGGTGTGGAAAAATAAATAAGCGATGCACAATGACTATACATTTCAATGTTTTATTGACAATATTGTAAAAAAGAAAAAAAAAAAAAAGAAACAAAACAAACTTTTTAGCACCGGTTAGTTTGTTTCCTTTTCTTTCTCAATTGTAAAATAAACCCCAAAGCAGTTGTTAACAGTCAGATATTTGTGGTTGTGTGTTCTTTTGGTAGCGGTGGTGAAATAAATCTCAGCTTTGTAGATATTTGCTCTCGGGCAAATTAAAAGCATTCACATCCATGTCAAATTCTAACCCAGTGTAACCGGATTTCTTTTCATGGTTATTCTAAACACGGGCGATGCAGAGGTGCCGTTTTAAAATGCCCCGCTTTTAGCCAGAATTTTTTTTTTTGACTAGAATAAAAAAATATATAAAAATAAGAGGGGGCAGTCGTTAGTGTCATACATTTAACTGATGACGAAGCTGCATCATACCGCCAATGATTATGATGATAAAAGTGACGAGGATGATAAGCCTGTAAGAAGGCCTATTGTACTCCCAGAAACCCATGCTAGGCTTGTGACTGACTTTCAGAGGGCCGTTCTGAATGAATCAGTGTTGTATTAATGAAAGCTGTGTACTTTTGCATTTCTTCTTAGAATAGAATCAGATGGGGTGTCTGCCTGAGACAGACTTGGCAATAAGAATGTTATTATTAAAGAAGATCGCAACAAGTACAGACGGGGTCGTTTGCACCCCTGTTACAGACATTAAAGTATTTTTTTTTTCTTTTTTTAGCACAATCTTATTTACATTTTTAAAAAATGCAGTTTGGTTTATCCAATAAATGCATTCATCTAGTAAGGGGGAATAATCTTTTCTTTTTTTAGGTAAATCAGTGTTGGAAGAATTGTTTCTTTTGCAAGTATTGATTATGCAAAATATCACAACACATACAGAAGTATCTGTGCACAATCTCTCCAGAGTTTCACTTCTTCTCTTAAGGTGTTCTGGACTGAGGTGAATATGTGTCTGAATAACAGTATATGTGTTACTTTTACTATATCTATATGTTTGGGCGGATGCAGACAAAACCATATTTGTCTGCATCTGCATACACTTCAACTTAAATTCTCAGCAGCTTTTAGGAAACACCACAAGTTTGTGTCAAAAGAACTGAAAATTTCTTTTGACACAAACTTAATGTGTGAGTGATCGCAAGCTGACAATTTCCCCTCGCTTGGATCTGCATCAAAAGTTTAAGGAAAGTCAGCTTAATGAAGATGAATATGCATAACGCATAAACTGGGATGATCTTGTACCGCCTACTTTTCCTGTTGGATTCAAAACTACTACCTCTATCGAGGAACCGTGTTTTATGTGTAATAGTCCTTAAACAAAAAAGCCAACAAAAGAAATGTTCAAGATCAACAAGTCCAGCCTGCAAAAGCCTCTCACTGAATAAATGTCCTCAAATTTCTTTCAGAAATTTTCAGTGTCCAATTACACAACTGTGACAAGCGGCATTTAATTTAAACCTCGGTTCACATCGCCTCCTTGGGTACCAACAGCTTTATCTCATACCGCATACTGCATCATCAATAATCCCAGAAAGATATCGGAATTAAAGAGAAAAAAATAAAGAAAGCTCCTTTGAAAATATCCTCAAAATTCCCAGATTGAGATCAATCCTTTCCACCTCATTGGGAGGGAAACTATGAAATGTCTGCACGAAGCAAAATCTGGAATCTGTTTTAAACTCAGTCTTTTTTGTTTGGTTATGAGCTTTATTATGTTCCACCCTCCTTCCCCATACACGATTATTATTATTTTTTTTAAAAATGCTGAAGGGATTAAATGCACACCGGGGCCTTTAACATTCAGCTGCTGTTTGAGCTGAAAGTATGCACCGTGACCTCTATTTGCTCCCCCGGCCAGAGAGCGGTGCAGGCAGCCAGTCTTCCCTGTCCCTCCGGCGGCCCTGCAGGTGAAACGTCCACATCAGGAATTTGATCTCTCATCTCGCCCTCATGTCTCAAGTTCCTGACGGAGAATTTACAGTACCGGCCTTTGTACGGAGGAAGCCATGCTGCAGTGTTATGGCTGCCATTCCTCGCGATCAAAATACGGTCTCATGTCAGTCGCGCGCGCGCGCGCGCGCTCTCACGCACATTAGCACGAGAGTCTTTGTGCGGCACCAAACACCTCCTCAATCTGGCGGCACCTCGCTGTGTTGATACACGGCTTCGGTGACAAAGGAAACACAGGCAGAGGGGCAGATTAGCCCGGCTGAAGACGCAGCCTTCTCTGGAACGGAGGGGCCGCCCGACTCGGGTTCTAAAACAAACAAGGCAGATAAACAAGCAACATTTTGGGGGTGGGGGGCGGTGAGGGATAGCGCTCCCTGAACAGCAGACACCTTGTAGGTTTAATACCCCACAGCTAAAACCTGTAATTTTGCTGCGCCGTCAGATAGCTCCTGAGCCGATAGAGGCTCCCTTTTTTTCTTCTCTCTTTCTCCCCCTGCATTGTTAGAGATCAGTGCGCTGTTTCCTGTGCGTATTCTATGTAAATTACATGCGATAATCGCCACGCAAGGCACAATGCTGGTTCCCGTGGTGCAAGCGGAAACCGAGGGTAGATAAACGCAGGCTGGGCAGATTTGCATAGTCTTTGTGTTTTGGGCGCCGGCGAACGTGAGCCCTGAGGATTGGTAGGGATTTCCTCTAGGTTTTGTATAAGTAAATGCCTGCTTCCTCTCCTGGGCTGGGACCATTATGTACCTCAGACAGGGGCGGGTGGTGGAGGCAGAGGGCACAAACGGAATAGCAAAAATCACCTGGGCTGGTGGTGGGAGCCATAACCTCCATGAGTTGCTTCTGTCGAAGGTAGAACCGGGGTTATGTCGGGGCTTGGATGTTAATTCGTGGACTCTGATTCACTTCATTATGCGGAGAACAGGTGTTAATCTGTTGGAGGCTGTGATGGAGAGGTGTCACCTTACAACTGGGGCTCACAGACGAGTAGGGCTATCTTGTGATGTTTGATCTCCTCTCTGAGGCCCCTCTTTATAGGTGTGGTATTACCTCAAAAAGGGCTGAGTGTTTAGGGAGGAAAAACACACCTGTACCTTTCCCTAGAAGGTCTTTAGTCATGGCGTTTGTGTGTTTTTGGCTGTTGTTCATGGCTTATAGCAATGTGATAACGGCCTGGAAACCGTTGTTAAGCAGAAAGACGAAAGCTCACGTTCGTGTCTGCAAAGCTTGGAAGTTTGCAGCGCAGCTTCAACGTATGGCTTAATACCCGTCCCAGAGAACCTCAGACTAAACAAACAGCATCTGACAGAGAGTCAACACAAACGGAGCTTTTATTCCGGATCAGAATCCAAAGTCGTAGGAATCTGTTTCGCTCCTGATAAAATGCCTCATTGTGGAGATTGTCTTTCAGAAGATATCAGCAGCCATGTTTGGATTTTTTCAGTATGTTTTTATTTTTAAATCTTAAGTAAGTTTATAGCACTCCTAAGCCCGCAAAACCTCCAAAAACTGCTGTTTTAAAACAACCCAATGTGATATTTCTTCGTATTAAAGCATAAGCTGACTTTTTTTGAGTGATAATATTACCTGATAATTATCAGCCGCATTAATCTGACAGCAATTCATTTCCACTTTCAAGTAACCAGCATCTCGAGGTGAGTAAACAATCTGCATAGCATAGTGTGGTGATAAGTGGTTATCATCAGGTCATTATTTCAGTATTTAAGTCATAATTTCATTGATTCTGTAGCAGTGGTGGATATGATGTGAGAGCGGTGGCACTCTGGGCAGAGTTTTTTTTAAAACCATGAAGAGGGAGGAGTTTACTAATTGGATCAGACCATATGTAATGCAGGCAGAACTTTCTTAAGGGAAGTTGTGAGAAGAACTGAATTGATTAATAATATTTTTGAGGTTTTTATGGTTGAGTTTGTTTGCCATTTTCTTTGTATTTGTTAGTTTTGATCATAGTATTGAGTTTGTTGTTGTGCAGATGAAACTTCTTTTTTTATTTCTCTGTACAAAAGTTGGCAGAAGACAGATGTAAACCTGATACGGAAAATCAGGTGCTAACCAGGACTTTATATAGTCGTACTGAAACACTGTACTTAATATATAACATTATAACAAAAACATGAACTGTATTGGCCAAGGCTTTGGCCAAATTGTGAATGCTAGCCATGCTAAGATAGCTTACTCTGACCTCTTCGCAAATAAAAGGTCACAAGTTAACTAACTTGTTCTCTAGTGTGACCCACTATAGTGACATTAACAGAATTATATTGGTTAGCTTTAATCTGACCTCATCTGAAATCCTTGTACAAAGGATTAGTGATGTCTGATCAAGTTTTTCAAAATGGCTACCTGTAAAAAATTACGAGGTTCCTTCCGGTCTCTTCTCTAAACCTTTGATTCAATGTTTGGTTAAAGCTAGCTTACCTCAGGTCCCACAGAGTTTGGATGACTCAGCAGTTAATTGTTTAAAATATATATATATACATAAAAATCTTCTTTACTCAAAGGAATGTTCAAATCTAGCAAGGAAACGGTTTCAAATTTGAGTCCGTACGCTTCACCTCACCGCTCCACAGAGCCACTTTATATAATTTTGAGGCGGCGTGACGACAAAAACCCAACGGTGGGCGTCCCGTTCCACTGTTCATTCTGTTATTACTCCAGTTTTACGTTGTCAAAATAAAGCAATGTCTGTCTGGAGTCTGTGGCTCCATCGCGGCGGAATTCGTCGTTAGCTTCATGTAGCTCGTAGCGTAGCTTTGATTAGAGCGAGATCCGTGGCTCCCGGCGCACTTTTTCACTTCCACAAGAACACTTTTATTTTATTAAACACGTTCTCCCTATTCATCAGAGCCATGCCACATTGTTCCAGGCAGCACACTGTGATCCTCAGACAGCAGCACCCCAGCTGGTGTCAACCGCGGTGAATTTGTCCTTTTTTTTTTTCCTCTCTGTCTTTCTCTCTCTTTTTTGATAGACACGCAGCAGTCTTTCATCAAGGTGGGTTCATCTTGCTGTGGGATGGCTGATGTGACAGAGTTGTCTTTAGAGAGGGATGGTGTTTGACAGCGACAGGCTAACGGATGTAGGAGATCATCTCAGTCTGCCAAGGCTTTAGTTATGATGTGGTGCCGGGTGCGATCTGCAGGTGTGTGTCGCCAGGCCCTTCATCCATCACAAGTCCGGACAAAGCATGGGGGAATGAAATGTTTCTTCCATCCTGGCGGATGAGGGATGTGGTTTTACAAAACAAGATAGGTTACCTATCCATTCTCTCCTTGCCCTGTCATTACTCTTTCTTTTTTGGAGGAAGGAGAATAAGAGCAGGAGGAAGCGGACGGGGCGTAAAAGTTTGTTTTTTAAAGATAAATACTTCAAGAGAGTGTTTGCAAAGAGCATGTAAAATAAAAAATGAATTGGTTAAAAATTACTTTAATAAGATACAAGAGAAAGTGATAAAGTCTCTCTGGCTCTGCAGACATCAAAGGTGATGTACTCAAGTAAAAGTACAGCAAATTTTATTGAAATATAAATGTAAAATATTAGTCAAATAAAAGACTGCCTCTTTAAATGATCAGACAGTTGAGATTTTTTTTGAGTGAATTTGTGTTTAAAGTAGAAAAGCCTATTTTATTCATCTGTCAACAAATAGTTAACTCTAATGCCATGTTTTGAAAACTTAAAAGCAATTTTAACGCATTTTATAACAACCATGTTGGCCATTTAGTTTAGGCTGCAAAACTGTAGAAAAAAGGATTTAAGGCATTAAAGTACAAAATGGTCAGTGGGATGAAAAAATAAAAAGATGCACTTATTGAATTTGAAATCCAAATAATAAAGATCTTATTCTATAAAATCAGTAGAATAAGATTAATTCAATTTATTAGCTGAATTCTGCTTTAAACATTTTTAATTGAGATTTTATCATTTTTTCTCCCACAGCTTAATGGTGCTTAAACTAGCAGGAAAATAACATCAGCTGCATGAAATCAACACATTGACACTCAGAGCTACAAAGTTTTCTGTCAGATACGGGACTAGATGCTCGTCTTAATGCTTCTTCAAACATTTAGAGGCAACGTGTTTGATTTAATAAGCACAAAAATATTTGGAGATGTTATACTTTTTTCTGGGTCATCATTAGCGCTAATGGTGTGAAATGACAAAGTCCAAAAAAAACTTTTAAGTGTCTCTTTTCTTGAAACACTTCCAAACTTCAGACCCTTCAAAAACTTTAAAAGCCTCTAACCTGCTGTTGCAGCCGGAGTACCCAGAGAGAACCCACGCATGCACAAGGAGAACATGCAAACTTCATGCAGAAAGACTCGGGCCAGAAATTGATGCCAGAACCTTCTTGCTGCAAGGCAACAGCTCTACCAGCTGCGCTATTGTGCAGCCCTGAACATGTACATATGACATAAAAACACATGTAAATATTATTATGTTTCCAAGCGTGGTAATTTCCTAATTATTGCTTTTGCTACATTGAAGGGTTCACTATTCTGTAGTTTTGCTAAACTCCATTTATCAAAAATCAAAATGTCAATAAATGGATATATATGGCACTAATATGACTGTAATATGCTATGCTATGTTTCATTTTAATAATTGTGAAGATTATCTTTCTATCTATCTATGTATATCTATCTGTAAATTCATGATATATTTACTTGTAGTTTTCGTGCCATTCAAATCACGTGCCTACTTCCTGTATATGATTTTCTTTGCAGATCCTCTCTGTTTTGCAGCTAATCCATCTCTATTTGACTGCTCACCTGGGGACATGCCTATAGCCACAATAATAATCCACACATGAAAGATTAATGATATATCCCCCCCCCCCCAGCCCCAAATGCTGTCTGTAGATGTATGTGTGTCTGCATGATTTAATCATTGACCTCTCAGGGATTTTTTTTTCTTTTGTGTAAGAGAACAACTACCATGTTCCTGTCATTTCCTATTTCAAATCAAAGAGGTCAACGCCGAAAATGTCTCAAAACCAATTTGTGTTTCAAAAAGACCCTTGAGAAATAGTGCCTTGTGCTGCGTTTGATATGTACAAAGACACTTATCCCTTATCTATCTTTTCAGAGAGAATGAGAGAGAAGAAGAGAGAGAGATGGAGGGAGAAGTGCTCCAGGAATCAGTGCTGCCTTCGTGAGATATGATGCTGCTCGATTTTGATCATTGACATTTGCTTTTTCATGCATCCCCCCCAAAAAAGAGAGAGAGAGACAGGGAAAAAAAAAACAAGGCCTGCCTTCCATTAAGGAATTATTCAAATGACCTTCAACAGTGCATGTTTTCGTACAGTTTTGTTGTGAGAATATGAGAACACATACTGACATCTCAATTACTTATGCAAGGCTCAGAGTGGGCCCAGTGGATGCAATCACCGTGTGTGCAATCCTCAGTCACTCCAAATCACCAAAGCTCCCGGACAGACACACATAATTCAGACAAGTCGGACAGGATTTGCATACAAAGACTACCACACACAAAAAAACGGAGGCCATAAATAAAAAATGCACTGTCTTGGGTAGATAGAGAACACAGGAAGGTGAGGAACACCGGAAAACTCTAAAATAAAGAAGAAAGGTCTTGCTTAAACTTGCTAAAACAACATGAGAACGTATTGATATGTCTTGAACATCTTGTTTTTGTCACGATACAGCAACGGATTTCAATGTGTTTCATTTGGATTTCATATGACGCGGCTGTAAGATGTGAGAAATGTGACATCTATATGTACTTTGCCTTCTTTGCAGATTCATTTAGGTCCCGCGACACATGGAAAAAGGAGTTCCCGTCAGAAGACAGCAAAAATGAAACCTTTTGGCCTATTTAGAAAAGGCTAAAAAGCCTTGGTTATCACCATGTGCAAAACATGGGGGATGACATCATCATTGGATCGTGGGCCGATCAATAAAGAATCAGTGGCAATACTTTCCATTCAGTGTAACTGAGCTTACAGTAACTATAATAATAATTTTAAAAAATCTTTAGATGTTCAAAGCAGATTGAGGGATGTTGGGGATTTTTATTAGAAATCTTTGAAAAACTGTTTTTCTTCCACTTAACCATTAGCTAATACTTTGGGTTAACCTGTCACATAATATCTCCAAATATACATACATTTGTGTTAAATAATAATAATACAATGACTAGAATTGTTTTGTTGCTGTTGCATGTTATTGATTAGATTAAAAGGCAAGAAGAAAAGTGAGAAAGAACATCTTTAAAAAAACAACTTCATTTTAAGCCACATTAAGTTTTGAAAGCAGAAATAATGCTGGACATGACAGAAAAGAAAGTTACAATGTCTTATTTTCAAAATTCCCAAAAAGGCCCTCAATGGCCAGATTCACACATATAGGGCCAAAACACTGTTGTCCCTCTTTACATTTTTTTTTAAAACCAGCACTTTTTTTTCTTCTTCTTCTTCTCTTTTTTCCATTCCAATCTTCTGCCCTTCTTGGAGGTGACACACTGTCTAACGGTGGATGATGGGTTGTGGGGGTGGGTGAGGCTGAGAGAGGGGTTGGGGTTGTAGGAGCATGCAAAAAAGCTGGGGTGGAGGGCTAACCCAGCATCCCGTCATTAGCGTCGCACAGTGGAGATGCAGGGGCACCCTGACACATGTCACGGACAGCCACTCGAGAGCCCACGTATGAAGCTGACACGCCGCGCATAATTTATCCCGTGACACGATCTGCATGTCGAGTTGTTGATCTGTTGTGTTTGGTTTGGACATGGCGCGGGGGGGGGGGCGAAGGGGGGGGGCGGGGAGGTGTGTTGTTTTCAAGGGACGACGGAGGGGTTAGGGTGGTGCTGAGGGGGGGGTTGAAGTAGCATCTTGGTGTAGCACACACTGAAGGGGCGACACGTTTGTCATGTCCACTGAGAAGCAACATATATATAAACAAGTGCATTCAAATTCACTAATGCAGACAGCCAGACTGTCTCTATCTCTCTATCACATAAACACGAAGAGCCCCCCCCCTCCCATTACTGCCCCCTGTTCACTTCACGCTTTGCTGACATGCACATTGAGCCATCTTGAAATCACAGCGATAATCTCGCCCCTTAAGAAATCTGTTCATGAGTGAAAATGACTAATATAGTTGAGCTGACCCTGCGCCGTTCTGTTGGACCCGAGTGTTTCCCGGGCGCCACCGACTCCACGTCTCATCAAACTCAAGCTCCAGTTTGAAACTTTTACAGAAATACGTTTTTTATTTTTATTTTTTACATATATTATGTTTAAACTTTGTGGTGACAGTGTGAGACAGATAAAAATCAGGTTCCTTCACCTTCTCCTCTGATGCTACTGTTGGCATCTGCAGAAACGCACCGCTGCCGGTTCAAAACAACCAATCAGAGTCAAGAGGATGGTCTTAGGGATGTCAATCAACCCCATGTACGCGTTCCTAAATGTGCTCAGTGCAGAGAAACAACTTAGGAAAACTGTGTATCTGCTGTCATTGGTGGCCATGGTAACTAGCTTTAGCGTTGATAGTAGGCCCTGTGGTGGGAACCCAGCTGCAGCATAGCAGAGAGCAGGGGAGAGGATGTGGGTAAAACATACAGGAGAATGATTGACAGTGCCAAGACCCTCCTCTTGACTCTGATTGGTTGTTTCTGGGAGAAGGCAGAGGAGCCTGATATGTTCCAAATTATTATGCAAGTGATATTTTCTCAGATTTTCCTAAATGATTAATGGAGATGAGGGTAAGTCTACTTTTCAAGCAATGAACTATTACAGTATAAATCAAATTTTACAGGAACAAATATCCCAATGACAGCGGTAAGAACGCAGTCGACCAGGTCCAGGCGACGAGATGATTCCCGTTAAGGATGTTAAACAAACAAACAGGAAATGAAAGAAAAAAAGACTTAGAAGGCCGAGTTTGCCATCCAGCGACACGGATCAGGTGGACGTCGCCATGTTTGAGACGCCAACAAGGGGGAACAAAACCAAAGCTCTCGGTGAGATTCTTAACTATCTTTTTTTTTTTGTGGTGTCATAATTGTTTTTCCTAATCTCTTTGAGGGGGATTTTGCTCTTTTGGAGTTTTCATTTTGGCATGAGAAGTTGTTTTTTTTGTATGAAACGATAGATTTTCTATCTGATTTAAATGAATTGAATTTTGCGTCACTTTTTTGCTGACATAAACCGAGTTGCGTAAATTTAAGATGGCTATATTTTTAGAGATTTCTGCTCCTGCTCTGCTTATTTTTCAGTATAATAATATATTCTTACTATTATTATTATTATGAATCTTTGAATAAATCTGTTGTTGGATTTCACATATCACAGTTTCAACCAATATGTAAACAAAAAAAGAAGCCATTTTTACATGCTGCAACTGAACATGCACTTGTATATTAATGCTATTTAGGCATAGAACCCACACAAGTACAAGGTTATGTACTGAAACAGCATTTACAAATGAGAAGATGAGTGCGTTTAACTAAGTTGAACACGCTCAAGCTGACTGCTGACCAATCAGCAGTCAGCTTGTCCTCTGAATGTTCTCATCAACATCTCCTCAAACACCCCCATCCACCGCACCGTCCCCCATCCACCGCACCGTCCCCATCCACCGCACCGTCCCCCATCCACCGCACCGTCCCCCATCCACCGCACCGTCCACATCCACAGCACCGTCCACATCCACAGCACCGTCCCCATCTCGGTTCGTTTACATGAATTATGCATGTGACTAGTCTGTTAGAAGGCTCCTCCCTTATCACACTCCCTAATCCCTGTTGTTGCCATGGTAACCAGATTAGAGTGACTGTGATGTACAGTACAGGCCCTCGAGGCCTTTTATTTTCCTCCTTCTTTTTTTTCCAGGACAAGTCCTCATTGTGCGGCAGGCGAGCAGGGGTTCCCGGAGCCCCACGCCCCTACACCCCTGTAGGTCACCTGTCCGGTTATATTACCATGTTGCTGCTGGTGTCTGATGGAAAAATATGAGTTTGGGTCTCCCGGTCTGTTGCTGTGAACCACAGGTTTCACTTGAGTAAAGAATGCAAGGATGAATGTGTAAACATGGGAAAAAAACAAAAATTGCTATTAAATCTGTTGGCTTTCAGATTCAACCAATTGGGAATGTGATTTCAAAATGAGCCCACCGTGCATGGAAATGGGGATCCAAAAAAAACAGATTACATTTTGATAAAAGTAAACTGAATTATTCCGGTCACAAAAAAAAAGCAGGAGGATTTTGGATGTTCTAGGGGTTTCAAGACGCTGTAGGACAGTGTTGCCAGACTGGGCGGGTTTCCACCCAGATGGGCTTTGAACATGTTGTACTGAGGAAAAAATATTTGCGCTGCTTTTCCCAGAATTTGATGGGCTTTTAGAAAGTTTTCACTGGGAAATTTTGGAAAATAATTATTATTGTGTGACAGAAAAGCAAAAAAAAACCCAACTTGTGCACATTTTATTAGTTCATCTACTTTGAAAAGGCAGGATGCGTTGGAACGTGATGTCATTAATGTTTAATAGTCATTAGTTAATCAGGCGTCGGAATAATAACGATGTCACTTGGAAAGTTACAGGTTTGATTCCAGCTTCCTCCAATTTCTCTACTTATAAAGCCTCAGTTCACAGATATGCAGCACATTATCACAATATGCTGCATATGTTAGGCAAAGTGGGCCTTTACATCATCATTATTAATTATCTTTGGAGAATAATTCCACATGTAAACACCATAAAAAAAACCGAGATTTTTTAAAATCTGTTTAGCTAAAGAGCCTAAGCGGTGTAGATCGGATTGAAAATAATCACCAAAACCAACAAAGCAAAAAAAAGAAAAAAAACTTTTGTGTTTCCTGAAAATAAAATAAAATAAAAAAATCTATATATATACAATTTTCCAGTCTTCCAGTCTCTCGTCTGCATGGCTTTTGTTTGTGTACGGAGGTCCGGTGCAGGGTGAGAAAGGAAGGAGCCGGTTCCTTGAGTCCAGTGTGCTACTTTTAACCAGGCTGCTGTGAGAGAGTTGAGCAGAGCGCCATCCCTGACAGAGACATTTCATTTAGGCCTTTAGACAACAGAAATAAATAATTTAAAAGGGGCGGGGGGATTATATTTCTCCTTTACGCGGCTGTTGGGTTCAGAGAGTGGAAATGCCGAGACAGGCTGTCAAATCAGCATTTACAGAAACTGATGTACAGTGATGTTTATTTTATGACAGGATCATGCCTCTTATACCTCTATTAAGAGCTGTTTCACAAGTCCAATTTGTCTTGCCATCCACATTTATAAAAAAAAAAAAGGAAAAATTATAAAACCAGCGTATATGAAACTGAAATATATTCTGCAGTTTTCTGGGGGAGATCTTCAGATTTCCTTATTTGATGCTCTCTAATAAGTTTCCTAAAGCATTTGAAAGCGCACACCATCTATGATGGTGTGGGCCCAATCCGCTTTCAAATGCTTTTTCTGGGGGTCCAACAAAGTGGTTTTGGCATCTTTACCTTATGGCAAAAATGCCAAAACCATTCTGGAGGATTTTGTCACAGAACAAGTTGCTTCATTCAACTCTTTCTTTCAGACTTTAGATGTGAGGAGATTTATCTGTGCAGATGCTTACTTTTTTTGATTTATGGAATATTGATTTCCTCTTCACGGACATTTTCTATTGCCTTGGTTGAACGTCATGTTTTCTCGCCTTCCCCTTTCCTGAAGCATGAAGAAAGGAGCCACTCGGTCCAGGTCTAAAACTCAGGAAAGCAAAAGAGTAAAATTGCTAATTAAAAGCTCCCAAACTCGCTGGTCAACCTTTAAAAGATGATACCGTCAAAACGAGCTTCCCAATGCCTTTAGTTTGCTGAAATTGTTGAGCCTGTGCCTCTGATTGTTTCAGCTGAGATTTTGTAACAAAAAATTTCTTCTTTCTTTCTAACTAAAAAGAGTAGTTTATTAGAAGTTGAATTTTACCAAAAGAATCAAGAAACTATGTGATAATAGGCTCCAGCAATAAAAGCTTTTTTTTTTTACACACTTACCAGCTGTAAATTAAATTCCACCAAATTTCCCTTTGAGGAAACTCATGTTCATGCAGCAAACTCTATCTTGACTATTGCTCCAGTTGATAAAGGGATGACTGTTTTCTTGTGACGACTCCATAAACATGCCCGAACACTAAAAACCAAGACATTGACACAGAAACTTTGCACGACTGCAAATAAACACCATCTGATCTTTTTCGGGCCTTAATTCACCCCCGACTCGACTGTAACTAATCAAAATGTCTTCCCTAATATCCCTTTGAGATCAGATGTGAGGCCACATAAATATTCTCCACTTTAGTGAAGGGGATTTTATATTTCTGGGGGTCCAACAAAGAAATTATTTACTGAAGAAGTATAGTGTTCTTTAAAAGTCAGACGGCTGTAAAAGCGACTGCTGCCGCAGGACTTGGAATTTAGAGGGCACCTATTGTACATTCATCCTCTGTCATTAATGTTTGACCATGGGTTGTTGGGTTTTTTTTTTTTGTTTTAATGGAGGCTATGTTCCCACATGGCCCACACCCAGCTCAATTACTGCTCCCTTGTGATCCTCGTTACCATTATTCATTCAAGTTTTTACATGTCGACGGAATGAAAGAGAGAATAAAAATGTTTTTATTAAGAGCAAATGTATTCTTTTTAGCTCTGTCTACAGATTTGGTGGGGTGTTCAGGCTGAATGAAATGATGAACCAGGTATTAAAATATATCTTGTCTACATTCATACAGTCCATTGCAAAGAATATCTTCGATCGTCATGTGATGACTGATAGTTTTACATTTTTAAATCATGACGTTTCTACACAAAGAAAAAAAAAAATCCTATATTCTTTTTTTCTTTTTTGCAAATGAGTAAAAATTACAAACATGTTGGAGAGAAAGTTGAGGAAACGCTTAAAGTTTTGCGAGGTTTTAAAAACAACATAGCGGAACTTAAAATTCCTACAAATTATGAATGACCTAGTCAAAGTCTGGATTTAAATCAGGTTGGTAAATTAATGTCCCTGCACGCTCTACATCCAATCTGACTGAGTTTGAGGCTGTTTCATTAAGATGAATGGACAAAAAAAAAAGTCTCAGCCTGTGTAGGTTTGCATAGCTGGGAAAAACGTACAAAATACAAAAGTAGTTTCATAGAAACACTGACTTTACATAAATCGCAAATATGTACCTCTGTTTTCCAGCATTTATTTGGTAAACAAATAATAATAATAATAATAATAATAAATAATAATAAAAAAACATAATTCTTTGCAATTTTTAATTTTTAAAAAAAACAAGAGACAATAGTACATGCTAATGAAAAAAAAAAGCAAACATAAAATCATGCGTATTTAGACGACACATTTTTATTCCCTCTGTATATATGTGTGTATAAAAAAACTGCATTGGGCCATCTAATCTTAGAATGCAGTTTGTGTTTATGATTTACACCTAAAATTCCCCATTGCTTCTCCTGAAGGAGGGATGAGTGAAAGCTTTGGTGTGGAGAATACAGATTGGCAGTCACACCAGTTAATGACCACCATAGCAGAACTAAGGTAGGAAGCTGCAGTTGGGTGTTGAGTTAATGGACAGCCTGTCACTTCCTTGTCACTTCACCAAGATAATTTTACCCTTCTCATTGTTCCCATTGCATGCACTGTATGTGCAATGAATTGGACCGGTTGCAAAGTATTCCAAAGTCAGTCTTACTGGGAGTTTTTTTTTGCTCCCACAGTGGTTGGTTTAGGAGAATGAATGCTGCTTTGGTTTATTCCCTCCATATGTTCTCAGCACAGTAATAACACTAAGAAGAAAGGAGCTTTTTGACTGCTTTTCCAGAGCAGCCCTGCAGAGATTTTCTCTGACACAAAATCATGTGATGCGTTTCCTTAAAACGTTTTGTGAAAAATGGCTCAAGGCAAGTTTTTTTTTCTTTTTTTTTATAAAAGGCCTTCCCCATACCTAATTCCTGACGAGAGAAAGAAATGACTGCTGCTTCACGGCACTTGTTGACAATGGGAGGTTTGAAGGGTTTATCTTTTCTTTTTTTATTGCTGTGCTGAACACAAATGAACAACCAGACAAACTGAAAAGATTTGATCTAAAATTAACCAAACCTGCAGGAATGCAGCTTACTATTGCATGATTATGGCTAATTGTGCAATTGCAAACTCATCACAGGCTTAAGTGTCGTAATGCCTTTGGTGGTTTACCTATTTTTTTTTCTTTCAAAATTATTATAAAAATATAACATCAAATATTTGTATTGATGTCTACAAAAAGCTTCTGGATTGTTATTATTTTTTTTATTATAATTTTTTTTTCTACAACTTATTACTGGAACAAACAACCAGGAAACTGCGAAGATGCTGAAATGCTAAGCTCCTTTAAATCCAGCCTACAAACCTCACCTGTTTAGCATAGCCTGTAACTCATAATATCTGGAACATTAATTGATATATGTGATATACATTTGCTTGACGATTTTGATGATTGCATTTGACAAAACGTCATGTTTATTGCTCGTTTCACAATTGGTTACTATATTTTGTTTTTATGCTGTAAAGCATTTTGAACGTCTTTGTGCTACACAAATAAACCTGACTTTGTCCAATTAGGGCCCTCCCACTCCAGTCCCAAGGAACCACCACCTTGCAATGCCTCGACGCATCTTTGACTCAGAGCCACATGTTTGTAGGACTTAATTACACTTTGAGGAACTAAAGTCGCATCAGGCTCAGGAACAATGATTATCAACTCGGCCTGGGTTGAGTTGGATTTTTTTTTTAGGCCCGGCCGAAATTCTATTCCAGACTGGGGACAAAGCATCGTTAAAGCATCGTTAAAGCATCAAGCATCGTTAAAAGCCCAGGATTTATTTTTCAGTAATGCCCGCGCTAATTACTGACTCTGCATTGTGCTTCCTGTTCCTGATACATGGATGGAGGCGAGACCATGTGACTGCGCTGCCATCACATTCCCTCCACGGCTATAGCCCCACCCAGCCTCTGACAGCCAGCACACTACCACGCCACCCTCCTCACCTTCGCCCACCCACACCCTTCTCCACCTCACCTCCCCACCCTCTCCTTTGTTAAGCCAAGCTCAGAGTGCCATAGACACAGATGAAGGCGTGGAGAAAACACATGCCAAAAAGGCCCCCCTGCCACTCTCACTCTTGCACAGCGACAATGATAGGCTGTCATCACACAGCGATCAGCACTGTCACCCACAACATTGCGGTGCACAAATAACACGCGTGTATACAAGCGCACGCGGGCGCACAGGCTGCTCCGGACATGCACGCGTCGCGCGTGCACGGGGCCGGCGGGGAGGGGACCCATGGCTGTGAAAATCCGCACCAGCCTCGACAACACTGACAACCAAGTCATTTCTGTCACTTCAGTTATTTTTACACCGGGGCCTGACAACACATCAGAAATCCCTCTCTCTATGGGAACAACATGAGACCACTGCATCAAGCCCATTAGACGCCACGTGTCACATCAAATATCTAATTATCTGCTATTCAATATTCCCAATTAAGTTGGAAATGTTCACTCCTGCACATTCGCACAAATCATTTAGCGTTGTGTATGCAAAGTGAGATGATAAGCCCGGTCTGGCTGTTAAGAGGAGAGACAAGAGAAGGAAAGAAAAACAGCTGCATGGCTGTCCTGGTGACAGTGAGGAGGCTGAAGAGTATCCTGGAGAGTGATCGCTTGCTGCGGTTCAATCTTGTTTCCCGCAAATAATATCTGACCAAAGGGAAAGAGAAGCACTTATTTTTTTGTGTGTGTTTGGGTCCAGACTGGCGAAGTAAGAGTTAACTTTTTTGGCCCCGATTGCTGTCAGGAAGCAGAAGGCAGCTACATGATGAGTCTGATTGGCGGGCGATAGCTGCGAGATCAGTGGCAGGGCTGTGAGATGGATGCCATCTTGGCCGGCTTGTGATGTGCAGTTTGTTGCCTGGGCTTCACGAGGAAGGAAAGCCTTGAAAAATACTGCTGGCTGTCACTCAAAGAGAAATGTGCTGAATTTCCAAAACACACACTCACCAAAAAGAAAGCGCACAGCCCTTCACCAAATACCTTTAGATTCTCTCTCACTGCTACTTGGATATGAGTGTTATAGTTATATATTTATATATATGTATAAAAAATAGAACAATGTTCGCTGTTGATGGAAGTCAGAAGGATAGGAAACTGACACTTACAAAATAATGGATTTTACAAGTTTAATATTGAAAATTTTGACCGGACGAGCCCCCAGATGTCAGAATTTCTCACTAACCAAAACAAAAATCAAAATATCAGTGGAAACGAGTAAAAAGTCGGTCAGGTATTATGCTATCAAAGCTCTTTCCACTGAAGGGTGTAAATAATACCTAATTTTCCTCATGCCATTTCACTCAAATCTAAATATTAATTTTTTCAAAATGAATATCCTTTCAACAGTATATTATCTCAAAACCTATCAGAAATACCATTATTTGTTATCATTTTAAAGCTAAACATGTTAAGTGTGTGAAGAATTTTTGTCTTAACTGTAAATATATTTTAAAAAATTCAATAAAATAATTCAAACTTTTTGTTTATTTCAAAAAGTAAATCACTTTTGATGCTTGTCAGGACTTTCAACTTGACAATTTTGGCCCAAGTGGCAAAAAGTACAGACAGCACTGGCTTAAACCTTTTGGAAGTAGTCAAGTAATGGCAAGTAAAATTAGACTCTAAAAATGTCTAAAAAATGTTTTACGGATATTCAAGAAACATGAAAATGTTGCAGCATAATTACGCAAATATTAGTTATCCTAGAATTTTAAACGGATAAAAGATTATTTTAACTTGATGGACTGTTGAAGAAATTCTGTATAATTAGAGGACAATTATAGATTTATATGAAATGGGTTCCAGTGAGTAAGAATGACCGATGTAGAGTGAACCCCGCCTCATGGCCTCTGATTGGTGGAGGTAGGCGCTAACCTCCTAGAGTCCTACAAGGAGTAAACCGGTGTGGAAAGACGACATTTTTACATTTCCACTGAAGAGTGAATGATCTGCTTATTTTACTGAGTGGAGAATGCAAACAGCAATAGAAACCAGTCAACATATTCCCAACACCTCAGGGAAAACTTTCCCAGCGACCCCAACGTGTTGCCTCCCTTTTCCCCGTTTAGCCCCTCGTTTGCCATGACAGAGTGAGATTAAGCACAGCGGATAATGCTCCACTTCGGAGCATCTCTCTTTTTAAAGTTAGTGACAAAATGGGCAAATTAAGCCCTTGCCCCCTTGTAGCTTTTCCGCTTCCCCTGCCCCCATCCATCCATTCCATCCTGGATTGTTTGTAGCCCGAAGCTAAGATCTGCGCCGCATCACAGACAGTCGAAAGAGGACAGTGGGGTCAGCTTTGCCCGCAGGCATGGAGGCCCCCTCAGAACCGCAGCCGCTTCTCATTTCGACTCACCAGCAACATGTACAACAAGTGCGGCAGTGGCTGCGTCTGCTGACCGGGAACTAACACGATAACGTCAGCAGACCAGTGCAGACAAACTGGGAAAGAATCAGCGCCTGGAAATGCGAAAAGAGGTTACTTTATCATTAACCCAAGATGACATGCAAACGGATATTTGTGACGTTTAAGAAATATCTGGTAACATTTCAGGAGATTGCTCATTTGGGCGATAGGAGTGAGAGCAGCACACACTGACGTAAGTCACTAGTTCAGGGTTTCTGCGGGTTTCACCAACCCAATTGTAAGACCTTTTTAAGACCAATACGTGTAAAATTTATGACCCAATATCAGGATCATGGGTTGTTCTGAGTTTGTGTTTTTCCTGGGTTCTTAGTTCTAACTTATTATATTTTCTGATTCATTTTGATTAGATCAGCCTTGTTGTTATTTTAGTTCTGTCCTTTAGTTATTCTACAGTTAGATACAATTTTCTAATTCCTGTTTGTACTCTCCTTCTCTCCCTGTCCAATTTCTCTTGCTCTCTCTCTCCTCAGCCTCACACCTGTAACCCGTCAGCTAATCAGCCCCAGTCTTTTGTTCCAGCGCTCCCTCTCTGAGTACTTATTCCTCTCCTGGCTGGTTTCTCATGATACCCAGTAATGTCCCTCCATGTGTCTAGACACATGTCCCTGTGTGCATTTGGGTCCAAATCCACCTCTGCAAAATCATGGCACCTAAATCTCCAACGAAATAAACAAATTTCATCCAGCCAACTAGTGATAACTATGCACTTGTTGTGATTTGTTTACTAAAAAAATGAAATAAATAGGTGGACTCGATTATCTAATCACTGAACTTCTGATAATAAGTGTTTAGTTGGTTTTATTTTGGGGCATCACACCAATGAGTACACTTATGTGTCAGTCTCCTTCCACTTTGCAGGATCTATTTTGTGTAATCCTAGTTAAGGGGGATGAATACAAAAGTATGCCACATTTTCAAATTTTGTTTTCATATATACAAATTTAAAAACTGTACCACCCAATTCAGGAATACTTTATGTTGCTTTATCACATAAAAAAAAAAGTACATTGATGTTTGTGGTTGTAGCGTAACCCAAAGTGAAAAGGTTCAAGTTGTGTGAATACCTCGGTGAGGCGCAAATAGGATTGGAAACCTTCAGCGTTTAAACAAGTTCAAAATAAAAGCAGCCAAAAAAAATGTGTGCTTAACTTATCTAATAAATCTTCAAATGTTAATATACTTTAAATAATCTCCATCTTAATAGGCAAGTGGTTATATTCCACTTTTCCCATTCATTGTTTTGTTATTTCATTCTTTGTAATGTGAAGCAAAATGAAGGGCAGATCTATAGGACATTGGTCCTTAATGAGGCCTGTTTAGGCTTTTTTTTTTCTTTTAAAAATCAAGATGAGGTCCTTATCAGACATCGTCTTCCCTGGGGATTGTCACCCTTTCCGGAACACGTTTCCATGTAAGAGATTTCCCTGACACAAAGGCATCTCATCTATCTGCAAAGCTTCTTGAAGTGTTTATCCACCAGAACTGACAGAGAGCTGACTTTAATTAGCACCATCTCCCTTTTCTTTTACCCCCACCCACCGCCGCCGCCGCTGCTCTCCACTCCTCTTCGTTAGATTGCGTAACTTCGAACTGAGTGGTGTGTTAGGCTTTATTCACTGATGTTTTTGAAGGACCGGTTCACAGAGAGAAGGCGAGCGAGTTGGATGCTCTCCTCATTTATGGCATGTAATTAAAACTAAATGACAATTCCACTCTGCTATTTAATTAACCACTTTAGATAAATGCAAACACACATACAGTACGGAGCAGGAAGGCACACGCACATCACTCACAGAGGCACAAATGAATAATTCCACGCGGATACCAACCAAATCCACAAGGCATACACACACACACACACACACACACACACACACACGCTCAACCCATTGCACCGAGGCAGGTCACACCCCCACAAGTCTTATTAAAACCCATAATATTTCAATCTGGGGCTTTACTGACTTTGATAATGTTTAAAAAAGGAAAGCTTCCCCTCCCAAGACTCATTTTTTTTTTCCTAGCAGGGGAGTGTCAGTCAAGTTGACACCCTGTAAATACTCTTTCAAGTTCCCCGTTTCAGCTATCCCCCCTCCGTCCAATCATTTGTGTGTTTTTTTCTCAGTGTTAATGATGAAGGGTTTAATTCATCATAACAGTATTCGCACAACCTCTAATTAGCGGCAACACTCGTACAACAATGCCAGCGTTATCTCCTCATGCAAATGAGCTCTCAGTGTGTTGCGTTTGCTAATTTTATGAAACGGTAGGGCGATAACTACGCAGGCTGTGCTAATCTTCCCTGCGTTTAACCCTGGTTTTTCTTTTTAATCCGCCATCCATAGCAAACACACAACAAACAACAATAATCCTATTATCGGCTTGATGATTCTTCTTCTCATTGCTTTTTTTTTTATTCTCTAATTTAATCTCAATTATGGAGTGAAAAAACATTGATAAGCACTTTCTGTGTACATTCCGATTTTTGCTTAAGATGAGCTTACCGAGTTCATCAGCGAAATTCCCATGGTAATTCCCCCCAAACAGTTTTGTTTCGATGAAAAATGAGTGATTAAGCACTTGTACTGCTGCAGAGTTTGGAGTGTGAATGATGAAATTCAATTAGTAGAAGACTCTGGGAAGCAGCAGCTTGGAAGTTGCCACATTTTGTCACAATACGATGGGAAAATCACTTTTTTTTGTATTTTCATGGGACTTTGAGTTAAAGACAAGAAGTGCAAAGTTCTGGAGTGGAAGGAAAATGGTATAGAAAAAATACCTATAATAAATGGCATGTATTCTGATACCCTTTTATAAAATATAGTGCAATCAGCCTTTTTATCCAAGCTTGGTAAATCATTATACTTATGAATTTTTAGGGGTTTTTATGGCTTTTGCCTTCATTTTTTTTTTCTTTTTTTTTTTTTTGTGAAAACCTAGGACAGGATTTGGACAATGTTTATGTGTCTGCAAATGCTTTGGTAATATATAGACGTCACACACAGAAACAATAGAAAATCCAAACAGATTTGTGTAAATTCTTTCCTTCATAAACAATTATCAGTTGAGAAGAAATCAAAAAAATCTTTTCTGATATTGTAGGAAACTACAATATTAAAAAAAGAATAAAACATCCAAAGAGAATCTGAAACTAAGGTATCGATCTTACCATACTGGTGTCGATGTGACAATGATGCCGATTTGGTGTCGATATTATCGATATTTTGGATCAATCTGTCTATTAACTAGACAGAGGTCACACATGCCCAAGAAGAAAATGTGAACTTCATCTAGCATCCAGGCCAGGATTAGAGACGAAACACGGAGTTTCAAGCCTTTTAGTCAGGAAAATAGTCCTGAAAACACAACCAAAGCCGAGGGTGTGCTTAGATCAATGAATGTCGATATATTGGAAAACAAAACAAATTGATAATCATCTATCGACCGATACATCGCGATATGTTTTTCAGCCGTATCGTCCAGCCCCACTTATTTACTTCCTCTTGTTCGTCTTGCACATAAAGTCCCAATAAATAAATTACATTAAATTTCGAGTTCATACGTGACAAAAAAGTTTAGGGGAGGATTCATGCTTTTGCCGTGCCCAGTATAAAACATTCACATTGATCTAAACTTCTCAAGTATTTTAAAAATCACATTCATTATATACGGTCCGCGCCGGGCGCTCTGCTGCCAACGTGCTGTTTGTATTTATGTGGATGCAGAGTGTGCATGTTGTGGTGGGTGGTAGGGGTCTAGCTTGTTATGACCCCGAGATCAGTAACCTTGTCCGTATTGACAGCTCCTGCTATTTGGGGCCATAACTGTGAGGGATCCCTATGGTTAGATTAGTGAGAGATGAATGCTCTTTGCCTGTGTGGGAACATGAGAGGCGGTTTGTGTGAATACTACGTCTGTTGCTCATTACCCACTTTACCTGTTGTCTCTATGGGGGGTGAGGAGGACTTCAGATACCGTCTCACTTCCCTCAATGTCATGGGAATGGGAGAAAAACCATCTATGCTGCAATTTAGACATTTTGCAATCAGATAAATTCACTATGTAATGCCTTTAGTTCATTGTCTATGGTAGTGTAATAGTTTCCAGAGTGCATGCGTGGCTGTGTGGGCAGAAAACACCTCCACACTGTCACGTAGACCTGTCCACAATAACTCAGAGGTTTAGCAAAACTGAGATTTTTCTGCTGTGTTTGCACATCACATTCAAACACAAGTTTTGGAGACAAAAACTGAAGTTTTTAAAAAAAAATTTTTTTTATTGGTTGCAAAACTTTATGCACATTGTAAAACTTTATAGTACAGAAGGCTGAACAACATCTGAGCCCATATTGTGTGTGTGTGTGTGTGTGTGTGGATTTCTTTCCTATTACTGCATCTGTTAAACGTGAACTTCATTTGAATTTTGATGTAGTTCATGTCAATGTTGCTACAACCTACAGGCATCCAAAATGTAGAACAGCATTTTTGATTCAAATCCCAGTCACAACTTCCCTTACAAAAAAAATCCCATGAAATTCACACGGGTCCAGATCCATGGTTGCAATGTCAGAAAAGATTTGACACCCATTTTTGAAAATCCATACAAAAACCAAATTGTATGATCTGAGAAAATTCTTCCCACAATTAGCTACCGACAAAGACCTCTTTATTTTTGCCCTGAATTTTTGGAAAACCTCATTATACAGCGGCGTAAAACATCCCATTTCAATGCACAGAGGGTCGGTTACCAGTATTTTCGTCGCATGACCGTTTGCTGGTCGTGTTTTCCAGTCTGGGCCAGACAGCTGCAGGCTTTCAGCTGCCGGCGACGGCTGAATGTAGCTAAAGAGGCAGGCGAGGGAAGGAGGGGATCATCGAACCGGACGTCTAATGGGCAGAGCATGTGTTGATGCGGCTTCTGACGACATCCTCCTCCCTCCCTCTGAGCCCACCAGCCATTTTCCTTAAACATGTAATGACTCCTCATAATTAGCATAATGTGCCAACTTGTCTGCTGCTTTAAGCTGTCACAGGGTATTTGTCTGAGCTCAGCCAATTACAGCCACAATGAGAGGGTGGGGGTCTTCAAGTGAGGGCAAAGAGAGGCTCACATGATTGGCCACATCCCACTCGCTGTTAGTCCAAATCCAACTATAATGCATTGTTAATAACATTAAACTTGACAATGGATTGTACATCAGCTGAAGGGGAAGCTTTGCTTCGTGCACTGGCTGCGCATGTTCAGTGGATTCAGAGCTTTAACTGCAACACGGAAGCGGCTACGTTGAAGAGATTGAAAACTATGAACGTTTAAGTCAAAGCAACCAATGTATTTGATGATTTGCAATAAAATGTACAATATAGTATGTTATGACAGTGGCAATAAGATAAGTTTTTGGGTTGACAGTAGATTCTTTGTTAGACTATCCATGCCTCCATCTGTCATTATAGTTGCGATTTATTCAATCTAAAACACTCAAACACCAACATGACATTAGTTGTCAATCAACATTCCAACTGCAAATCAAATAAATTCAAACCAAAGTCAAATAAAAATAAGTTGCACAAGTCGAAAAGGTGTAGGCTGAGGCCATTCGGCGTATACGCGCCAACCCTTCTGTTTGTTACGAATAAACCATTTCCACTCTTCATAGCTTTAGTATAAGAAATGCCAACAGATAACAGAGAAGCAACACTTTAAATCCAGACATGAGAAGAAACCAGAGCGATCGAGACGAAAGATTGAAAAGTAAATAAATTTCCATCATGAAAGTTTCAATCAGATTTCAAATGTTCAAGTCCCTTTAAAACATTTTAATTCCCTTTTAAACTGGTGCTTGTGGTGATTTGAGTTTTTCTGTGTTTTTAGTTTAGGTTTTCGGTGTCTGAGTCTGTGTTGTCCTGTCTGCTCTCCGTGATTGTTCCCAGCTGTGTCGCATTCCCTGATTACCTTCCCTGTGTATTTAAGTCCACCTGTTGTCTTTGTCTGTTGTCGGATCCTCGTCGTCGTGTTACCACACCCTGTCTCGTCGTGTCTCCTGTTTCCCCAAGTTCTTTGCGTCAGTTTTCTTCATTTAATCCATCTTTATCACTGCTCATCCTGGTCCCGCCTGCAATTTCCCACCGCACCAAAACCCACCTCATGACAGTGCTACATTATTACTTAATTTAAGAGACACATACTTTTTAATGTAGTATTTATGCTTTGTTGCTTCTTGTTGGATTTATTTGGATACTCTTCAAGATGGGAAGGACAAGAGAGCATGGAATTCTTGGAAGGTAAATGTACATTTATTTACATACATCAGAAAACTACTACTGCAGAAAAAAAAACTTGTTCTGAGAATAATCTAAGAGTCGAAAACACTTTAAACCGTGCCACTCCAGCTTCTTCTCTCTTCACACACAGAGAGAATGATGGCTATGTTGGCAAAAAAATATACATGTATATCCAAAGCTCACCGACAGAGAACTGCAGCTAGGATTGTTATCCTGGAGGTCACAAAGTCTCCATCGCATCAGTTTATTTGAAAGATTTTGTACACAACTTTAGCAGATGTGCAAATATTTGTGGGGGGGTTGCTATAAATATCCATCTGCTAGGTTTGCTCCCTGTCACTTAGCTCCATAAAACCAGAAAACTTGTGGCCTGAAATAGTTTTCTTGAAGAATCTCTCCAGTGTCGGTGAGAAGTTTTTCTCCACTCCCAGAGTTCAGGCAGCGGATTTCTGAACCACTTCTGAATTCTCTGCAGCTTATTCCAGCTGCTCTGTGAAACAGAAGCTCATGATCTGCAGACATAAATGTCTCAGACGACTGATCGTTAATACAATACGTAGCTCTGTTTCCTTTCTAGTCGTTTCACAATAAGTTCTATTGCTGCAACTTTTTTCTTCTCGGGCCCGGAGTGAAAGTAACCAAGGTTACGTAAACTGATGTCTAGACAGAAGTCGAACTGTAAGTGACATGAGAATGTCAGTTTTGTAAAAATACAAGGGTCAACGTCTGAAAAGAAAGATTTACAGAGACTGATGCTGCGAGACTATAATCTCCAATAACGGTGAGCAAGTGTTTTGCAAAAGTATGCATATGCACACTCCTTTAACTTTTCTGCATTTTATCACAAGAGAAGCACAAATTTCAATATATTTTACAAGAATTTTATGTGATAGACTAACAGAAAGTAATGGATAGTTCCGGTTCTTAATAGTTTTAATGAAAGTCGACAACAAACTCAAAGCAACTCTCCACTACATGCTCATCCAAGATATGTTTTAAATGGTACAACTGATTTGGTCTGCCAGCAGAACGACACCAGCTACTTTTTAAAATCAAATTTAAGACATCATTGACTTAAAACCAGCTCTTTTATCTTGCTGAAAAGTTATTTGTAAGTTAGTTTAGCCTTTTTCAAGTGTATATTTACACTTGAAACTGGGCAAACCTTTGCCAAGATTAGAGTTGGTGATTGCAAACGATAGAAAACCTGGAAAAGCTCAAGGGGTGCGAATATTTTTTCCAAGGTTTCTGTATTGTACAACACAAAAAGCGCATGAAGACGTATTCGGCAATAACAATAATAAAAAAACCCATCGTTCTTCAAAATCCAACATCAAACAAAGTCCTCTGCCTTTATCTGTACATCTAAGAACGCGTTATGTAACCGCCGGCCTTCTGAGGTTTACATAACCGCGGTGAAAATCTGATTAATCCGATCGCCGCGGCGTCCTCCACACCGCCTTGTTTATACAGAGAGACAGCCTGTCCAAACGGCAAAATAAACTCACGACCAACTCGTCAGACGCCGAGGATGCCGCATTCATCCGGCTCGTTTTAATCCATCAGCGTATGATTCCCCACCCTTCTATACGTCCGCGTCCCGGCAGCAGCGCTGGCTGTATATAATGTATCTGAACAGAAAAGAAATGGGAGGTGACAGAGCCAGTAGTTACTATGATCAAATATCATAGCTGGAGGCTAACTGGGCATCAGGGCCCACTGACAGACACAATCCGCAGGGAGCGAAGGAGTGGAGAGAGAGAGGATATCTGTAGCATAAGGTAAAGGATGGCCGTGTGTCGATATAAATCAACTTAGCTCAGGCTAATCTCTCAGGGTCTCTGGCAGGATAAATACTTTGCTTATAGATCCAACACGCCTCAGTCCCTGCCGCTCATTGGGCGCGCTCGGTAGGCACAAGGCCTCCGTGGGCACGGCGCTGCCTCGCTCCCTTAAATCATTCCTCGTTCCAATTCCCATCCTTTTTCGCTCTTTCTCTTTGACGCGGTGCGGCTGAGCGGCTCTCTGGTTTTGGTGACTGAAAGAGGGATGAGGGAGGTCTTACCCTCGTTTTTCTTGATTTCCTCAATGCCTCCCGCCGGCGGAGAAAGCGACGCGGTCCCCGCGAAGGTCTCGCGGCATTTATCGCCAAAAAACGGAGGCGATCTTAATGACAAAGATGAGTTTATTCTCCTTAAGTGAAACGGATTGAGAGGACTTTATCAAACTGATGGCTTGTGTGCAGGGTTGAAATTGTTCGGCTTCATCTGCTTTCTCCCCTAAGGAGGAAATATTTGACGTCTTATTCTGTTGCATGGAGTTAACGGCTCATCGCTGATAACTCTTGTTCATCAAGTTTATTTGTATGGCAACACGGCAATTCGAAGTATTTTACATGATAAAAACATAACGCAATAAAATAGACAACATGTCACATTGCAGTGGCAAAATACAGTGAAGTAATGAAAAGTTGTGATCCTGACTAACTAACAATGTCGGAGTTATTAATTAAAGTCTAGACAAATGGGTTGTTAGCCTGGATGTAAAAGATCTCGGTGTTTCGGCAGTTTTGCCGTTTTCTGGAAGTTTGTTCCAGATCAGTGGAATGTAAAAACAGAATCATGCTTCTTGATGTTTGGTCCTGATTCTTGAGATGCAGAGCAGACCAGAACCAGAAGACTTTGAGTGTTCTGGAAGGATGATAAGACAACACAACTTTAATATATTTGGTGCTAAGCTGTTCGGTGATTTTGAAGTCTATTCTCTTCAAAATGATCAGTCAGTGTGAGGACGAGTGAACTGCTTTATCGTTTGGTGAAATGGATGAGTTTCCCAAGATCTCACAGGGACATTACTCCTTTAGTTTTCCAGGTGATAGAAGTCGGATTTTCTTTATTTAGGACTAATCCATATTACTTGGTCCTGAAGGATGACGCTAACTGCTAGTCTGCTGATAATCATGATCCGAGCTTCATTGCATACCCAGGCTTTAAGAAGTTACTGTGCACAAACTATTAAAATTATTTTGTAACATTCCTGCTGTAAAAGTTTCTTCTAATTGGATGTGTCAGAGAGGCCAGCGCCGTTCTGCCCCTTCCCCACATGTTTCTGCTCGCTGCCTATCGGCTGGATGAAAAAGCTTGGCAAAAAGAAAGCTGCTATACTTTTCTGCTATAAAGGAAAAATATTCAGGTGAATTACTTGACAGAAAAGAAAGGTAACAAAAAATTCTTCTGCTTTCGGTGCATCTTTATGTTTAAGTCTGTTACTCCGGCCTAATTAAATGTTTCTTTCTCAGTAGGTGTTTCACACAGGAAGATAATTGGTGGTGCACCACCTCCAACCTTCCCTTACTGTGAATAATTTTCAGCTTCTGTGGAAATACAGAACCACAACAGTGCGAGGGGTTATGAAACCGTGTTGACGTGACTTTTTAACATTTTTTAGATCCTTATGTTACTTCCAGACTTGAAGCTGGTTCTGGTTCCGCCCTTCTCAGAATAGCATTTAGTTTCTGCCTGTGTGGCGCAAACTAATCTGACGTTATATTAAATGAAGACGCAGAGAGAGTTAGCCACTGCTGCTTGTCTATGACCTCTTAATTGAGCCTTACTTCAAAAAAACACTTAACTGCTCCTTTAACTTTTCCTGCTCACGAGTGGCACAGCGGAAATAAAAAGCCGCCTCGCCTCCTTGTGTCTGCAGTGACAGGGAGCATTTTCTCATATCCACCACGGTTTACTCCATTGTTCCCAACCCTTCCATTTACACCCGCCTTGCACTCTATTTTGTATCTGCATGTCCCCGGCTTCACCCCTCTCATCACAGTCATTGGTGAGAGGTAAAGACGTCCTCCCCCACAGCCGGCCTACCCCTTCCTGCCTCTCCACCCCTCTGCATCCCTCCCCTGTTTCCCTCTCTCTCTCTCTCTTTCCCTCTGTAATCTGGTCCTGTCTGTAACAGTGGAGTCGTTGGCTGATTGAAACAAACGGCCCCTGATTGCTGATCAGCCAGCTGTAAAGCCTGGCAAGGATATGAGCTAATGAAAAAAATGGAGCTGATTTGAGAGGCACCGAGCGTCGCTAGCCCCTGCTGTCCCCTGCTGTTACCCTCTATCCCTCCATTCCACCCGTCACCTCCTCCACCTCACCCTGTCTGCCCGTCATTGTCAGCTGTCCTGACTGAGGTGGGGGAGAGGGGGAGGAAACGCGGGGAGATGTGCAGGATGGGTCGGGGCCGGTTGTTTAATGGAGGTTAAAAAGTAGAATTAGCAGTCAGAGAAAGGTCCGGCGCTTTTAAGGGCTCTGCTTGCATTTACGTCAATGTTTGTCTTTTTAACTCTGTGACCTAAGCAGATGGTATGCAAATGTATTAAAGTAACATTACAACATCCAGTGCCTACAAAATAAGTATTAATTTCTTCTGCTTTATCCCACATCCAAAGAAATTAAAGTTTCCTTAGGCCTTGTTAGGGCAAGAGGAGGTTTTGTTGTAGCAGTTTGATAACTATGCCCCGCTTCTCGAATTTAAAAGAACAATCAGAAAACACTCCTGGAAGATTTTTAATGATGACAATTGGGAGGGGCAAGGGTATCGGCAAACTCAATCACAGCAAGACCAATCCGAAAAAGTTATTTTAAAAAAGATTTGTACGTCAAACATCAAAATAAATCGGGACCAAAAGTAGAGCCTTGAGGTACACCATAGCAGATGAGGCTTTAAATAGAGAATTAAAATAAAAATTTCAAATGTAGTATCAAAGATGCAGTGAGTAAACTTTTTTTTTTTGTAAATGATTTAATTTGTTGTGTGAAAATTCAACCCTAATCGATCTATTTCTAAAGACACTTAACAGAAATATTATTTCAAGCCTCATATATATTCCAATAGGTCCTAGTTATCAAACACTGCATTAAGTTCTGCTTTTTATACAAGTTAGCTTAAAAGGTAAGCGGATTGCGTTGAGCCATTGACTTGCAGCATTCACTCCGATTGGACAAACGTGTAGCAACAGTAAGCCAAACTCTCACATTTTCTCATTGACTTTGTTGAAAATCATTGAATCAAAACGCTGAATTGTGAACACATCAGTGTTCAGATGAAACATGAACTCAAGCGTTCATGATTCAGCACTAAGAAAGGGTGTGAGCCAAAGCCTACATCCGTGGAGTTTCAAGTTGAAAACCATTGTTTTCCAAATATAATAAAAAAAAAGATAACACCAAGCATCTGGATGATCTGCAAAACCTTTGGGGAAAAATATTCATCGTATTGAAGAGGCCATCTGGTGTAAAGCTAACACAGCATTTCAAAAACAGAACCTCCTACCTGCAAACAAACGTAGTTGTAATAGTGCGATGTTCCGGGGAAGCTAGACTATTCGCTATAATTGATGGAAACATGAATTCTGCTTTCTGCAGGAAAATCCTGATAGAGAATGTACAGCGGCCACTTTCTGCAGCAGGATAGAGATTCAAAGCGCACCAACATATTCACCTCTGAAAAGTTCAAAAACAAAGCTGGTTTTGGAGAGGCCTAGTCTAAGTCTGGACTTATATCCAACTAAAATGCCATCTCATGACCTAAAACAGATTGATCATGCTAAAAAAGATGCTAATGTGTCTTAATTAACACAGTTCTAATCCAACAAACGTATTGCTGGTTGCCACAAAGCCTTGACCTAGATGTGCAGAAGGACATACACATCAAACAGGAAGTTATAATGGATGCCATCATCTATAGACCAATTAAAAAAATCCTGGTAGTATTTTCAGATCATAAGATAGAGGAAGCTAAGAAAAAAGAAAGTTATTGATTGAGCCGTTGTCCAGATTTACTGCATCAGGCTTCTTCTGGCGCAGAATTATGACGCATGTCTCACGTAAATAATGTAAAAGTTGGAGAAAAATGCAACGTGGTCGTTCAGACTGCAGGCTCTTTGGAAACTATTATGTAGTTTCCAAAGAAACTATTATGTAGTTTCCAAAGAGCACCACATATAGTAGTGGCAATCTGATTTTTATTTTTTAGGTCAGAATTGGATTATTCGGCCTGCCAGGAATAAGCCGTATATATGTGTATTGCATTTGCACGATCAATAGCAGTTTCCTCTGACTCGAACTAAACTTAAGGTAGAATTTAGCAGCAGCAGCCTATGTTTATCCTGGTCAAACAGAAAATATTTTTTCCTGACTTGTTTTCTTGTTTTCTAAACTTTGGCCTGTCATAGATGGCCTCTAATGGTTGTCATGGAGATTCGTTGATCTGAAGATCCCACTTTTTGCCGCTGTTCTCCAACGGTGAGCTTTTGAGATTTATCCTTCCTCCTTTGCCATCGTACTGAAACTGGGTCCTCATTCTTTGTAGAAGCTAAAATAAACTGGCCTTTATGTGCTTCCATATTTAATCCCCCAGGAAACAGCAGGTCATGGATTACTAATTAAAATGTTCCAGACGCAACTAAAACAAAGAAAAAAACAATTATAACATTTTTTTTAAAAGTTACTTTAGGGGGATTGTTTGGGTTCCAATAAATGTCGCACCATAAATTTTCTTTATTTTAAAATTCTTACATTTTTGGTCGCTGCAGTAAAAGATGCATTTTACGGTTACCTAAACATGCCTACCAGAGGCCGCCATAACGTGGAGAAGCGGCGTGCTCGCCGCCGTCTAACGTGGGGCGCCATTATAGCGTGCCAGAGTAGATTTGTGCACATAATGGCTTGCCAAGTCCACAATGAGCGTCTTGTATTTGCTTTTCCACATTTTGATCATCTCCCCTCCCCGTTTTGGCGCGCACAAAGACCCAACGTTGCATACTCTGACCCTCCCATCTTGTAGGGTCAGCTGCAAAGTGGGCAATAATTGCCAGTGGCAACTCATTAGAATTGGTGATTTGGTGAAAGTTAAGTTGGAAAAATAGGAGAAACACGGAAATGTACACAGACACACACACGCCCGCAGAGAGACACATCAGCCAACACAAAATACACACATGCACGTATGCAGTTCCACAACGAGAAGACGATAAATTAAAAATCTTCATGACCCTGTGTACACAAAATTAGCCACGGGGCCAACAGACCTGCATTAGAGCAGTGCGCAGTAACAGAGAGGAACTTTAATTGGGGGTCATTATTTAAGCCAAGAGACGGAATAAAGGCTGAAGACTCTCATTTTCACTCCTCTTTCGCCTCCTTTTTTATTTGACAGGCGCAGTAAATTAAGAAAGTGGTGATATTTAATACCTTTTAACCTCCCCGAGACAGTTTTCTGATCAATTACTAGAGCAGGCTGTAATTGTTAGCCTGGATAATGATTCCACATGTGAGAGAGCGGCGTTAAGATGAAGCCCCGAGTGCAATTACCTTAAACCCTTCAAGTGTACTGGTGTCTGGAGAGGACATTATGGAAGGAGCGAGCTGGTGAGACAAGCGGGCGGAGGGAGATCTACAGAGAGGCTGGCATGGGAGGAAGAGACATAAACCTAAAAACATCCCGACTTATCACTTCAAGTAACATGTTAAGATTTGGCTTAGCTTTTGTTACAGAGCATTAGTATTACCCTAACATTAGCTGTTGTTTAATAGAGGAGAAATATGAGGAAGATGGTAGGATGGATATATCTGTTTGGAGCGGACAAGCGGATAGCAGCAGCGGTTTGAGTGCAGGGTGAGATTTACAGCAGCAGATAGTAGCAGCATCAGCAGACTTTCCCCCAGAAAACCTGAGATCCTGGCAGCATGCGACTCATAATAACGTTTGGAGGAAATGGATGGATCAAAATATGAAAGTATGTGATGAAGATGGGGGGCTTAAAATGTTCAAGCTATTTCTTTAGGTGCCTCCCTTTCTCTATGTTCTTTTTGTCTTATTTTTTGAAAGAAATTGAGAGACGTACTAATAAAAAGACAGGAAAAGATCAGGTGACGAAAATGATCAAACTCTGCAGTTTATTGTACAGCACATCTGAAAAGGCTGATGAAAAATGGATGCTTGTAAAGTGCGGTGTCGGGTGCTTTAGGGCAAAATTGTAAATCCAAACACGCCATTGATTCAAGCGCCTTTATTTTTTATCATTCAGTCATCTTTGGGAAATCTCTTTCTTAACTTGTCTCGGCTTGAAATGCAAACTTTTGTGTAAAGGTGAGATTTCAGAGAGAGTCTTTCTAGTCTTAGCACAATTTGTAGCTGTCGTTACCCATCTGATTTATTAGCTTAGTGTTGCTCTTGAACCATAATAAATGGAATATTAACCAACATATTTTATATTTAATGGAGGCACTTGACAAAATGTAATGTTCATCGTTGGTTTTCAAAACTGTCGACTATATGATGTGTTTATGATGGGTATTTTTGTTGCTGTTTTTACGGTATAAAGCATTTGAACTGTCGTGTTGCTGAAATGTGTCATGCGAATAAAGTTGATTGTATCCCAGGAGTGACAAAAGATAGTAAATTTTACTTTTTTGTTTTTTTTTTACCCTGGCCAAATCTTAACCAGACCAGTAAGTGTCAGTGGGGAAAGTAGTTGCTAATTTGCTGGTTCTTCTCGATTGATTTGACGTTTTATGTCTCCGGTACTCTGTGGATGAGTGGCACAAATATTTCCTCCTTTATTATGTGATCATAAAAGGAATAAAGATCTCATTGACTATCAGCTGCCTTGTTTATAAAGTCTATGAAGTTCAATGTATAATAATCCTGCTCACATTTGATCAATCTAAAGATTTTAGACATTAAGCTATAGGTTATCAAATACATTTCGGCTTCCTTAAAAAGTATGAAATGACCCTTCATTATAGGAAAACACAGGAAGTCAAATCCTAACTTTATGGTCACTAGCCTCCTAATTTATAAGGCAATATTTCCTTAGTGTTTACACTCTACTTTGGACATGCTGAGCATGCAATAAGCAACAGTAAACTCATTCAAGGTGCACCTGTATTATTTTTACATAATTTAAGCCGTTCCAAAGTCTTTACAGATCTGAACCATATAGCTCATAAAAACTGAATGTGTACACCAAAGGTTTACTTTACAGGTGACTCCGTTATTTCATGAGTTTCGACAATGAAGAAACTAAGACTATAAAATAAAAAACCACACATTACCATGTGGTTCATGTATAACAATGCTCGGACGTCTGTAGTGACCTTGGAGAGAACTGTGTACTGATTTTGAACTACTGCGGATGCCGAGCGATTCAAATTACACTCAGGCCAACATTTCACTTTGACAGCCCTCCAGAACTTTGATTCTTGGTGTAACTATTGCTTTATGGTGGATATAAGATCATTTAAAAAAAAAATAACACAGCACAACTGCATGTTTTTGTTGTTTTGTTTTTTCACCAGTGACTGCATTCGCTTACTGTAACATACAGAAAGAAAGATAAATAAAAAAAAAGACACTATTGTACAGCTTTACTCTCCTCACCACACTCGCCGTTAAAGCGGTGTCCTCTCGCTTATCTGCATGCGGCGCGTAATCAGTTTTTGAACCTGGAACTGAATATTCATGTCGAGTAACAACAAAAAAAAAGGAAAAAAAGCGGCAAAATGTCTTACTCGAGTGAATGCATCGTTGGCGAAGCTGTGTTGTCTTCAAACAAAACTTGCATTTAAAACTTTAATGTAAGTTTTAAATGTGGCTGAGCTGTAACTTAATGACTCACTGCCACTCTGGCCTGATTCTTTCTCTTCCAAAATCAAATAAAATGTGTATTCCTCCACAAAAGGCTTTCAAAGTGCAGGAGTTCAGTTTAGTTCATGCAAAAGACCCACCGCTTAGCAGACTTTAAAGCCCTAACTTGTGACTTTCCAACCTTGAACTACTCCACTGTTTAGCATAAAGTGCTAGCTTCGTCCGGGGGCTGAGGGTGGAGAGAACGAGAGCAAATAGTACAAATTTCAAAACAAACAAAAATGCTTGATTTCTTCAAATCTTGAACAGTTGGTGGTGTTATCTGGCTCGGTGACCCGGCGCTCACAGCAGGCAGAGCGGAGTGGCGTGGCCTGACCTCCTGTCTGCGGAGAGGCTGGCTGGAGGCTGAGGAGAGTCGAGAAGGAGAGGGGGCGCGGGAGAGACGAGACAGGCAGAAAAGGACGAGGGCAAAACAAAATACCGTCCGCCCGCACAAGAAACACACAACACGTTGAACCCACAGCCACCCTCCCCAATATGAAATATGTTGAGGCCATCTGTCCCCCACACCCCCTCCCCAAACAAGTAAACAACAATACACTGTCAATACCAACAGGCCTGGGTGAGTGCACTTGTTTAATACTGCATGGATATAAATTACTGTTAGAAGTTAAAGGTCCTGGGTTTACTGTACGAGATGAACAGTATAGCCTCTTCCAGTCGTTCATAGCAGAGTTGTGTTAGCACTAATGCACAGTATGATTTAATCGTGCTGGGAAAATGTTGCGCATCCTCTCACACTGTGCAACTTCTTATCGGGGAAAGTGGTGAAGAACCGCTTCAGATTAACATTTCCGTTTAATAAAAAGTTAACTATGTTACACGTATCTACGTCATGCAACGTTTGATTCATGGACTGAAGCAGAACTGTACAGTGTTTACTGCCCGCAGTGATTTGCATTAGCTTAGTAAACTTAAGTAGCTCAAGTTTTGAAAAGTTTTTGTAAATTTGAGAGAAGTACATATATTAAGAATCAAAAATTTTCAACCAATGTTCTGAAATAACTGGGATTTTAAAAATATTTATTTAGCAAAGTAATAGAATTCCAGAATGGATGAATGAATAAAAGCAAAAAACAACGATTAACGCTGTGTGTGCTGGGGGGGGGGGAGCAGGAGAGTATAATAGGGAGTCTCTAAGAGTCTCTCTACTCCCCAACTTCCTGGGGACGTCAAACATGGAGTATTTCTAATACCTTCTGATTTAAAAGATGTTTAAATCAGAAGACCAAAGTCTAACTCTACCCATTGGAATCCACAAGGTGGGCCAAAAGGTGTTTGGAAACCACTGGGGGGGCACAGGAGAAAAAGTTTGGAACCCACTGGTGTAGAGCATGGCAGCTACCTTCATTTGGCCAGAGGTGTTCCGCAGGGAGCCCTTCTTGAGTCTCTTATAATTATTCTACATACCAACTATTATAGTAATCAGGTATCAGATAATTATTTGAATTATGTTAAAGACTGACTCTCTTGCATCAACACGTTATTTTCCAAAGTGAACTGCTTTCTCATGCTAAGAAGAAAAATTATCCAATTCAAAAACAATATATTTTTTAAAGTTTTTTTTGTATGTTGAAGCCCATCAAGGTTCTGTTCTTGATTTTTACTATCTGAATGCAAATACTTCTACATTCTGCTTGATGAATTGCTTACTGTTAAATACAGATTAGGCAGCTGGTCAAAACTCGATTGTCTTTTTTTGAATCGAGCCTTTTCTTTTTATTGCGGCAGAAAAAAAAGAAAAAAAAACCCCTTACACATCTGCCTTTTGTCTCAACTGAATGATGGTGATGTTATTGATATGAGCGCCTGATCACAATTCATACATGCCCTTGATGCAGTCTGCCATGGAGACTAGAGATTCATTTCATACATTAACAGTCTGACTCATCTTTGCATTTTCATACTGGATGGCCTGTTTCACCTTGCATAGATAAAATGTTGCTATTCTCAAATTCAAAAAGCTGTTACTCACCTTCTCCCTTCAGATCAACAATCACATTTTGGAAACCAGATCCTGCATATAAAAAAAAAAAATTAAAAAAAAGAGGATTTTTTTATTTTTATATATATATATACAGGATCTGGTTTCCAGATTCCAGATTAGTTTTACCTAATCAGCTTAACCGAAAATGGTCAGCAGCACCCGCCCCAGTAGCAGACAGTTTGTGGTTTTAGAAGCCGAAAAGCTTAGTGACGCGGTGGAACAAGTCAGCGGAGTGATGCTTCACGTTCAGTGGAGTTGAGGTCCCTTGACGCTCCTGCCTTCATAATAGAAACAGACGAGGATGATTTACCTCTGCAGCCACGGAGATGATCCATGCAGCAGATGTTTTACACTTTCTGACCATTTATTTGTGGAGTGGTAAAGCAAAAGCTGGAGGGGGCTCAGGGAGGGGGCATAATTAGGATTTATGGACTGAATCTGCCGAGTTGCAAAGGCGACTGATGATCCCTTCTGTAAGAAGTGTCTTTGTGTGCTAGGTGAGGGATAACGGACGGCGCCATGTTGACAAGGGCAAGGACGAGAAGTTAGATGTTTTAGCGCTGCTCAGTGGGCCCCTCATCCGCTTAGTGCGGGAGCAAAGGCATCACATGTCTGTGCAAACACACTTCCCTCTTCCACACACACGCACACAGACATAAAAAACATGTCCGTCTCTTTAAGAAGAGGATGAACTGGCGCTTGGATGCTAAAGCTACACGGGCAGCATGAGCGAAGACAAAAACTCGGGCACATTTCTGCAAATGTTAAACAGGCAAAGAGGTTGAATAATGATACTTTGTGACATTTGTATTTTTGCAGTGTAAGAGTTGTCATCTAAATGCAATATATTGCAGGAGCTGCGTTACATTACAAACGTGCGCTAAAACGTTTTCTCGTCGTTCGTGTAATCTTGACAATTTTCCAATTGCTGTTTTTATACTAAAGAAACGCAATTAAAATCACACGTGAATATCTTTGTTCACACAAGTCATTAAAAACATTAAGCGTAAGTGGCGCGAAAAACGTGTTTCCATTGCAGTTTTCCAAAATAAATCAATTTCGATATGGCCAAAAAAACCACCTCATCCTAGCACCGAAACTGTTTAGCAAAAAACTAGAATTGTTGCGTTTCCATTAAGCAAATTCGTTTTTAAAATCTCAAATTGCGCATGGAAGCTAACATATGATCTGTAACTGTAGTGACAACCAAAAAAAAAACAGGATTCCTATTTCATCTTCAATGTATGTTTAAAATCTCATTGTCATGAACCCGATATAAAATGGCTCATCGTCTAATGTTTGGTGGCTCTTCTGTTGAGCCACCAACCATCTTCCTCTGGAAGGGAACAGACTCGCACACACAAAGCGGTTGGTCCAATCCCCGATGTCCTCCAGCTCGACTTGGCTCTCTCGAGGTCGCGGAGGCAACAGATCGGCCTCAGATGCTCAGCATATGTCCAAACAGAAACTTCTTCTAATGCAAACGATTACTGGCGCGTTTTTATTTCATCGCTGCATCGCACAGCCACGCGTGATCGTATCTCTGAAGTACCTCGGCTACATCGCTCTAACGGGGAGTCGACCAGATAACTCCCATTTTTATGATCTGTTTCTCTTTCCTAGCCTGTAGCCCGAAGCTTGCCAGTGGCCATTTAGCTGGTTATTTACAGTAAATATGACTATATCCCCTCAAAGGTGTTGCCAGCGTTTGGTGGCGAGAGCAAAGAGTGTTAAATTGGTATTGAAATGTCGACGTCTGGATTTCCTTCTCTCCCTTTTTTTCTCGCCCCCTTTGCAATCGATGTGGAGCAGGGTTTGTTTGTCTAAATGTTAGCACTTTGGAAGAGCTCCACAGCTGTGGGCGCCCAGATCACATTGGAGGTTTCGCCGGATACACACACTCGCAGACGGACACGTACACACACTGCTCACTCAAACTCTGACAGGCAGCCATGTTGGGCTGGCAGCTGAACAACACAAAGCTTTTATCTGTCAGTGGTCAAGCCTGACTGAACCCCCGCTACATTATAGGCACTCACACACACTCGCGCACGCACACAGTCTGTCCCCTCTCTCTCTCTCTCACACACACACACCCACACACCCCTGCGCTTTGAAAAAGTGCCATTTCTATTTTTTTTTCCTCTTTAAAACCTGGCTCAAATCTGCTCTTTTCCGGAAATTAGCCATCTGTGCTGCCCGTGAGTGACAGAATGTTCATATCAATCCTTCCAGGAGATGATGAGCACTCCGTCTGCACAGACAACACCCACACACACACACACACACGCACGCACCCACAGCCACATTTCCAGGAGCAAGTCATTCGTGAATTTGTTTTCACCATGGATAATGGCACAAAGTGAACCCTCCATTTGAAACAGATGATTTTCGTACTCATTCGATTGGTCTGTCGTACCAATGCAGCACTTCCATCCACAAACACGCGAGTTTGACATCATGCCACACGTGACAGAATGCGAGTGGAAGGGGGGAAACGGAGAGCAGACAAACACACAAACAGACTTCCAAGTTTCCTGCAGGACAAAGATGGCTGGTGGTTAATGAATCTTAGTTAACACCATTAGACTGAAAGATGAGAGCTGTCCGAAAGCTCCTTCCTGTGTGTGCGCGTGGAGTGTTTCTTTTTTTTTTTCTTCCCCTTCCTCTTTTCCTCCCGTCTCTCTGTCTTCTTCCTCCCTTGCCTCAATATTTTACGCTTGAATTTCGACGAATGGCTTTCATCAGCAAAGCGCATCTCATTAGCGGCGATGATGCACCGTATGTTGATCATCATCATCTGTGAGTGGACTGATGAGCGATGAATGTCAGCCGTAATGGAGGCGACGGCGACGCGTCCCGTAAACCCGCCGCGACACGCACCCGCGCTAATTACCCCGCGTAGCGCCGTTACCGGCAGCAGAATGACTGCAGCAGGCCCCCGTAGGAGCAGAAGTGGAAATGACAATCATAATGAACCATATCAGGTGCATCAGTTCACTAAATGCAAGCTGTGTCTGGTGTGGAAGGAAAAATAAATAAATAAGATAAAACATTCTCCAGGCCTCTACGTCTGGGGACAAATTTGCGAAACTGATGACGGATAGATGCGATTAATCTGGTGGGAAACGGCTTTGGAATAAGCAGGTCTATATCCAATAATAGTATGTTGTGCTATCTATTAACTATCCTAGGATGTTTGTTGTATAACTAATAAGTTGGACATATGTGTTATTTTGAGTTGTTGACATTTTAGAGGTATAAATATACGCCTTATGTTTTCATCCATTCACTCTAATTCAGATTTTTCTCATTTTTGAGGTTGAAGGGAGTAAATGAGACATCTGGGCTACAAATCTGCAATAGGCTATACATTTATGTAGCAAAGATTATATTTGGGTACAATTTCCAGATGCCTGAAGGTGTCAACATACAGCTGTTCAAACATTTAAAGTGTGAGCACCATGTGAATGTCCAACTATCGTACACTAAGGTGAGTACATTTAAGGAAGTCATACATTTATTATAAGTCTGTTTAAGCGCCAATAAAGGGGGTGGGCACTCTATTGACTTCTAGGGATAAAAATGTAACAGCAGTGAACGTAACAGCAAAGAGAGGATAAGTTTAACTTGTGCAATAATATTTCTAATGATTGTTTTATGACAGACCTCTGGGACGACAGGCAGACTGTGGTGAATCATTGTGACTTCATCACTAAATACATAAACACGCTTAATTCGTTTCAATTTTCACAGCATGATAGAGAAAAGATCTATATAACGTGTCAGAATAAGCTTCGATTGTCTGTTAGTGAAGAAACACAAGGTGAATATTTACAACAAAGTCATGCCACCACAAAGCACCAGCTCTAGTTCAACACAGGTGTTTTCCTTCACAGGTGACAGAAGGAATGCCGAGGTAGCACTATATTTTTTTTTTCTCCCCCCTTTTGTCTGAAGGCGTTATTTTGTGATATCACACCTCATGCTAACTTGCAAATTATTGAGAGCCATGGTAACAATAGCAGACGACTCTTTTGTCCTCTCACCACTTGGGT
The DNA here is from genome assembly GCA_902982915.1 of Phalloptychus januarius. Lineage (NCBI taxonomy): Eukaryota > Metazoa > Chordata > Actinopteri > Cyprinodontiformes > Poeciliidae > Phalloptychus > Phalloptychus januarius. The sequence continues at coordinate 12,800,671 of CADWAE010000481.1, forward strand.
TTCGACTGCTGGTGCTGTGATTCTCCTAAAAAAAAACACTTTGGCTGCCACACAAATGAGACAGAGAGAGAAAACACCGTCTGTAAAACACCCTCGGGGCTCCAGTCTAGAAACCAGTGGTCAGTCTGGAAGCTGTGGGTGTTTTTTGGCCAAGGTACTTGTTATCAGGAAAGCTTCAAAGTTTTCCTGTCGCTTTACTTTTTAGTTGATCAATAATGCCTAAGAGCACTTTCTTTATTCTTTGTATCTATTTCAATAATTATTAGCTTTGACTTAAAATGGAACATTTTCTTTGCAAACATTTACTCCAAAAAAAAAAATGTTTTTTTTGCAAATTCTCCTGTAGCTCTCTTCTGCCCGCATGTGTTTATTCCCAAAAGTCAGCTGGACTATCTGGTTGTTTCGTCTAATCCGAAGTCTCCTCCGACTTGTATGGAAGAGTGCGTTGGAAAAGAAAGGAAGCGGTGAGCGTGCACCTCCGCTCCAGTTTGGAGAGATTTATGAGTGGACCAAACCAAAGAGTCTACGAGTGTGTACAGAGGCAGAGTTTGTGGGGGGAGAGATTTACGATCCCCTGTTTGGGTCATAATTCAAAGTTCATGCTCACATATATCACATTTTGAATCACATAGATTATGAGAGGGAGCAGATTTATCATACACAAAGGTAGCACATGTGCAAGCTCCTAAAAGAAAAGCAGAGAAAAGCAAAAAAAAAAAAAAAAAAGAAGCTCTGAAACTCATGCACCAGATGCTTGTTTCATTCTAAGGCAACATGATCCCATACTTACAGTTAGCCTTGTAATTTACTGACCCGGAATGGTCCCAGTGATTGCCTTTAAAATACGACCTGCTTGTAACTATTCATCTTGTATCAAAGCAAAAGTTTACATTTTATATGTGTGTATATATATATATATCTTAAAATATCCTTTCTGATTGTAGCGGCTGAAAGACTTATCGAGTATTAAAAATGGCTGGACGTTGACGTCACGTTGAGCGCAGGAGAGCCTCCTTTACAAGTCTACCTTGATGTAAACTTTACTTTTCTATTTCCAATGATTTACTGTTTGGAGTGGGTTAAATATTTCATGTGCCACCGAGGCCGCTCTGCTGAAACCCATTCTGCTCTCGGCACACAAGCCCATCTATTTCTGTTCCCGTTTGTTAAATATTAACCACACAGTCCCACTGTCTCATCCACTCTGAATAGGTGTAAGTGTGTTTATGTTTGGGAGATGGAGACGCCGCACATGAAATCTCTCTATTTGTCTGGTGTGTGTGTGTGTGTGTGGGTGTGTGTATGTAAGAAGTGTTCTAGAGGTGAGGATTTTATCTTAAACCGTGATCTGCTTGGTGTCGCAATAATAATAAAACAAACTCATGCTAGCTATTTTGATGCACAATTTAAAAAGAAAATATTTTAAAATGGTTTATAATAAGCAGTAATTAATTCTGTATACTATAAAGGCAATTGTTGTAAAACAATAATTATATCAATAATTTAAAATTAAAATATAATTGCAAAGTTAAATGCTATTAACAGTTAGCACAGTTAGCAGTGGTAGCGTTGTCAAAGCAGCAGTGTGTTCAAGAGAATGTGGATCCTTCCTTTGTCTGAGAAATACTTGACATAAATCTAAGCTTATTCTCTGATAGAAAGCTGCTGAAAGTCTTGCTCTCTCTCGCTGTGTTGCAGCGCAAGTGAACAGCAAAACCAGACTTGCTATGAGCGGCCATCTTCTCTGCCCGGTTGTTTTAAATAAATAATGACGAGGACAAAACTGAAAAATGGCTAAATGAAACCTTTGTTACATGTATCAACTCGGCCAGACTAGAAAGGGGCAGTAGCCCAGGGCCCTGATTTTTTTGGAGGGGGGGCTCAAAGATATGCAAATATTGTCCTTTATATGGAAGTCATAGGTCCAAATAAAGTGAGTGGTATTATTTTAGGATTTTTATGAGTATAAACAATGTTCAGTTATTTGAAAATTAAGTTGTAGTCAATTTATTTGGGAACAGCATTATTAAACTACCCCACATCAATTATTACCTCCTGATGTAAAGGATTACATATTAAAGTACTGTAATGTGCATTAGTAAAATAATTGTTCGTTGGTGTTTAAGACACCAAAACTGGCTCCAGCTCGGGGCCCCACATCCTTGTAAACCCGGTCTCGTGTATCACAAACAAGTCTATGAAAGTTCTGAAAATCTGTATCCCTTTTTCAATAGTTACTTTAGTTCTGTTCCTGACAAGAAACTGACCTTCATGACAAGCAGTTTGTTTAAATTTCCTCCTTGAAGATGAGTGGCTATTCTTCTGGTATCCCAGTTCCCTCTCACCTTCTCTCAGGGTGGAGTGCACACTTGTGTTGGTACAAAATCAAAATAAAGTGCAGTCAAATCTCTGTAGAGCAGTCAGCTTGTTGATTGGTGAGTTTGAAGTAAAACCTGCCGAGTAAAACATAATTTCTACACTGAAGGTTAATTTCTTACATCATACTTGTAATTATTGAGTGCCTTTTATCAAGAAGGTTGTGTTTTAAACTCTTTCCTATTTCACCATTCATCTGCAGTTTTAGTCTTTTTGTGTATTAAGCTGCCCAGTGTTGCAAACTCGTTGCAACTTTTCCTACCGTCTAGTTTGTAAAAGAGCAAAGTAGCTACCAGCTTTATCTGGTGTAGCCATAGACTCTTGAGTTGAAAACTCATATCCGGCTTACTGTTTTCAATGAGCTTCTCACTGGACCCAGCAGCCCCTCCCTGCTGCAATCCAAAGAGGTGATGTTTACCTCTCCACATGCAGAGACCTGGGTCTTTTTCACAAGTGATAGTCTGATAGGCTTGATTCAATTGGGGGCCAAATTTGAAATGGTTATGATATTTTCATATGGTGTAATTTGCTTTCACAATGCAGTGTGTCAAATGATCTAAACTCTTCAGAAAACCTTGTTCCAAGAACCGTTGAAGGAAATTACACGAAAACCACACGAAGAAGACCTGAGCGCATCTTCCTTCCTCATGAAACGTAAACAAAAATGGAGTGGCGTCAGCTTTTAATCAACTTTTTATTTAACATAGTCGGATTTTTTGCACACTGTAAGCTCAGGATAGATAATAGGACTTTTAAAGGGCCATTCCCAAACCTCTCCAGTGCTATATGTTTAAGTAGAAGAACAGAACTCGTCTTATTATCCCATCTTGCGTAACTCAAGAATATATGTCTTTCTGTAAAAATGCATTGGCCAAAACAAAACAAAAATCTTTATTTTCCTGACTCAGGTAGAAGAACACAGTGAGAATCCCCCTGAGACGCTGATGCAATGCTACTTTTTTTTTTTTTTTTTTGTGCGAACCCCTCTCGCCGGCCCGCGCCAGACAATTAACGAGAGTATTTTGTTTTCTGGAGGCTCGGTTCTCGTGAAAGTCAGCGTGATGAAGCTCTTGTTTTTTATCTTGACCTTGTAGGAGCCTCCATCACCCTTCCAAATTAATATTCAAAAGCCCTTAATTAAAAACCCGCCACCCCATCCTTCTCTGGAGCAGGATAAACAAATCCGGGGCTGTGTTTGTTCCCTTCTGGCCCATCCTATGCTCTGTTTTAATGATTTCACTTCAACCTCAGAAAAAGCGTTGGTAAAAAAAAAAAAAAAGATGCATTGTGGCACAATGCAGCAAAATGTGACATAAAAAGATGAAGACAAGACATAGCTGCGGGTGAGTGAGGAGAGAATGGGAGGTAGCGAGGGTTGGGGGCGGGCTTGGCGGGGGTGGTGTACAGTATCTCGGAGTTGTAGTTAATTACAAAAAGCATTAATGTTTTATTAACCCCTTTATCAGTAATTAATCATGGGTCTTTGATGTAAAGTTCAGCTTACAAAAGCACAAGAAGGGGGAAAAAAAAAAAAAAATCTCTCATCCGTATTAGCCCATTAAGCTGGCTGGTACGGACCAGTCTCGCTAACTGCAGAGTGCAGGACAGCCTCCGCAGGCATTAAAGCATTTGTTTTGACAGCGCTGTTTGTTTTCTACTCCCAGAAGCCATTGCAGTGCACCTCGAACTCCCACTAGTCTCTCACCAAAAGAGCCAGTTTGCATTTCAAATATGATGGAGCAATTGCATATTGTACACAAAAATTCTACCTTTCCCACCTAATGCCTGCCTGCATTTCTTAGCTGCGTGTTTTACCTGACTGGGGGATAAAATGAGATTCCCCACTCCTGAATACAATGGTAAAGTCCCCGTTTTGCCTCTTCTTCTTTTGTGGTGTTTTTTCTTTTGTCTTTATAACATCATTGTGTAATATACACCTGATCGTCGTGGCGACTGTGTAACAGGAACGGTTATTTTGCAGTAACGCATATTTCCAAACTAGCTGCTCAGGAGACTCAAGAATGTGAATGTGAATCTGCTATTCCAGCAAATAAGCAAAAATTGTTTACACATGTCCATATCATAAACACACATTTTAAAAATTGAGCAATTTTGGTTTGCTCAAAGTTGAAACCAAAAAAACAACTTTGTGATTCACTCGTATCAAATTAGTTTCTCATTTGAAAGTTTTATTTGTGATTGTGAGTAATTTCACAGCATTTCTTTATATATTTGACTGTTTTTTTATTTTAACAAAGGTTGGTCTTCTTGAGGCAAAGACTTTTGATTTCAAGAGAAACTTGATTTCTAAACAAGCATGAAAACTATGCAGTCTTTATACAGCTGTGTGTGCATTACAAAACATTAAGATCTTCACTTTTTGCAGATTATGTGGTTCTGTTACGATCGCCAAGCCCTGATCTTCAGTGCGCTCTGGTCACAGCAGCTGGGATGAAAATTGGCTTCTCCAAGTCTGAGGCTCTTAAAATAATTTATATTTTAATTAAACTTTTCCCGTTTTCTTTTACAACACAATTTGAGTACACAGTGCAACTTCTTCCATTTTTAGCTTTTGCTTAGCGTCTTTCAGCTCCATTTTGTCACTTGTTTTGTAACCTCAGGGTGAGTCAAGTGCAAATCATCTGGGGTGTGTGATTGATGGAGACAGAGCCGTGTGACAACTTATTATGCAGTTTGCTTTGCTTGTTACAGTCTAATGAACACTGGCACCTTACTTTCTTTCTTACTCAACAGGGTAAGCTGCCAAGTCATTTATTTAGATTATCAGAAGTAGATTAACAGCGCTTTATGTTGCGCATTCCAATTACATATAAAACAGTCGGAGCCCAAACAAATGGTCAAACAAATAATTTTGGCCCAAAATTATTTCGGGCCGGGTCATAAATCAGAACTGAACACCATGTGTTGTGTGACCAGTAGAATATTTTATGATGCAAAAACAATGTCCTGGTATCCTGGTCTTGTTGATGGTTGATGGTGTGTTTGAGCTGGAGATTAACAGAAAGACTGGAGTAGCATGAGTAGAAATGAGGGTTTTTGGACTGACCTGTCGTCGTGAAGAAAAAGCCAAGTCCATCTTCATCCTCAGCAACAGTCATGAGATAATGGATCGAAACTGAAAGGATGAGATTCAAGATGCAAACTACTGAGAGAAACTCCACCTTGTAGGTTTGCTGGACTCATCCTACTGCATCCTGCAGTTGCATTAAGGCACAACATCAGGTCCAGGTATAGTTTGTTCATTTTTCCATTATCATGGGGCTGTTTAAGACTGTTCATAAAAGCAAACCGTGAGTGCCAATAAATGTGCGTTGTGCTGCATTTTTTGGTTACCGTTTAACAACTTCAGTGTGGGCTAAACATACACTTACCAATTTGAAGAATGTTGGGAAAAAACATGTTTTTTCCATAGCTTGAAGTAAACAAAGGCAGTTAAAACAGCAGGACAGAAACCTTGCTGCCAGCGAGCCTTTGGCGCACGCTGTCACTCGTATAATCGCTCAACACTGTTCAGCCCACTTGGGTAAAACACACAAGTAAGCATAATATCAGGTAGATTTCAAGTATGATGTAGATGGAATGCTGTCTTTAATAAGAGGCCGGATAAATAAATTAACTCCTAGCTAAAACAGTTTCAAGATGGAAAACATGAAAGAGCCCCGAGTCTGTGGACATGTGGAGTATTTAAGGAAGAAATTCACTGGCTTCATTCAAAACCTTTTCAAGTCCAGTGTTTGGTATCCAAAAGCTAAATTAATTGAAAATATAACTGCACACAACTGTACATATTTGAATAATGAGATGATTTCTGAATGTCATCGGTGGTACAAGATTTTATTTGGGGGCATTTCCGATGTTTCTTTTGAAAACCACACACACTTTTCCTTCGATCTCCGCAGTCATGCTGTTTTTTTGTTGTTCTGTTATATATCTCAACAAAATACATTGAAGTGTTGGTTTAGTGTGACGGGCAACATAATGTACATAAAGCAAAGACGCTGAGCCCCGTTAAATTCCCATCAATTTAATGCCATTTTTTTCTATTTAAAAACAAAAAAAGAAATACAATCCTGTTGCATCTTCCACATTATTATTATACACTACTCTGTTTTTTTCTATCACATGAATCCCACTACAATACATTGACACTTGTGGTTTTTAACGTTACCAAAAAAAAAAGGTGGTATGAACACAAGCGACAGGCCACTGTCTCTTTCCACCTTTGACCCCGGCCTCTCTGCCTCTCAGGGGGCCGTCTGGGGTGATCCCAGGGTCAGGGGTTGAAAGAGAGGCCAGCTGGACTATGAGAGGGTGATGATGAGGTCAGCAGACCCGAGAAACTCTGCTGTCTATTTGCGTCCCCATGTGGTGTGTTGGTGTGTTTCTGTGTGTGTCCAGTGGGGGCCGTAACGGGGGTGGGGTGGGGGGGGGGGGGGCTGGAGTGATATTCGGGGTGAGAGTCAGGTCAGGTTGCCTGTGTACACCGAGGCCGGGGTGTGCTGCGTGGGTCACCCACTGGTCACCGAGGAGCTTCCTCCCTCTTCTGGTGCCTTCCCAGTGGCTAATTATTACCCCTTTGTCCCACTCGAACAAACACTCCCAGTTAGCAGCAGATGGATTGGCAGCCAAGATTGTTAGAAGAAAGTGAACTAAATGCTCCTCTCCTCCCACCACCACCTTCCCCAATCCTGAAAACACAGGCATTAACACACATGACTCCCCTCTCAACCCCCCAAACACACACAACCCAAGCCAGGCACATTCCCTTCTCTGCAAAAGTACAACAAGACACTAGAGGCCATGTTACCATTGTTGATGCTTTTGTTGTTATTGCTTCTGCCTGCTTTGATTAAATTAGGAAATCCTTTAAGTCGGCAGAAAAGAGGGGAGCGTTGTTTTATTATTAAAGAGGAAAGAGACACCCCGGCAAACGTTGCGCCGGTTAATGAGAAGTACAGCACAGTGCTTCAGGACTTGAAGATTTCAATAACATGGCACAGCAGAACACCCCCCCCCTCCCCCACCCCTCTTACCTCCCCAAACCTCAACACTACGCCGCCCTTCCACCCCTCTGTTGGGGGGATAATACAACCCCTCTCCTCCCTTTTCCCCCAATTCACTGTCTAGTTGCTCTTTCCTTGTTTTCCTCGTTGGCAGAGCAGGCTATAGGTGCTTTCTGCGAGACGTATGTAGTTCAACAGTTTGTTTTTTTCTCTTGCTGCCTGTAAGCTCTCCTTCTCTTCTGCCCCCCTCGTCCTTTCCAAGTTTTTTACACATACAATTTGCCTGTTACCTTGATATTTTCATTGCATGGGAAGATGTGGATTTGACAAATTCTGTTGCTACAATAAAACTATCTGCTGGGTTTTTTTTTCCAAAATTTGTGCAAAAATAAATTACTTGCAATGTGAAATAATGATAATGAAGAAATTTATAATAAAAAAGAGGGAATGTCACAAATCTTCCAAAAGAACTCAAAGAGTTAGCGTGATTTTTGTTGAGGGCTGTATTATTGGTTGGTCTCAACAATTAAATTTGGTTAATTTTTTTTATTTATTTAAAAAAAATTTTCGTCTGTAACTGGACACTAAAATTCAACGTACCACACTGAGATCTAGAACATTTTCCTACTGTTACTGTTTATCCTTCGGGAAGAAATGGGAAAAAAAAAGTTCAAGGTCTTGTATTCCAGTTCCACCTGAAATCCTAAATCAAGTTGTAAATCAGTTCTCCACAAAGGCACTTTTACTAATATGGAGGTGGAGCAAAATGAAAAGTATCCTCTTATCAAATTCTCAAAATAGGCAAAACAGTATGAATTCAAGATTTAAGAAACCTTTACTCGCTGAGCCATTTAGCCCTTCTTTCGCGTACATCCACTGCCCTTTCCACGTCCTCTATTAGCTTACACGAAGGAGATTTCTGTTTCAGCAGCTAAACGACAGATTGCAACGCTGCCAAGAAGGAATCCAAACAGAAATGCCAGTTCCAGAAGAATGAAGATCTCGTCTTTTATTTTCTTTATTTCTGTCACACAGATTGTCGCGTAGGTGGATGCCACTGGCAAGGCAAGGTCACAGTCGCCATGCGGATTTAGCGTGTGCGTGCGGCAATTTTTTTTTCTTCTTTTTTTCGCGAACGTGTCTTAACTTCTGCTGTTCGGAGTGGGAAGCAGGCACGGTTCATTGTGCATGAATTTGCCAGAGTGTGAGCGGCTGCATCTGTTGTTTAGAGGGTCGTGTCAGATTGTGGCTCCATCAGACATACTGCAACTGCACAGCCTCCTACACAAATGCTGTTTTCCCATACAGCCAACACCGCGTGTGTGTGTGAGAAACGCACCGCATTATGTTTACGTACACACACTGGTAGTCTTTGACCAGGGAAAGCAATAAACAGACAGCAGTCTTAAAAACATGCTCTTGATCGCTTAATGTGTCTAATCTCCTGAATGCGGTAAAGGAAACTAAGGATATATCATTATAGCTGTCTATCAAAGGTGCTACTACCTTTGTTTGTAGCGCCTTTAATATCGCGTCTGACTATCTCAAAGCTAAAATCAGAATTTTATCACTTCAGAAGAATTCTGCTTTCTCGTACTTGTGCTAATTTTCAGTGATGTGTTGCACATTGTCAGGGTCAGAAGAGACGGAGTGACTGCAAAGAAAATTTCTCCATGAAGTTCATGGAGGGGTCAGAACAGTTTTTACTTGTCACTTGTGGAGCGCCGTACATTTGACAGCGTACCTATAGGGAGTCATTGGAGTTGGTCATTGCGTCAACAAGTCGGGTCTATTTTGGATATGAAAGTCATAGACACTGTTTGTTAGGAGGTAATGATACAATATTGCACTGATCATGCATAATAATTTGATGTGTAATTAGTGTGTTTGCCACATTTTTACTACTATTGAGGACATTTACACAAGGGCAACTAAAATACCATAGCAATACCACATAATTTTAGTCTATTCTATGTTTTCTGCAGCCTGTTTAAAAAAAAAAACAACCTAGCCTTTGTTCTGCGCTTTGCTTCGTACAGAAAGTCTGAACTCTTGGCTTTTGAGAAATGATTGCTTGCTGGAGGCGTGGCCTCTTGTTGAAGTTTTAAACGATTGGATGTGATTTTATTCAATGCTAACATTTGGCTCGATGAAACGTTATTCTTGCACCAAGTTTAATTGCTTGATATTTGGAAGCATGGCCCACATGGACTGAAAATATATGGAAAATATATACTTGTTTACATTTTTTGCACATTTTAAGTAATTGACACAGTTTCCTTAATTAGCTGTAGCTAATTAAGTTAGCTAACAGTAGAAAGCACCTTCAGGTAGTTTGATAAAGAAATGCAAACAGTTGAAATTATGGTCAATATACGTTCCTTTAGTCTTAATCTAAAGGAGGAGAAGAAAAAGATGCGGCTAAAGGAGTCAATACTACAGAGGCAGAAGAGCCCCCTTTTTACTTTTTCTTCCTTACTCATTCCACAGCAAGGTTATCAGTGAGATACAGTGCCAAAGGTCAGACAGGACTCCTCTCTGTGAACCCCCGACCCTGTCGTGACCCCGGCACAATAAGATTCATCAGGCTGATTTTCCTGGTGAGTTCACATAGGTCATCTGGTCTTCAAAGACACGCTGAGCTCCCGGTAGCCGCTCGGGTCAATGTTCCTGTAAGAGCCACCAAGCGTCCGGCCGCACAGAAAGGATACGTAGCGCATACAAACAAACAAAATCCAGAAGAAAAAAAGAGGGAAGAAAAACAAAATAGACAGCGACACAAATATTCAGTGGATTGCTGGTGTTTCAGGTTGACAAATCTGCAGAGATCACCCCTTGACCTTTTGGCCAAAGCGGGCCTTATGGGTAATGATGATCCTGATGGCTTGACAGCCATCTTACCCGGTGGCCATCTGGAACAGCTGACATGGTGGCTGATTGAAAACTTACCACTGGCCAAGAATTGATTTTTTTCTTTTTTTTCTAATCATGATCCCACCCCTCCACTCAGACTCAGGAGCTCTGAGCAACGTGAACTCTGACCTTTGATAGTTGAACTAGAGGTCACTGTCAATGCCTTTTTCACCGTCTTCATCACATCTGAACAGCAAAATGTTACCTCTTAGCATAATGTCACAGGCAGACCTCTGAAGTAAGCTTAGCTGGTTACAGTAATTTTTTTTTTCTGGATTACACATTTTTTTAGCTTAAATTTTTAAAAAATAAGATTAATTGCAACTATAAGTGTGTGTTCATGTTTTTTTTTCCATGTGAAAGACGCATTACAGCCACATAATTCAATGTATTTTTTCTTTTGCAGTAGACCAATGAAACGTAGCTTTTAATGCGAGAAGTGAAAGTAAATTAAGTTGTTACTAAGAAGAAAAATATTTTAATTCAAAATAAAACACAGTTTATTTGTAGCTGTCGCTGTCATTTTATGTTTGTAAAGTCAGAAGGGGAACTTACTTCTACATGTTTTCTTCTTTATTACTCTTTCTTTTGTCTCTATGGTGATTCTTTGTCTCCTCTATGGATTCATGGAGTGTAGAACCATCCTGCCACTACCGTGTTTTACTGAGGTGTTCAGGGTGCAGTTTTTCCCAACATGTTCCATTTCACAAGAAGATTTTTTTTAAAAAACAACATTTTGGCATCACTGAACTGGAGGATCTTGCTCCTCACATTTGCAGGCTCACCTGGTGATGATAAAGGCTCTAATTATCCAGGCTGAATGATTCTCTGGTTTGTGGGTTTGACTTTTGATGATTCTCTATATCCAGTCTGTCTGATAAAACGACTCCGTTTTTGTGACAAGAAAGTGTTCTGATGATTTTTTGAGGACTTCTTATGGCCTTTTTCAACAATTGCTTTCCTGCTTTCCCCTTCATCTGTAAAGGAGCTAATGGTTGTCAAATGTACGGATTCTCTCACCAGAATCCCAGTGGGCAGCTTTTTCTGACCAACAGTCTTCTTGCTCATGTTTTCCCATAACTTTAGGTCATGGGAAAACCTAAAGGGGTCAGGGGTGCCCAAAGTTGGTCCTCGAGGGCCGGCATCCTAAATGCTTTAGTTCTCTCCCTGGTTTAGCACACCTCCATCAAATGATGGCTCGTTAGAAGGCCTAAGAAGATAATTGACTTGCTGAGGAGGTTGTAGGGAGAGAACTAAAACATACAGGATGCCGGACCTCGATGACCGACTTTGGACACCCCTGCTTTAGGTGAACAGCCACGTCTTGCCAAGGTTTGAAGCCGTACCTTTCTCTTTCCATTTCTTTTACGGTTGCATCGAGAGGGCCTGACTACCTTTGCAATGCTCTACAGGAACAGATTACCTTCCCTCAGTCTCTCGTGGCTCAGTGTCATCCCCAGTTGTAATTTTTTCTTTTAGGAAACCTCTATATCATAAGTAATGCTCTGCTGATCTTCTGCCGTTTGCACATGTTGAGTTTGTGGAGGAGCAAAGCAGGTTGTAACCATCACTAGCTCTGTTGCAACACCCTCTCTCCTCTCTCCACCACCTCCCCAGCCCCTCCAATTGTTGCGACACCTCTAAAATCCAGAACCATCCACGCCCCTTAAACAGACACCTACACATACCACCGCGGCTGTATAGTGATCCCCGTAATCCGACAGGCTCCGGCAGTGACTGATAGCTATTGTTGCGCCTGCAAGCTTTTGTCATCTGACAAAGAGATGTGGTTTTGGCCCTCATCCCTCTGCATCATCCTCTTCCTCAGCCTCTCTCTCTCTTTCTTGCTCCCTCACGGGGATGTGCAGGGGCCTTCTGCACCCCTATCATGATGAACGATGGAGTCTCGAGGATTGGCGGGAAGGAAGAGGGCGGTGCTCTCAAAGGCCGTCTTCATCCCAGGAAATGCGTAAAAAGCTTGATGACATACAAAAATATATTTCAAGACGCAGTTTGTTCGCTGTCAAAATCGAACAAACGAACTTGATTAAAACGCTGAATGAGACGTTGACTTTACAGCACAGGCGTTAACCAGCAACTGACATGTTTTCGCCGTTCAGACGGTTTTATTTTAATTCTCTTTTTTTTTTTGCTCATTTTGCTTGTTTATTATCATGATAATGAAGTCACAGTGTCGATGTCATCAGGAGAAATCTAGCATTTTGGCCTGGTTCCACTGCTAATGTATGCAAGAGTTGCTTCCCCCCTTAACGTCTCTGCCGGGGAGAAGCCACTAACCAAAATGGCTTCTAATTGAGCGAACTAGAAACAATAAAAACACAAAGACCTGACAGGAGACGTATGAGATTCGATGAACATTTTGTAGAGTTTTAAATGTAGCTTTGAAATTTGCTCCTTAATATGTTCCTGTGATCACCAAACCACTGCGAACGATAAAAAAAAAGGGGGGCTTTGTTTTTCTTTTCTTTTCCGTCGTGACAGCAAGGATTTCAATGTAATGAGTGGGAGTGACGGAGCACTACTGACAAGCTTAAAGCACTATAAATGTTAGGACAATACGAACTGGCAGACTGAATGCCTGTGATTTCGCTCTTTTGAAAGAGAAAGACACATTTTCTTTCCGCTTTCCTCCCTTTCTTTATTCTTTTTTTTTTTTCTCTCCACTCCTGTGTTTTTTTTTGTACTCGTGCCATTTGTCTCAATGGCCCCTCAGTGCACCGTGGGGAATAGCAGCAGCACTTGCGCCATGTGTGAGACAAAGAGAAAGGTCTGTTTCAACACCATCAATCCCGCAATCCCACACAGTGACGAGCGAGAGATAGTCACCATCTGTGGACGTGTTTCTCATCACTTTGCCGAAAAGTAAAAACTGCACCAAGCAAAAGTTAAAAGTGTGAACGCCTCAGTGTGGCGTTTCGTCTAGGTGTTTTGGAGATACCTCCCACTATATTCCGCCTTGCCTTTAGTTTTAAATAGCACGGCATTTGCGGCGCACGTCCACACGCGACATGGTGTTAAGTCTTTTTGCGTGTTAAAAACACAGTTTCTTTTTTCCTTTTCCTCTCTCTGCACTTCCGTGTCACTCTGCCTCTGCTGTCTGCTTTTCCCTCATTCCCTCTTTTCCTTCATTCCCTGTCCCTGGCTGCAGCACAGCAGCCATTAGCTTTACAAATCCAGCCTTTGATCTCTGATTTGGGCGGGTGCCTAGGAAAGGAGGGGCACTCCTCGCGCGCGAGTGGGGTTGTGTGCTGCGCGTGTGAACATGCGTGTGTGCATCGAGCTGTCTATGTAGGCCATTTGAGGGCTAGCTGGCACTGCAGAGGAGGAGGGTTCATGACCGGTCCACTTCTGCCGAGGTATTACAGAGGGAGTCGATTTCCAGGGAAGAGGCCATGATGATAATGCCTGTTCATTTGCATTTGTACTGAGCGAATAAGCAGCCTAATGGTTTAAATATAACTCACTCATGGCTCACTCCTAACACCGGTTTCTCGTGCTCAGACCACAGTTTGTCCAAACCCTGCAAGATGCTTTCCCTTTTCTTACCTTACCCTTCACAGACCCTTGTTCAGTTTCTTAGCGCCTCATCTGTGAGGGAACATCTTTGTTACGTGTCCACGCGCTACATTACCAAGCTCAAATCACTTCTTAGGCCTTTGATAATTGTGAAGGAATTTAAATTTGTCATAGGCGGCTGTTATTACGCATGCAAAATGTGTCTGTCGCGGATCATTACAATGTCCTTTGAATACTGACTTAAGTTTTATTGGTTTGTTCTCAGCGAGATGTCTTGGTCTTTTCAAAGTAAAAAGCTTTACAGTAATCTTCATAAATCTTTGATTTTGAGTGTGATATGACAAAAAAAAGTATGCTTCTGCATTGATTTAAGGACTATATCAACATTTGAGGTTTTCAATAGTACTAGACGGATTGATCCGAAATATTGATAATGTCGATACCAAGTCGGTATCATCATTGGATTGATAGTAGCGTGGTAAAATCAGTACATTTCTTTTCTTTTCAGTTGTTACAGTTTAAATTGATTTATTAAAGTATTTTGTTCACACCTATAAACTTTCTACAAATTCTGTCTTGGGTTTGAACAAAATAAATCATAGGAAAAAACTGAAGAAATATCTAAATGTCAGAAATTTTATGATACATCAAACTTAAATAAAAAGTATTAGTATCGGCGATACTGATCCTTTATTTACTTGATATTGGATCGTTACCAAAATATACAGTATCACGGACATTTATACTCTAAAACAATCACGTCTACAAAAGATAGCTTAACTGGCTGAGTTCTTGAGTTTCAGACTTAAGCTGTACTCAAGCAGATTGGCTGAAGGCACTTTCTCGTCATCCTCATAACGCAATAGCCACATTGGCAATCTCACTGACTGACGTCCATACATTCATGCATCAATACACATGAATCGAGAAGCTTACCGTCAAGAGGAAGTCGAAATCAGACCCACAACTTTTGGATTGCAAGACGAACACCATACTCACTGACCCAGGGTCTGAAAAATAAAAACTTCAGATGTGACTTAGACCCGTGATTGGAGTTTCGAGGCTTTTATTAAATTTTTGCTTCATGTAATCAGGAGACTCTGCAAGCTGGTGAACAAGCTACAGACTGCAGCTCTGACAGGTGAGGCATTACATACCATGTTATCCTCTGAATGGATGCACTTGATTTACTAGCTGCCGATGTTCACAAACTGAGTGCTGCTGATGGTTAATAGCAATCTGTTCATGTTTGCTGTAGTTTCATCATTTTAACCGTGCAGATGTTTCTTAAACTGAACTCAATATTGAATAAATTTGGGTTGCATCAGAAAAAAATTGAACTGATTCGCTCCCTATTAAGATACCTGGATCATAACCCACTTGGTGTTCAACCCACTTGATGCTCAAGTGGGTTATGATGCATCATAAACAACACGTCCTATTTTGTTTGATTAGATTTATTTTCCACCCTATCAATTTTCAGTAATTAAAAGCAGCTCATCAGATGTTTTTGAATACCAAATTAAACAGAGTTGATTTAACAGTTCCTTGGTTTCCTCTTACACCCTGATCATATTTAACATTTGTAACAATTTAAGTATCCAATTCAAATAACTTTGTCTCCATACAGTATGAGAACAACTTGATCTGTAAGTTTGCGCAAGAATACCAAGATAAATGATCAATAATCAATTATAAAAAGAGTACATATGCTAACATTAGCCTAGCATGCTAGCTAGCATAATCAGGAGGGAAACAAATGCTAGTTTCCTGATCACTGTAGGCTTATATTTCTATATCTTCATCCTAATGAAATAAATATGAAAACATGAGTGAATCAACATTGGCTAGGAAGAAATATTGAATCATTGTTCAATCCTGACATTTAAATTATCCAAAACATGGTCGGTGACTTACACGTTGAATCAACGATTGTGTCCTTAAAAATATTTGACTCCTTTATGACTGTCAGAACAACAGTCTATTGTCCATGGAAGAACAGCCATGAGGTTGTACTTTATGAACCGAGTTGGGGTAACTTAAGCTCAACTCTGGTTTGGTTGTCTTGGGTCTCGTTGGATCCTTGGGATGCTTCCCTGATGCTCTGGTACATAACGAAGCTGCTCCTTGACAGATTCACTGTAGTCCTGGTCAGTCAGCTTTGGTCAAACTGCTGTGCAGCAACTGAAAATCACAAAAATAACAGTGAGGAAGATGGAGTGTTTACCCAATTCAATGTTTCATCCTCTTTAGTTGAACACCAAGATGGCTGCCACATGGTAATAAACATTTCAGCAGTACGTTGACGCACAGAATGTTCACATTTGCACACTTGTTGGCTAAAATAGAAAGGTTAAGGAATAACTTCACAACTTAATAAGATGCTGTACTTAAAATATTCCTTCTTTGTTTAGCATGATAATGTTATGTGGAAACTGGTTAAGACAAAATTTCTCAAGAGTTAAAGACAGCAGCTGATTTTGTGCATTATTTATTTTACTTTAGACCTGTCAAATCTCCCATAATAGCAAACATGTGCAGGGTAAATTTCCAACAAAAATGTAAAAATTTGGAGAAATCTTCTAAAAAAAACCCAGGGAAATTTCTGACTTTGAAAAGTCTAAAATTTGTTAGAGAAAAGTCACATTTTGAGATTAATCAGAATTTTTAATAAAAATGACCAAGAAAATTTCTGAGTTGGAAAAGTTGAAAATTTTGAGATCAGTCTCAGACATTTTCTAGAAAAAACTAGAAAATTTTCCCATTTCAAAAGTCAAAAACTGGACTTCTCCAACCCAGAAAGCTCCATGTATTTTCTAGAAAATATCAGTTTTCTGGTGGAAATTTAGTCCTTTTGTTTCTATCTACAGTGGTCCTAATACGATGTCATACTCATGAGGTTGTATGAGTTAAGACATCCATCCAATAACGGATACAAAATGTTATCAGATTTCTGTGCTTGAACACCATAGACCATTAGCGGCCTGCATTTTGGGAGAGCAGCACCTGTCCTCCCATCCTCTCCTCTCTCCTCTTGTACATCCATCTGTTCATCATCCTGGCTTTTTCTCCTCCTGTTCTCTGCTTCTCCTGAGAAGTAATGAATGGCTTCCCTCACTGCAGCGAATTCACCTGTTTCTGCTTCATCCTTCCTCCGCCGCATTAAGTGGGGATTTATGGAGGCGGCTTACCATTGAACAAAACCATTTGTCTTCCAGTTTGGTTTAACGGCACTCTTTATTCCCTGCAGATTTAAGGATAGCAGGCCAGGGGTAGGTTTGTGGGGAGGGGGCAGTGCCATTAAGGCCTCAGGCCCTCCCAATTTCTCTCACGTTTACATGACGAAGGCAAACAGCCCTGAGCAGTCTGCTCCTAAAGAGGCCTCTGTGAATAGACGCCTGATGGGTCAACCGTAGTGCTAACCGATGCAAGAACACCATCCCATTCCAACTTGTTTAGCTTTACTTTTTAAAAGCGACTTGGAGTGCTTTGAAAAAATATGTATGCCCTTTCAACTTTTCCTTTTATTCAATTAGGATTTTATCCAAACTGAAGTGTGGTGTGCATGTGTTTGGCCCCTTGAGGAGATGGCCATGGTTACTACCCTTTCTTGCAATTACAGCTCCAAGTCTCTGCAAGCTTTGCATTCCTAGCACTGAAATGTTTGCCTATTCTTCTGTGTGTCCTAGTTCAAGTTCAGCCTGAATAAACTTGAGCGTGCTCCAGTTGGACAGCAGTGTCTTGGTAAGTTTGAGCTTTTCATATTTTTTTAGCGATGGGTTGAATGGGGTGATTTTCAAAGTTTGCCGTAACTTTCCCCTAAATGTCATTCCTGATCTGTGTGGGGTTCCTCTTGGCCCTGATGATCCTATCTACGTCAGGCCTCGACGTAGATGTCTGGGTATGTGTAGACGTATATCTTAGAAAACAAATACATTTCTATGCGATTCAGCATTTCATCCACTACTCAATTTGATACTACTGCATATGATTATTTATAAAAACTCCAACTATAATGGAGTCATTAGAAAACTTTGTATTTGCATGCGTACATGAGAAAACAGAGGTTTAGGGCCCTGTGCATTACAGGCTGCAGCAAATGATGCGCCAACATATCCACAGACTTGTTTTGACATAGTTCCCAATCAACATCATCTTGTGTTTTATTAACGTTCTATTCTAATAAGCCATTTAAAAGTAGCTCTACCTGCTGTATACCTGTCTACACAAATGAATCTCCTGGCACCATGTTCAATTCCTAACAGGAAGTTGTGGTTGTTTTGAAGCATTCTGATTGGCCGATGTAAGTTTGATCTTTTCGCTACACTGCCCCCTGTAGGTTTGACATGTTTAAAACAATTTGTGCGGGTTCATGTGTATGAAAACCTTTGTGGAACCGTTCTCACTTGAACAATATTGTCTTTTTCAAACAAAATGGCAGAGATATTTGTTTTTATTAAGACCTGGCTGGGTGTGTACAAGGCTTAACGCACCTCTGAGGCCTTTCATAGTTGGACTCTACGAAATAATTAGGGAACTTTTTGCAGGTAATTAGATGTACTGTATATTTTTTCTATAGTTGTGTCAGTAAATAATGTACTAACAGGGTAAAAAGTTTTGAAAACTACATGCCTTTTCCTTCTACTTCACAATTATGATCTTCATGTTGGTTTATCACAGAAAAAACTCCAATAACATAAAAGTAAACAAACATAGTAAATACTTTAGTGAAGCGTCGTATAGTTTGAAAAACGCTTAGAAACACACAAGTAAAGTAAAGCACAGGTCAACTAATAAAAGTTTCCACAAAGACGTTTATTTCTGATGGTCCTTCATAGAAGTGAAAGCAGCAAAAACAGTGATGTTTTTGTAATTATTTGGTGGCAGTGGATCTGGGCGACTTGTTTTTTTTTTTTAATGCCAGTGACTGTGTCATATAGCTGCATTAGCGTCTCATTACTTTGGAGATAAGGGAGAAGATTCCTTAATGCCTCCTGACAGGCCATGATGTAATTACACTGTGTTTGTTGCGAGTCGACATGATAATTTGTGTTTCCAAGGGATCTGTCATGCGCTCGGGACGCCGGGTACATAAATGATTCAACCCCTCATAAATGTCCTGATTGAAGGCAAAGCTGTTGCCCGGACTCCGACTCCAACATCTCGTCGTCGCCGGTACCTTGTGGCCTTAAAATCAAAAACACAAAAATAAACACACAACAACAAAAACAAGAAGAAAAAAACACACACACACACATCACAGCACACTGGCTCGGCACCGGGAGGCAGAATTATGCATGAAGCTGCAAGAAAAGCTTACCTTTCACTTCTTGCTCTCTAACCGCGTGCGCGTAGAGCGGGGCGATCGAGACGGGGGCGAGCGTGATGCAGGAGAGAGAGAGGGAAAGAGAGGGAGAGTTTAACGTGTCTGTGAGATTGCGCGGCGGATCCCCGGAGGCCGCAATTGTTGTTGAATTTACCCATTCCCACCCTCTGAGCTCGACCTAACAAGGCTGCGCTGCATCTGCATGGGGGCCGTGGAGTCTATGTACACGGCGGAGGCTGTTTGAGAACGGCATGTGAGCGAGTTTGGGGGCGTTTATTTTCCCTTTCTTTTTTTCTTCTGTCTTTCTCTCTTTTTTTTTATTTTGTTTTGGACTATCTGTTTTGAAATCTGCGCGGTGGGCAGGCGATATTAAAGGCAGAGCGAGGTGTTCCTGCGTAGCCGCCGGGCCCGCTGCGCCGCTCCAGCGTTCAGACTGTGACCCCGGCCTTCGGGTTTGTGTGTGTGTGGGGGTGTGTGTGTGTGTGTGTGTGTTTTCATTCTCTTTGTACACACTCCCAAAGATGTTTTTGCTCTCCTCCACTTTTCTCCTCTCTTTTCCTCCCTCCCTTTCCTTCTTGTGTTTCTTACAGAGCTGAGCCCCAGATACTAAAGATCGCCCCTGGTTTATTTGGCCTGTCTCCGTCTCTCTCTTTTTTTTTGTCTCTGTTTTTTGAAGTGTACATCTCCTGATTTTCTTTCCTCTCATCTCCTCTTCTTTTTCTCTTGTATTTATCTTTAGCAACTGCTCTCACTTTTGCGATCAATACAATTTATTTTTTAATTTTTATGGGGTTTTTTTGGCTGAAGATCCCGGGGCCGATGCGAGAGGCGCCAGGGGATTTTCGAAGTTAAAATGCTAAACATGTTAAACAGCAAAGATGTTTTGAACATTTGGGAATCATCGGAGGGATGTTAAATGTCTGAATGTTTTTTTATTTCCTGGCCTCCAGCTGCTTACTGTACATGCATCAGACGTTATAGCTTTTTAAAAGCTCACTTTGATCTTCTTGTAGTGTTTTATATCATATTTTTTACGTCCTGCATTTAAATCCATTAGTGAATCACTAAATCAGGGATCCAGCAGCTGCATTTAGAAAAATGAACGTGTGATATGCATATTTTCCTATTTAGAAATTTACTTTGAAATCAGCTTGCTTCATTTAAAAGCAACACAGAACCACTTCACACTTGACGGGAGATTTTTTTATTTTATTTTTCTCCCCCCTTGATTTCTGCAGAGACGAAGTTACTTTTTGAAATTAAAAGTTTAGCACATCAAAAAAAAAAAAGATCCCAACAACTGTCCATGGTGGGTTTTCACAGATCAGAGTTTGTATATTTATGATCTGAGGGAGTTTATTAAAGCCTCCGATTAAAAGCGTCAGTCAGTGTTTTTGCAAAATTTGTTCAAATTTCTCCGATTGTGATCAAGTTTGAAGCACGTCAGTGTCTTTTAGTTAGAATTTAAACGCTGTATGAACACAAGATGTGCATAATTTGAACATGCAAGGGTAGTTATTTTTTAGAAAGAAAAATCTTCAAAGCGTCATGCGCCTATGCCAGGGTCTGGAGTTGCTGCAAGTCTTTCTGGATATGCCTCTATCAGCTTTGAAAACTTGAGCCCATTTTTCTTTGCAAAAACTCTCAATTTCAGTCAGGCTGGTTGAAGAGCCATCAAAAGTATTGCTGTGTTGGATTTAGTGTAGGCCCAGACTTTGACTGGACCATTCTAACACATGAATATGCTTTGATATAAACCATTTATTTATGTATGGACCTTTACGCATAAACGAATGGGTAAAGATCACAATTATATACATATTTTTTTGTAAAAGGCTTTTAATCCTCATAATTTCTCTTCACATTTATTGTGTCAATCTATCACAAAACGTCCAACAGCACATTAGGACCTTCTAGTTGTGATGCCTCACATTATTCAAAAGGTCGTACCTCTGACCTGTGAAGGAACTTTAAACTTTAAACCGCTTAACTTTGTAAAATATTTGACTCTTAAGACTTAACTATGAACATTTGAGCCGACACATGATACCGCGGCACAACATGTCTTTATCTAAGGCTCATTGGGTCAAGTGTTAACCAGAGACGAACCCCCATCTGTTGGCGGTTCAGCTTTAACTCCAAATTACATGTGGAAAACTTGCCTATTCTAGAAATTATTTTCCATAGAGGAAATCTAAAATATCGGGAAGCTGAAATACTGCGGCACAGTGCAACTCGACACAATACGGGCTGGCGTTTGCAAAGGCACCGTTTACTTTCCTTTGGGGCTGATTGGCTGTACCCCCAAGGAAGTAATGGACACTGTTCGAATTATCTTCTGCTGCAGTGTTAAGTCTGTTTTCACTGTCTGCATAGATGCATATTAACGTATATTTGGTGTTTGAAATATTAAAACATGAAGTCCCCCTAACCTCAGGTGTTCAATTGTTGAGGCAAAATGCATTTTGGGCATTTTTAAAGTACAAAATGATTTTTTTTTCTCAGTAATTTTTAAGAGATGCATCCCCACCATCTTGAATTTTATACAAGAAAACCTAAAAAATTAAAAAGTAGAGCGCAGCCGCTTGCACCTTTGCTCGCTATCATCTGTGATCATCCGCTTTCCGCACCACGCACACCCTCCTGTTAATTCTTGATTTTCCTGCACCTGTTTGTTGCACTGCTATGGTCAGATGGACAGGTGGAAGGCTGCTTCATCCCTGATGACTGTCATCATCATTGTCTGTCTGTCCAACCGGTGTTGACGAGCCAGAAAGGCAGGAAGCCAGAAAGCAGAACTGGAAGCGAATGCAAATTGCCCCGTGTTGGAGAGCAACTGCGAAACTGCAAACATGCAAACCTAAAATATGTAAAACAATATGGGGGGAAATGGATGGATTCAACAAATGGGTGCAGTAGCCTCATCAGTTACAAACCAATTATAACGTAGTGGACTTACTTATTAAAATGAGTGATACGCTAAGCACAGATCCGTTTTGTGACTAACTTGGGATCTCAGGACTGAGAACAGCAGTGAAAATATTTTGTTTGTTTTTTTGTTTTTGTTTTTGCTGGAGAGCAAATGCAGCCAGTAGATTAAACAAAGTAGAGGCAACAAGAAGTGTGATGGATGTTGTGCACCATTTTTAAAATGTGTATGGACAACGTGGCATAGTTCAAGTCAAGTTGATGGAGATGAACTGGCAGTCTTTGGAGATAGAAAACTTTAGGTACAACACAAAGTATTTTATTAATAACCTTGTTTTTTTCTCTCTTATGGATTTTATAGTAAATAGATACATCAACTTGTATTCAAAATCAGACACAAGTGCTACCAAATCTGCATTTTATTGACTTATAAAAACTAATAAAAACCAAACAGAGCAAAAATGTTCAAATCCCGTTCTTGTTGCTAATAGACCAAAAAAGTTTTATTTTAGTTCATTTTTGTGGCGCTCCGATGATGATTTTGGCCCGTGGGACAAAAACTTTGGACATCTCTGATGTACTTCAATTGAAATGCTCACCAAGGGCACATTAATAAAGTTGTGCAAACTCACATCTTCACATTATAATCTGGTCTAATCAGTGATCAATAATGACTGACCCAATCCGCCCAGAGCAGCACAAAAAGCGAGGCTTTTAATAATCGATGCTCTGTAATTGACCAAATACACAAAGAGCTCTTTTCATGTTGTTTTAAAGTAGCATAAACCTGGGTACTTGAATTTGATGGCTGTTTTTTAGTGCCTGATTTTATTTTTTTTTGAGCTATAGAATATTCCAAATATTTTTTGCAGCCCTCCTGCTGCGACAGCTACAACTCCTCTTTAAGATGGGAACGGAGGCAACGCCAGGCCGCGTCTGAGGAAAGCAGTCGCTTTAAAACCGGCTTCACTGATACTTCTGAAAACAAAGGCAAAATTATGACAGACATGAAACTTTAAACCGTTTTTAGTATCTCGTGTTAGCACTTAGAGCGTCAATAAAAACTGGCCCATCGATAAAACCACCGTCTTTTGAGTGTTTTATGTTGAGAATGTGCTTTTGGACTTCTTAAAGGCCGGCAACATTTCC
This sequence comes from Phalloptychus januarius, assembly GCA_902982915.1. Classification (NCBI taxonomy): domain Eukaryota; kingdom Metazoa; phylum Chordata; class Actinopteri; order Cyprinodontiformes; family Poeciliidae; genus Phalloptychus; species Phalloptychus januarius. The sequence goes on from CADWAE010000481.1 coordinate 12,823,924, forward strand.
AAATCAAGCGAGTTCCATTTCAGACATAAAATGTAAGCAGATAAAATGGAGCAACTTTCCCGAACTCTGTTCAGCCTTCCAGGTTTTTGCTGAAAGCCTCAGGGCCTGATCTGCTAAAGGTTTGCTTGATACTACGCACAAACCCGACGGAGAAACGATGTACAAACATACGCCGATCATCAGAAAGCACAAAATACGGAGAGGAGGATATGCAAATATAATGACAATATATTAAACTATAATTAATATATACCTGAACCAGATTGCTGGATTTGCTTTTGGCGTCTTATATTTTGAATGGTAGATGTAAGCCGAATGCAACGTTGTCTGTCATCACTGTGGTAGAAACAATGGCATGCCACTGTTTGTCAAATATTTGGAACACACAAACAATATTGAATAGAGCATAATTTAAAAAAAAAGATTAGAAATATCCTCCAGCAACGCGGGATTATTGAATAATTCCAGCGCACCGTCGTGTCGTGGCAGCTGCTCTGCTGAAGCGTCTTTATTTAGACTATTTAACGCAGGTTATGTTTTATCTACTTCATATTCCACCAATCGTGTGAGCAAAAGATGTCGGCTTTGGTCAGACGAATGTCGGCGGACTGCTGACAATATTTATACGATTAAACCAAAATGCTGGTTCTTACTTGGAATCTTTGTAGATCCGACTCACAGTGTCTTGCTACAGTAATGAACTTCAGACATACCTCTGTCCTTCCTCAGACTTTGCCTTCCAACAACACGCTGATGGTTGTTGTCACTCAGTGATAGCATCCGCACTGAAGAGCGTAATTGGTGTATCTCGGTCGCACTAACATGTGGTGTTAGTTGGGGAAAAGAAAGGTAGAAATGTTGAGTTTCTGTCCAGCGGGTCGCCTTTCGAGACCAAGGAAGTCAGAAATGACCGATTACTGTCAACAGCTGATTTCTTGGTTCATTTCTAAATTATATTACCCCACAAATCTGTTTGTAGGTAACAATTGCTGGTGCTCGGAGGTTCGGGGACATTTTGTTGTTTCATGGAAAACAAACCTCAATGCACGCTCGACTTGTGCGGCTCTGCACAAGTCGAGCAACAAAAATGAAAGACCGCTTTTTGGACTTGCCCAGCAGCACACACTATTACCACAACATGTCGTTCTTGCCCTGAAACGTCTCATGGTACCAACACAGCAGTTCTCTAAAAGTAAATTCAGTCTGAATAAGGATATCCAATAAATATTCGTAATTACATGAAGGCATCGGATTCTATTTGTTAATCAGCTCATTTTCACATCCTCCAAACTATCAGTGCAGTCAGATCAGGTGTAAAAAAAAAAAATGCATTGATTTCTTTAAATTTTGAGCTGGTAAAAAAGATTGAGAAATAAATACACTTACAAGACGCAAGACCATGATGCATTTTGTTTTGCAAACAATGGTAGTCACTTTCTCTGCAATACAGTCATATTGCAGGAGCAAATGAAGTAAGAGGTAGGAGTTCTTCCTCTCATCTATTTTTGTCCGTTCACATGAGTGGAGGCAACAGGTCTGGAAGGGAAACCCACACATTCATCTCGCTGGAAGAACACTTTCCAGTGAATCCTACAGCTTTGCAAAATCAGAAGAGATATGTACTCTCTCCAGTGAGTTGTGGTTGTCCTATCAGCAATAATATGTCCAAAAAAACAAGGAATAAAAAACCGAAAACGTCTGAGTTATTAACAAAAAGAAACAGGAACATGCTGTAAATACCGGCTGAAACACGAAATAACTTTGTATATTTTCAAAAAAGGATGCACCCGGACGTTCTTTTCATTTTGGTTCATGTAAAATCGGCCCCAGCTTTATCTCAAAACAGAATAACTAAATTACTTACAATCGTGACAAAACCTCTCAAAACGCAAAGACGAATGTGATTTCATGGAAAGCGACGCTCCGTAAAGAGCCTCCGTAATTGTTTCTGCAGAATCCACGTGTGCGCATATGGCTCCTCTTACATGAAGATTATTTATATGCACTTTTTTTTCCCCATTTTTTACTGCATGGACCACAAGACAGATGACAGAAGTAAACATCAAACCTCTTCTCTTGATGGTCGCCACGGCGATCTCGGTGAATATTAAACATGGATTTTGAGAATGTGACATCGTAAGTTATGTAGCGAGGAACAAAGAGGGACATGAAGGAATGAAGGGGATTTGGGGTGGGGGGCGTTGTAGAGGGGACGAGAGAGGCAGACGAGATGGAGAAATGACGGGAACGAGGGAAGAAGAAAAGAGAGAGAGAGGGAGGTAGATTCAGGCATCAGTGCTTTTCCTCCAGGTGTCTTTGGCCTGCATGATTTCATCTGCGCGGCCATAATAAACTTCCTTAATGAAATAAGTAATTAACATATTATAATTGTGCAGCGGATGATTTTGACAGAGATCATTTTCCATATCTAATGCTATGCTAATTTAATCTGTTCCCCTCCTCTGCCCGACACGACCCTTTCTATGATTAAGTTTCATGGCATCTCACTTTCACTTTTCCTCACCTCTTCCCTTTTTTTTCTTTTTTTTTTTACCCGCTCTCTCCCTCTCTCCACCACCCTTCACCTTCACCCATCCGTTCTCTGCTTTTACTTTCTCTCTCCGTCTCCCTCTCTCCGGTGATGGATTGACTCCTCGGCAGAGGTTCAGGGCCTTGTTGTTGTGGAGTTGCAGGCAGAGGGACGTGCACAGATGGCGGGGGAACTGGAGGCTGGGGGTGGAGGCCTGGATCTGTATGTGTGGTCTGATCTCTCTCTCTCTCAGTCTCTCTCTCCGCCCTCCGCCTTCTCTGCATGGAAAAAAGTCGGAGAACATGGAGCAGGAAGCGTAGGAGGTGGGGGTAACGGCGCTGATTGAAATATAGCCATAGGCTGGTGATCATGTGGAGTTTTCTGGCCTTGAGTTAGGCTTCCTGTACTTACAGTTTGGAATGAGCATGGCGATATCCAACGAATGCGGCTTCAAACAGGCTCAAATCAAAAAGAGTTATACACACGCCGGAAAAAATAGGGGGTTAGCACCTCCTTAAAAAGTCTTAGATTCGTGATGTAGATCTAAAAATGTCTGACTTTTTTATCTTTTAGAAGTAAGTTAATCACAGGTCTTACATTTTCTGGTGACCAGGCTTCTTTTTTTCTTGTGGGGTTTTTCTGTCAGGCAAACTTTTGAGTCATGTTTATGTGACTTGGAGGTGGCAACTCGCTGCTAATGTAGCAGTAGCTAGCTAACAAAGGTATATTAGCAAGAAACATTGGTTCTGGTTCCTGCAGTGGAAATGGAGGGAGGAGAAAAAGTAGCTAGCAGGCTAACTTGTTTGCGTCTGTCTTGGTTTTATTCCATATTTATTGCTGGACAATGTTTGTCTTTGCCACTGTATCATGTGACAACACATGCGTTGCTACATTCGTTCAGGTTGTTGGTCTTGTGCATTTCTGACACGATACAAATTTGAATTGGTGAAACATGCAGAAACCCTGTTGAATGACATACAATACAAATATTGTAACATGCTATGTGTGACGCAGCATCGTCCAGTTTGGTTTGGCTTTTTTATTTTTGTTTCCCAACTTTTTCATTAATGAAAAATCACTTGGAAGAGTCACTTTTTTTGAGCAGATGGTTGTGATAATTTTCTCCCTCAGATTCATTTTAATCTGCCTGACAGTCTATGAGTCTCTCAATGCTGCTTCCTTTTTCTGGATCTTTATTGGTTCTGACATGTAACACCAACTTTGATAGGTTCCCTATTTATATTCCAAGGCCTGCAACGCGTAAGAGAAAAAATGTACCTTCATTCAAGGCGTATTGATTTAAACAGAAAATGTTGAAATTACAAGTTAATGCATCAAAGAATGAGTTATTTTCAAGAAACTGGAAATAGGAAGAAACAACCGGAAGAAAGAAAATGATCAGATTTTTCAGTATTTTCAGAGCAAATCATGGAAACATTGGACCTTTCTCATTTCGAGCTGATTTTGTGATTTGCTCAATGGAAATAGATGGAGCTGCCCAAGTCGAAGTCTTCATTTGTTATTTATATAGATAATCTTCCCATCTTCAGTGTCCTCCTAATACCAAATATTAACGTGTTAGGAATGTAAACTAGCATGTTTAGGACGTTAGCATGCTACGATTAGCTTTGATTTGAAGAGCAACAGATCAGTCACCTTCAGAAAAGATAAAAAGTAGAAATCCGCGCTTCAACACAAGATCAGACTTCCATATTCAAATCCCATCGGCATTTGACCATAACTTTCTGAATCTGGATTTGAGCTAACTTAGAGATTATAATGTGTTAGCAGAGCAAGAAGTGTTTTTATTTGTCGATTCATTCAATACTTCAAAGATTTAAATGTGAGATGTGTTTTATTAGTTTGTAAGTGCTTACGTCATGCAGTGTCGATGAGCCATGATGACACTCTGGGAAAACGCCGTGGTCCTCCGTGTTCCACACGGTTTCTGACAGAAAGCAGCGAGACATGGAGGGGAGGCGCTTGAATGAGACGAAGGGTCGGATGTGAAGAGTGGGAGGCGAGGGACGAATGAAACCACCCAGCTGTGGTTTGATCCATCCCGTGTGATGGCAGGACCCTCTTCTCTCACTCCATTTCTTCAACTCTCAGAGTCCCCAAAGTCTTTCCATCCGCTGGCTTCCCAGAGCAGAAGCAGTTATCCTCTGGGGACTCTCCAATTTCTGTCACCCATGAAATGATGCACACAGCACAGCCCAGTGCGAAAAGCCCCCACTTCCACCGCTTCGCACACTAACACCCACTTTTCCTTCCCCTAAATCCACAACTTAAGTACACAGAGAGGAGGCGTTTCCACCTTACTCCACTGGAATAAAAACGCGATCCCTGTTGATTTCTGCATCCAGGACTTTTGGCTCCTTGGAATTTTTATTATTTGAGGAAGACATTGTTCTGTTGGATTCTGTGTTATTTTCCTGTTGCTTCTCTGACAATTTGATTATACAAAAGTAAAAGAAAGTGATATATAATGTATAATGACCTACAGACTCACTGAATAAACTGCTGACTTCATCGTTACTGGCACATATTGATAGAAAGTTGAGTGGAAGAAAAAATAATCATAGCGGAATGAGCTTTTTACGGATAACAGCAGCCTCAAAAGGGATGTTAGGCAAAGTAGAGGTGTGTAACGCTGTATAATTTGGTAATGATCCAAGAAAATTGTTACCAAATCAGTATCGGCTCTTATTGCCGATACCGATTCTGAAGCTGATACCGATACTTTTTATTTAAGCTTATATATATATATCATCAAACTTTTGACATACAAGTGTTTTTGTGTTGTTTTTTCCCCCCTTTTAATTATTTTGTTCAAACCCATGACAGAATTTAGACAAACTTTATAGGCATCTACAAAAACTTTTAATATCACACTAACATGATTTGTGTATATTTTTGTAAAATATAGTGGAAAAAAACAGTTTTGATGGCAAATCAAAACACAATCTTATCTGAGGTCAAGTTGAGACACTATAATAGAAACATAAAATTTAATGTTGGAAACTAACAATTTTATTAGTATTTGTCCAATGCTGATACCGACTTGGTATCGATATGATCGATACTTTGGATTGATCTGTTCATACTGTGTCAAAATACTGCACTGTAAAGAACACTGACATACTTTTCAGTAGGTTGAAATTGAGAAATTGAATCTTGGATGTTCATTAACTGGCCACAATCATCAAAATAAACGGAAACAAAACCCTTAAATATCTCACTTACTTTTGGAAGTGAACTACTGATTATATTAATGCTCATCATATCGCAGATATCTATGTCCATCAGGACAGAATAAGGCAGGGAATTGATGAGCATGAGCAGAAAAGAGCAGCAAATGATGCAAAAGCTGTATTCTGTTCAACAATTTCCCTTTTTCTAAGTTGAATGCACAGGAACAAAAGAGACACATAAATATTGTAGTGATACAGGCCGAGCCTGCCTGTATTCTCAGCTGCACACTCGCGTGCACGCGGGGGTGGGTGTGTGCGTGTGTGAATATGTGCCGGAGAGGGAGGTCAGGTGGGGCAAACAGAGGATGAGTAATGTGAACGAGCGCAGATGTGAACATGGCCAGCAACAATGAATGAGTGACAGGACACATGCCACTCGATAATGAGAGGTTCACACCTGCATCTTACCCTCTCCTTTCCAACACCATAACTCCCCCCCACATACACACACACACACACACTGGCAACATCCAGTATATCGGACCTCTATCCTTGGAGCTCCAAATGAAGGTTAAAACCTTTCCCAATGACAAGTCCTCCATTCTGGCCGAGGCATGGGAATAATAACGAGACAACATGCAGCAAAGCACAGTTTGGAGCCCTGGGTTCACTGTTTTACAAGTATGGAAAGGTCAAAGTTTTAAATGTGGATAACGAGGCAGCTCAGAATGAAGTCCATTCTAAGGCTAGGATATTTTTAGAAGGTTAAAAATGGTTTAACACCCAAATTAGTTAGAAATGGGAGCAACATATTTTTGATTTATGTGTAAGTGGTGTTTTTGTTATATATATATATATATATATATATATTTTATTACATAACAGTTTGTTTTCACTGTGAAAGCTAAATGAAATGAATAGTGAAGCAAGTCAGTCAGGTCCTCATTTACTCTACCAAAATCACCTCTTCACATTTTTAACTGCAAACGGCTCCAATTTATTCCCAATTAGCAGGAACAATCCCATGTAGTCAGATCCAGAGTCGAATTTTAGTAACATACCTTCTTATTCAACACGGTTTAAATCCGATTCAATAGAACAGAAAATGTACATTGTGGTAAAATGTTAATCATCGAAGATATAAACCAGGGCTGTCCAAACTTTTTGTCCTGTTGGACAAAAATCGAGTCAAAGGGCAAAAAAACAAAGTCAGTTCAAATTGGTCCATTTATACAACACCAATTTGCAAAAAATGTGACTTTTAAAATTTGCATTAAGAAAATGTAGATCTATCAAATCTAGATCTAGCTACAGATCTTTAGATACAGTGCTGTAAAAAAGTATTTAACCCTCCAACCTCTGCCTTAGTTTTCAGTCGCACCTAAATGCTTTGGATCGTCAAACACGTTTTGAAACCAGACATAATTGAACTAATTATCTGACATTGATCATTTAATTTATTAAAAAAAAAAAAAGAAAAGCTGTTCAAGTCATGAAAAAGTAGTTGCCACCAGTTTGTTTTGGTTGTTTCCCAAGCTATTAGTTATTAAAGTATTGTAAATAAAATTACATTTATTGAGAAATTTAAAAATACAAACCCGTCTGAACATCCTTTTCTACTGTCTTGCATCGTGTTTCTGATGATTGAAGCAGAATAATCCGTATTATCGTACCATGACTTGTTTTTCATGCTTTTTTTTTTTTAAGTTCCTTTGGCTCCAAATATTATTAGTTCCTGTCTTGTTTAGGTCGTCTCCATCCCCAAGTGTCGTCTCTTTCCCCCCCTCTATCCCTCCATGATTGTCTTTATTTTCTCCACCTGCCCCCCATCAGCCAGGGTAACTAGGTTTAATATGAACGTCTCTTCCTCTGGACTTTGTCAGTCATTTTTCAGTCTGTTTTGGGTTTGTTCATGTTATGTTAAAATCTTTCAGTCGTCTGACTTTTACTTCTTACCTCATTTAACTCCTCAATCAAAACTTTTTTTTAGACAAATCTCTTCACATTACCCCCCCCCCCCCCCTCCCAAACACGTCCCGCATCTTTACATTCACTTTCCAAAATAAAACGTAAATGCGTTCGGAACAAAGGCGAGTGTGTCTCTTTGCAACGCTGTGATCAGAACTTTGCCTGACAGACATCCGGAGGGGAAAATAAAAAAGCCTGCAGCCTTTTGAGGTTCTGAAATGCTTTAAGATGAAAAAACATTTTTGGCTATGCCTTTTAATTCATTAAAACAAAAAACATTGTTCAGCATTTTTGTCTGCAAGGTTGAATCACGGCAGTGTGTGCATAAGAGAAACATAATTTTAGAGTATCATTGCAGCAATAAAATGTCTAAGTGAGAAGATAAACAAGGTTAAAGGATCCAATCCACAACTCTTAGTTTGCAGTTCCTTAAGAAGCATTCAGACCCTTTGAGCTTTTGTACATTTTTGTCACATTTCCGCTGCAGATGTTGGTGTATTTTAAACTAACACATGGAGTGTCTTATGTGAACTGTAACCAATATGGTCCATTGTTTACTATTTCTTCTCTGAAAATCTGAAACATGTAATGTGCTTTTGTATTCAGTCACTGCTTCTCGTTTAGAAGTAATAAATTTTACCTCCACATAATTTAGTCAGCATACTTTCTGATTGTATGCCGACAATAAGAAAGTATCTCTTCCTTTATTTGACAGGAAGAGATACAAGAAACGTAGATCAAGACAATCAGATGCCTTCGTCACAATGTTTGTAGCAAGTTCGCGACACTCGTCCCCATGCGGACCTTTAACCGTTGGTTTAAATGAAAAGTTAAAATCTATTTAAAATGTACTTTTATGATCCCCTTTTGATTAGAAATTGATCTGAAAGGATCTAAAATACCTTGTTAAAGTGAAAATCTTTAACGAAGACAGATCATTTTAACAAAATGATAATTTTCAAGATCAAAAAGAGATATAAAGCAATGTATTTAAAATGACCAAATCAAAACAATTACTACACTTTAAAATATAGCAATATATCCAGCTAGACATGTTGTTGGAGTCCATCCATCCATTTTCTGTACACCCTTGTCCCTTAGTGGGGTCGGGAGGTGCTGGTGCCCATCTCCAGCCGACGTTTTGGGCGAGAGGCTGGGTCACCTTGGACAAATCGCCGCTCTGTCACAGGGCTGTTGTTGGCCTACATTGGTAAAAACCAAACAGCAGAAAACTTTCACCATGCATCACCATGAATGCATCATGTGAAGCACGGTGGTGGCAGCATCAGATATTGCCAATGCAGGATAAGAGAAATGTGAATGCAGGTTTATATCAGCTATAATGTCCTTCACTTCATAATTTCAGTACGAGGAAATTCCCCATAAAATACATTGAAGTGGAAAAGATGTCCAAGGAGTAATCAACGCTTTTATGAGGTCCTGAACTTATACAGTAGATAGAGGTTGAAAAAATATTTTATGAATCATTTTCTGCGGACAAAATCATTCAATTTATTTTATTTCCCTGCATTTCCCACTCAACCTAAATATAACTTGAGCATAATTTCAATCTCTCCCTTCGAAAGGCCTTTCCCAAAGCCATTCGGTCTGATCGTCTCTCCTCCTTCCCGTTTCACTGCTTCTCTCCAGCTCAGCTTCTGACGTTCATGAAGAGACCTCAACATCCCTAAATCATCATCAGAAATGAGGAAGGAGTCCCAGGGCTAATGCAATGCAGATATGTTGTCTTTTTGTGTCGGGATATGAGAAAAGGAATTTATGTGAGGCGCTCGGCGAGTCAGAATTCATTTCTTGCTCGAGCTTTTGCCCCGCAGTCAAACGTAAACTGACTGCAGACTCAGCTGGCTGACTGAGTGAGGACACACACACATACACACACACACGCAGACGGTTTGCACACACACAAACCCGCCGTGCGCAAATACTCTCGTACACACACACGCACACCTACGTGCAAACTCCTGACACACCCGGCATATCCACGAACTCGCATCCATGCCAATAAAAAGCTCATCTCGGCGCCTCATTCCAGGTGACATCGTGGCTGACAAATGTAACCAGCGGCTGCAGTTAAAATGGACAGTTTCTCGGTAAATGTACAGTTGGGCTACGTTCATGTGACCCCTATCGGCTTTTTTTGTGATGTAAACATTGGCTGAAGATCATGATGATTATGAAAGATGTCCGTCACTAAAGCACATCACGTCACAGTCGGATCACTCTTGTCTCTAACTACTCGTCCAGACTTTCCAACAGAGATTGAATTCAATGCTACCACAATGCTACTTTTTATTAGCTTCCTTCCGTGTTGTTACGATCTTGTGACAATACTGTCTGCTCCCGTTTCTGAACAAACTTCCGCATTGGTCCACGAGCAGCTCCGTCCGTGCTGTGCGACTTCGTCAACATTCTTCTTCTATGCAGGACACGAGTCGCTTTGGGGTTGCAAATCGTTCACACAGAAGTCTGATTGCAGTCAGGTGTCGTTAGTAGTATGAATGACCACACAAAAAAGAAATCGCATTGGAATTTAGCATCAGGACCTGCTGTGTAAACGCAACATCAGAGAGAATAAAGGAACATTTTGGTGGCAACAATTTGCGTTAATCAACTTTGCCACTGACGAGTATTGTAATGTTTTTCTGATCCTTGATTATGACATATGGAGCTTCCTGAAACAACTCAAGCTCACATTAATAAAGCAGACTGAAAAAAGGACAAACCTGGCTCTCCTTGACCCCAAGATGAACGAGTTTAACAATTTTCTCAGAAAAATTCACACAAGCCTGCCACCGGAGGCAAGCTAAAAAAAAAATTCCTCAATGAACACAGATTTAGATTCTGATTTAGCAAAACGCACATTGGGATTCGGAGGGCAACCGGGAACATCAAGAGCCTACTGGCGACGGGGTCAGGCTTCAGACGGCACAGTATTCTCCGTAAGCGGGCCGAAACACATTTCGGGTGAACCTGGCTGAAAGCGGCGGCTAACCGGTCTGCGCATTTTGTTCTTAATGCGTGCGATGGAGACAGACAGAGGGACGGGGAGAGAGTGCGGGAGACGGGGAGTGATGTACTCTTATCAGTCTTGCCAGTCCTCAGCAGCAGTAGATAAACAGAAGTGTGAAGGGCAGTTGCGCTGCAGGGGGCTGATTGACATGGCTGGCGCCCAAAGAATCACACACACACACACGGATCAGCACACACACACACTTTTTGCTTTCTTCACTTGAAAAAACATCCGCAGAGGCATCGTTGCTGACTGTTAAACATTTAGTGTTGGTATAGACCAGGATGACTCAACTGACTAAGCTTCTGCTGCATATATCAGTTTTACATATTTATATGTATATGTTCATAAATATTGAATAAATTCACTGACTGAAATAATACTGAGGCGGTTTTGTTCCTGTGTTTTAATCTAAAGCAGCTTTGAGTTACCCTGACTCTACAAGACTGGATCAGATTTGTGGTGAAATCAGATGAACATTTAGAAAGTGTCAAGAAGTATTTAGTTGCCATTTCATATTTAATGGAAAAATCAGTACAGCTTCTGCCACATCAATTTATAACCAAGCAACAGGGAGACTGGCCTATTGAATCTGTGGCCTTTCTTAGTCAATGCTGTGTCTCAATTGGTCTTCATCTAGACCAGGGGTGCCCAAAGTCGATCCTGGGCCGGCATTCTGTATGTTTTGGTTCTCTCCCTGGTTTAGCACACCTGCATCAAATGATGGCTCTTTAGAAGGCCTAAGAAGAACATTAACTTGCTGAGGAGATTGTTACTACGATCCGGGAGAGAACTAAAACATGTCCGACTTTGGACACCCCTGATCTAGAGTCTCCATGGTAACTAAAGGCTGTGTGGGGTACCACTTCCATTACCATTTAGCATCTTCGCTGTGAGTCTTAGGCTATGTTTACGCAAAACTGCTGCCTGGAAACCGTCCGTTTTTTTCAGATGTTGATTGGGGAAAAAGTTACACGTTTAGACGATGTTGCCAAGACACCTTAAGGCAGCAGGACTTGCCATGCCAGGCCACTAGACGGCGATGTGATTTTTAGCTTGTCATCAAGCCTAGGCGCTCCTGAGGCTTAGCTTCCACCTTATATAGTGGATTGTAACCCGTCATTGTCTCTTATGAACGCAGTGCTCATTTAGCACATACTTTTTATCGGAAATTGTGCCAAACTAAACAGGTCAAGTAGCACAACACAATGCTATCCGCAATAGATGTTGACTGGCTACAGTGCAAGATCGTCCAGTTGGGTTCAGACACCATGGAGTGGATCGTATCAAAAAATTCATGTGAAAGATGCGCTGACTGAATGGTAGCTTCCCCACTGACCGTCTGTTCCAGGGCAGCTGTGGCTACAATGTAGCTTTTGTGAATGTGTGTATGCATGGGTGAATAACTAATTGTAGTGCGAAGTGCTTTGAAGTCCTTGAACTTGATAAAGCGCTATACAAATAGAGGACATTTAACTTTTTACCAAACCTATTCACACTCCTTTTGAGCAAGAAGCCTATCTCTAAAAGGAAATGACTCTGGAATCTTTCAAGAGATTACAAGACAACGTAAAGTGGCATTTATATATATGTATATTTTTAAATTCAGGTTACACTCTTATCGGTTGTTGGTGGAAAATACTTTTTTCAGCATTACAACTTAAAATTTCTGGACAGCATTCTGCCAAAACCTAAAGATCACTTCCATTCTGAAGAAACATGTTTGGAAAAGCAAAAGATCACTTCAAATCTAAATCTGCCAGGAGTCTGAAGAGTTTTGGTCTTTGGTCTGAATTTTGCTTGCTACAAAAAATGCTTCCATTGTCATTAAGCTCTGATCCATGTTGCATCATGAGAACTATATTGTAAATATTGAATTACTGTGTCTATATGTATTTTCCTTTTTTATACATATAGTATAATAACCTATACACCACCTTCCTGCCAGTGCAGCCCAAAAAAAAGGGGCTAATGCTAAAGGAAGAGAACTAAGAAAAAGGCTGGAATTGGACAATTCTTTTAAACTTGTGTGTTTGCATATATATATGCATATCCTTACATGTGCTACCTGCATGCACTCAGCATGCGGATCTACACTGGTTTGAAGTCTCTGAAACAGTCTTGCATGTGTGAGTTTTTAAGCGATTATCGCGCAGCATGCCCTCTGGCACCATGCAGCTCAACAGTGAAACCAATATTTTATTATTTTATTTTTTTTATGTCACCGATAACACTGGATCGTCACAGATAAGCATGCATATTAATCACACATGGACACACAATCTGAATTACTTTCTATTTCCGAGGCGCACCCACCACGCTTTTATCTCTGTATGTTCTATGCGTGCGTGGCGGCGAGCAATGCACTCTTTCAAAGACGCCCTCTTACTCTGCCACACATCCCAAGAGACAAAAGTCCCAATTTCTCCATCGTCTGCAGACACAGAGAAAGATGGAGGGTGAGGGTGGAGATGGGGGTGGGAGAGAATGGAGGTGGAAAAGAATGAGAGAGTTTAGAAAAAGAAACCCCAGATGCTATCAGCCCTGTGAGAGTCACCAGGGTCATTGTCATGTGTCAGTCAGTGTAACACAACTCGGCGTGATAAGCCGGGCCGATTGCAGCGCTCGGCCGCGATGGGTGACAGCGCGATACAGCTCTTTGCCGGCGCTCCTGACGAGACACAAAATTAACCCCCAGCGCTTTGGCGATAAACATCTAAAATGGTTTTGGGACCCCAGGGGCTAATGGGAAAAGACGGGGAGCTATCAAAATATCAAATATGCGTGACAAGCGACACAAGGACCAGGTCTGTCAAACGCTCGCCTCTCCAAGTGTGATTTAGCCCTCCGTCTCCGTCTCACCCTGGCGAGCACGACGGCTGGGGTTTGTTGCTTCTCTGCGAACATGGTGGGTTGAACAGACATTCATTTGGGCAACACGAGACAAGGGTTTGAGTTTTAATTAGGTAAATAGCTCATTGGGAGGAATCGGTTATAATCTCTTAATGAGGGTCGGCCCAGGCTAATAGCCACGGCCACTTCTCACAGCGACGAAATTCACTTGAAAACTAGTGACGGCAGATCCTATTTTCTTTTTCCTTTTTGTTGCTTAGACTCACTTTTAAAGTGAGACACATATAAGGTGTGCCTTAATGTATGTTTTTTTTTAAACTCTGTTACTTATTGGCTGAGGGGTCGGGGTATGTCCTTGGTGTAAGTTACGTGAAGGACGAGATAGAGAGCGGTGAGAGAAATCTTTGTGTGTGTGTCTCAGCAGGGTGACGTGTCAAGGTGACGAGTGTCACCGGCGTCCCTGTAGTCCGAGGGCACATCTCTCCGCCTGCTGCTTCTGATGGCAGCCTGACTGACTTACGATCAGGATTTATCATCTTGATTTATGACGAGCCTGCCTGGTCCCTCTTGCAGCCAGGATGCAGGTGTGTTGTGTCTTTGAGCTGACAGATTTAGTGGTTTGCTGGAGAGCCACAAAAACCTGCACGCATGCGTGAAGTGGAGGGAAGAAGACACAAGATTGTTAAAGAAATGTTGCACAAATGGAAATCTGAACAGAGTGGCAAGCGTTTGACTCGAGACATTTGTACCGGCTCCACCCTTTAGATGACAACAACCCTTTTCAAGTCTTGCTATAGAGTCTAATTTGGATTTGGATCTGGACTTTGACAGTGCTCTTCTTACACATGGAGATAAGTTTTAAATAAATCATTCTGTTGCAAATAGAATGGCAATTTGTCTGAACTTACTCCATACATCGATACATCAGTAGGCACCTTGGGGGTTAGGTGAATTGCCTAATGGCACTTCAACGTGTTTTATACCCGTGGGTACCTGGGTATAGGAAGCTGGAACTGAACCCACATATTTGTATTCGTAACATGTTCAAAAGTATGTACCACGTTAGTTTCCCAACACACAGTGTAAGACAACAAGTTACGTTTTGGTTCCATCTTACCAGAGAACCTTTTACTTCTTTGGTCTCTTCTCTAAGTGACTTTTGTCAAAGGGGAACTTTTACTACTTTTTTAAAAGTACATTTCTTTCTTGACTACATTTCTGATGAATGTTGTCCTTCTCCAGCCTGTCAGTGGATCTAGACGAACACGTCTTGGGAGGCTTGCAGTTGTACCATACTCTTTCTATTTCCAGCCAATGAATGAAGAGTGCTCCACTTTTGACCCTTTAGGCTAATACAGATGCAGCCTGTGCTAAGACTCGCCAATGTTTGTATTTTTCTTCAAATTGCAAAGTTTTCATCTTGACACCCTTTTTAATGTTAGAGTCCTGTTTTATCGAGTCAGTTTTAACATTTTCTTTTATCTGCTGGTTTGAGTCCCTCCTTGTGAAAAATCGGCACAGACTAAACGGCATAGTAAAGACGTGGAGCAAAACCGTAGGGATAAGTCATACAGACTCTACACAACTAGACACAAAAGGAAGACTAAAGCTAACTTTCTGACTCATATCACCTGTAATAACAGGTTGCTGCTCACAGATGCATGGAGACAAAGGGTAATGCAAAGCAATACAAATGTTCATTTGCCCCTGTTAGTGCCAGCCTCACTATGTTTGTATTCTGGTTGTGTCATGAATGTCGCAGTTATTTCTGCAAATTGTATTTGCGCTTGTTCTTTGGTGGCTGCAAAACAAATGGCCCCTTAAGGACGATAAAGTTTATCTTGATTTTGATCCTGAAGGTGAACAGAGCATAAATATGAAAAGGTTTAAGGTGTTTGAATAGCTTGCCAGGGATTGTGAGTCCTCCAGCCAAGTAATTGTATAATTTAAAGAGCTGCTATAACAGCACAAGCTTGTCTTATGAAATATAAAAAGAAGGGGAAAAAAAGTGAGAGCAAGTGCGTTCCTTCTCAGCAACTAGGAGGTGGTGCTTCTTTTTTTTTTGCAGAGTGGCATCCTGTGTGAATTTATGTCTAATTGAATGTGAAGCAAGGTGTTACAGTTAGTGCAAAATGATGCTGTAGTGTTTCCCCTGACAAAAGCGTGTTGCAAGGCCGAACACTTTAATTGAAATGACTTATTAAAACGGTCGAAACCGACAGAAGGCACTGTGCACGACACCAAAGTGCGCTATTAGTCGTTTCTCCCTCGTATTTTTCGCTGTAACAGCTGAGTGGAGTCCCGACTACTAAATGCCAGGCGCAGGGACATGGGGGCTATTTAGTAAACATCTTTCAGTTCCACTCCAGCCATCCGGCCGAGCCGAGAGTTCGCCCCTGAGCTTCCCCCTTCAATGTTGAGATGCAGGGAAACAGGCCATCTACAGGCCCAGGGGATGGAGGGATGAGAGAGAAGAAGAAGAAGAGGAGGAGGAGAAGCGGGGGAAGAGACAAAGAGGAGGAGGGCACTGGAACACATCCACAGATTAACCCTCATGGAGGAGATGGAAAATAGAGCGGAACTGAACCAACGTGTGTGTGTGCGCGTGTTTGTGTGTGTATATACAGACAAGGAGAGAATAAACAGTGACATTTAAGGTGTGTCTGGGCACCATAAAACAGGGATGATCACTTAGCGTCTCTGCTCTGCTGTGAACATCAACATTAAGGAAATGACGATGCTAAACCCTTAGATTCCTTCATTCTCTTCATCTCCACACCATCTTCCCTTCCAACTTCCACAACTTCCAAACGTGAGATGTGTTGTCATGTCAAAGCCATCTACTGAATTTTTCTACAGCTCTTCTTGAATCTATTCCTTACCAGGTAAAGCTAACACAAGGTACCTTGCAAGACTAAAACTTAAACCAGAGCTGAAACAACGTAGTTACGTTTGACCGTAGGGATTAACACATAATTGGGGGGTTGATGGCGTTCACTCATGCAATGGATGGGAGTATTGCGAAAGTGATTGGATAGGACGCTGTCCAGTGACAGATGAGGTTGATTTGTGGTTGTTGGGCACACACTGCGTGATCACATGATCAGATCTCCCAGCAGAGATTCGGTACAGAAGACCAAAGTAACGCCACGTGGGATTTGCGGTGGAGTAGACCTGGAGTTATGAATTAGGCTTTACACTTCCTTCACCAGACAAGGTCAGATGTTGACGGCAACCAGATGTGTTTGCGACACAGACATCAGTTTGAAGAGATGCACCGCAGAGCTTTAGTATTGCAAGATCTTGCGCCTCAGGATTAAGTTGTACCCCTAAACCTTTGTGCTTGTAACTCTTTTTAGAATTTCATGCAGTTTGATGCTTTGTTTGTCTGTGGTTATCCCATGATACTGTGGGTTTCTCATCAAGGCCGTCACCTAGTCTCATATGTTGGGCTCATTTTGTCTCCCATGTAGGATAAATCCACCAAACTCACTTACTCAACTCAAGATTAAGACTGTTTCCATGTTCAGAAGCGACTTCACTTTTTAATATTCCAAGGAAGACTAAAGTTCACCTCTTTTGTCTCTAATAGGCGGTTATATGATCGTGCTGCCATCATCTTCAGATGAGGTAATTTTATTGCATAAGAGTTCATTCATCCTCACAGAGCCACATCGGAGCGCAGCGATTGTTTACTTGCGTTTGATGTTATGCCTTTAGCTCGTTTGCCTATCACATGTTCCCCCTACTGCGGCGAAAGCTGCCATCCGTGTTCACGTGCGCGCGTGTTTACACGAATGCGCGCATGGCGTATCAGCAGTTGTGGCAACAGAGAGCGGCGTAAAGATCCAGATACACAGTCGGATCCACAGGGGAATAGCTGTGAGTGAGTGCTGTTGGTTTGTTTGACGGGGACCTCTTACCCTTGTCTCTCACACCTTAGATAGAGAGAGACAAATACACCGGGATGGCAGATAGAGGCTGATAGCAGACAGCTGAAAGGGAGAGAGCAGAGAGAGAAAACATAAAGATAGTCCATGAGGTGCTGAAGACGGCCCAGGGAGTGGGAGCCTTAGAATAAAGGAGCGGGAGCAAAAGAGGGGCCACAATGAAAAGAGTCTGGGAGAGAAGGAGAGAATTAAGTGAGGAGAAGGGTAAGAGAGAGAGAGTGAGAGTGGGCGGAGGGGAAGCGAGAGATAAGGAAGGAGAGAAAGACTGGCACTGCACCGGGTAGTAGAGGGTTTATTATTCTCTGTAGCACTCAATCAAACGCCGGCCCTCTGAACAGAGAGCAATGCTGGCAAAACATCCTGGGGGCTTTCTCTCTGTGTCTTTCTTTCTCTCTTTCGTTCCTTCTCTGGCCTCTTCGTCTCCCCCCCACCACCTTCCTCCCTGCTTTCCGTGTCTTTTTTTCCTGCGGTGTATGAGTGCTATCCATCTGTCAGCTGTCACTGCCAGTGAGAGATATGCAAAGCTGTCACTTCACGTCAGCTCGGGTTTGGGAGGGTCTTTTTTTATTTATTTTTTGTTGCAGCTGCCGCTCTGCACATACTTTCCCTACGGCAGCACTGGTGTGCTGCTATCACGCTAAAACACACATACACACACGCGCTGACATTAGACCCTTTCACTATCGCAGTGATGCTCGTCTTCAGTTATAAAGTTTTTTTTATCGTACTACACGGACTTACCACTGACCGAAAGTAAAAGATTTTTGTGAAAAGACTTCTGCAAAAAAAAGTAAACGCACACATCTTTCCGTTTCTGAAAGACGGCGCGCAATAATGTCCTCTTTCAAAAGGTATGAAAACCTCAATCGAAACTACAGTGACCTTTAAAAGAACCGATAATTAAAAAATTCACTTTGAAGTAGAGCTGTGCTTAACAGTACGTCATGTGATCCTTCCCATTTCTGGGAAAATCTTTTTAATTTAGCTCTAGAATATCCTCATTTCCAAGCTTAGAGCTGAGAAGAAAGAGCGTGTCCGTCTTGTCGTCCAATGGGTTGAGGGTAGACAGAGTCTTGCGTCGTTCCCAGCTTTTCGCCGAATCCAGCTCAGTCAGAACAACAACTTTCTTATTCCCAACTCATCACAATTTGATGAGTTTATTTTAGCCTGCCCAAGACTGCAAGTGGATTTTTTCTTCTGTTTTCTATCTGGAAAGATTTTTTTTTCTTGCCTGTTGCAAACTTAACCTCAAACAGTATTCAAATGGAGACTCAAGGGTGTGGGGGATCTTGGGTTGAAAAGTCTGGAGACTTTGTTTCAGGAGAACAATGCTCATTTTATTAAAAGGTACAACATTTGTCTGGATTAGAAGATGATGATTTGGGGGATTCCGAGGGATCTTTGCGAAGCGGTGCTGTCTCCTCTGTTGTTTGCTAGTGCTTTGAGTGGTTGCTTAACTTCTGCCCTGGATTTACGACACAGATTGATCTACTCGGGATCAAACACACTTAAGTCTAGCAAATGGGAGTACTTTTCGTGTGTTTTTTTTTTTGTGTTAGGCCACAGTCGTACCCTCTAGTTTCAAACATAGGATCGGAGAGAGGAGAAAAATCGTTGCGCTTAATTTGTTATTATTATATTCAACAAAGGAATCAAGGTTCTCACTTGAAGAGGCGTCCATTAAAACTTTAAGAGTAACATTTGATTGGGGGAATCAGACTGGAGGGTTTTTTTGTTGCAGGTTTTTCTTTTCCAGCTTCAACCTGAACACCTGGTTAGGCATTTTGGGTTTTTTTTCTACGCAATCTATGTAATGCAAACAGCTATGGTCTTTGAAAATGCTAGGCAAATTGCCGTGGCAGTAATTTACACTAATGTGCTTTAAGTTGGCTTTCAATTTATGTGTAATGTCTCATTTAAATAATAGCAGAAAGAAGGTTATTGCTCAAAGAAGCTGATCTAGAAGTAGTTCGAATTGTATCGAATGTATTTTTCAGGATTTCAAGCAAAGGTGATCTTGGGTGGATTCATAGTGTGAGGCACAAATGCAGTAAGATATAAAACATAACCACTTGAAAAATCCTTGTGGAACAGAAATGATCAACTGTGTCATCACAAACAAACGTTTTAAAAATACCCATCTAATGAAAACATATTCTTTCTCAACATAATTTCTAAAGCGCAGTGGCGGTAGCATGCTGTGGGACTTTGTTGTTTCTAGTGCTACTGGAGCGCTGCAAAAAAACGGATTGAATATTAGTCCTCACCAGGAAACCAAACTATTTAAGTTAGCTTAAAGATTTGGTCAGGACGGGCGGTCAAACGTCCATGCAGAATTATCTCAAGTTTTCTGAAGGTATTTTTTTGCTCACCAAAACTGTTGTTCCGCAATTTTGTAAGTCCACGAGATGTTACCGAGGCTTTATGCTCATGCAGCAAAAACACTCATGAAAGACGACAAAGAACCGACAAAGTGTTTTTCTAGTCTCTGTGCCATTTAAATCTTTTGTTCATAACTTTATTCCTAGTTATATTAGTCTTGATTTCTTTGTATATGTGGATTACATAGGTTAATGCCAACATCTGGTGTGAATGTACTCTATACGGAAAACAATGTATACTTAAAGAAAAAAAATGTGTTTTCGATACCATATATTTCGGACTTTAAGTCCCATTTATTTAGAAATGGTCAAACGTGATGGGACCTCATCGCTGTTGCTGAAAGGCTCCAGTGACTCGCTGTGTTCAGTTTCTTGCTTCTTAAACATATCAAAACTGTCTGCGTTAGCCTGGAAGTCTGCTGGCGGTTTCTGCCTCACCGATGTCCGTGCTCTAAGTCGCGGTGGTCAGGAACGACTCTGCTGTGCCAGTAGACATAGTTTTGAACTTCGGCGATCGAAGCAGTCCTCAATAACTTCAAACCTGTGCTACCTCATTCTTGTCTTTTAAAATATAACCAAAGCTATCCGTCATCTGCATGAGCTCACCAATGAGGAGTTGGCACGTAAACGTCTGATTGGAACGGTCTGTGACGAATCTGTGTTTATTACCACAGAACATGTTTCTTTTCAAGGAGTGAAGCGGCCGTGCGCTTGAACTGAGTGCGTGGAACTTGTGCTATTTTTTTCCCCCACATGTTACACGTGATTTATGTATGTGTATGAATGGTGTTAGTTATGGTAAAACAACAAGACCGTGGTGCCAAACTCGAAGGAGGTTCAAAAGGAGGGATGGGTTTGTGCTGGATGTGTGTGTAGAAGGAGCAATTACAGAAATTAATTGTAGACCTCTGCTGACAAGGCTCAGGAAGAAGACGTGAAGGGTACGCATGTGCGCTCTATGACAACAAGAGAAAAGGGGATGAGTGTGGCTTCCTTCCATTTGTATATGTTGACAAGATTGCCGGGTTTTTGTGCCTATTGTGCCACTCCTGCCATTCCAGCGCCAATTGTGTTGGGGTTTTGGGGGGCTCGTTATTAGAGGGTGACAGTTTCTGGGCGGAAACAAACACGACTCCGACGATTAACACCGTGTCACTGTGTCAGCTCGTACTGTAATCCTGATATTCTGTCTATCGCACATGTGTGTGCACAAAGAAGACGGGAAGGGGAGGTGAGAAAAAGGGGGCAGCGAGAACATCACAGGGATGCGGAGGGAGAGGAGAGAAGGCACAGCCGAGAGATCCCGTGAGAGACGGATAAAGCCGTGTCGTTCATCGAGGACACGGCGAAACGTGGCGCCGCGCCGTAGTGCGACGTTAACATTCCTCCCCAACCTCGGGGTTGCTCCGCGGGGAAGAGCGAGGCCTACTGGGGGGATCTGTTTAGCCGATCAGACGTGCCAACGCTCCTGCCAGGCTAAGGAACCCGACTGGTGTGATACAATGGGAGAACGAGGCATGACAGACTGGTGTGAATAAAAGGATCCTGCTGAGTGGAACAGTATTATGTGGCTAAAAAAACCCGAATAAAAGGTCAAAGCAGTATAACGCCGAAAGGATCTCTGGCTTAAATTACAGCAGCAAACCTGGGAGAATATGCTGTCACGAGTTAATACAGATAAGCAAAGAAAGGCATCCAGTTTACAGCGCGCTGTAGGATCGTATTGGTATGTGGGAGAACACCCCTAACTACAGTAGAGAGCATGACATGTAGCCTCAGGCTAAAACCTTACACTTGTCTTCACAACATTTAAAGGAAGAATCGCTACCCTTTTTCTCAGCAACATGTTTTGACAGCTTTAGTTCCTCTTCTGCAAAATGAAGAGTTTACATGGAAAATGCATGATATGATGGAAAAAAAATGTTTAAAACTTATAAAAACCGGTATATTTGAAAGTACAAGCTGCCTACAGCAGTTGTAGTACACAAATGGCGCCGGAGCTACTAAGGATATCTGTATCTTGAGCACAAGCACAATAACAGCTACATTTCTTAAGTGCTGGGTCAAATCTCGTTGGAAGTAGCAGTGTACTGGCGGTTTCGGCTCAAAGATTCTGACCCATTATATACAGTTTGAGAAGAGACTTTTTCATAGGCCGCCATTTTGAAATGAGCTTCACTGAAACCAGAAATGGTCAAAGGATGCTTGACATTCATGTTCATGTCGTTGTTTCTTTTTTAGTGACTATA
Organism: Phalloptychus januarius; assembly: GCA_902982915.1. Classification (NCBI taxonomy): domain Eukaryota; kingdom Metazoa; phylum Chordata; class Actinopteri; order Cyprinodontiformes; family Poeciliidae; genus Phalloptychus; species Phalloptychus januarius. Next base: position 12,846,080 of record CADWAE010000481.1, read on the forward strand.
TGTTACAGTTTGAGGTTGTCTACTTATGATTACAAAAGTTTTATTTCTGTTAATTTGATCATTTTTAACACTGGAAAAATTACTCAAAGTTTGCTAAATCATGGCTATGGCTTTAAACATAAATATGATGAGTCAGAAATAATGTTGGCTTATATGTAGATGTAGATGCATGTCACATTCTTTTGTAAATCCAAAGGTCACCCACTTTTTTTATTTTTGGAGGGAATTTGTAACTTTGATCCAAAAAAACACAGCAACTTCTGGTGACTCGCTGCATCGTTGCACCATCAGACTGACTTTAAGCAATCTTGTGAGAACCATGTGAGACCATTTCCACTCTCTGTCTGTATTGTTTTTGTTTTATCTGGCTTAGATGGCCAAATTTATTTGGGCAAGTGAAAAGATCTGTTTCATATTTGGTGAAGAACAGTTCTTTGTGTGGCCTTTCCCCACATGAACAAGAGACAATGCTGCAGGACGAAAGGCGTCACAAAGGGCTGCTAACCCAGCCACCAGGGGAAATCAGAAAGCAGCTATCAGTCAATCAAAGGATTTTCTTGTACATTTTATTCTTGTAAGTTTCATTTGATACGAAATTGGATTGGCCAAACAAGACGGAGATCTTTTAGGATGTAGAGAGTGCTACAGTGGAAACAAATTATGTAGATAAGAGTATATGACGCAATATGTAGCAGTGCACAGCATTAGCGACAGTTTGTGGCAGAAAGCTGAACAGCACTTTGGTGGTTTAGCTTTGGATTTTGTGGTGCTGAGGGCAGCAGAGGTTATTCCACTGTATCACAAAGTACTGATAAACTGCTGTAAGCTTCATCTGATGAAAGATATGAACTTCAGATCAGAAGGTATCTTAGTCCGGTAGAATCGGTTGGATCAGGGACCAAAATTGCAACATGTGCTATGTTTTCAGCTGTTGCAGCTTGTTTTCCCATTGCACTCTGTCGAACTAACCTATTCCCCTCCTCGCCAGGGGTGGCACTGTCACCAAGAACCACGGAAGGAACCAACTTCGAAACATTTAAAGGAAATATTGAGCGAAAAAGCTTCCTCCTTCACAAAATGTAAACAAAAATGCAACGGTGTAAGATTTTTAGTCTGTAGGTTTTCTCTTATGTCCAAAAAAAAATGCAATTTCTTCCACCAGCGAGTTTGGTTTGGTTGTACATACCCAGAATGCCCTGGGTTATAGTCAACTTCCTGCTTTTGGAGTGGTCTCTGGTCCGCTTGACGTTCATTTTATGGTTCGATTGCACATTCAAACCATAAAACAGACCAACTAATTGAGAAAAACTACAGTTTGATTGAAGCGGATTAACCAGGGTTGGTACGAATGCACCACTAGTTTCCCTTAAGGCACAGGTATGACTTTCCTGCTTGTTCTGGAACTCAGGGTCTCATATTCTTTGTTCTTAACAGCTTGTTGTAAAGTTATATTCCTAATTAATAGAACATGCTGTGTTTTAATGTGATCGTGAGGTTAAGCATTTCTGTGTTGCCAGATTCTGAATTGGCTCCTTATTCCATTGCAGTCAAACGTCTGCATGTAAACTGTTTTTCCCACAAAAGTTTCTAAAGACGTTCTCTTTCCCTTGCTTGCAACAACCATCAGTGACACTTGTGACACTTCCTTGTCTTAATAACAAAGTTAAAAGTGCTCCCCCCAATACACATTTGTATTTGGATGAACTTGAGAAAGCACAAACATTGAAGAATGTTTGACAAGATGGAGTCAGTTTGATAGTCAGGTACGACTTGATCTGTAGAAGAAATATACAAAAAAATACAAACCATTTTGATACGACTCATTTGAGAAGCAGCAGAAAGGTTGTTGTGGCTTTGGACTTAGTAGCCCTGCAAAGAAAAGGTGAAAGTGAGGCCTTTTTACCTACAGGGAGCTGCTTTTTTTTCCCTTCTTTTTTTAAAATCAGATTGAAACTCAGCAGCACTCCATCCGCAACTCCAACGCCACTGCGGGCAGATTGGCTTCACCTTCACACTCTCAATCGGCTCTTTTATCGTCGAGGTTTCCGCATTAACATACACGCCCGCGATACAAAATAGATGGCAGGAACTTGCAGATGGGCACGTTCGTGTGTGGGTAAACACAAAACACACGCGCTCACGCACTCTATCCCCTCCTCCAGCACCTCTCAAACACATTATTGGCAGCAGTTCAGTGACGGCTGTGCGACTGCCAGTACTGCGGATCTGCTCCTGGAGCGAGCGCTCCCCATCAGCGCTGGCTTGATTACCCTGATGTATGCACACCCAGACACTTGACAATCTCTCAGCATTTACATATGCAGCCTCAGCACTCCACACTACTTCTGATGCGCGCGTGCGAGGGGAGTGTTTGCGAGGTTTGCCGTGCGCGGCGCGCTAGTGTTTTCGCGCGGCGAGCGAGCAGGAGAAGACGACGAGGAGGAAGGAGGGGAGAAATGGCAGCCCTCGCTCGCTAAACGTAAAACAAACAAACTTTAATCCGACGTGGAGTCCCAGCTCTTCAAAGCCGAGACGGAAGTAAAGAAAAGGAGAGAGAGAGCCGACGCCCCACCTGAGGGTGCGCAATGCTAGTAAACACACAAACAGAGCGTTTACCAGCCGGCCCATTACTCACTCTTGTGTCAAACTCGTAGCACTCGTAGCTAACTAACGCGCACACTTCTGGGGATAGAATCCCTCACAAAAGCGCACGCTTGACTGATGTTTTTCTTTTCAAATGAAAAATCATCACACAAACAACACCACGTCTTCCCCCCGCAAAAAAACACAGAATCAAACCAGGGGTTTTGAGGATTTGGGGGGTGTGGGGGGCCCTGCCTCTTGTTCTGTCTTTCTTTCCATCTCTGTCAGCGTGAAGTGTGGATGAGAGGCAGGAGCGGAGGGAGAGAATCAGAGAGACGAGGTCTGGGGAGTTGCACTGTGTCGATCCTTTTTGGCTGATGCTTCACAGGGCTCGGCTGATCATCATTAAAACGCGCACAACTTGACATGTTTATTTAATGGCTGCTCCCGGCGAAGACGGCAAGCTGCTGCTATCTCTCACTGTCACATGTTGATCTACCCCTGTGCCATGTGGTACTCCGAGAGGGTATGTATGCGTGCGTGTGTGTGTCTGCGTGTTGGCATTATTCTTTATGTGCCTTTACTCTCCTGGCTGCGTGAAAAGCTTTCAAGTTTTCGTATCACGGTATCAATCTGGTGCTCTTTTCTGAACGAGAGGGGCAAGCCCCTGAGTGTTTGAAATATGTGGTCTGGAATGGCTTGTTGTTCATAACACTGTAATATTAATATTTACAGACGCTGAACATACAATCCAGATTTGCAGACTTTGGAAAATCTCTGGCCTAAACAGTCGTGCCTTTTGCTAAGCATCAACTCCACACCCAAGCACTCTTCGTGTCTACAGTTACAGACAACTTCTGTAAATACCTTTGGTAGCTTTCAATTACTGAGCGCGAACAATCCAGGAATTGTGATCTGACATGAATTTGCTTAAGAAATAATTTGTGCTCCGCAGTTGAGACGCCACTGATTTCCTGCTCCCGTTTGTAGTTTGGTTATATTAAGGGAACATTCTTAACGAAGGCCAACAAAGAAAAGAAACATGGATTTGGGAATACCTTAAGAGAAGTCGATACAGTTTCAAAAAGGGAAAGAATGCCATCCTGAATTTGACAAAATGGCACTGAGATGGTGACAGCAGAGGTTTTTACTGTTACTTAGCAACACTAACAAAGTGACAGATGTTCACAAGTCAGATTTTCCATATCCGTGTCACCTCTCCAGCATTTGGGGTGCAAGTCAGAGTCAAGTCTCTAATGACTGAAATAAACATTTTCTCATCAGATCTATAAAAATCTAGATCTAACCTGGCGTCTTAAGGCCTAAATCATCAAATCGTTAACCATCAGCATCGTCAACCGTCTTCTCATCTTTTGATATTTACTTTACTATCCAAAAACAGTTGAAGGTCAACCTATAATATCTTGAAAATCAATCAAATATAATATTTGGGTTAAGAAATTTTAAGAAGTGCCCTTGCATTGTCGCAGCTAGCTTAGCAGAAAGCTAGCTTAGCAGAAGGCTAGCTTAGCAGAAGGCTAGCTTAGCAGAAGGCTAGCTTGTCAGAGTGGAGTTTATGTTTGTTTCCCAATTGATCCAAAGACATTTAGTATATCTTACAGTTGGAGAGACATTTATTTGACCATGTGCTGCTTTTATAGCATTTTCTTTAATATTTGAATGGATATTGTAAGGTTTGATGGCATTTTAAGTTACTTTTAGCTGCAGTACATTTGAAGGCTTTTATTTTGAAGAACCATTATGGTGTCCGTGACTAACTTCCTGTTCGGTAATTTCCTGTTTTTCCTGGAGCTGCAGCAAGCATGACTGAATGTTATTTTGTCTTCAGCATTTAATCTTTTGCCACCCACGAAGAAACTCAGTTGAAGCAATGCTGTAAGTTACATTTTATGATAAGATACATAATGCTTAAGACGTATCTGACATAACTTTGCCAGTCTGCAGCTGATATCAGATTTATTTTCACTCTTTATTACGTGAAATAAAAACTGTTTAGACTCGAGTCTCAGACCAGGAGTTCAAGTCAAGTGAAAGTTTCACACTTTTAGGGAATAAATCAGTCGAGTCTGAAGTGTTTAATTATTGGAACTTTAAAGCAATTTCAGTCTCAAACTCAAGTCGAACGTTTCAACCAAGTTATATTTTCTCTTTGCTTATTACAAGAATGTGTGTTTTACTTTCAGAGGAAAAACAAGATTAGAGTTTTCTTGAACTGAAATAGAAGGTTGTATTGGCATCTGACGACTTTATAGTTTTATCACTTATCTTACCCAGGATAAAATATATTTTCTACTTAGCAACATTTGAAGTCAGTATATTACGCTGACTAGTAATATTTGTATTTTACACATATTTTTGATAAAGTAAGTTGTTTTCTATAATTTTATCATTTTCTTTGTGCTTTTAGTGACAAATCCAAAAAAAATAATTTTTGCAAGCATTTTTGGAAAATGTAAAATTTTTTTGGAATCACAGGTGATTTCCATGGAGCAACATCCTTTCATTCTTCCATCAATCAATTTTCCAAACTCCCTTTGTTCTTCAGGGCTGTGGGGTCTGGAGTCGATCCCAGCTGTCATAAGCTTTTTTGTAATGTTTCTTGGCACTCTGGCCTCTTTTATTCTGATCCCAAAGAAGAAACGATAAATGGTTTGCTCTAAAGAATGTGAAACAACACATCTGTGATCACCACAGTCAGTTGACACATTTTCCACAATAAATATACATCAGGTTTTTACCTTTTGTTAATTTTCTTTTTCTTGCTGTAATGGTGCCCTGGGCGGGCCCCTCTTTCTGAGTTCCAACAAAATTCTTAGGAGGTCCTAATGCCAAATAAACACTGAAAATCTCTGTGAAGTACAGATTAATCCAGTACAGGTTTGTAAGCATTTAGGATTTTGAACAAGAGATTATGAAATGCAGTCAGGACTTGTTAAAAACAGCAATTCCTTTGTGGAATTGTTGTCAAATGCTGCAATGCGGACGCTTTCTTTGGCAAGCTGCGACGTGAAGTAACATTTTTGTAATTTTCTTCCTTTGTAAACCAATTAATTGGATATGCAAACGAAGCAATAGGAAACTTTTCTCAGACACAACTACAAAAGAGTCAACTGGTTGTGTAGTGGTTATAAAACTAAGCTGCAGTGATTGGAAGATCTAGTGATCTGCGATCGATTGTTTTGGGCTTTCAAGTTCAGTACTGCAGATCGATATAGTAAAGAGTTGCCTAAGTTTAATTGATCTTAAAATGTATTTTCTTTAATGTTAATTGTCCGGTTGTGTTTGTGTATAATTCTCGAAGAGTTCAACCTCCTTAGATATTAAGTTTTGAGAGTTTGTTTATCATTCATGCATCGATTGGTTTTGTCTGAGTGGGTGAAGAGGAACGCGGTGTTTCTGCTCTCCATTATAAAAGTTGAAACATTGTATCCACATAGTTTCATTATTCCCCTTCACAGGTAACGTTTTTATTTATAAAGTGTTACTTTAAAGATGTGTTTTAAGTTTATTATGTTTGTTTAGTCGACAGGGAGCGTTTGTGTTAGCCGCTGTAGCTATAACACTCGCTTTAGCTTTTTAACTAGCTGCATCCTGTGTGTTTGTTATACTGTGTGGAATGTTTGTTGAAGTGTAATGTTTGAAATATTATTATGAAAGTGGAGACGACAGTTGAAACATTGTATCCACATAGTTTCATTATTCCCCTTCACAGGGGCGTAACAGTTGGACCATTCGCAATCTTGTGTTGTGTGATCCATGTCAGTAACTACTCATGTTTTTATTTCTGTTGTATACCAGTTTCACAAAGTGCACAATATTCAAAAACAAACTAATCCAACACATAAGTTTTCATAAGCTTATGAAAGCTTCATCATGTGGTGAATTTTACCAAGAATTCACCACATGATACAATGCCAAACCCAAAAGCTTTCACCTAAGGCTCTGCGGCCTCAGTTGACACGCTAAATGTCAAAGTTCCTGACGGTAAAAATGACACACAGAATGAATTAGTACGGTTTGTTTGGAAGAACAGCAGGGAGAATGTAGTAGCTTTATGAAGTCACATTTGTATGATCCAGGTCATCGTTCTTTACCGGGAAAAATCAGAGTGTTTGGCCACAATGAACAGAACCATGTTTGCTGAAACCCAAACGCCACATTTCATCACATACGCCACACCAGCGGTCATTCATAGTGGTGGAGAGGAGGTGATGTGGGTTTTCTTTGGAAACACAAGACCCGGGCTCCTTCCTGTCACTAATTTGACCACAAACTCCTGAAGCATTCCAAGCTAAATGTGAGGCCACCTCATTTGACTGGAGTTTTTCCTGAAACTGGGTCATGGAAGCAATGAAGAAGTCTTCAAGAAGAGGCGATCACAATTCCTTCACAGCAATATTAGAGATTGCTAAAAAGAACTACTTAGGCAAGGAACTGAATTAAGTGTGTGCAAGTTTTGTACACAGAGCAGCTCTACCATTTTGACCTCATCGCTTTTTAAAGATGGCATGCTGGAATCTGTAGCAGTTGAAGTTGGATCTTAAACATGTTTAGAACCAAGAAAGGAAAATAGATTATTATGGCCTGTTCAAGCCTAGATGGAGTTTAGTTGCTCAAATGGCAAAACACCACTCTTAAAGTCTTTGCTAGTACTTATCCTCTAAATAGAAGGTTGCTAAAGACTTAAGCAAGTTTAAAGCTACTTTGCTTATAAAGAAGTAAATGCTTGAACTACTGCCTCTATCTGTTTGGCACGGATGGGTAGGTTATATTTTCCACAACAGGGATTTACATTTTTCAGATTCACCACAGGTGAATAAGGCAGCGGCATTTCCCTACAATATCTGATCGCACATTGATGGGCGAACGTTCGGATTATACCAGTTCATATTGATTCCGTCTTTTCAGTGCTCTGCAATGCACAGAAGAACAAAGCTGAACATTTTGGCCTTAAAATTCAATTTGTGCATATCACATTAAAACAGGGTACACTATAATAGGCCAAACATGAGCTGAAGCGCATGTGTATTCATTGGGGGATTTCCTGCAGAATTAGAAACCGGCTACAAAGAATAAATGCTCGTAACCACTCGTCAGGTATGTCATCACTAAACATGGTTTAACCTATTTGCTCCAGTGAAACAAAAAGTAAAGAGCGCAAATGCTAATTCAGGGCAAAGTAAGGCTGCTGGGTGAAGCAACAAAGACAAAGGAGGAGTGAAAGAAGAGGGGATCAGAAGTGTAGAACAGAGCACGAGTGAGTGAGAGACTGCAGGGTGGATTAAGGCGACATACTTCCTTTTTTGTTTGTTTGCGTGTGTAAATGCAGTTTTGATGAAATATTAACGGCGCCTTCCAAAATGCCTTGTAAAGGATCCTCTGCATTTGACTCCTCCATCTGTAGCACCTCAGGTAGGCATTTAGTATGCTGTCATCAGGGAACCGGCAGCCCCCCTCCATGTGCTGAGCTGTCAGCGCAAATCCGCCAGCAACCCCCCCACCGCCCTCCACCGCACCCCACCTTCCACTGCTGCCCGCCCCCTTTTCCTCCACCCCGCGACACACCTTTACCACCACAGCCTGAGCGCTCGCAGCCCCACCCCGCCCGACGAGGGCCAGCCAACTCTCGCTCTGCACAACTTTCTCCACAACATTCGATATACTTCAGCGATAACCGGCATGAAAGAAAACAAAGACGGTGAGTGACGGGATTCATTTAGACATTTACTTCTCATCATCCCTCCCCACCCGCCTGACGAAAATCTCCTTTTCTTCTCACAAAATAAACGGCGACATGCTCTCTTCTGAGGAGGATCGGGTTGACGAGGTGCTTGCTGATATTGATTGGACTTCAGGGCGCCGCGTGAGTGGCAGCTGCCAAGGAGTCGAGGGCTGGCCGGGCAGTAGGGAGGCTCTCATCCCATCGGTGCCTCCACCTAAGTATCGTCTTAGAGCTGTTACCAGATACACCAGCAGTCCCTCACTTCCCTTCACTCCTGCTAATTCTGTGACTGATGGAGGTTAAATTATCGGAGTTACTAACAATCAAGAATCTTGCCTGTGGTTTGGCAACGAGAACCCGGTGTCACGGCAAAGGGAGCAGAATTGGGATAAAATGGAAGATTGAGATTTTCAGTGGCGATGGTGGATTACAATTACAACTTCTCTGATTGTAATTACAAAGGTGATGCATCCCACGGTGTCATCGCGAATGGTCAGCCAGACACCCCCCAAAGGCGTTCGTGTCACAGGGATCGGCTAATTATAGTTGTTACAGTACGTGCTTGGGGAGGGGTGGCTGAGCACGCTGGGCCTCATAATAGACTTCATTTATAACGTGGACATCCACATCTCAATCTTGTGACTTGAGGCTGAGGGGCAAGAGCGAGGAATGCTCACAGTTAGCATAGCGCCTTGCAGAGGCATGCATCCCTTTTGAACTTTTTGATGTTCTGTCCTGTTATAACCCAAAACTTCAATTCATTTTATGTGACACATCAACATCAAGTCAGACAAACATTTAGATTGTGACACTGTTTGTTAAACTACTTCATGCTGCAGTTGCATCTACTATTTTTTTGGGCAGATTTGTTTGCTAATTAGCTCAAGTGCTGTCAAATTTGAAGAAAAACCTACTCGGACGGCACTTTTCAAGTCTTAACAAATGTCTAGGCTTCTGATAGGCCCTTCAAACACATGAATGTGCTTTAATCTTGTCAATTCTAACATAATTTTGGCTGTATGTTTGGTGTCATTCTGCTGCTGAAAGGCAAAACTCTTCATGAACTCTGCACTAGCTTCCCCATGCTTCCGTATTTAAAAAAAAAAAATCCCACATTGTGATGCTGCCACGACCATCACAACACAGAGAAGGGCAGAGCTGCTGCTTAAGACTACAAACACGCCATCTCTGTAGTTCTAACTATGGCCAACACTCAGTTAAAACAAAGGGGTGAGGAGAATGTCTGAACTACAAACATGGCAGAACACTCAGTGACTACAGAAGAGGACTAAGCTGGCATTTAGAACTACAAACATGGCGGAACACTCAGTGACTACAGAGGACGACTAAGCTGGCATTTAGAACTACTTGCTGTTTTGGCCAATATGAAGCTAGTTTAACAAAACCACTGTTACACTTGGGTTAGTGTGGCAATTTATAATGAAGCTTACTGAAAATTTCAAAATAAAAGCCTTGACCATTTTTACATCAGGTAATTAGCATTTAGCATAATTAGCATTTCACTGCCCCCCACTAGTGCATTAGCCTTCTACCTAGAATAAGCTTTTAGCTATTCTTCTTACTTATTAGCTGTGTTTAGTACACTGAATGGAGGAAGTCAATGTAAGACAACATGCTACTGATACCCCACATGCCACCCGTGTGTGAGAATGCAGGTGGACCATTCATGCTAACATTAGCAATTTTAACATACTGAATGGTCAAGTCCGTGTTAGTCAACATTCTTGTGATTCTCCACGTTACTCTGTAATTTTTTTAGCTAAGCTTAGCAGTGATGCTAATTGTTAGCATCAGAATGCTGGGCAGGCCCCGGTTAAATTTCTTCAGGAATTTTCTAGTTTTTTCCTAACCGTTTTGCTTGCGGGTCAAAGATTTTCTTCTCGGTTTTGCTTGGTCTCTAAGTGACTTGTGTCAAACCTTAAATGAGACCTCCAATGGCTCTGCCATGATTATGTTCTAACCTGGCAGCTTTTTAAAGCCCTCTCTGCTTTTAGTGGTCTTTGAGTAGGGGGCTAAATACCATCACACTTTTCAGTCTTCTTTAGAAGAAAAAAATGTTTAAATCATATATCCTTCACAAAATAACTGTTTGGTTGGTCAAACATAAGATCTCAATAAAACACATTAAAGCTTTCTTTTTGGGCGTACGTTGATAAAAAGTTTACTTGTTGCATAGTGGAGTTGATCTTTTCTTTTAAACATGTTCAGCTGAGGCTTTTGCTATTGTAACTTATGTGCTTCCAAGAAAGATCCTTGACGTATTTCCCTGCCCTCGGGCCTCATTTGAACATGATGTTAAAAAAATACATAAAAACAAGGGGTGGGGGAAGAGATGGTGACTGTTGCCCGAGGAGGTATGGTTGTCATAAAAGAGCCGGGTTGGGATTTGTTGGTGTCACTCAATAAATCAGTAGGAGTTTAATTACCAGCTTGGTGCGGAGGAGCAGTGACAAGCACTAGCTAGCTGTGTGCGTGCGTGTGTGTGTGTGAGACTGCAGGTGACAGGCACTAGCTCTGTGAGTTAGCATTCCTCCTGGGCCAGACTCTACCAAAAGCCTGACAGGGCAGAGCCGCAAAACTCACACACACATACAGGGCCATACCATCCAGTGCATGAGGGAGGGATGCACCGTAGGTAAGCCAAACCAAAGGTGGGTGTGAGTGGGGGGGATCTGTTTGCAGAGTCGCTCCCACGCTAATCCTCTCCATTTACGCCCTGCCACTTCCCGCGTTTATAAACTGAGCTGTGAAGGAACGCGGAGGCTAATCTCTGTCCCAAAGTCCGGCGCACACCGACTCCGACCGTCACCCCCAATAATCCTGCGCCCACAGGTGTGAAAAAAAAAAAAAAAGATAGTGGGAGGTATCTTAGGACAGTAAAAGCAAACGGAAATTGAAAAGTGACAGAAACACACCAGATATCCGAGAGTTTTGTTTCTCGTGAAGAGACGATTAAAGCACGGCGTCACGCGCAGAGATATTCCATTTCGTATGGGTACGATTACTATTACTTTGTCTGTGTGAGTAAACTGTGTTATTATTCTCCCCCCACCTGCCTTGTGCAAAACTTCTTCCCATCAAGCCTAGAGTCAGACAGACATTCAGGAAAAGAAGAAGAAGAGAAAAAAATAATCAGCAGAAAGTAGTGGGTAGAATGAAAAGGGTGGCAGAGGAGCAAACACAGGTTTGACAGAGGCAGGAGAGGTGACAATAAGCAGCGTGTCATGTTTTTTTTCTTTTTTTCCTCCAATTTCGTGCCGGGTAACATCCAACAATTTGAAGGTTCAATAGGCAAGATTACAGTTCTGCTCGAGATGAGTTAAAAATACAGGGTGACTTGTAACCCTGTCTGCAGTGAGTGAATGACACACAAACACGCATACACACACAAGAGGAGCAGCAGCATCAGCGACGCGCTCCGTGTCCGCCGTTATTGGCTGTTTTTGTAGCCGTTAGCGCGGATGAAAAGAGTCAGCATTACAGCTGTCAATTCAGATGGAGATCAGGTGGCTGGGAACGAATCAGGAGGCAGCAGATAGTGGCTCCAGTTTGTCATGCATGCTGGATGTTAATGCGTGCATGAATGCACGCCTGCAAAGGCATTTTTTTTTTTTTGCAGATGCAAAACCTAGAAAGAATAAAGAAAGGAAGAAAAAAAAATCCAAATCCTTATTTTTCAAGCCAGGAAAGGATTGTGCTGTCACTCAATGATATACTGATCATTGTTTTCCTTTTTTTTTCTTCCCCTATTTGTTCTCACTCTTTCAGGGTGGAAAACAATGGCAGCTGGGAGATGAGATATTTGTCTGATCACTCAACACTAAAAAAACACCCAGTTTCTTCGGCTAACGAATATCTGCCAATATTCAGGCGTTTCATGTTTTGTTTTTTTTCCTTCTCCTTCCTCAATTGATACAATACAAAAGCATATTCACCCCCGTAGAAGGAGAGAGAGAGAGAAATTTCCCAAAGAGAGTAATTAATTTCCTGGCACCTCAGTATGAGAACTTGTAAGGCAAATGGAACAATAAGCCTAAAAAGAAAAAAAAAACAACCCAACACTCCACTGTACTGTAGAGTACAGTGCTAACAGACAGATGCCAATCTCCGCCCCGCTCCCGCCATGTTCGACATGTGTGCTTGTTGGCTGCGAGACATTAGCATTTGTTTTACCCCCACCCGCCCTGCGCCCCTCCTCATTCCCATGTGCTAGAGCCTCAGGCGCAACAGTCAAAGAGACACCACCACCTCCCAGTATCTCATCTCATCTCCCAGTATGCGCGGGTGTGAATGTGAGGCGGCGAGTTGCGCTTCTCTCACTACTAGTGCGCATAAAAACACACACTGTGGCTTTTTGATAGTTGCTCTGCGGTTTGCGGGTTTTTAAAAAAAATTTTATTTCTTTCCTCCTGCTTTTGCCCGATTTGCACGGGAATATTGTAAAAGATTCATTCGACTTGCTGGGCTTTTCCTTCTTCTTGTTCTGGCTCTTCTAATAGATTTCAGGGCTTATGGAGACCTCACGTGTAGGCGCTTGAGCCGGGGCATGTCCACACAGTGGCGCGTGCTAGTGCGCCCCCTGGCTCCCAGCTTGAGATCCAGCCACTACATTTTTGTTTCTTCTCCCCTCCCTTTCTCTCTCTCTCTCTCTCTTCCTCCTGCTGCTCCTCTCTTGCCCTACATATCAGTCCCGCGGAGAATAGACCCGTCTAACACCCGGCTTCACAGAGATGCTGTTTTGTCATGTTTTATATCATTCTACTAATGGCAAAAAAAAAAAAAAGAAGCAGGTCCTCTGACTAAAGACTGTGATATCCCTGAAGATCTGTGCTAACAAACGCTCAACAACAAATGGAGAAAAACAAAAAAAAATACAACAAAAAATTGACGACTCGCCTTAACTGAGCTCTCTGTTTTAAAACAGCATAAAGCTTCTGTTTTCTAAACAGTCTGAGTTTTGTAATAAAGGAGAGGGAATGGAGCGAGAGGAAAAAAATAAAGCGACAGACAGACAAGAGAAAATACATGGAAAAAAGGGGAGAGAGAGGAAGAAGAAGAAAAAGAGAGATCCAACAGATGGTAGATTTGGCGAGGCCTCCGTTGTGCCGTTTGTGTAAAAGCCTGTCTGGAAAGAGCGCAGACCCCGAAGCATCTCTCACATATTGAGGAGTCACAATCATTGAAAGAATGTGTAGCGAGATGCCCCAAAACGCCGGTCATTACGAAAACAGAACGGCTCCACTTCAATCAGCCAAATAAAAAAACAGAGTGGGGGACGCCTGTGTTTCACAGAGGGAAATTATTAGACAAAACTCTGAATTCTGTCAAAACCTGGACGTAGCGGGGAGAGCATGGGAGATTTATTAGACGGATTAAAATTTGTGGGCGATGTTGAAATATCGTCCAGTTTTTTGACGGGGTTGTTGGAAACTATTCATTTCCAATAGTTCATTGTCCAACATGTCAATAAAATGCCGATTGCTGCATTGCGGCCCACATCAGTTTCACCCGAGTTCACCAGGTTTCAACTTCACACACTTTGCAAGAAAACCAACTCCAGTTCACGGGTGCGTACATGTATATAAAATCAAGTCAGATACTGTTATTGAATCACAAAGCTGCCACTTGGCGCAAATATTTCATATAAATACATATACCTGTCAAAAATAAACCACTGACTAGTTTTTGTGTCTTTTTATAGTGTTAGGTTGTAAACCAATAAAAGTTGTCTTGCATGTTTGTCTTGAAGAAAGGAAGGAAGTAGTTCTTCAACTTCCTGGCCGTGTTGATAGTACAGGCTGCTTGCTAGCAGCGCTAAGATACACAAACACAAAAGAACCAAAGGAGAAAATAATGTTTGAGGCAAAATTGCAAGTTCTAGAAAGAAAAAATAAATGTCGGCATGGTGACAGACGAGATACAAGCGGTCTGTAAGTGCTGTAAGAAAACGGCTAACGGTTAGCCGCTAACGACACAAAAAACCTGCCTTCTTCTTCTGTTTTTCAAAATATCCTTCATTCATCAAAGGACAATTTAATGATTCTACCATAAGAACACATTATTTAAAACAGCTTGAGATTAATGAAAACATTTATTTGGTTTATGAAAACATCCAAGCAGACCAATAGGCCTGCTTGGTCTGCTTGGACCAAAGAGCAGATATAAGCTATCCTGGACTGGAGCATCTTATCACAGATTGTTTACACTATAATTTGTGAAAACAACAAGACGAGCTTGTTGATTTTCCTTATAATGCAGCCATGCCATGTCAGAGATGAAGATGACATCATCTCTTCTTGATCCCATTTTCAATCAGTCACGTTTATTTGTGCAGCACATTTCAGCAACAAGTCAGCTTTACATCATGAAATCATCAATTGTGAAACCAGTAACAAACAATACATTTTGTTGAAATGTAACAAAATCATCAACACACATCAGATGAGTTGGTCAATGTTTTGGTCTCTAAACAGGCAGGCTCAGTCTTCCTTTAAAGGAAGCTCAGTGTTTTGGCTGTTTTACAGTTTTCCGGAAGTTTTTTTTTTTTCGCTCCAGATACATGGTACATGTGCTCCAGGTACATTTTCAAACCTATTTCGCAATCAAACATTGGCGCATTTCTAAGCAAATGCGCCAATGTTTTCAAACTGTTCAAATAATTCTGTTTAGCATTTCATATTTGAAAGCTTAGCTTGTCCAGAGTTAAATGTTTCACACTGACACAGGCGCGCGGTGAGCCCTAAAATGACCTACATGTGACCCCGCGACTGTCGATCAGCAGAAATTTGCAAAGCGATGAAGCTCCAACCCTTCCATAGGGCTGTGAGCGACGCATGGGAATTAGATTGTGTGCAGAAGAAGCAAAGATAAGGAGCAGGATGCCACCATCAAGTCGCATGATGGAAGTTCATGTCATTTGGCAGGTTTTTTTTTTCAAAGTAGCTCTATCCACGCCGCCGTATTTTCATTCCTTCTCCGCTCTCTCGTCTCACATGGGCTGCAGATGCCTTAATTGTGCTCGCTCTTCAAGGCAGCCTTTTTCACTTGCTCTTGATAAGTCTTTGATATTCTGTGCTTCACTAATTGTAGTCGCTGCAGTACATCTATCTTTTTTCAATTTCCTGATAATTAGCCTCTAACTCTTTCATCTGTCTTTTCAAGTGCACTAAATCTCCTTCTCTAATGAAAGTTACACTGAACTCAACAAGGTTGACGGCTGGTAAAGAAGAGAGGAAAGAGGAAAAGGAAGAAAAACGCACACCACTTCTTTTTCTCTCTGACATTTCTCTTCCTCTGCCCCCGTCTTTCTCGCCAGTGGGAGACCCTGTCCTTGGGTGTGTGTGAGAGCGAGGAGCGGGGCGGTTTCTTTTTTTTCCTGTTTTTTAAAAAATATTTTCCGAACGTTGAAAACATTCCAACCAAAAAATGAACACGGGCGGCGTTTAATAAGAGCATGCTTCAAAAAGCGACTCCGGTTTAATGGATGGGAGACGTGAGGTTAGCAGAGGAGCGAACCTGGAGTGATCTGTCGAAAAAAAGATCACAAAAACTCACAAAATCACTCAGAGCCACCGGCGCTCTCCCAGAAGACTACAGTCACATCAAGCTTGAAGTAATGAACCAGATTGAAACATTACTAAGAGGCGGAGGGGGTGTTAGACGTCTGGTAATATATTAGCGCAGCATCGTTTTAGGTACGCTTCCTTGCAAAACTGTTGGCATCCATCTCTTCATATCAGGTTTTGTCACGTTGCAAGACCTGATATATGAGGAGGTTTTGCGAGGGAACTCATCAAGACATTGGGTTTCATTGTGCTTTTAATGGAGGCCCAAAAATGCGAAACAAACAAAAAAGATTTTCACACTCTGGAAGACTCTTTTCAAATGTATTACAGACTCTATAGTCAGCATAGAAGAGCTTAGACAGTTGTTTAAATATATATAAAAATAATAACAACCACTGAGTCATAAATTTGAAATTCAGGTATAAATTGCAGCTGGCCTGCCGTCCATGATATGATGCCTCCCTGGGGGGAGAGCCTTACGGAAATTAGTAATTTTATTAGAAAATGGATGGGTGGACGTTCCAAAATCCACTAGATTTGCGGGGGGTTTTTTCTATGTTTTTAAGTCTGTGTATCATGACAAACCCGTGAACGTCAATGTAGCTTGAGCAGAAATAATTAGTTCCATCCCATTCATGCCTAAGACCTTCCCTTTGACGGTGACTTTGCCACTGTGTGTTGGCCTTCCACATTCAACCGCAGTAAAATACACCGCAGTTTGCACTAGAAGCATGACAAAACGTCGAGAAAGTTCAAGGTGCATGATGCATACTTTTGCAAGGCACTCTTGCATGCTCTGCAGAGCCCACTCTCAATTGCCTTTCTTACAATTACAAAAAAAAAAAAAAAACACCTTACAACAAAGCAGAGGACGTTTGAAGTGTGTCGGACTGCCACTCTTAATAGTTTTATGCGTTTCGAGTCGGAGTTCCCGTGATGTAAATGTGTCGTCGACAGGTTTGCTGAGCGGAGAGGCAAAAAGAGGAGAAGAGCAGAGAGAAGGAAAGGGGGGAAAAAACAGGCATCAAAATTGATTTTTCAATCATGCTTGCTGTTTCAAGAGGGCGTCACATGTTCTAATGACCTCATCCCTCTTGTGGTGATGTGAGTTATTTCACACCGGGCCATTTTAAACCAGGAAGGGTAAAGGCGGTGGTGAGGTGGAAGGGCTGGGAGGCCGTGGGGGTGGAGGGGTTAGTGCTAAGTAGGGCTCAAAGCAGTGAGGAGTTGTAAAGAAGAGAGGCGGGGTGGGCTAAGGGAATGGTTAACAGGGTCATTTAGATTGGATGGGAGATCGATACCGAGAGGTAGAGAGGAGGTGCATCTCTGTCACTGTGATGTGTGGCTTCGGTGTGATTGTTCTGCAGATTACGTACGAGGAGGGAGGGGAAAAGGAAAAAGGAAGTGCTGTCTGTGTGAGCGTGTGTGTTTATGTGCAGGGAACAATCATGTCAGCGTCTGCTGGTAATTTAAAACACATTTCATGTTTTGGTTTTTTTTAGATTCTGTCCCTGAAAAGAAGAAAGGTTGGGGGAGGGGGAAAAAAAAAAGATTGTAACTTATACTTGACACTGCGATCCTTGCTAGTGGCTAATCTGTTCAAATGTGCAACAGATTTTTTTTGTTAATTTAAAAAAACCCAAAAAAAAACCTTGTAAATAAACTTTTGAGTTTGTCTCTCAGTTTGAGCGAGAGCAGCGTGAGAGTGCTGATAATGCACAAGTGGAACGTTTCAAGTATAATCTCCGCACGTCCTTTCATTACTGCACCAGGTCTGAGTGTTTGATGTCATGCTAATCTGCTCTCTTGTTGGGGTGTTTGCGCGCGCGCGCGTGTGTGTGTCCTTGTCCTGTGCTCCAGTGCTGCCGGGAGCATTTCCTGCAGCTTGTTGCGGGTTTTTCTATCCAACACAGAAAGCCCCCAGGTGGAATTCACCCTTGCATCGTCAACAGAAAAGCAGAAGGATTACTGAGACCATAATATTTCAGTCCTGAAAGTGTTGGCTGGTGATTTTAATATTGTTTGAATCCAATCAATTTTTACTGGTTATCAAGGTAAATACTTTTGTTCTGGGTTACGCTTCCGAGGCGGTACTAAGGCCTTTGCAGGGGAACTAAAGGAAACGTCTTAAGAAAGAGGGGCATTTTTGAGACCAGACAAAGAAGAGGTGACATTGTTTTTTGTGAAATTGTGGTTTAAAGTGAAGGGTACAAAGACCTCCATGTCGAGACCTGAACTGGGGTCCAAGACGATTTAAGGATAATTTAAGGACAGTAGAGATTTGCTTTGAGATCCACATCCTATCACTATCGTAAATATCTGAGTTAAGACTTAAGAAGATTGTGAAATTAGAGGAGAGCACCAGCATCCATCGACCACAGAAACCGATCAAGGGTTTGTAGATGGGAGGGATAATCACGTTGCATGCGAGTGGTGAAGGAAGACGTCCGTTCGGCAACGGAAACTACATTTCAATCGATGGTATTGTTTTGTAGATATTCTTAAAAAGGCAAATGAATGACATGCCATTCATTTGTTAAACAATACAGAAAGGGCCACTGAGGAAGTTCAAATATCCTTTAGGTCATGGTTCACTTTCTGGAAGCTAACATTATCCGCTAATGTTGTTCGGAGATACAACTTTTGCTTATGTTTCCGTTTTTTTCTGAATTCAGGGTTTACTTGCAGACCTCACCAATCAACATCCATTTAAACTATTTGTGACATTTTCTTATGCAGCCACTGGAAGGATTTCAATACAGATGGTTCACCTCACACTAAACAAGTTAATATTGTAAAAAGAAAAACTTTTCACTCTTATTTCCTAGTTAACTGGCAAGACTAGGAAATTAATTCAGGAGCAGCATTTTGTTAAAACGAGATACAAAACCTGTTAAATCAAGAATGTCTTACATTAAAAAAAATCATTACACTGATGGATAACATTTTAAACATAAAGGAGCTCCGCTTGAGTCTCAATCTTAAACTAATCAGAATATATTCTATATTTTCCCTGTTGAAATGTTGAAGTTTTATACATGAACTATATGAATAGATACTTTCATATGTTAGAGCATCTTTACTTGACAAAGCATGAAGTTCTGAAACTTAATTCTGGAAAAACTAGAATGTAGCAACAAAAAAAATTTCATGTTAAAGTGTCCTGCACTATAAGCCTTTTTTAATTTTTAAGGTAAAATTTAAAAAACACACCCAAAGATTGCTTATTTACGAACGCCTAAGGTGACATGGAAAAAAAAAAAGAAATCTCAACTTTTTTTCTCGAGATCCTGCGACATGAAAAAAAAGTGGGGATCTCGAGAAAATAAGTTTCTTTTTTTTTTCTCCATGTCACTTTAGGGGCTCCGTACTTATTATACCTCACTGCCAAAAAGTAGAGCAATTCTACACACGAAGTGTCAGTTTTTTCCCCCTTTGTATGTTGTAAGTCTCTGATATTTGTTTAGACAAATGGTCACAGTGCTGAACGACCCGAAGGAAGAAACAAATGAGTGAATTTAGCCACCAAATTAAACAATTTAAATAAACATTCAGCAAAAAAAAAAAAAAAACATGTCAGAGAAAATAAAGATTGCACTCTACTGAACTGCCTCTACCACATACTGCAATCTTTAGCTGATGACATACAAGCCGGTCCTCATCCACTGGAGCAGGAGTATTTTAGTGGATGAAAAGCCAGTGAAGGAGAGCAAAAGAAAAACTGCAACACCTAACAGGTCCCTGAAGGAACATTGTATGCTTCTCTGGCTCTGTCGAGGTCTGAGGTCAGGGTCAGCAGCGGAGCAGCTCGTGGAGACTCGGCGTGGTGATCAAAGACCTGTCTGCAGGCAGGAAGCTGCTGACACAGCTGCTTAGCTCCAACCGAAGGACATTCTCTGTAAACACACCAAGAAAAACACGACCGGCTCGCAGAAAATAATAATTCTGCGTTAGCGCTTACTCGGCTGCCGCGGCTCGGACTGCATTATTAAGAAAATAGCGTATTTTGGACATTTGCTTGGGGTGGAGAGAAAAAACAAAACAAAAAACAACCTAAGCTGTCATATTTACCCATTTTTATATTCTGAGAAACGAATAGAAACAAGTATACATGTAAAAACACCACGGGCCAATTACAGCGCAGCTTTATAAGTGCAGTGCGCGCGGCCCTCTGCGTAACCAGATTTCATCCAACTTTAACGACGTTCGGTTCGTCCTCAGGTGGCGACGCAAAAATCTGAACCGACTGCTGTAATATACGGACGGCAGCGGAGAGCACGCCGCGATGGGGATCCTGTAAAAAAATGTTAAAATGTGTTTTACTGGATATGATCATGCTGTATCTTCTCCAATAACAGTCATGTGGCAAAAGGCTTAATCTCTCGGTGGGCCTTGTCTTTTTTTGTGTGTATTTTTTTCTCCCTTCGCTCCGCATAGCTCTACGAAAGTGGCTCGGCTCCTAACTCAAAATAGGAAGAAAAGGAGGAGGAGGAGGATTGGGAAGAATGGAGTGGGTAACAGGAAGAACAGCTTTCATCTCTTTAAACTGTGTTTTTTTTCTTTCTTTTTAAGGCAGGGAGGTGATTTTGTAACGTGTGAGACGGATCAGATACCGCAGCTCGGTCATCGCAGGGTACCGTCCCACCCTGTGCTCACTCCACAAATGTTAATATATGTATATAAAAATTAAAAATGGGGATGAATGAAGGAAGAGGACTCACTATAACATGGAAATCCCCTCCCTCTCTCTTTCTTTGCTCCCTCTTCTGTCACGAATTAGCTTCCAATTCAGGTTCCTGCAGCTCATTAGTGGAACTGGATCAGAATGCTCTTTTATCACTCTCCATTGTTCTTTAGCGCACAATGGAAGCGCGCTTCCACAGCAGGCAAAAAGAGTTCTGGCATTAGCTGACCGTTTATTTTCATTGTGTTGGTCCGTGTCTTTGGCTTGGCAGGCCGGCCTGTCAAGTGTGTTGCACAGGCTCGGCTCTTGCTTACCGATATAATGAGGCTGTTTTGGGGACCAGAACTTCGGAGAGCTGATGCTGTTTGCGTCGGACGTCGCGCGACCGCTCGGATCAATAACGCCTCCCACCCGACTGACAATTATGTCATCCGTTTCTCTGAGATGCGCCACTAAGATTAAAGAGCGACAGCATCATAATAGTTCCAGTGCATGAAGGCTTCGAATAGAGGTGCAATAAAATGTTGTCGTGAGTTGATATTAAAGTGCTGGTAATGTCTGTTATTGATATGCCAATAATATCGATACCCAGTTGGCATTAGATCGATGCTAGCTTGCAAAGATCAATACTTTAGTTTCAGATTCTCTCTTGAAATTTTTATGTCATGTTTGTGTTGCAACTTCTTCAACTCCACCTCAAAAAGTTTTTGATTTGCTCTCAAGTAATATTTTTTCTGCACTTTGCAGTGTTTTTCAACTGTTACCGGTTGCCATGTTTATGTTATTAATGAGTTAATAACATATTTGTCACCTTTCTCGAAACTCTGTCACAGGTTGGAACAAAAATAATTAAAAGGAAAAACCTAAAGAACCTCTAAATATTTGAAGTTTGATGTGTTGAATTTAAATAAGTATCGACATTAGTACTAATGTTGGCGATACTGACCCTTTATTTACTTGGTGTCGAATCAATACCAAACGATATGGTGTCGTACACCTTTAGCGCTCATCGTGAAAATAAAAATGGATAAAATAAGTTGGTAGGTTGGATTTGATTCCTTGTCTCTCAGCCCTTGTTTCTGTTCACTTGCTGTCAAATAAAGGCCAGTAGCACCCAAAAAACTCAAATAAAGCAGTGAAATAAAATGACCATCATTCCGTGCAAGTTGGGAACATGCGTAAAATCCACACCTGCTAAATAAAACTTTGGGTAGAAATGAATTTCCACTCAAAGATTATCTGAGTTATTCACAGGTACAGTGGTCCCTCGTTTATTGCGGGGGTTCGGTTCTGAAAAAGTCCCTCCAATAAACAAAATCCGCAAAGTCGTGACTGTTTAATTTTTCCCTACTCAAATACATGTTAAGGCCTCACAACCCGCTTTGCACTCTCTATCAATCTTTCCAAAACTGTCATTAACATTTTCCACATTGTCACACAGTTTACACTCTCAGAAACCAACATAATTTTAACATGATGAAATCCTGAATGATTGATTATTCACCCGACACGAGGCTTGAAATAAATCCAGCTTTTTGAACGAAAACAAAATCGCCAACACACTTCACCGTGAAGTAACGCAAAAGCGATCAGGGATCGATATGAAAACTGCAGTTTAAGAACACAGGCTGCAACGTAGACCGACTCTCTCTTGGTCAATCAAGACGCAAAACAAAGTGCTTTGATGTCCATTGACCCAATCAAGATATGAAGCAAAGTGGTCTGATTCATGCACTAGATTTTTGTCAGAATTTAAAAACTGCAGTGCTGCATAAAATAAATCCATGAAACAGTGAGACCGCAGAAGGTGAACAGTGATATGGCGAGGGGCCGCTGTAATCGGAGTTTTTAAGTAACAAAATGTACTTGAGAGAAACTTTAAATGCTCTCGGTGACATAAAGGAGCATCTCTCCTGTGTCTCTTCATTACATAGAATAGTCTAAGAGACGTCTTCTGGATCCCACTGTTAAAAGACACGTATCATTTGAATTAGTGTAGATAGTGCAGAAAGGACCCAGGCCTAGATTTGAACCCAGAATCTTCCTGCTTTAAGCTGGGATTTGTTCCCCCTGTTGCTAAATAACCAGTGAACTTTTAGCCGCTGACCGTGGCACTTCGGCTGCTTCCTTGACAGTTGGCACTAAATCTTAAATAAATCTCAAATGCATTTAATGAGCTCGAGGAAATTCGTAGACCGGTCAAATTAGAACTGGACGCTTCTACGCTGAACAGAGATCGAGACCAAACATTTTCTTTATCTGTCAGAATGCAAGAAGGGAGCATCTGCAATGCATTTTTATCACTAGAATCACCTCAGGAGCAGAAACTAGTCAAACCTTAACACAGTTTGCAACTTTTAAAGCCCTTATTCTTGTTTAGAAAACAACAACATAAAAAAAAAATCTTGTCAATCTTCTGTTGCCAATATTGCGTCCTGTCTCGTCTCATGAGCTGGATGTCTCGTTCAACTCCAGCACTGAAACCGACATGTGAAAATAACACACAAGAAGCTTGTGACAGCTGTGACTGACAGATCCTTTCCCCCCCGCTCACTCGCAGGCAGAAAACCTCCGTCTGCATTTGATCGGAGCAGATAAGTCGACACGTTGGAACGTCAGCGGATTCCTTCACAACGTCTCGGGGAAAACGTGATGAAATATGACAATCCCGTTTCATGTCTGGCTTTAGGTCAAACTGTGTTAAACACAGAGCGCTGACAACACCTGGCTGAGAAGCCGACTTGTTTTCTACGCTGACACGCTGGAAGTCCCGAAGCGAGTCGGGATCCAGCCCACGGGTTTGAATCTAAACGGAACCAGGTGATCTTTTAAAGTGTGTCACGAAAAAGCGCTACGAACTCCACTGCTTAAAGCTGCGCTGTTCTGGTAACAGAACCACATATGATGGATTTTGTAACTCATTTCCATTTTAGTTTGGAATTACTCATCCCTTTATTTTTTTTTTTATTAACCCAGACGACCGGAAAACAATCCAAATGTCTTTCCGAACCTTTAAAAGACAAATATCCGCAGTCATTGTACAGTATGCGAGGCCTTCTTTCCCCTCCTCCATCCTTTCAGTTTTGAGCTAATTTAGATTTTTTTTTTTTCTTTTTTTCTCAAGGGCGGTAAAACTAGATGCCTCTTCAAACTCTTGGAGTATGTAATTTGGTGTAAAACAGTAGCACTTTAGGCGTTCTCCACCAGTGAAATTAAATGAGACCCTGCGGGGTTGTGTTGTAGGGTATTAAGTAATGTTTATTGATGTTTATTCTCCAAGGGGACTGGCGTGGAAAAAAAAAAAGAGCGAGAAAAAAAATCACTCTTCAGTTTTGATTAATTTCCCGCCTCGCTCCATGTAAAGGATGAAGCTGAGGCAAAAATCGCTCTTTAGCCACGACTAACACAGACTGCAAGTTGAGCATCTCTCAGTCCTTAAAAACCGCCTCGCTTTTTTTATTGGAAGAAAGAAAAATGACGTGTAGGAGAGAAGGTTTTCTTTTTTTCTTTTTGTGAAACATGATCACAAAATCTATCACCTGTGATGTTTAATGTCTGTTTCCTCTTTTTCTATAGGAACCTGGTGCCTCGTTCTTTCTATTGTACAACCACAAACTTCGTTGCGTGTTGTTAAAATGCAACACACGGACACAGCAAGGCGCATATCAGTGAAGACTAAAGGAAATTAGCACATTATTTTCACATTGTTTTTCACATATAAAAAAATCTGAAAAGTGTGGCATGCAGTTATACCCGCCCCTAAAAGACGGCGCAGTCGATTTCCTTAACCACAGCTAAGAGCGCCTGTGGTTAACTTGATCTCAATACAAATAAGAAATTTTGCGAAAAATTACTGCAGGGAATGATTACAATACAGTATCCAAAACTCTGAACATCTATTCAGTCCACCATTTGAGAAAATGCACGGCTAAGCTAATAGCATACCCAGTCGTGGCCAGTCAATAAAGAAGTAGCCAAAAGTCCTACTGGTAGCTCTGGGTGAGCTGCAGAGTTCCTCAACTCACATGGGAGAATCTGTCGACAGAGCAATTATTGTGACGACAATAAGGTCACCGTTCAAAGAAAGTCAAAAGAAATCAAATGCTACCAAGTTCCACTTTGTGACATGGTGGAGGAGGTATTATGCTGCGTATAAGGCGTTCTTCGAGTATGGAACTGGAATAAAACATTTGTAGAGTCTGCAAAAGATGAGCTTCACCTTCCAGCAGGACGACAACCCCAATAGTCAGATGTACAATTCAGTTTAAAGCATATTTCTGAAGGCCCTCGTCAAATTCCAGCTTGTGGTCTTGTATGTGACACACTATTAATCTAATCTAAGTATAAGCTTTGAATATTGAGCAAAAAGAAGAGCAGTAATTGTAACAAAAAGTGGTTTGCTGATTCAGGACCTAAAAATAAATGCACACCGCACTTTTCAGATATTTATTTGTGAAAAGTAAATTAATTTAAAAAATGAAGCCCATTTATTCTCCACTTAACATTTGTGTACCACTTGCTGGTTGACTGCATAACATCCCAATATAATCGCTCTATTGGGATTTCAATGGGATATCCAGTGTTAGCGGCTGTAAAAAAAAAAAAAAAAAAACATAAAAACGTTCATGCAGCGTAAATACCTTTGTAAGGCAGAGCAACTGCATTAGACACCAAACCTTCCAACTCGATGGATTTTGGCAGGATAATCTAAAATTCTGTACCGCATGCTTGGTAATTAGACCCATGGGCGCAAGAAAAATCTCCTTAAATCAAACAATGTGCTGTGGAATGAGGGAGGAAAAAAAGAGAAAAAGCTCTTTCTCTTTATTCGGCGTCTGCAGGTTCACGGGAATATCTCTAAACCGGAGCCTCTGTTTGTTTCCTCTTTGAATCACCTTTTTCCTAAGTGTTCCTGTGTGTTTCTGCTTGGCTGGCTGCAGGACTGACACCTCTCCCCAGATCCTAGCATGTTCAGTCGCCATCTTGCTTGCCCCCTGTGCCAGCCTGTCATCGTGCCTAACCCATCACTCTCTCGCAGCACAACAAGTCCCCACACGTACACACACAAAGGTAACTTCTTCCCTTCACTCAGCAATAAAATAAAATGAAAGGCGTAAAGAAAAACAGTGACAGTGTTGCTATGGTAACGTCAGGTTCAAGCCATACCTTTTTTTTTTTTTCTAACTCCCCTCCCTCATTTTCCCCTTTTACTCTTTAACACAAATATATATCCGAGCAAACCCTCTGATTTCGAGTCGAATAAAGACTGAACGCGCGAGTCGAGGGCCACTCGTGAGACAAATGCTCGCCGCCTTTTTTTTATATATATATACCTACCACTTCATGCTCCTCATGTGCTATTTGCTGTTCAAGGCCTTATTTGATGTAAACCATAAGCGGTGAGAGGCGATGCGTTTTTTTTTTTTTTTTTTTTACAGTGAATTTAGAGGAACTAAGAGCTGCTGTTAGGGACCGTGCGAAGCCAAATCAAAGCCTGGAAGCTGTTCTAAAAATCACTGTGAAGCCGCCGCGTCGAGTGGCTTATTGAGTTTGTAGAATGACATTATTCCGACGTTATTCTTTAGTGGTGCGGTCCATGACAGAATTGACCTGATTCGTTTGTGCGATTTTATTGGATTCTTATGAAAAAGACAAACGAGGCATCTGTTCTGCAAGATATGGCCGCAGTTTGATCACGCCATTTGTTGCTTTTGAAATCGTGTCTTTAACATTGCTGCGTTTAACATTTCCGTGCCCATTTGCTGAGGAGAAAGAGTGGCAACCGGGAGGACGACGTGAGCTCGCGTTTAAAATGACTCGCATCGAGGATTTCCTGGGCTGCTGTCGCGGCGCTCCGGCAGTCGCTGCAGCCTTTTACTGCTGAACCGGTTACCATGTGGCTGAAATTGCACTGAAGTATCATAAAAGTGCTGCTTTTCAGACGTCTTGTAGGAAGTAGCTGTGCTGCAGTGCTAATGCTAGCTTGTGCACAAACGTGAACATGTTGATATTTACTATTTGTCCCTTTGAAAATTCATGTCATCGTGTGGCTATTTTGTCCCTTCTTCCTTCCATTTTATGGCGAAAGTTGATATGAGTTTATTTTTTCTGCATGATGAAGTTTTCTCGTGAGACACTTTGTTTTAATTTTACTCTTCATTGTATTACTGGAAAATTCCCTTTCTCCCCATTTCCTGTTTGTTTCAAATATGACCCTTAGTGAAACTGAACTAACCCCAAACACCCTTCCACTAAGAGATATTATTTATAATTTAATTTACTTACAGTAGATGAGTATGTATAAAAATGACTTTAATTCATCAGGAGAAAGAGTTGTCCTAACTGATGCACGATTGTTACAAACTTTACCCCAGCAGGTTTACCACTACATTTCTTATTTTTGCATATCTGGCAATGGAAGATTGCAATAATCTATAAGTTCTACTGCAACCACAAAATCTCTCTCAATACTCAAAAAGCCCAGTTTAATTTAGCTCCTTTAGCTGTGCTAATAAGTACATCAAACTGACATCAGTAATAAGATGTAATGCAATTTTAAGATAACAACAAAAAAATAAATGAAATAAAATACAGGATATTTGGCGTTCCTTTATCTGCTCTTATGGGACTTTTGTTGATTTGTTTCAGAATATTTTGCAACTGAAAATTTAATCTTGTCCGTCATCGATATGTTTAATAAAAAATCAAATAAAATTAAACAGGAAAGTGTGCAATACATATCAATGAAGAGGAAAATAAAAAATCACAACTTCCATGTTCTGCTATGAGCTGGCAGCACACTGGAACCAGAATACCTGATTATTAAAAAGACAGCTGTGGTCACGAAGAGGCCAGATCTGCTAATGACCCCCTGTCATATTCATTAGGCAGCCTTGGCAGCGTCTGCATGGCTTCAGGAGCTGTCAGGCAGTTTGCAGCCTGTTGCCGACATCTGACAGCTACTTACACCTGCCCTGCCGTTCACAGGTGCTTCTACCGCCAGTTGTGTTACCTTTGATTATCTTCCTTTTTGAATTTGAAAGCAAGACGTTTTAGAATAAAAGAAAAGATTATCGGAGCGCCTTGCAGAGGGATTCCTGTCCACCGGTCTTTTCAAATTTCAACATTTTACAACCACAAACTATGTTAGTGCTATTTCCACAGAGTAGCTGTAAACAAAGTAGTGCATTGCTGACCCGTTTCATTTTACGCAGTTACATGTGAAGTGCGGGATGCATTCGACTTCAGCCCCCAACCAGCCAAAACGTTTACTCGGCTGGGCAAGGGCAACATTAACCTGGGTAACTCTAAAGCTAAGAGCATCTGTTGAAAAGAGTGGCATATTTATTAAAATCAATTAGAAAGCCATTATTGAAAGAAAGCTATGAGAAACTAGGTATGTTTGCTACAAGCCATGCAGAGCGCATTGGACACATGGTGCAAAGACTAAGACGGAACTGCTTGACCTAGATGGGAAACTCTACGAACGGTGGACTGGAAAACTGCCCCTTAAAGACACGGTGGTGACTGCATCATGCTGCGGGCATACCATTCTTCTGGAGGATAAGTGTCTCTGGTCAGAGTTGAAGGGCAGATGGATGTAACTAAACACATCCCAGGGCAATCCTGGAAGAAAACCTCTTAAAGGCTGCATAAGACTTATTTCTGGGGCAAAGTTTTACCTTCCATCTGGTCAACAATCCCAAACCTGTAGTCAAAACCAACATGGAATGGATTAGATCATCATAGCATATTCAATAGACTGACCAAGTCAAAGTCAATGCTCATATCCAACAGAGAGTCTATTCTTGGCGAGCCAAGAATTGAAGATTGCTTTTTACAGACACTCGCCCCCCAATCCTGGAGCTTCAGCTATTTTATAAAGAAGACATTGATCTCTTTCCTTCCACTTCACAATTATTTCCAATTTTGCGCTGGTCCACCACTTGTATTCCAGCGAAACACGTTTAAGTGTGTGGCGAAAGCATGGCTTAAAGTCAGAGACTTCAGGAGGCAGAGATACTTCAGCAAGTCGCTCAAGATGTGTTTTTTATCAGACTTTGTCCTCGCATGGCATGTCGTCTGCCGAAAACAGCACCGCGTAACTATGGTGTAAAGTTAGACAGCACTCTCCCCACACCCTGTCCGACTGCACCCCGTCATATTTAAAGAGAATCTCCGCTTCACGCTCTGCCCATTTGATACAGGAAGAGAGCAAGTTGCTGCTTGATGGGTTGTTTCTTGTAAAGTTGCATCAGTCCTTCCACTTTTCTGGCTGAAGTCAATAAAAGCCATGTTGCCTCACGCCACCTCCCCGCCCCTCCCTCGACTCTGGGCACATTGCATTGTGGGACATCCTGTTGGTTCATCTTCCTCTGTGGCTTGTCCGCCAGTTGTCTGAACATCAGCCTCGTCGACGTTATGTTCTTCTCTTGCTCCCTTTGCCCTAAAAGAATGACGGATCTGTAAAAGGGCCTGGCTGTCATGATCCTTCAATAGCAGCTGGCTAATTGCTGACCCTAACAGGCCCAATTAGCACTTACAAGCCCCGCGCGGGGGCCCATGGGAGCTGTCTGCACAGACACGGGGACGAGACGAGGCCACGACGACCGCGCCGTCTGAAGCACAAAGAGCGGGGTTCTCTGTAGCCGCGCAGCCGCTCTGCTATCTATCTGCTCCTCTTGGCTTTATTACCCCCGCTGCCTCCCCTCTCCAACTCTTTCTATCTTTCAGCCGTCCTTTAGTCTTCGCCTGCCCAGCCCGGGCTCTTTTTGCCGAGGCCCCAAGAGCCCTCCTCACAGAGATCCCTTGAAGTGCAGGGGGAATCAGAGGCAGACGAGCACTCTGGGAAAAGCCGGCTGAGCGGGAAGGGGAAAAAAAAACCTCAACGCCGAAGCTGGTATCACAACAGCAACAAGCGTGTAATCAGCAGTCTTTTAAAGTGCCTCCTCAAAGAGCAAGAAGGGGCTAATGTGCACAACTTAAACTGATATTTTTCGATAAAGCCCCACATTTAGAAACTGGCAAACGCATCAAGCCGGCTGTTCTCTTTTGAGTGTGAAATGTGATAAAGACATACATCTCCCCACTGATAAGGAAAACGCGGGGAGGAGCTGGAGTGGCTGGCACACAAAGGAGCTCTGTCAAGCCATCGGGAGAGTTTGGTGATTTTACAAGCCATAATTCTCCCACTTGGAAATAAAGAATAAGGGGGTGAAAAAAAAAAACGCAGCGTGGAAGATGATTAACGTGAGCCGGACCGCTCATCCCTCATCTATTCTGTTATCTCCATTATTTGGAAGGCATTAAAAGAGGCCAGGGATGGCAGCTCTGGGAGAGGGGCTCAGGAGGTGGGGGAAGTTCTGTGTGCCGGGATACTAATTACAGTGTCCACTAATAGCGCCTCAAGTAAACCAGGCCAATGCATCTTGCTTGATGAGAACATGCATCAACCAGCTTAATTGAGAGTAAAATGAGGCAGGCGTGCCACAGGACCTATTAATCAACATTGATGAATGAAAGTGTAATTAGATGTGGAAATACAAAAAAAAAAAAAAAAAAAGGGGGTGAGAAGGAAAAGCAATCGGTTAACTAAAAGCTAAGACTATAGTTGGTAACTAAGAAATTTGCAATATTGCGCCCATTAGCCGTTTCTTTTTCTTTTTTTTAAAGACTTCTGTCAAACTTTTTTCTTTCTTACAATTAAAGTGCTTTAGCTGCTTGCTGAGGCATTGTTTTGATTACGTCGATATTGCACTTCCTGCAGATTAGTGGTGAGTAATCCTGCACCTGCAATACTGGCTGCACCTGCTGCAGAGCACACACTCCAGCCTAATTAGTTTATTCAGTGTTACCCTCTATCAACTACAGCCGTGGCGTGGTAGAATTGGCACTGGTTCATTATGTCTTATTCTTTCTGAAAAGAAAATGCATGTTTCTTCAGAAAAGGAGGGGAGTGAAAATACTTTTAATATGTATTTAAGAAATTAAAACATTACTTACAGATCATTAATTTCTCTCTTAAAAGCAAAATATAATGAATTTGTGGCAATCCATAGCTTATATCAAATTATTTGGACTCCCTTTGGTGCTATTTAGAAGAAATTAAGGGGAAATGCTTTTATTAACTTTTTATTAATTGCAATTACGATGCAAATCATCTGTAATTTGTAATTATAGCTGCACTAGGTAGCTTACGTTTTTCACAGATTTTCTAAAACTGCCAGTATGTTTGGACTGATAGTTTGAGATGGATAATCTGTGAAAGAATATTTAGCTCCTCTGCCTCATCCCTGTGGTCCTACTGCAATCTGCAGAAATACGCAGCTTGGTCAGAAACAACCAATCAGAGCCAGGAGGAAGGTCTCAGCACTGTCAAAACATAATGGCAGTTTTAACAAATATGCAAAACATACATTTTTGTAAAGGTTGCCTGCTGCAGCTCCATCCATCGTCTTTCACTTGGGTGAGAAGTTCAGAAGATAAACCTAGATATCACTTACCCTAGCAACAGTGTCCATTCCCAAATGATCCCCAGAGAAACAGGAGTGAATTTAGTCTCTTTAACAAGTTCTGGGTAACAAGTTTAACAAGTTCTCCCAATGGTGTAGTGACGTAGAAATACACATGGACATAGGAACATGTCCAGGGTGTACCCCGCCTCTCGCCCGTTGATTGTTGGATAGACACCGGCATCCCACAGCAGATGAATGGATGGATGTATGGTTAGATGGATTTCCCTCGTCTTTGGTAGAAAGACTACGAACCATTTCTGCCGCTAACGTTAGTCATGATTGTATTTACCTGGAATTCCCTGTGCCTGGTCCACTTGTACCTACATATGCATTCAAACTTCAGGTGGTCCTGAGTTTGCTTTTTTTGCTCCGCATCACAGTTCGATTATGCATTCACACCCAAACGAACCGGACTTCATGGGCAACGAGCTAGAGTTTAATTAAAGCAGACTAAACTGGGATGATGTGAAGGCACCCTTAGTGTTCAAGTGATGAGACACTTTTGTTATGAAAGGTTAGAAAACTTTCCTCTGAGCCCGGATTACACTGTTCACCCCTCTTTGACATCGCGGTATGGTTAAAGCAGCCACGCCGCTTCCATCTACCGAAATGTCCAAAGTAATACGATTCGTTTATGACAAGACAAGCGACTGTCATCGCATTTTTTTTATTTTTATCATTTAAATTCACGTGACGGTGTCAACAAATTGAAGGGTTACTCGATGTCAGGAGACTTGGGGATCAGGCGTATGATATAGCGTGACATATTCTGCCTTAATCTGTGTTTATTGTTCATCTTATTTATCTTGCGCCACAGCGTTTTCACTCCCTGACATTGACATTCATTGCCGGTCCTGCGCAGCCCCATGAGCTATGTGAATAAACACAGCAAACACAACACCCTTGAAACGCCATAATCCCTTTTGTTTTGGTGGAAGCTCTCCTCGCTGTGTACGCAAGCGGGAAAACCTCTGCATCTTCACACGCGCTACTCGCGCAACGCACGCACGTGACGCCGTACAAACAGAGCAGCCGCGCGCACGCGTGCCAACACACTTTCCCCGTTTCTCCTCACTTTCCCTTTCAAAAGCTGTTATCTATTTATAGACTTTGATATGTAAACCTATGAAATCTTACCTCAGGCGAGACAATCAAACCCGTTCTTCTTCAATCCGCTGGAATCAAAAGACAGAAATGGGAAACAAAAAAAGACGATGAGAAAAGCGAAACACAAAGGAGACACAATGTAAGTGAAGAGAGGCAAAAAAAAAAAAAAAGGCCCGGTTAAAATATGAGGTTGATAATTACAGCCAGAGACAAGGCGGATTAGGCTGACGCGTTCGCCAAACGCTTCGGGAACGGCAAGACGGACAGTGGGAGCAATATGGTTTATTTTTTTCGACCAAACACTCATTGCCTTCCCCTTCTCTTTGCATTACCAGAGCAAGGAGAGGCCAGCGATCTGTCATGGGGCAGCGTGTCCGATGCACGAGACGAACCATAATAAAGTGGACAGCGGGGGGAAATAAATGCGGCAGATTTACCAAATCTGGAGAAGAGAAAGTCTAACGCGGCATAGCAGCGCCGGGCATTAGAGGTCAGCTCCATTTTCTCCTGCGCACACTGACATCATCTGAAGCGGCCTGGCTGAAAGCAGCCTAAACCTGCACCCCCCGTCCCCCTAAACCCCGGCGCCCCCGCCGCCAGAATGACATATCTCCCCTCCGTAAGTCGTGTGGACACGACGGGCGGCCGAACGCGAAATCCAAATCGCCACATTGTTTTTGCGATGTCAGAGGCAGCCAGGGAATGACCATCACCCTCTGGCTCGGGGATATTTGTTGTCAAAACGGCAGCCCCGCCAAGCGCTTGAAATAATCTAATCCGGTGGATCTTGACTCGTTAGGGTCATTATGCAGGCTTGACCTCGTTCTGTAGGGACGGATCTCGACACGGAGGGGGAGGCAAGGCGCGGGCGGACGAAGGGGCCCGTCTGCGGAAGCACGTGGTGCGCCCGCCGTCAATAAGGCTGACGCGTGTTGGGTGGCTGCCCGGTGGAAGTAGCATGACACCCGTTGACTTTAAAGCCCTTTGGGGCCCCAGGCGCCAAACAAGACAACACAGATTAAGGAAGTTTTAGCAAGAGGGGGCAAAAAGGAAAAGAAACCTTATGGGGTTGAAGCGCATTGAACTGTTGTTCTTGTGTTAGGACACAAAGGATTCCTTTTACAGACATTTATATATACAGCGTCTGCTAAAGTATTTCATAACCCTTGACCTTTTACTCATTTTGTCAGACTTTTTTTTGGGGGGGGTTAAAGGAAAATGTACAACAGACTAACAGAAAGTAGTTTATTAACTGTGAAATGCAAATAAATCCTCGAAAACTGCAAATCAGCCGATACACTGAGTTTCTCTAAATCCAGGCTAAAAACCCACCTGTTCAGATTTACTTTTAAGTAGTGAAACATTGATCAGCATATTTGATGTTTGACTTTAACTATGACATTTGCCAAAAATGTTGTTTACTGCTTGTTTCACACATGTGACTGCATGTTTTAAGGATGTAAAGCACTTTGAACTGCCCAGTTGCTGAAATGGGCTATACAGATAAACTTGACTTGTCTTAAATTGTGCACAGCTTTTACACGAGGTACTAAAAAGTGTTAGTAGGTTGTCCTCCCCAGTCAGACATTTCTTAGGTTATGCCTCTACAATTTGCACATCTTGAAACTCAAACTTAGTTGGAGGTCATTTCTAAGCACCACTTTTCAAGGATTGCCACAGATTCTCAATCAGGTTTATATCAGTACTTTGACTGGACCATTCCAGTGCATTAATACACTTTGACTTGCTGTGTGTTTTGGGTTGTTGTCCTGCCTGTACGTGTCTCTCCGCCCCAGTTTCAAGTCTTTTGTAGCTTCTAACAGATTTACTACCAGGAGTAAATCTGTTACTCCTCTGGCAGATTTAGATTTGAAGAAACGTTTTTAATTTACCAACATTTGCATCTTACTGGATCTGATGTTCACATTTTGGAGTAGCGCAGCCTCAATCCCGCCTTGAGCTAAAGATCAAGGTGATAGCAGGGAGGCCTTCTGGAGCTCACCATAAAAAATAGATCATCAAAATACCAGCGAACAGGGTTAGATCGCCGTAATGAAAGTGATTTTTTTTTTCTCTGATTATCGAGAAAACATAAATCATTTCGGACATTTTCAATCATCACAATCAAAACGTAAAAATGTCATTTTACGTTGCCTAAATGTATTATTTCTATCAGAAACAATCTTAGTGGTCGAATAGAAAAAAATTCAAATTTAAATCTACCAGTATGAATAAATCTGGGCTTAGCTTCCCATACATTTAGGATATTGTTTTGTAATCCTGCAAACTTCCTCTATTCGCTCACAAAATGTCTCAAGTCAAACTGGTCACACTTTAATTTTCTGGGTATCAGAGTCAAGAATACAAATGCACACCACAGCTTTAAGATATTCACGTCACGCAAAACAACAACAAAATAGGTTAAAGTTTGACAAACATAATTCAATTGTTTCAAATGATTAATAAGTTTCCAGCTTTCATTTCAAACTGCAGACTCATTGCCAATAAATCAAACGCATTCAGCGAAGCGGTAACGATAATATACGGCAAAATAAGTACTTTAATATAAACCATCCCTTAGGACCGCAGGTACGTTGCGGATATTAATATGTAATAATATCCATGCTCATACGATAGTTTCCTCATAGGCATTATAAAGTTACACGTTGTTTTTAAATGTTTAATTTTACATCGCTGATTATTTCTATTTAAATAATTAATCAGGAGAAAACAATATGCTGTGTACAAGCTAGATAATAATGTTAAACA
Source organism: Phalloptychus januarius (assembly GCA_902982915.1). Lineage (NCBI taxonomy): Eukaryota > Metazoa > Chordata > Actinopteri > Cyprinodontiformes > Poeciliidae > Phalloptychus > Phalloptychus januarius. The sequence continues at coordinate 12,881,066 of CADWAE010000481.1, forward strand.
AAAAGGAAAAAATAAACACCCCTCTAGTTGGGCCTTCCTGCTGCTCTGTCTGCTAATGAACAGTTGATTTCACCATCATCTCCATCACCTTACGGGGGCCGGAGGAGGAGGCAATCCTCTCTGCTGTCTCCTAGTGTCTCAGAAATAATAAATAAGCGTTCTTTTAATGGCTGACTTTATGTTGCTTGTGCAGCAGAGCTGTCGCTTGGCCGGTACCGCTAAAGATGCAATCACCGCGGTCGGCGGGTGGAAGATGGACGAGTGAGCGGGACAGGTGGACAGGTGAGATAAGGAGGTTTTGTGAGAGGCAGTCAGGCCTGGATTTGTGTGGCTGTCCGCAGCCGGACACTTAATAGCTGATGGCAAGCTGTGATTGTGATGAACATTTTAAATCTCGGGTCCAGTTTACCTTGACCTTTTTCCTTCCTCCCTTCTGGTGTATTGCATTTCTGGTGCGTCGTCTGTTGTCCGGGGTTAATGTCTTTGTTTGTTTCACTCTCTCTCTCTCTTTCTCTCTCTCTGCTGTGTCTGTTTATACAGGAATCCAAACGTGTGACGGGTTTTATAGACAGTCTGTCAGGTTTTCTTTTTACAGCAGTTCTTGCTTTTAGCTGGCATTAAAGGGTCATTCCACCTACATAACACAGATGATGTGGATGGCAGGAAACTTCTTTGGTGTCGCTCTGTGGACAAACTTTTTCAATATGTGTACAACCATCCATATCCATGCATAGCACACATTCAAAACCAAAAACTATTCGAGACAGCTCTTCACATACAGCTCTAGGCATCAGATTTTTATTTATAATTTTTGTTTAACACAAGAGAAAACTTCATTTTATTTCCTATCCAAACGATGCTAAACATTAGCTCTGTAAGTGTCAGGGTCTCTGTACCTGTTAAGTGATTCAAATTTCACATCTCATTGTACTCCTCCAAAATCCTTCAAATCAGACTTTGACTATGCCACTCATTCCAAAGCCATTTTTGAACTATTTAGTTAAAAAATCGTGTGCCTCAACACTTTGTGTTGGTGTACAACCCAAGTGCTGTTGAATTTAGGGTCACAGACTTAAGGCTAAACAATAATCGTGTTTCAAGCATCAAAGTTTTTTTTGCATTGTGAAGCACTAGAAAATGTTGATGGAAGCGACAGAATTTAAAATAATGTCCTAAATTTTGTAAAAAAAAAAAAAAACGTTTTGTTTTTTTTGAGGTTTCAGAAAAAGGAGAGATGGAAACACATTTACCCCATATTGCTGATCAGCTGTGTCTGCTGTCTATGTTTGCATTTACTTGTCTACGTCTCTGTAGCACACAGGATGTAACGTCACTAATACTAGTTGACTTGACAGAACGAGCACAACTTGCCTGATACCAAGACATTTCTGGAAACATCTAGCTTGCAACCTCTGCTTCCTGTTACGGTCACATGTAGCGTCAACATCTGAAGAAGTTACGATTTACCTGGTTGATTTTCTCCAAGTGGATGTGTCTAATTTGCATGTTCTATTGTTTTTTTTTTTGGAATATGTTAAAAGTTTGCTCAAACTTCTCGTGATAATTGGATAGAAACCCAAATGTCCTTTCGGAGTAGAAGACAAAGCAGCCCCAGACCATCAGCGTTCCACCAACACTTCTGCTGTTGTGTTAATTTTGGTCAGCAGTAGTTTTGGCCTTGAAACTCTCCTATGGATGGTGTGTTTATTCAGTCTCCTTCTTATTGATCAATCATGAACAAAGGCTTTACTGAAGGAGGTGGTGCCTTCAATGTTGCTTTGGGTTTCTTGCTCTTTTTAAAGCTCCAGAAGAGTGAGAATCGGCAACCCCAACTTTTCTTACCAAGCAGTTGTTACACCATCAAAATAATTCACTGCCGTCAGTTTCTCCCAAAGGAAAGTTTTACCAAATGTTTTCGAGAATGGATTTATTTACCAAACTCTCACGTGGAGACAGAGAGAGAGTCTGTTATGGAGGACAGTGCTTGGTACCGCAGGGTTAGCCTGAAGTTAGACGCAACTGTGACTAATACGAAGATGTCTTGCAAAAAACACACCTTATCCACCAGAGAGGGGACAGAAACCATCCCACTAGAGGACAAAGGCCACGCCGATTGACGTGGTTTTGAAGAGCAAAACCATTTATCTTCTAAATGAGGACAAAGCCAGCCAAAAAGCAGCACATACCTCACGCAGTGGTGAGACGTTTCATGGGACGCAAAAAGCAGCAGCTACAAGTTGTGCAAATAAGTGCCCTAAAGTCATCCGTGATGCATTAACCGGATCGCGGATTCCCATCGCCTGGCACTCAGTCTCTCGCTGTTTAGCCTCTCTGAGCGTGATCGATGCTCTCCAGCCCGATTCTCTGATGAAAGAGTCATCTTTAGTTTGTGTGTGCTTTTTTTTCCCCCTCCATTTTCTATTGCTGGCTGATTTGAGCGAAGTTTGATGGATGTGGGTGGACTTGTCACATGTGGGTGTGTTATCTCTTTGTTGTGTGAAACGGAGACAAAAGGAGAGGAGTGCATGAGAAGACTGCAAGTTTTTTTTGTGTTTTTTTTCCATCTCTGAAGTGCAAAAAAAAAAAAAATTTTTCGAGGCGCAACACGCGAGAAGAGAGAGTGGGAGAGAGATTAGAGCGGTTGAAGAGCAAAAAATAGATTGATAGCATGATAAGAATAACTGAGGGCTTTGTTTGTTAATTCTCATTGGAGAGTTTTTTTCCTTCCCCCCTCATCTCCCCGTTTCTTTTTTTTTTTTTTTTTTTTGCTTCTGCATTCTGTTATTTCACGAGAGGTAAATATGGAAACGTCTTTATTTACACCTTGTAGTAATTAGGCTCCTTGCCTCTGTAGATTAGAAAATAACCTAATTAGGGATATTTTTGTTTTGTTTGACTCCACACCTGTGCTGCTGCCTTGCGTGTGTGTGTGTGTGAGGGTGGGGGTGGGGGTGTGTGTGTGTGAACGCATGGCTGTTCGCTGCCCTCCTGGGTGGAGGTCTGTGGGAACTACTCCAGGGCCACAGCGACCTGCTAAGGGGAATCAGACATGGCCTCCCAGGACGGCGTGCAGGACCAGGCAGGGGACACGGCCCCGTGTTACCGACACTTAATCCCCTTCAGAGGGGTCAGGTCTGCAAAGCCTCGTCCCGGGTGAAGGAGAAAACACCTGTGATCCATTTTGTTTCAGACATCAATGTTCTTAAACAGACTTTGGGGAGCTGGGAAACACAGAAATTTGTCGGAACCCTTGACGATGTGTCGCACCGGAAATCTACTAAAATATTACCGTTAGTTTATTCATTCGGAGGGATTTTAATGAAATCCATGGGTGAACGTTTTGGTTTCTATGAATTAAATGCAGCAGCGTTTTTTTCTCCAGCGTGTTTCTTAAGTTGTTCAGTGCTTCTCGGAACTCAAAATTTGTCATCTACAACTTTTTGTTTTCCAAACTTATTTGACAGACATCCCAGAAAAAAAAAAGTCTCGTGAATTTTTCGTACCTTTGCACACAACATTTTCAGATACAAATTCTTGTTGTTCACCGAAAGACTTTTTTTACTGGCCACACTTGAATTGCTTTGAAGTCCGATTATTTGCAGTACCATTCTGTACTCTGCTTGTAGTTTGTTGTAAGAAATTGTGCTTATGTGCCTCATTGGTTGGTTCTAGTTGTCTTGATTTGATCAAGGGTTATAATTCACCATAATCTGAGTCAAAGAGCCCAAACATGCATTGCATCCACAATCCACCAAAGTGGAGTGAAAGGTGCAATTTTCAGAAAGTAATATGCAGTCAAATGAAAGTTTACAAAGAATTTTGGGATTTCTAAGAGATAGACAAATGTTTGGGTGGAAACTGGAAACTGATGGAATCTGTCAGAGATTAAATGGATTTGCAATACAAATTTCCAAAGACTTCCTGCCCATCATGCATGTAAGCATGTAAGGTTTGCTAAACAATACCGGTTCTTTAACTGGAACCGTACGATTTGGTCAAATGTCAAAGTTTTCACAGCAAACACTCTAGAGGTGTTTGGAATGATCTCCACTGTTAAGTAAGGAAGAGGACCCATAGTGCTTTGGGCATGTTTCTGGGCTTGTGTCAACATCCAAAACACTGGTAACAGTGTGCGATATCCAGAAACCTTTAAAATACCAGTCTGGTGGAAATGGGTCGTCTTTCGGCCACATGTTCTGGATTAACAAAGATGTAACCGAGTCAACCTTTGTACTTGGTTTGAAATCTGTGGTCTTCTCAGTCATTAAACCTCAATCCTAAAGAAATGACAAAAAATGACTCTGGTTTTGTTGACAGCAATGTGAAAGATGTTTTTTTTTCATCTAAATGTTGGATATTCCAGTGTGAGGTCATGCCACTGCAGGACATTCATTTTGAGACGTTTTGCACATCTCCACCAGGAGTACTAACAACTAAAGTCGGTGCTGTTTTCGTATTAGAAAAGGCCCGGGCCATCTGGTGATGCATATGCATGCAGTCTACAACCCTGACTGCACGTTTTTATTTTGAGTCACATGAAAACAAGGTCTGATTTTATGACTTTCCCCCCATCATTCAGAATTTGCCAACACAACTTATCTTCCCCCTCCTCCCCGTCTGTCCCCCTCTGAGCATGTCGCCTTTTACTTAAATTTGACAGATGTGGAAGTAACGATGCCTTCGACAAGCCGGGCCTCCTAGTCTACAGACCCGCGTCTTCACCACCTCAGGGCCCCGACAGAGACGATTCCAATCCTCCTCAGCCGTTTAATGACGGATAGACCTGCAGCTGCAGGAGCATTTGACAAGCCACTGTCAGATGTGACAACCTGAGTGGGGTTGGTGGCAGGGTGGGGGGGACTGAAGTGAATGACGACAAGCGGAGGAAGGTAGGAGAGAGAGAGACGGCGATGTGGCAGACAGACTGCAGATGATTGCAGATGGAGTGAAGAGGGGATTGTGGAAAAGATCACTGTTCAATCTCTCATTGACGATGCGGTGTCAGCCCCCTCGCTGGGGCAGACCTGACAGGCTGGCAGGTGGGCTGCTGCTGTCGGTGTCACCGGCTGGGAGATCAGGGCTGACACACAGAGATTCCTGCAACCCCGACTCCTTTGCCTTCTGAAGCCGATGATCGGAGCCGACGCCTTGGCCGACACGTGAAGCGGCGATGACATGCGCTGGCGTGCACACATTGTTGGTCATGTACAAGAAGTGTTATTAACCCCTTAAGCTTTTGCCTATTTCACCCGTTTGCAACCACAAACTTCTGTGGATTTATTTGGGGGTTTTCCACGTGATAGGCCTAAACAAAGTAGGAGAAAGGGAAAGGCAAACTGCATGGTTTTCAAAATGTTTTATGTTTTTTACTGCATAGACATTCAGTTTACTCAGTGGCCTAAATAAAATCCAGAAATCACTTTATTTGTAAAAACAACGTTGTCGACCTGTTAATATTTTAATGATAGGTAAGAATACAGTAGAATATTTTAGCTGTCGATTAATCTATGAATTATTCTGACAATTAATCAAATTTATAAAAAGTTGGCACATTTAAAAAAATTATGTTGCAAAATATGCTTAATATGACTTTTTTTTTTCTAGAATTTGAACCGGGTGAAACATCTGAGTAGTTCAGGGTAGAACAGACTTACAGTCGAAGGTATATGTTTTTTATTTTAAATACAAAATGTACACTTTTTGGTACAGTTTTGGCTTTAGTAGTGGTTAGACTGTTTTGTCCTTTCAACAAATGCCCATTTTTTAGTCTGTCTGCTCCAGTAAACAATTGATCCATCACTAAATTTACAATTATTTCAATAACTGATCACGATTAATAGTTTCAGCCCCCGATAAGTCCATCGTCCTAAAACAGAAAAGCATGTGGCACAACTGGTAAAACCCATCCAACACATAGCCGTCCAGCTAAAACTGACAAGTGCTAAAGAGAAAGGCGTAAGAAGACCTGTTAGCTGAATAAAAAATGAAAACTATCAATTCCAGGCAAACAGTAAAACATGGTGGTGGAAGCATCATGCTATGAACAGGTTAGCTGGCCAGAGTTGATGCTATAAAAACATCTAGGATAGAAAACGACTTGGGACTGAATTGTTCCAGCAAGAGAACAATCATCTGCATGGAACGGTTTACATCAAAGGTCGTTCATGTGTTAGAACGGCCCAGTCAAAGATTCAGAACCAGATCTTTATTCAAGTTAAGTGTGTTTGTGTTGCACATCTGAGCTGCCTTGTTGAGCAGCAACAAGGCAATTAAAAGTTCTCTACAGCATAAAAACACAAAAATAAAACATCCAATTGAGAAAACGGTGACAAATGTTTTGTCAAGTGCCAGCATCAAAATTGCCAGTATACGTTCATGTCCCAACGGGCAATTAATTTTACAGCAGAAGAAAACAAAAAAAACCAATAATTAATATTTAAATAGGTAGTGTGGAACTTTATTCCACTGCCTCGACCACTGGAAGACATAGAAACATCAAATGTGTCAATCACAAACATAAAGGTGCTAACAAAGTTCAGACTTTATGTTGTTCAGAGACACTCAGTCGATCTTAGCTTTAGCTACAAAAATATTAGTCTCTACATGATTATACCTTTAGAGACACACAAATATTTTAGGTGCTGTTCCTAGAACACAGCTTGCCAAGACGAAGAGAAAAAAAGGTACAGTTTTTCCTTTTCGTTACAATTACCCATCATCCAAAATCCATTGACGTTTGTGGTCCTTAAGAAAATTTGAACCAAAAAAAAAAAAAAATCGTAAAGGGGGTGTAAATAGTTTTGTAAGACACCGGTCTTTGCTAATTACCGCCAAAGCGCGTTCTGAGCCGGGCCTCCAAATTACACGGCTCCACCACAACAAGGGCGCCGTGCCCAGCAGTCATTTGTCAGACTAATTATTTGTCTTGGGCTCGTAATTGCTGTGAGAACAGGTAGTCAGGTAATTGTGTGGTAAGCTGCAAAGTTAAGTGATGCTTTCTCTCCATTTCCAGACGAGATGAAAGGAGCAGGGACTGCTGAGGTGAAATGCATGCACCCCATCCACCCCCACCCCCCTCCCACCCAGGATGCAGAGTCTAAAAATATATGCCAGCCATGATTCTCAGCTCAGTGAGAGGACGAGAACGGGCGTCTTGACGTTAAGATCATGTGCGTGGCACTTTCCATTAGGCTGGCTACTTCCTGGATTTATGTAAATAATTGTGTCCCTTGGTGAATGCCTGAATAATAAGCCCATTAATCACAATCCAGAGTGAGTGAAGGCATGATACTATGGATCTCCAAAGCAGGGCAGTTCAAATCCGTCTCGTATCTCCGAGCCGTATCGCCGCTGAGGTAATTCAAAGGAGCGCGTCCCCACTTTCCCGCCGCCGTTTTGCACGTGCGCGGCACACGCATAAACACGCGCGCCGGGCCGCTGTCATCCGCGATGATGTGTGGCTCAGTAACACTGTCGCCTATCGTCACGGTTACCGCTGAGCCCCGTGCCGCTCGTGGTTTTTAAATGCGCATCCCCATGATTCCTCGCAGAGGTTACGCGGGGCCAGCCGGACACGATGTCAGGTCGGATATTATAATGAGCAAATAAATAAATAAGCAAATAACTCGACGAGAAGCATAAACAGTCGAGTTTTTGGTATTTGCCCCGAATCCAAACTGCGGCCCTCCCCGCCGTCGGTGAGACTTGTCCGATCTGGACAATGGTCACTGGAGTTTCGCTGAGCCGCTTCCCTGACAAGCAAATCAGTCTCGCCATGCGGCCCGTCTTGTAGTGCGCAGCATCGCCCAGGGGCCTCCCCGTTCTTTAGTGTCAGGGGAACACACGGGCTCTTGAAAGGGGATCCATAACGATCAGCGACAGCCGGGGCCGATTGCGGCCAGGCCTCATGCGGAAAAGGCCACTTCTACATGAAAGGGTAGAGGCACAACACAGCCCTGCGTGTCCTCTTACCTTTCCTCTAATGCAGCACGGTCACGTTTTCTTCGTGCACGTTGGGGCAAATAATGTCAGCTCCCTCATTAAAGGGATGGTCTGGATTTTTTTTTTAAAATGAGGCTTTATGACGTTATTATCAGTGGTGCGTCTTTTATCCGTTCTATAAATATATTGTGTTGTCGTGAGTTCGTAGAAAAGCGGAGAAATCCTCGGAGTGGCGTCCGGCTAATTAATAGCTGGTCAGATGCAGGCTTCAGTTTTAACTGGTTTGATTTGAAACATTAACTGAATGTGTTCATGTCGTGAGATACAAACTTTCCGTTCAAAAGTCAAAGTTTCGAGAAAGTTTGGAGGGAAGGACAAATTCTTAAATTAGTTTCCAAAATACAAGGAAAACAAAAGGCCCTTAGTTATAAAAATTGTTTTTTGGGGGCCCTTAACCATTCTAATTTATGACTATAAACATAATTAGCACTGTTACAGTTAGCAGAAATTCTATTTAATTAACTTCATTACTTTTAATGCCTTAACAAACAAGGCCAGCTACACTCCACCAGATATCTGGATAAGATTATTTTTTCCTTTTTTTTTATTTTTTGAAAAGCATCTAAGCTGTGCATTAGAGTCAGTAAAAAAAAAAAAAAGCTATCATATGCAGTGCCAGCAGGACATGAGTTCATTTACATTAACGACAACAAATTTAAAAATAAGCAGATTGTGAGTACAGTGGACCACTGGTATTCAAAGACCAGAGCAAATCCACAAATACTTGAGACCTTTTCTAGAAATGCTTATAACTTTCTACTTTAGTTGTTCAGACAACAAATATATACCTTATGTTATATATTTATATGTTTATGTTATATGTTTATAGAAGCTGACTAACTTAGCTCTATTGGCCGGCAATGGACATAAATAGCGTTTTGGGATTGGCTGCTTTGCTTTTGGCTAGCCCTTTTAGCATCTGAGGTAGGACATTACCAAGGCATTTTAGCTTCCCAAGCTGCTTTTTCTTTTGAAGATTTTTGATATTCTACATGAAAAAATCCACAAATAATTTGGTGTTACATTACGCTAAGTCTTGTTCCGTTACTGTGAATAGTAATGGGTCCGCTCTATAGCTAGCGCAGTGCTAACCTAAACATTCTCCTAGGACATTTTCAGTTTGTTATTCCGTGAAGCCTTCAGCATTTCTCCTCAGTCAAACGCTTCTTCAGCTCACTTTGGAAGTTTTACCGAAACAAGACAAGGCGTTTGTTGTGGTTTTAATTGACAGGGCAAGTTGAACATCATGCCTGGCAACATCATTTCCTGCCAGGTGCTTTTCCTTGGTAGCACACTTGCTGCTTGGTATCAGATATCAATTCTTTTTAAGTCAATTTGAGGTGACGTCACGAGTCATTGACGTTTTATGACTTTATCTAGTCAAGTCTGAATTGTGTCTTGAATCTGACTTGATTCTATGTCACATGACTTGAGTCCACATCTCTGAAAACTACTGCAGACAATCTACAAGTTGCGTCACTGTTAGGCACCTGACTGTAGGTTTGCTAGCTCCGCAGGTAGTAACTGAAAAAATTATTTAAGATACTTCTTCTGTTCACGCAGCATGTTTACTTAAAGCCAAAATTAAATGGTGCTATGTTCTGAGGTTTTCCTTTTGGCTATTTCCCAAAGTCGGAATTACAATAAATTACTGCTATCTCAATCATCAAAAAATATGACAGCAATTATCAATCTGCCAACGTATTTGGAGAGGCAGTGGGAATAAATGCTGCTTTTCTGTTTTAAATGAAACAGAAAATGACAGTGTGATATCAGGAACCTATGAGCTGTCATACGAGGTCACTTGCATCGGTCCACACCGACTCACAGACATAATCTCCGTCTTCCACAGCTGAGGGAACCGTAACTCATAATAACTTCACCAAACCTCACTTGAAAAGATCTAAGCCGTCCATTTAATATCAACAGGCATGCTGTCAAATAAACAAAATGTTCTCCTCTCCCGTGAACAGAATGTGTTTGGGTGTCCGTCAGCGTTCAGACGCCACCTCTCGCTTCCACTCCGGGATTAAGTGTTTTGCAGCTCAACACAGTCACCGTCTGTGTAATGTGTGTGATCAGTGTGTCTGCGGAGGATAAGAATAAGCAGTAGGCGTGTGGGTTTTTTTCTTTTCTCTCTCTCTCTCCATCTTTATTTCTCTCCCCTTCTCCTTTTCTTTCTCTCCTCACGGTGGAGACACCACGGTGCCATCTGCTTTGCATTTGTTTAACAAAGATTTATTGTGAAGCAAGACACTAATCCAAAACACACACGCTCACACACACATATCTCGCCTTCTTCTCGTCACAGGCCGCGAAGAGAGGAGAAAAAAAAATGAGGAGGAGAAGAAGAAGAAGAAGAAGTGAGGGATGTGGGATTGGAAACGCTTGGCGCTCTCTTTGTCAACTCTCACTCTGACGGGGAGGAGAGAGAACCGGCTGGCACGCAGAGGTAGGAATGCCAATTACGGCCTCCTCTGCCTCCATGTGGCACACTCCAACACGCCGATTCGGAGCCGCAATTATAAACTTGTCATACATGTGTTTATGGTGAGGTGGAATCAAAAAAGTGCAAGACTTTGAGCAGACGAGCGCACACACACACACACACACACCCCTACACACACGCATGCTAACATTGAAAAAAGATTAAATCAAAGCAAAGAGAAATTGCTCATCTGTAGCTCCACAATGACAGGATTCACTTGTAATGTGGCGCAGAAGGTGTTACACACTTCAGCATCGAACGAATGTGTTGCAGCAGGCATGGATTATCGTCTGTTTGTGAAGCACAAAAGAAAACAAAAAAAAAACAGGTCAAAGTGGCTCCCCAAGAACAGCTCTCGACGTTGTCAGCTCGGGAATGTAGCGATGTATCTTTGGCGTGTTACCTCTCTCCGCCCTGTCCAGACGAACCCCACGCATCCGCTGAATCCTCCTGCCCTCTTCGTCACCCTGCCTCTCCACCTCGTGCCAGGCGGAGAGGCAGGGTCCTCTAGGGCCGAGACCGCAAGACCCTTACGACTAGCAAAGGCCATTTCGGAGGCACGTGAGGGCCCCTCACAGACGTCAGCGGGGTTAAGGGGTCCGCTTAGAGGCGGAGGCACCGAGCCTGTCGAGCCTCCTCCCAAACACTCGTCAGCTTGTTAGTCCCGCTCGAAGAAAGGGCCTGTGGGTCCCCATCTGCCAAGTGGTACTACCAAGGCGTTCATCATTTCGGGGGCTATACACACAAAGGAAAGGAACACATGAGCATGTGTTCTTATGTATATGCGCTTGTACGATCACGTAAACACACTCGGTCGTAGACGTTCGGAGCCCCGTCCAGTGCCAGTGTTCAGCGCCAACCCCTCCAACCCCAAGGTGAAGCCCCTGCCAGTTCACCTGCCAGGGATGGACAAGCGGAGCACTTAGCGCCTTCATCCCCTGCGCCCCCTCCGCACCCCACACACGCTCGGTCACACCCACTGCGCTACTCGGGGGTCAAGGAGGCTTCACCCGCTCTGCTCGTCGCCTCTCTGCCAAGCGACGCGCCAGCGTCACCCTCGCCGAGCCGCTCGCGGTGTCGGCGCTCCGTTAGCAAGAGGTCGCTGTCAGCAGCCTCTCGACTCATTTACAGTGACACACTAAAGGGTACTTCCTTCACATTAAATTGGTACGTTATTCTGCAAACGCTCAAGCTAGGGGAGGGGGGAGAGGGAAAAAAATGTCATCAGCACAACGTTGAAACCCTTATTACTCCCTTAGAGAAAATGTCACTCATCTTTATATAAATGTGCACACGCTAGTGCTAATTTCCTTCAATCTTCAGGGGATTGAGACAAGTGCGCCAACACGTTAATTGTCGGAAACTTTATGTTTTGACTGAAGCGATGAGAATGCGCGTATTTCAGAGTACAAAAGGAGATTACAGTAGTCGAATGACTCCATGTGTTCGTCTTTCTCTGCCAGAATTCATTGTTCCAACTGCTGCGTTTACTGCCCTGAGAAAGAGAGCTCCCAATTCTCCTTTGTGTAGAAAAACCCCCCCATCTTATTTAGGTTGTTGCAATCTCCCACTTGTTGTGCAACACTGTAATGCTGAGAAGAAAGCCTGTGACCCCGAAAGGAGGCATGACGAGGGAAGACGTCTGACATGAAAAGAAAGATATCCATCCTGGGAAAGCAGGCGAACAAGAGGATGTGGCTAGTTTTTCTCATGACCCTTTTGTTTGGAAAAAAAAAAGTGAATAACGGCGTTCTGTTTTTCCGTTTCGTCTCGACCGCAGCCAGAGTTTTGTAGACTCTTTAAACTTTTTTTTTTGTCATATATCCAGTTCTTGTACCTGATGAGGACTGTGTGTGGTACCGTGAAAGGCGCTTACTGGCGAAGCGGAGGAAATGAAAAGACCCAGAAAACAGACTGAAAAGCATGGAATGCATTTATATATGACCGAAAGAACAAATTCATCCAATATCTGACACATACCCGAAGACAAGCATTTTCCTTAGAGTGATCATCTACTGTAATGCCAACTTTTCAACAAACAGGCATTCGAAACGCACTAGGTTGGTGTTAAAATACCGTTTTAAGTCTTCACTTCCGTCTTAACATTGGTATTTTTCAAAGATTCATATAAAGAAATAAGAATAACTTGTGTTTTTTGTGACAGGCTCCTGGTATTAAAGTCCAGAGATCAGATCGGAACTGGTTCTTCGCTGAGTTGTGGTTTATGCGTCGACTCAACACCAGATCATACCTTCATCTTTGGAGGGTCTTAAGACCTGATGGATTCACAGGTCAAAGTGACTTAGAGACGTTTTGAATTACATTTACATTATGTAAAATCAACCTTTTTGAGCTTTACATTCTTATAATGTTATTCCCTCATCCAAAACATCTCTTGCATGTTGTCTTGATTCTTTCATGCACGTTTGAGAAGTTCTTTAAACTCGTTTGACAACCATTAAGCTGCGTAAGGGTTGTCCTGGATGGACCGAGTGGCGCCTTGGAGGACGAGGCTCCTCACAGAGCTCCCGTCTCCCCACCAACCCCTGACCCCCTCAGCTCCTTCAGACTAGCCAGCAGAGTTAGCAAACACCTAGTGGAACTGCACATCTCCTGAGGTCTTTATACGAGCTACTCCTCTGTGCATCGCTTGTGAAATTGTTGTCAGAGGTTATTAGAGGAGTCATGTTTTGATGACTTCCTGAAGGTGGAGTTTCAAAAAGTTTTTCTTAAAGAGACAGAGGCCCAATTTCAAGGCACAAAAATTACAACATTTCTTGTAAGTCATATTTGCCATATACAGCATATCTATAAAAAGTGACGGTAACAGCCATAAATTGATACAATGTGGCAGGAAAAACATTGAAATATGTTTTACATAGGAAAAACATATGTTTTCCTATGTAATCCTGCCCCTTTAAGAATGGGAAAATTATAGTTGGCACCTTTGTCTCGGCAAAGCTGCTTAGTTCAGTGACAGACATTCTTTGCTACCTTAGCTTGGAGGCAGGTAGTGTTTTGTTTTCCTTTCAGCTAAGCTAACATATACAGTATGGTGCTGTGCCTCCTCCTTTACAGGAGAATAACGGCGCTAAAGGAACTCCCTGAAATGTTTCCAGGCAAGTGTGTAGCAGGGCCGCTGTTGCCTGAAAAAGACGACAAAGTGCATATGAAATAAAGCTCGACTTACTCGTGTGAATCAGCCGGGTCATTCAGTATATGCAAGTGTACTCATGGGAGTGAGTGTGACAGGGCTGTGTGTGGGGGGGTCCGCCGGCCGAGGATGGCGATTGCCGTCGTGGGGATGGCGTCGTCGTGGCAGGTGGGAGCCGCGCGGATGAACCGGAACTGTCTTCCAGGTCTTCCAGCAGGTGAGATGTCAGACGCTCTTCTGGCCGGAGAGGAACGGCAGCCATCTTTTTTTTGTTTTCCCTTTTTCTCTCTCTCCTTCTTCCTCTCTCGTTCTCTTTTGCTTTGATCTCCTTACAGGTCTCGGATGGAGACCGGGGCAGCTATTTAAATCACATCCTGCACAGCTGAGAAAAAGCAGAGACAGTGCAGTTGATGTAGTTAGAGCGCGCTCGGCTGTGACATGTTGACGTTTTGGCCAAAGTAGACGTGGGACGTACATCCTGTGTTTGGCCTCGTTAATTACATCGAAGATGTTTGCGTCCGGTTTAATGGAGTTGCAGATGGTGGTCCCCCAGGAACCTCGAATGACTTCACTGTGCTTTGCAGTGTCATCTGAGTGTGTGGGTTTCTGTGGATGTCAATCTTCGCCTCCTCCATCTGGACGGCATTAAGTCGGAAGTTGCTCTTTGCACGACTAGACGGCGCTCGAGCGCTCCCACCCGTCTCGTCCCCTTGAACTGCCTATTGAAGGGTATTGGTCTGTTTTTGGCAGCTTGTCTGAGCGGAAATTAGAGGCAGAATTATGACAAGGAGCTAAGAACTTCTGGAGATCATTTAAAGCTGTAAGCAACGTGCGTCATCCATCTTTTGCCAGTACTGGCAAAATCTATTCGTGTTTTGTCATGAGTTGAGTGGAACACGTTAAAGATACTAACCGGCGGTGTGTTTTTTTTATACCACTAACGAAAGAGCACTGACTGAAAACACAGATCCATCCATTTTCTATACTCCCTTTTCCCTTAGTGGGGTTGGGAGGTGCTGGTGCCTATCCCCAGCTAATGTTTCGGGCGAGAGGCGGGGTCACCCTGGACAGGTCGCCAGTCTGTCGCAGGGCAACACAGAGACACACAAGACAAACAACCATGCACACACACACTCACACCAAGGGAGAATTTAGAGAGGCCAATTAACCTGACAGTCATGTTTTTGGACTGTTGGAGGAAGCCAGAGTACCCGGAGAGAACCCACACATGCACAGGGAGAACATGCAAACTCCCGGGCCGGGAATCGAACCCAGAACCTTCTTGCTGCAAGGCAACAGCTCTACCAGCTGCACCACTGTGCATCCTGAAAACACAGATGTTATAAAATATGGATTTCACTATAAAAAAGTTTCCGAAAAGAAAAAAAAAATTCTGATTTGCATATATTTGGTCACGAGAAGCTCAAGACTTTAGCTGATTTCCAGGCTTTGGCGCATTCTGTCCAAATCATGAACCGTGTCGAGCGCCAAGGATTTTCAGCCGTCCATTTTTTTAAGCCAACGTTTGACTCCAGTGACCCCTGAACCGCGATTCTGTCGTGGAGAGCGAAACTGAAGCAAACTGTGATTATTCGTCCTCAGAACTTCACTTCCTGCAAATCCCTTTTTATTGCTCTTTACTGGAATTATTTCATGTCATTGGTGACCGCGCGTATTCGCCACTCAATCTTAATGGACTACATTAACCAGAAGTGGTTGATAACAAAATGATCTAAAGGAACACAAAACGATTGCTGATGAAGCTTGAAATCTGGCCGCTCCACTCTGCACGGCCACGCTGCGGTTAGCCGCTTCCCTGTCTTTCTTTCTCCATTTTTCATTTTTACAGAAAGCCATGAAGTGCTAACACTCTCTCATGAATTTCTACATTAGTTGCTTCCAAAAAGCCTGTTGTCGTTTCAAAAAACTCAGCACTGTATTTGCCACAAATTGGACTCATGGATTTACAAGGGTTAGAAGTTTGCCAAATGTTATTCAGCATCTCTGTACATTAGCTGATGAAACAATAAACCTGCCAAAACATGCTATTTTTGCCCATTTTGTATTTTTATTATCTAAAAAGTTGCTTCGCTGTTTTTTTTCTCTGTTTTTTTTTTTACCCTTTGTCCTCAGCGGATGGCTGTAAATGCTTGTTTGATAAAGTAAAAGAATACAGCTGCTACTATTTTTTTCCGTACGATCCTGTTAGGAAATGTGGATCTGTATAACATGCGACTTTATGGAACACCAGTTAAGAAGGGATTCACTCTGACAAATGTAAACAGAAGTGGATATTGTCCCTGCTCCACAGTCAAACCAAGTGTCTCTAAACTGCTTTGAATTCGTCTGCACGTTGTTTCCCTCACATTTTCTCCAAGCCTCAGGGAAAACATCAAGTTTATGAACCATACACGCACTTCTGAAGTAGAAAAGCTTCAGAAAGACCTTTTCTGCCACACAGTGTGTTAGGGAAGCATTAACTTCCCTTCAACCTATCCAAATTTTGCCATTTTACAATGACAGTCACATCCTCTGTAATAAAAAGTGTATGTGGGAAAACTATTTCTCAATAAATCAATATTTCTGCATCATGTTCCTTCCTTTGCTTTCTGAAGTGCACCAGTTCCTCTTGCAGCAAATCCGGTGCTTCCACTGCCAAGCTTCAGTTAGCTGGCTGATTTCTTTTGACTTCCTCTTGTATCCAACAAGAAAATAGCAGGTGTGGTCTTAAAATACATCCACAGGTGTAACTCTAATTAATTAAAATGTGTCAGTTTACCCATCAGAAGTTACCAAAGACTCCTTTTGATCAATTAATTTCATTATTTTGGCATTTAGCAAATAGAAATAATTTTGTGCCTGACCTAAAACAAGAGAAATTTGGGTATATATGTATGTATATAGATTTTTTTTACTTTTCACCAATAAACATTTGGAGTTTTTGGCCTGCGATGTACTCCATGTTTAGGCTTTTGGGCCTTTCTATGACTTGAGTTTGGTTCTTCAGACAGACTCAATCCAATTGAGGATCTGTGCTAACCTGATAACCTGATTTTCAGCCGGTTTATAAGGAAAATGGCTGAAGGGCAAGATTTCAGCATTTAGAAACCGTTAGAAAACGTACACCAAAAGGTGTCAGTAAAAGTTGTTTCTATTAACCGTCGACTCTGGAGGTATTCATACCAACCCTGCTTCGTTTGCTTTAAGTTAAATCTAGATTTTTATTTGGTTTTTTTTTGTCTAGAAGGTCCAGTTTGTTTGGGGAGGTGTGACCAAAAACGAGAACTCTGGTCAGCCTACAATCCCAGGTTGAGGTTCAATTAATTTGAACTCTAGTGCGGTTTGAATGCATATGTGGATGCCAAGCAGACCAGAGACCACTCCAAAAGCAGGAAGCAAACTACAGCGTAGGGCATTCTGGGTAAATACAACCAAAGCAAGCACAATAGAGTCTAACGCTATTAGGAGAAATCCTACATCTGCTCAAATTTGATGCTACTCATTTTTTTTGTTCACATTTTTTGAAGAAGGAAGTTGTGCTTCTTGGTGCAGCGCCACCTCAGGCAAGGAGGTGAACAGGTTTTTACAAGCCTTTGGCTGATTTGACACAACGCAGTGTGAAACCCACCACACCAACTGAAAATGTAAAAAAAAAAAATGGTCCCAAATCTAACTGAGGTGTAAAATACATATGCATGCGCACTTTAAAAAATTCCTTATGAACAAAAATCTAGAGAGAATGTCGTGTGCAGCGTCACTTTCTGTTGGCCTTGACGCGTAAAACATAGTAAGATACTTAGATGTCGGTGCCTCTGTCCTTTCTAAACTCGGACAGGATGGAGGAGGAGAGAGCGGAGCTGAAACGGGTCGACGGGGCGGTCGGCCCCGGCTGCAGGGGCCCCGCTGAGCGCCGACCGGAGCTCATTACCTCTCAGCCCTCATTCATCTCTGCTTGCAGAAACCTGACAGAAACGCACACGTGGTCATATACAACACATAGACGCACGCCGGCCCTTCACACACACAAGCACCTAATTAAAACAACAGCAATATAATACAGGTCCAAAGGGAGACGGCCTGCGCAGCATCCAGTTTTATGCATGTTGTTGTCTATAATATTCACATCCACGGCTCCCCTAGTGCTCCTTCCTCTTGTTGTCCCCCCCCCCTTCACTCCCGTCTTATTTTCCAGCCTCCTGTAGGAGATTTACTTTCCTCTCACCGCCGCCTCTCCCTTCCACTAATTTACCCTCCGACCTGCTGCTTTTGCCGTGTACAATTACAAAGGGGAGTGCTAAGTACTGCGCTCTAATAATGCTCAAGCTGAGAAGGTTTGTCAGAAATAATTACTTCCTGCCGAATGAGTTATAGTCGTCACAAGACGTGTATAAATACTCGCTGTTGTTCTGTCTAGATTTCAATTCCTGAAGCAATGCGATTGCCACCTGGCGCTTACTAAATCACTTTGTTTTGTTTTTTTGTTAAATTTATCACTGGTTAAAAAGAAACAACAAAACATTTTTAAAAACGGGGAAAACAAGAATGTAGGTGCAAGTGTGAGTTACCACATATTTGGGCTAAAGTGCAAAATCCATCCTAATGTGTAAGAGATAAAAAAAAATAAATAAATGAACAGAACATTATGTGTTCCTTTCTGTATCGACATGTAAATCCAGAGGAACGACGGGATGTTCAGGTAAAGGAAGCGAACAGGCGCAAAAGAACTTAAAAAGCAAAGAAGATTTGCGTGTGTGTGTGTGTGTGTGTGTGTGTGTGTGACAACACGTCGCTTCAAAGTGGATCAAATTCCAATCTTAGATTGCCTCCTTGGATAATGTGGAAATATTAGAGAAGCCTTGATCTAAAATGGAGCATGGAAATGAAGTGGCAGAGGGAGCCCTGAGGACAGGCAGCAGATCCAGCGCCGGGCCAGCCGTCCGTACCTCTGGGAGGCTGCGAGCACAGCCTGCCTCTCCTATGTAAATGTCCCATTCCACACATTAGTCATACTGCCTTCACCATGCACTAAAGTGTGTCTCGCCCATCAAACTGTGCCTGCCTCCATGAAGATCCCTGGAATGTTCCACAGATAAACCCCAGAGGCCTTTTTTTTTTTACCCCCCTCCACCACAGACCACAGAGCTGCTGCTGATTGGTTAGACACTTCAGGTAAATGGAAGAAATTCTAACGTGGGTGCTGATGTCAGGGAATTTTGTTGATCCGGAGTGCTGATAATATCAGCGGAAGTACCTCTAAATAAAGATTAAGGTGTTTTCAATTCCCTCTAATTTCCACTAATGGGATTTTCGTCACAAATACTGTGGCAAATTGTTGGGAGAAACAATGCCAGCGAAAGTTAATATCTCTGTAAAAAGTTGAATCTAAATCTTTGTTTTGTGGGATGATTGTAATCCAAGCTGCCTTCAAACTGATTCTACCTTCTTGATGGCAGAGGAGGAGACTATTGGTACACTCTACGCAACAGACTTGCAGAAGATATGCAGCATCTTCCTGCCAAAACGGAAAACTGTAGGGTTCCTTAAGAAGTAAGGTTGCTCCCTCTATTGTAGACGGCTTTACTGTTGCGTCTCCAGTGCAGTCTGTCATTCAGGTGAACACCACGGTGTTTATCCTCCACTACATCCACCTCTTCTCCCATGATGGAAATACTGTTTGATCTAACCCTGTTTCTCTTGAAAATGATGTCTTGTTCGCTTTCAAGGTACGATTGTTGCCACATCATGCTACAAAGCGGTTCACCAGTTCTCTGCGCTCAGAGTCATATTTGTATTTCTGGACAGAAAATCTCCTGGAAGTCTGAGCTGTACAGAGTGAAAAGAAATGGTGAGAGCACAGTTCCCTGTGGTGCTCCTATGCTGCTGAATATCTGGTTACACACACTTATTTATCCAGGTGATGCAGTGGGAGAATATGACGGACATAATGTTATGAGTATTAGAATAGGATAGACATGTTCAAGAGCATTTTGATGAAATTGAGTTTTAGTCGGGATTAAGCTGAAAATATTTGTCCCAGGGCTGCCCAGTGGCGCAGCTGGTAGAGCTGTTGTTGCCTTGCAGCAAGAAGGTTCTGGGTTCGATTCCCGGCCCCGGTCTTTCTGCAGGGAGTTTGCATGTTCTCCCTGTGCATGCGTGGGTTCTCTCGAGGTACTCCAGCTTCCTCCCACAGTCCAGAAACATGACTGTCAGGTTAATTGGTCTCTCCAAATTGTCCCTAGGTGTTGTGTGTGTGCATAGTTGTTTGTCCTGTGTGTCTCTGTGTTGCCCTGCGACAGACTGGCGACCTGTCCAGGGTGACCCCGCCTCTTGCCCAGAACATTGTGACGCCACAATAATCTGCCCTTAAAGAAAAGAAAAATAAGTTAATAAAATGCAATTTAATTGTTTTTGTATTATGAAACTTACAAGAATGCCTTGTATGTACCTGTTGAGTGAATGATAGTCCATGAAAAAAACAAAAAACATCTGGGTCACGATTGTACCGGAACTTAAAAAAACAGACATTCAGGAAAAAGCGAAAAAAAAAAAGGGGTGTAGCAAGTACACGGCGGGTAAGAGACGCCGAGGACGGTCCGGAGGAGCTCCATGTTCTCCATGAAGAAACATAGGTTTGGGAGGGAAATTAACGATTGACCCTCAGCCAAAGTCATGTAAAGGTCTTCAGGATCAAACGGAAGCCACACGGAGTTTGGACCGGGACCGGAGGCCAGGCGCAACTAGGCGGAGGACGCTCCAGGCCGAACAAAGGAGAACGCTCGGGTAACGCCAGCCCGGTGAGACGTATCTTTATTTTTCCTTTATTTCATTTTTTGAGAGACAATTGGATTATTTGGGCCCCACCGACATTTTTCTTGAGTACTCGGATCCCTACTTCTTTTTTACTTTTTGACAGCGGAAAGACGGATTATATTTTTTTTCTTCGGATTATTATCATTTTCGCACAAACTCAAATTATTGTGTTTCAGAGACTGAGGTTTATGGTTTTGTTTGGGGGGGGGGAAGTGTTTATTTGTAATGTAGAATGACTGACTAAAAGTATTTAAGGGTTTACAGCGTAACAGCTGATTGTGGGGATTAAAAATAGCGGGACACGCCCACCCGCTCACCTGAGTTGAAGTGTCCGCTTGTTATTGTTTTGTTTGACTTCGTTTACAGCGTCCTTCATAAGACGAGTTAAGTAAATACTCGGACGGGCTCATTTTCGAATATTGATAAACAATAAAAAAAGAACTTCCTTGAGCGTGTGCATTTTTCGTTAGACGGAATTTGTTACAACATTAGCTGGAGATAGGCACCAGCAGACCTCCCGACCCCAGTAAGGGACAAGGATGCAGAAAGATGGATGAATGGATGGATATTTGTACAACGATTGAGGGTCAACCTACTGGGTTTAATTTCAATTCAGTCCAAATTCAAAAATACTATCTTGAAATTGGAAATTAAATGTTGTAATTCATATTAATTCAAATAGTTCCATTCAATCTAACTTAGCCACAAAAAATCCGTGGTAACTCCTCTTGAAAGTTTCTACCTTCTGCTCCCCTCATATTGAACCAGACATCACAATCTACTACTAAAGGCTTTTTAAGAGCTATTTCTAAATGCTTTCTTTGCAATAAGTGCCTGTTTAATCGTTTCCAACAGGCAGAAATAAGTATGTAAAATATATAATAGAATATAAAAGTTTTACCGTACATTTCTGCTTTTCTAGCTTCCTGTTACAAGGTAGCTGTGTTGCAATGCTAGTAGTGGTGTGTTCAAAAAGTTTTTTTTTAGCATTTCTTATCTGGTTTTGAACCGCTCTCAGAATAATTAAGTGTCTTTTAAGATCAACCAGTGTTGCTAACCTATACACGTTGGCCTTTAGGTTAGTGGTTGAATGAGGCTCCTACCAGGGTGGGATATTAGCCTGACGTGCTAGAACACCCTGACAGCCAAAGTGATGCAATCATGTCTTATGGGCTCTTTCAAATGCAACGTGACAAGGGCGCCTGCCACTTTAAAACCCGCCGTATGACAGGTTGTCAATGTGCTGGAGGCGGTGCAGCTGATATCATTGAATGCTTTAACTCTCTAAATTATATGACATGTTTCAATTTCTCCTTTAGAGAGAGGTTTACCTAGAAATAAGCAGAATCAGTCAATGATTCTGCCACTATCACATTTCCTTGCTGGGACAGTTTGTTTGCAGGGACGTTTAATGTTCCTTTTGCATGTAGGCTAAGACGTTACATTTTGGTCTTCTTCCACACCACATGGTTTGTGGCTAACTTTCATCTTTTTTCAACAATGGCATTCTTTTGACAGATTTGTTGAGTAAATAACCTTGTTCCGTCAGCAACAAGATTTGTAACTTACCTGAGCTACAAATCTCGGCAGCTCCCTCAGAGTTACCAATTGTCTCTTGACTGCTTCTGTTTAATTAGTTTAGGTGGATTGGTGTGGCTTTATAGTTTTGCAGCTGTGTTCTAAAACATTCCATGATATGCACAATGCTTTTTGCTAGATAAAGTTCTCAGAGAATATTAGAGAAAAACATCAACAGGTTCCTAAAGACAAGAGAACACACCAGACAGGCCGCAAATAGCCACACACACAAACTGCAATGTACATTATTGTAATTTTATGTGGTATACCAATACAATCCAGTGCATTATGGAAGAGACTTGGGTTCAGCAATAAGAGCTACAACAGAAGAGTTTGGATCACGTAATTATGTGTTCGAATGATCCATTTTCTAACATGCTTATCCCTGTTGGGTGGCAAGGGGTGCCTGACCACTAGAAATGGGCAAAAGGTGGGGTACACCCTGGACAGGTCGCCAGCCCATCTAAAAGACTTTGAAAACCAAATATTTCCTCTCCACTCCCCAGTTATACGGCACTGTTTTGGCCTGGCTCATAAAATCTCAGTAAAACACATTGAAATTTGTGCTTGTAATATGACAGAACGTGTCACTGCAGTTCTCTGTCAGAGCCCTGCAGGAGTAGAGTTTCTAAACAGTTGAAATATTGTTTTCTTGGTGATATTGGCTCTCTTTCAAGGGGACGGCAGCCCATATAGATGGCCTTCTCTGCAATCTCTGCCTGTGTTTCAGCCCTGGAAGTGGATCATAACATTGTTTTTAATATTTACACAGTATTTGTGTAAAAGCTATCTTCCTCCAACCCACATGCCCTTCTTTACGCACTCTTGCTCCCTGGTGCTAAAATGTCAATAAAAATCTATCGTAGGTTAATCTCCCACCAATGGAAACATGGAAACACTTTATCCTAGGCTGCATATGTTCCACACTCGCGGTCGATTTACTGTATGTCAGCGGCGGTATTAGCATTCATATTAGCCGCCTCTCCCATGTATGATATCCGTCATTGCCAGAGCCTTTAGCGCACCGGCACAGTTCAGGGATCCTTATCTCATGAGCCATAAATTAGGGGACGAATTCCCTCCGAAACATCACAGGCGAAAGATGGAGGATGGAGTCATTGTGCTTGCTTGGTGTTTTGACACTGTAATGACACATGTTTTACAATCACCCCCCCTTCCTCTCTCTGTCTCTCTCTCTTTTTCTTTTTCTTTTTTTTTTATTCTGAAGGAGTGGACCTGTCCACTCCTAGCCGGAGAGAAATGGGCCTCTCGGACATTACCACCTCTTCCCAGGGGAGACATAAATGAGATGGAAGCGATAGGGGGAGACTGCAAGAAGAAGAAAGCGGGCCAGGACAGTCTAAACACAGAGGGAGGGAGGAAAGGAGCCATTGAGTGGACTGTTGGGTAGTGGCAGTTTTTGATTTGGGCTATATTGGCTCTACGCCCAGGGCAACACATTTGAAGAGGAATGGATGCCCCCACGGTTCTGCAACGGTAGGTTCTGCAAAAAAAAAAATATGGCAGACCTCCTCAGGTACCTATTGGCTCTGAAGCTTAAAAGCCCTTTTTTTTTTTTTTTTTACAACTTTTTAGACAATATCTGATCATCTCCAATTCAAAATTGAAATTATTTCAACAGCTCAAAGCTGAACTGTTAGGTAAATTGAAATGGGTTATGAGGTTACTTAAAGGGACAGTATTATGTAAAATGTTTGTTTTTTTTTAGCTGTACATCGTGTAATAATGGTACTTCCTCATAGAAAACATATTTGGAGTGTTGCCTGGAATCTTTCAAGCATGTTTGAAAAATCCTTTCAGTGGCAACCATTGAGCTATGCAAAAAGTCTGGATGAAATTAGCTCCAACTTGAAGCTGCACCTTCCAAGCTTCTCCCTAACAGATCAGTCCTGCCCTGTGACCCACTCAGCTCCTTCAGACCAGCCAGCAGCAATTAGCACATACCTGGTGGAACTGTGCATCCGCTGAGCTCATTATAGGAGCTGCTTCTCAGTGCAACGCTGGTAAAACATAGTTAAAACTACTAAAGGGTTAGTAGAGGATTTCTGTTGCGATGATTTCCTGAAGGCAGACTTTCAGAAAGCAGGAGATTTTAAAGACACAGAGACAAAATTTCAAGTCATTAATTTACTAAGTTATATTTGGTATATGCAGTATTTTTGTAACAGCTAAAGGTAACAAGAGTTACTGGGTTATGCTATAACATGGCACTATGTGCCTGAAAAATGCATAAAGCTGAGAAGTTAAAGTACAATATGAAATTTATGAATTTAAAATAATCAGTTTTACTGGCCAAGTTTTTATTCACAAACCAGGATTTGGAGTGTACAGTTGGTTTCACACATTGCACAGACATTATGCGACTAAAGCTATGTTCACAAGAAAAATAAATCTCTTCCTGTTTAGATTTTTTTTAAACAGCAGATTTTAGTAGTGCAGTAATACCATTACTCTGGCTGTTCATTATATTCATCAGAGACAGCCTGGGGGAAGAAACCATCTCTGTGGCAAATGTGTTTTTGGCAAATACACCTCCGATGGTAGAAGCCTAAACAGTTTGTGTCCAGGATCTGTGGGCTCTGCAGATATGCTAGCTGCAGACCACCAGACCTGTAAAAGTTCTGGATGAATCCTAGTTGTTCGTTGCAGTCTGTTCCTGTCCTGTTTGGTGGTTCAGTCAAACCACGTAGTGATGAACAAACACCAGACAGACTCTTTTGGTAGTGCCTTTTGAGTTTCTGCTGGGCTGTGTGTGAGGAACATCTCTGGTCCTGCGGTGGTTTTTAAGAAGTAGAAATGACTCAGTCAGCAGAACGGTTGACTCAAAGTCAACCGCTCTGGGTGTGTTCTCCAGATGTTCACAGTCATCTCCACGGTTTTTAGTGGGTAGAACTCCAGGTTGTTTTTCCTTAACTTAGCGCCAAGTGATAAAAGCCATTGTCCCCTTCAACTTAATAACTGGTTGCTACTCCCATGGTGGCAGTACGTGCCTTTGAGAGTTTACGATAACTGGCAATGAGTCTTTTACATCGTAGGGGAGGAATTTTGACCAAACCTTCTTTGCAGAACTGTGCTAGTTTAAATGTTTTCAGGCTTCTCTCTCTTGTTTATTGTCACGTCAAAGCATCTGAAATGCCTTCAGATGCTTTGACGGCATCTGAAGGCACCAAACTTGACTAGAATGGTCTAGTCAAGTTTGGACTTTGACTAGACCATTACAAAACCTTGAGATCACAAACGGATGATCAGACATTCTACTTTCAGCTAAGAAGCTAAATTCATGGTGACTTAAATATTTCACCTTTTCCAAGAACTAAAGAAGCAAATTCAGCCTCAGACCATCACACTAACACCACCATGAGGGTTTTTTCTGAAATTATGTTAGTTTTACACCAAATGTAACAGAAAACACACATTCCCAACGTTTTTGCTTTGGCACTTTACAAAGTGTTCTCCTAAAAGCATATTCCAATGTTTTCTTGATTTATTCATTGTGGTTATTCTAAGGCCTTTGAGATATCAAAACATTTTTCAGACTGATAGGTGTTACTCGCTATGTTTCCACTTACATAGCGAGTATATAAAATTTGCCGCTAGGATGAGGCCTTATTTTTTCACTTTTTCAAAGTTGGGTTATTTCTCAAAAACTGCAATGGAATCACTTTTTTCGCATCACACGAGTCTCACAACAAACAACTGGATGTTGCCACTGATGCAAACCACAAAGACGACGATGACAGGAAGTGGAAGGAGGATGATGAAGCAAAATGCTTCTTTAATCACTAAAGCTTTTCACGTATGATTTTATTTGTCTTATTTAATTGAAATAAGCTCTTTCTTTAGTGGACACATAGCTACAGACTTTGTTTCATATCGGCTCGTCAATTTTCTTCATCTGTGCACATAATGTGTTGGTTTTAAAGGTCTTTCAGTTGACCCCAAAGATTGTTAAAAGTAGAAAAGCAGGAGTAAAACTGCTTGGTAGTCGGTAGCAAATAAATTCAGCCTCTCAAAAAAATTTAGTCAAAGTTAATTCAAACAAACAAAGTTATTTTTCCTTTATGTCCTATATTAACTTATTTTCTGATGAACCACAAAAACAGCCTTAAACGGATTCAGGTTTTTTTTTTTTTAGAAAGTTTCTGTTGTTGTTTTGCGGGAATGGGCTTTGTTGGCCGAACTGAGGGAAGTGTTTGCCCGGCGTACCATTGATGCCAGAACCGCCACTGCTGATTGGCTGATGATGCAACTGGAAACGAAAGAGAAAGGGGTGTTTGTTTTTAATTGCGCCCAGGGCTGCTGCACAAGCACAAAGGTGCATCATTACTTACCTGACAGAGCTCCACAATCACAGGCCCTTCCTAATAAATACTAGTTACTTAAGACTGGAATATAAATAAAGTGAAGGTCACATCTGAGAGAAAGGCGGGATCTAGGCTTTTTAACCATCAACCCAACCTGCCTCTCTCTCTTAATTTCTTTGGTTCTCTTTCTCTCTCACGCTCATTATAGGGGAAGCCATGCAGGGCTGGTTAGGAGAACGTGTGATGAGCCTTGGGAGATATATCCACTGGGAGGGAGTGAGGTAGGGATAGACTGAAGGGGAATAGATAAAAAAAAATGCTGACTTGTCTTCAAAGGAGGCAAAAAATAATTGAAATGGGCTCTGTGTGCGGATGTGTGCGTCGGCGCGCGCGCGCGCGAGCGGAGAGAGGGTGGGAGAGATTGAGAGGCTCCATGTTCGAGTTGGTCATTAATTGAGGAGGAACGCGAAACACTGTGTGGTCCTCCGCCGACACCGTCGCTGACACGCGAGGCGGAGATTGATGGAGGAAACGGTGTGATAAAGATATGAAAGGAGGGGGAGAAAAGAAAAAGCGGGAAGAGGGGGCCGGGGGCGGGCGGAAGCGAACGGTGAAAAACATAATAAAGTGTAGGGAGAACGGGGAGGTGGGTGGAGGGGGAGGTGGGTGAATGTCAGAGTTGGCTGAAAACGAGGAGGAGGAAGACGGAAAGAGATAGAGTTCAAAGTGTGCCCAGACTGAGTCCTGTCCTCGCCGTGTCCTTCCTCGAGCCCCGAGTCACGCATCGCTCATCTTGTCACATTGAACTCCAGATGCTCCTACCCCGGAGAGCGCTCCGGCCGCGGCCATTTTTCTTCATTCTCGCTAACAATTTGGTAATGAAATATTGATTTTTAGTTAGATTCATATTGATGCCATTAGCTTTGCATTGATAAATCACGTTTGGCTGCTTGTCTGGTGTGGCAGAGCAAGGGAGAGCCAGGGCCCAGAGATTACAATCAAAGCCACTGATGTGTTAATTTGATGGATATTTGCCCTCCACCACCACTACATACCCCTGCCTCTTCCCCTCTTTATGTTTCTCTGCATTTCATAACATTGCGTTCCCTTTTCTTTCTTTTTTTTTATTACAAAGCACCCCGCGAGGATATTTATGTCCATGTCCATTTCTCCTCAAATAGCCTTTCAGCCGACCTGCCTGTGGCAACGCTGCGCAGACTTAAAGTCATTTCATTTCT
This sequence comes from Phalloptychus januarius, assembly GCA_902982915.1. Classification (NCBI taxonomy): domain Eukaryota; kingdom Metazoa; phylum Chordata; class Actinopteri; order Cyprinodontiformes; family Poeciliidae; genus Phalloptychus; species Phalloptychus januarius. The sequence goes on from CADWAE010000481.1 coordinate 12,908,660, forward strand.
TATAGACAAGACAGGGATATGAGGGACTGTTTCACACCCGTTGAGTCAAATGAGCAAAACAGGAGAGGGCATGGCTATTTCTATACTTTGACACCCAACAAAGAAGCAGCAGTAGCAGAGGCTCCCAATTTCACGAGAAGGCCCTCTTTTGCATGAAATCCCCATAATCTACCAGGGAAGGAGTAAAGGATATGAATTTTATCCGGTTCCTCCACCCCTCAACCCCCAGTATTTATTGTCAGAAATATTGGCAATATATGTGAAAACAGAAAAAGCAGCACTCAGGGTGCATCTTTTATTTATTTATTTATTTATTTTCAAAAGGAGCGAGCCGCTTAAACGCCTGGAAATTGTACAGCCCTCTGAAAGCGTCTCGCGCGCCGAAAGGTTGGGGAGGATATAACATTTGAGAAACATTAGGATCATTTTCCAGATTAGGGCGGTTTTTAAATGAGTCTCCTGCCGCAGCTTCGCCTTCCAACTGCAATATGTGTCTGCACACAGTCATCTTAATGAAAGGAAATGATGGCGTTCACTTTAATGACGTGGAGTTCAAGGACTGCTTATTGTTCCAGAGAAAAGCCATCGTTTTTCACGGTAATATGAGTATTTCTTTTTCTTTTTCCCCCCCTTCACGGTGCAATTTCATTTGAGAAACAGACACTGAAGGTTAAACGAGCTATATAGGTTGTCAAAATAAGACCAAGAAAAAGAAAAAAGTTTTAAAAACCCAGGTTTTGAAACAGATATGTTGATAACGTCCTCCTGTGGCGTTATCACTGTGTAATGCTTCATCTGAATTCCTTTTTAATCTTTCTAGGCGATTATGCAAAACAGAATACGGCCCTAATTATCGCAGACAAAAGAGCCACTCTGTTTCACTCTAGTTAGAAAGCAATTTTACAGCGAGCCCGACTTCTACCTTCGACATCCAGCAGACGTCTCTCTGCTGCTTTTTAAAGAAATGTACCGATGGCAATCTACTTTACGGTATGTTTACGGTGCGTGTCATAAAGCGGCTCCCCCGTTTACATTTGTTCCCTAATTTAGTGCTCGGCATGGCAGGAATCCAAATATTTTGGTTCAGATGTGATTTTGTTTGATAGAATGACAATAACCCCGTATTAAACGGAGGGCAGATGATCCCCAGACGTCTGGGTGGGTCAAGCGGGTGCTTTGGCATTTACTTGAAACACAATTAAACAGCAGAGTTATGGCTTCTTTAGGGTTTCATGCATTGCCTTTGATCCCCTACTGCCTCCATCTCTTGTCATGGATTACGGAGCCAAAAGCTTGTTTGGGAAAAGGCCAGCCAGGTCCGAACGACAGTGTGGGGAGGGCGGTGGCTTCGGTATGACTACAACAAATCTGAGCAGCTGAACTGACTGAACCTCCAGTTTGGCTCCGACATGGTTCCTACTCATCGAGTCATTCTTTGAATCAATGACTTATTCATTGGTCAGACAATGGTTTAAACCCTGTCCAACTCATGCTACATACAGCAGCAGAAATTTGCTGGACAAACAGTGAAAAATTGGAAGTCATTAAGTTAAATGTAAGTAAGCTATCCCATTTCCACACTGCAAACATACCAAACAATCACAATTATTTTTAGGCACTTCTTTATAGTTGAATAAAAGTCTGATCAAGGGTAGAGGCATAAACGAGGCTGATATTGTACGTTCTTAATTCATTTTCTTTGTTTGATTAAAAATGATCAACAAAGCATTTAAATGACAACTGTCTTACTTCTGATTGTCTCCTGACCCATAAATGAGAATACTGCATTGCTCTACTGATAATTTAAAATATAAGTAAACCAATGCTGGTTTACTAATAAACCAGCATTACATCTTACTATACATCTTACCAGGATGTCAAAAACAACTTTATTTTTTGTCACAACTGGGTAGAATGGTTCCCCAGCAGACAGATTTACGACGGTCCAGTTAAACCAGTAAAAGTTGCATTCCTCAAAAAAGAGGGAAGAAAATGCTCTGAGTTGGAGTCTTTGAAAAGTTGTTCACCATGCGCAGTGTTTATCAAAGCCAATCATCTTGAATCTCGTGACTGTGTGTTTACCCCGGTTGTTTATTACTCTTTTATTGCCTAGTCTCTATTGTCACTCAAGATCCCGTGGCATCAGTGACCTCAATTTTCAATATGCGTTAATAAAAGGGTTTTTTTCTATGTGCTTTTTAAAAGCTCGAAGTCTTGCAGTTTTTTTTTTAATCAGACTTTTTTTATTTATAACTTTTTTTTTCCATTGTTAAAACTTCTTTTGGAATAAAGATAAACTTTGCCAAGGCATTTGTTTCTACCTCCATCATTTTCACCGCTGGATCGGAAGTCAATTCAGATTGTAATCTGAGATAGTTATGGTAAAGTAGGTAATGTGTTTTTGCCTTTACCCTGAACCAAGAGAAGCTTTTTAACAGGAGGATGCTAAACATTTCTTACTGGAATATTTGCATCATTTAGCAGCCAACAAACTATATTTTTTGGTAATAAAATAACCAACATAAGTAACTGATATTTAAGTTTGCGAATAGCATTTTAACCCTGCCACAACACAGCGTTTTACAGTGGTTACATTACTATACAAAAATAAAATCTACATAAGTGCATTAATTATGTGAAGATGTGAAACACAGACTTCCTTTTTTAGCTTCTGTGAGATAATAGTCAAATTCTGTCATCAGAGTTTTTTGAGGGATTTGAAGTTTGAATGTTTTAGCATTTGCAAGATATAAAGTTTCATAATCTATCTCCTGAGATTGTAAACAATGTACTTATTTATATTTCAAAAAATAAGGTGCACAGATGAGTGGGTGAATCCTTGGCAGATATCTAACCCAAGCTATCACTTACTAACAAGTAGTAAATAATGCAAACTTCCTCTGATTTTTGAATTGATCTAAACTCTAGTTCAGAGACTGAGCACTGTGAAGTGATGCAGACGTTCTGGCTGCAGAAAACCACAGATGGCCTCAAGTCATTTTTTCAGAGTCCAAGTCTCGTCTCGTTTGAAGACATTGAGGGCAAAGTCCAAGACAAGTATCAAGACAATAATGACTGACATAAACTTGTTCTCAGCAAGTCCACAGCATCTACTCCTGCTATAACCCCACACCATTTGTTGGCCTGAATAATATGACTGAATATAGTTTCATTTCTCCAAGTCAAACATTTATTGTTTGACTTATATGTCAAACAAAACATGTAAGTCAAACAGAATACGCTTCAGCTTTTCCATTGGGTAGTTTGACTACGTTTTGAGTCATATAATCGAAGTATATCTTCTAAAACCATAGTGACCTTAACACAATGGATCTAATGTTGACCAGTGGGGACAAATTTCTGCTCTGAAACGCCACCTTGAGTTTGAGTTGTTTTGATTTTGGACGATAGTTTGCCTCTCCTTTTTATGATGGCCGCTGTAACTCATCTCACGATGGATTCCCATCAGTCCAAACTTCCATCAAGTCCAAGATGCTCGGCGTGGTTCTCATTGATTCGACTCAAGAGTCCCCACATCTCATGAGAAATACCTACAGCTCAGGAGGATTTACTATTGATCCTCACCTTCCTAAGTGGTAATATACCTCTATCCACCCCCGCCCCGCGCACACACACACACACAGCTTGTCTTCATTTTACCGACAAGGTGTGCAGCGCAGATATACTCAAAACATTACGACAGGACTGATAGACTTGGATGGAGAAGTTTTTCCAGGGGAGACGGCACTCCGGGAGAGATGACCTCTCATTCAACTAAGAGTGAGACGCCTCTATTTGAATTCTGTGTATGCTCTGATTGATGAGGCTTTATGTTGCCTTGCCCTTTACTGTATTGTACTAGCAAGCCCTTTATTACTTTAATGCCTTTCCAGTGATGTCATCCTGAGGTCATGCTCAAGCAGGGGCCATCAGAGGGGCTTTGATTGGCAGAGGCACTGCCAGGGCTCGGCCAATGGCTGCGCAGCGAGGCAGGTGGTTGTCATGAGATGGGGCAGGCAGGGGAGGGGCTTCGTTAGCGGCCCCAGTCATGCAGCATGAATCGATATCAACCCCCTCCAAACTCCGCCGAAGCATCGCAGCATTCCCTCAGCCAGCCGACGGAGAAGGGCCTGCGCTTCTCGCACTCACTCTAAAGCTCAGATCCTGCAGCTCACAGCGGCTAAATGGGCAGGGAGACGGGGGAGGTGGAGGGAAGGGAGCAGTGGAGCGGGGTTCTGAAGAGAGAAGACAGAGCAGTCAAACATTTCAGGGCCCGCCATTCCAGAGTAATGAAGCATAGCAAGAGAATATACCTCTGCAACATTTGATAAAGATGGGCTGACACGCCAGTCCAAATAGGTTCCTCTGTACGCCGGCACGTGTCTATCCATCAATGCTAGGCATTACAGACAGGAAGAGGAGGGTGGGAGAGAGAGGAAGGGGGTGCAAATAGGAAGAAAAGTGTAAAAATTGAGTGACAATGAGGGAACAGGTGGGGAGGTAAGAGTAGATAGAGAGAAAGGGAAGATAAAGAGGGGGGAGTGAGTGAATCCTTGGCAGCTGGTGGATCCTATCAAGGCCGATTGGTTGGTGAATGAGGCTCGGGAGGCCCGTGTCCTTGTACCCACCGGTTTGTTTTCCGCTCGCTCCGATACTCCGGCTCCTGCAGCGGAAGACAATAAAGAAGCGAATGAGTAAACGTTGCACATTTTACGTCCTCATCATCCCCGCACTCTGTCTCTCCATCTGTTACCTCCTCACCCGCACCGAAAAAAGAAAAAAACAAAAAGAAGAAGGAGAAAGAGGTGAGGAGCGCAGCAAAGAAAGACAAACAAGGAAACAGTTGTTTCTCCTTTGTACGGAGTCAGAAGTTTTGGTCAGGTTAAAGGATGAACCGCTGAAAATTGAGTCGACTTGCCTGTGGTATGGACATTAAAAGTTGGATATTAAGTGCGAAAGGTTAACCTATATCATGTGATCTTACAGTTGAAGGTGGTAAAATGAAAATGCACTAAAGTACTCTGTGGATCTGGAACGCAAATATGTAGTGATGAATTTCAAGCGCTTTCTATTTTCAGATGTATGACACTGTCATAAACCTACTAAGAAATGGCACCTAAACTGACAGCGGAGGATTCATCAAAGAAACAGCCAAGAGGCCCACAGTAGACCTGGACGAGCTCGACTGAACAACATTGGTACAAAAACATTCAGGTTTTGATTTCTTTTGAAAACCACGAAGCCATTGCTTTCCTCTTGAGTTATGCACTGCCTTATGTCGGCCTTCCTTCCATATAGCATCCCTGCAAACTCATTTAAGGTTTATGGTTGTAATGTGATCAAATGTGGGAAACTCCAAAGGGTATGACTAGATTTGCCAGGCAATGTAAAAGTTTTCCTTTTGAGACAGCATGGCAAAGCACAAATCTACGTGAGGACGTTTTATCGTAGGTTTCAAAAAAGTCAACTTTTACGCTGACGACTATGTTGCTTTAGACTACAGTCGTGCTTCGCTAATCTTTGAACCCATGCAAAACTTTCATGCGTAATTGTGTTACATCTAATCTCACTGGCTTTACGGCACCGCTGCTGTACGTGCTGCGCAGTTGTGTCTGCAGGCATCGGGGGCGCCACAGATTTCCGCACCTGGCCGAATAATCGTTGAGTCAGTTGATATTGATCAACAACTTTACCATAAAAGGCGGCTGCTGACATGTCATAGTTATTTTTCAGTCTCGGACAGTAATTTTTTAACTTTTTGCTTCTTTCGGGAAATCCGTCCTTTTGGGAGGAACAAGCACTGCCTGGAACCGAGGAAACACCGAGACAGGAAGAGAGAGGAGAAACAAATACAACAAATAAGCCCTGCCACAACACAGCGCAACATGGCTGCTTGTCGTCCCCAGGAGGTAGCATGGGGGGAGGGCCCCTCAGCCTGCCGGCCCGGCCAGGTACACAGCTTTGCTCTCAAGTCTTGCGGGTGATTAATGAAATCTTAACGGCAGGCGAGACACAAATATTCATCACCTGGCTGCCCCTATTGTAATGCATGTTGAGAAGCCGGAGTGTGACAGAGGAGAGCGGAGACAAGAGCCCGTCCAGAGACAAAACACAACATGGGGCACCGGGATTATTACCAGGCCCACAGAAACAACGCTTTTTTGTTCTTCCCAACAAAATGGAGGCATGTGATTTATGGACAGCCGGCATCTGTTTGGAGCAAGGGGAGACACAGATTCATGTCTGCTATTATGGACTGTCCATGTAAGCAGTCTGAGGAGCTGAAAAGGAGGGAAGAGGAGGGGGTTGCTGCCAGTCGCACCGGTGGCGGGGTTTGTAGTCGTTAAGAGCGCAACCTTCTGGGGAAAGTGCAGAGTGTCAGCTCCACGTCGTACCGTGAATCTGTTACTTCACAGTGTGGGTGAGGCGCCGAGTTACATTGTATATCACAAACAGATGTAGGCCTTCACAAGCCACACCAAGGGATGCGGGCCTCCACGAGTTTTCCACTGCAAAGAGGCGCGAGAGTGGAACAAAGTTTGATACACCGGATGATAACGGACGTTGCCAAGCTGAGCGGGAGAGAGGCCGAATCTCCCGTACCTTCGCGCCACACAATGAATCCAGCTTTGTGTGCAAGATTGATACGATCGTTTTTGATTGATGACATGCCCGAGACCGGGCTACGAAGCTCGGCGTGTCTTTTTTTTTTTTTTAGAGGGGGACAGAGGAGAGACGTACAGAAAATGCGGGAGGGACGGGGTTGAGGAAGCCGAGATGGAGTGCGGCAGACAGCGAGGGGAGATTGCGCGCTGTCTGTATGTGCAGCGTAGCATTGACTCGTGTGCGCTCCCCAGTGATGGATAGTGTCAGGTTTGGGCTGCTCAGTGGCGAGGGAAGAGCAAAGGCCCCCTGCCCCCCAAAATGTTTCAACACCCGTCACTGATCCCTGTCAACATCCACACCAGCTAGCCTTGACAACAGGCGGCCTGATACCTGCCGTGTACTTTCGCACCTGGCGTATCCATGAGCAGCACTCGTATAGATGTACAGTACTTCCTTTTGGTGCATGACATTGTCCTTTAAAAAGTATCTTAAAAAGCACTTAATATATTCAAATCTCAGCCTCAGAAAACAATTACACAGCCCTGGTTTTTTTTGTTTGTTTTTGTGAGAATCTCTCTCTTTTTTTTTATATTACTCCAGGCAGCAAGAGAGAGGGAAAAAAGGCCCTCATTGTTCTATTGTTCACATTGTGTCCTTCTTTGCCTTGGAACAGCGATTGTTTGCTGCACAGTTAGGGAACACAATGGTGTTCACATAAAAATGAGCCACTTAGCTCTCACACTAAATTAGCACTGCAGAGGGGAGTCGGGCTTTCCAAAATCGCTTATTCACATTTTCCGCTCCTTACCAGCCCTATAAAACCAGTCGCTTCTTGCTGAGGTGGACAGAAACGGTGACAGCCGGCGCGTACGCTCCATCCGTATCGCTGTGTTTTGATGGAGTAAGAGCAGAGGTATTCAATTATACGGGTAAGATTGTACCATCATCTGCCATAATCGTGTGAAATCAAAACCAATGGCCTGTTGAAATGAATGTAGGGAAGAAAAAAAAAGAGTGGGGATTGACAATTAAAGATGCAGTGGTGTATTTCTTTTCTTTTTTTTTCTACCACCAACTAGTGTAGACCTACAATAAAACACAGCTTTGTGATGATGTCAGATATCCAAACAGTGCAAAAGTTCTAAAAGTGCGGTATCTGTTTCCTGAGTGCTTGGCCAAAGGCGTCACAAGAAACGTTTCATTTTACATTTACACCAGTTTGGACCATTATTTTTTTCCCCAGGTGTTGCCATTTTTCATTCCCATGTGCTTTACGCTATTGAGTATCACTTATTTAAATGAGGGTGGCAGTAAATATTTATCCAAAAAAAAAGACCTCAGTTTCCATCTGCTTGTGGTTCTCGTCATTGTTTGGACTTGGTGATTACCATTGAAGAAAATTACCCAAAGGGTTCCTCTGATCATAAATAGCATTAACTGGAGTCATAAAACCAGATTTACTTTCTGTAGATTATAGAAATTTGGGAAGAAACATCCCCATGTCAGGTAAAGATTGATGCACAGTCGGTATGAGACATCTCAATTACATTTTGTATCCAAATACGTTGGTTATGAAACTCCAATGTAAGGTGAAAATGTGTAAAAGTTAGCAACAAATCGAGTTAAGAAGCAATTTCTGACAGATGTTAGTTCTGAAGCGTTTCGTTTGCCTTTAATTTGCAAACGATGACGTGTTAGAAACAGAGTTTGAGTGCCAAACTACTAAGGATGGTAAAACTGATGCAGACTGTGTTGATGACAACAATCGTCTACAAAACCTTTTCTCTACAGTCGCCTTTGAACTTTTTCTCCATTACTAACATGAACAACTTCTGCTTGTATCATGTTGGATATCTCATGATTTCCCAAAGACGAGTGTTTTGACGGTTTATCACAACGCTGGATATGGATCCAAATTCATATTTCTCTTAATATTTTTCTAATTATACAAAAATGAGGAGTGTTTTAATATAAAAAAATATATTTTTTCCATGCAAAACACACAGAGAATTTTTTTTTATTACAACAGATCGACATGAGTATAAGAAATATTTTTTTATCCTTTTTTTTGTTTTTATGAATTTTTTTTTGTTACTCTCCCGTGGATATATATATCTTTATCAAAAGCATAAGTTCATTTTTCCTTCATTAATGTTTGATAGTTTTCATTAATTTTAAATGAAATATATACTTAGATATATATTTTTTATTAAACAAAACAAAATAAAGTTATTTAAAGTCATTTAGGTTTCGCAGTGGCAAAAGGATGGCCTTTGGAGCACTAAAGGTCGTGACCCCTGGAATATGCTGGGTGCAAGCACAGTGGGGAAAACCGCTGGAACCATTAAAAGTTTGTCTTCTTAGAATCATTTTCAGCTGAAGCCGCCCGTGGGCGAAGCAGCTGTTCTGCTGGGACTTGAATATCACATCGTAGCAACACATTAACCAGGCAACGGTTTTAATCTGGCTCAAAATGATCCCTGAAGACTTTTGATGATGAAATCTGGCCGTCCCATGTGTTTCCATGTTGCCAAATGTTTCCTAAAACCTGCCCAGCGTATACAAGTTCAAACATTTTACTGCATTCATACAGAAAACAGAAAGTCACCTGCTACATGTAACGAGCTATATTAAAAGTGAGTTTGACTGATTTCACCAAAACATCTGGCTTCTAGATTTAACTTGGGCACGGTGAGTCGTTGACAGGAAGAACTTTAATTTATGCGCCATTTGGGGAAGCTGGCGCTGCTCCTTTAAGACTCAAATGCTCCCTTCCTCTGTAAATCAACCAATCAGAGCAGCCCGTATGTTGCACCTCTGCAGTTCTGAAAGTCAAAAAGTCAACTGGTTGGGCTCCAGCTGACGAGTGAGTGGAGAGCATTGAGTCATCTGGAAAGGAGAGAGAGAAGGATAGAAAAAAGAAATGCAAATGTTTCCAAAAAATGTTAAAGAATTGTTTTGCATGGGTTCCTTTGCTCTGCTGTTGGCGCGACGCGTGTCCCAGGACCCTCGGTGACCGAAGAAATGAAGTGCTCTCTTGGGTCAGGCAAAAATCAATTCCTCACTCGGGCAAATTTCTCCAGTACCTGCTCCCACCTCTCCAGTTTTGCTTTTTTTTTTTTCTTGTTTTTTTTTTATGCTGGTGTAGACGTATGACTTAGGGAAGGCATTTCTGCCAGACAGCATCACGTCCTGCAGCCTCTATCGAACTTTCATCCATTTTTGTGTGGCGTCAGCCTCAACTTCCCGAGCCTTTGTTGCCAGAAGAGGCCGAGTTGTGAATCCCACCGTTTCTCAAACTCGGCGGACACCGTTCCTTTTTTATTTTTTTTTCCTCAAGAATGCACACGTGTCTGTATCTTCCCAAAGCTGTCGTTTATCACCGAGAACTGTTTAGTTGAATGATTCCCCCCTCCTCGCCTCCTAACCCCTACCCTGGATGATTTACCTAAGCCGGTACATGCGCGGCATTTGCAACAGATAGAAAGCTTTTTTTTTTTCTTCTTTCCTGTGGGAAATCAGACTCAACGATTCACTACCAAACATCCCATTAAATCAAGTATAATCCCGCGTTTACCACCGAAACCTCATCCCCGAGCCTGACACTTCTGCCATTAACCCGAATTTCTCACTCCGCCACGATCGCCGTCCTCCGGGAGGTTTTCTTTTTTCTTCCGTATTTCGGATTTTGAGGCCGAAATCCGAGATAATCTTTGTACTTTTTACGACTTTCTTACGTAATTTTAACAAGCCGTATGCAGAGCCATTATATCCTAACAACCTCGGCTGACCAATTTATAAGCTATAGATTTGAAATATGGAGTTGAGCGCTGGCACGAGAGGGAGGACCACTGTACTCAGCGCTGATACCATAAAAATCCCCCCGTGAGCAATCATCTCTGTGCATTTGGCCAGAGTTTGTTTCACACGCCTCTCCGGCTCCTCCTCTTCTCATTCTGCGCCGGCCCGGGGTGATTTCCATGAGAATTAACTTGGCGATTAATCACAGTGTTCCTGCACTCCCAGATGTCATTCAGGGCCTTTTAAAGACATCAGTGCGCTGCTATGTTTATGAGAAAGAAGAGAGATATGAGCTTTTGGCAGCCCGGCCCGCAGACCCTCGTTCGAGCTCCCTCTGGGACTCTCACACAGTCAGTCAGCCACTACCGTCCTGGATCATCCCGGGTCCGAGTCGCGTCTTCAGGGAAAGAATCGATCAAGGAGCAGTGGAGTTGTTTGCAACATGACTAATCCCCCCGCTGGACGGCTTTATTCCGTTCTTCCAGGAAGTGATTAACTCGTTGTAAACAGTCGGAAGATTCAAAAATAGCTGCGTAAAAGAACTGAATCATTATTGCCCCACAGAGTTTTGTTTTTTTCCCCCCCATTCAATATCACTGTGCTGTATTTAGAAATTCATGAAAGAAGTGGATTTGTTGCTGGTGCGCCTCCTTGTGGCTGTCTTTGTCAATTTGTCACGTTAGAACAAAAGATGTCTGTATTTTATTCCAGTTTTACTTGACCAAGTAGGGTACAATTGTGATGCATAACTTTAGTTAAGTTAGAAAAAAAAATCTAGAGAGATTTTCATTGGGAATGTATTCAGACTCCCGGGTCGGTAATTTGTAGAACCGTCTTTCGCTCCAACTCTTTTGTGTTTGTGCTTCCATCTTAAAAATGGAAAAGTTGCCTATTCATTTTTGCAAAATAACTTTAGATCAGCCAGACTGAGTGGGGAGCTTCTGTGGTAACAATTTTTAAGCATACCTCAAATTTGGAATAGAATTTAGGTCTGGACTTCGAATAGGACGTTTTAGAGCTTAAATATTTTGTAACTTTGGCTGCAAGTTTAGGATATTGGGGGTAAAAGTTCACCCTAGTTTCCATGTCCCTTCTGAAGAACAGAAATCCCACAACACAATGCTGCCACCACCGTGTTTCATCATGGGGATGGCGTCCTGAACTTGTCTTATGACACTAGTTTTTAAAGTGAAGATAACATTTGAGTAACAAACTTGTAGATTTATATTTGTCTCATTATATTTGTAGGTGTTAAAATGGAGGACTTGACTGGATACCTCAACCAATTATTTCATGATATTTACACCATATTGTCTAAAGTTCTCTTCATATTTGCAAGAGGCCAGAGAGATTCAAATAATACATACATTTTAAAATATCTGAGTGCACAGAAATGTACAGATTTATGATCTGGTGGGATTCGGACAGGTTTTACTCAGAATGTGGAGATAAAAGACATGGTAGGAATGTGACCTTGTATTTTCCACATCTGCTCGGGGTTTGGGATGGGAGGGAAAGCGGTTTGGGATGTTTTATGAACAGATGCATTTCACATTTGGGTCACGTTGGGTGGTTGAGAGCTGCACATCTGACACTAGATGATGTCCACCTTTTAATCTGTAGAAGTCCTGAGACAATCAATCAATCCAACCGTCTCTGTTGGTTTTACGAAGACATTTCTGCTAATAAGAATGAGAATGTAGAACATGTAGGACAAAGAATATCCAACAGTCCAGTACATTAGACATCAGCTGTTCACGTCTTTGCATTTTATTGTCAGAAACCTTTTTGGTTTACAAGGCACTTTGTATTCAAATATTAGTCACATTTAGTACTTTCGTAGCAGTTTGCTTTTGCCCCTCATTGGTGCTGAAATTTGTTCTAGTTAGCATGGCCACCGATGTCAGCGGGGAAACAGTTTTCCCGCCTGTGTGGCTTCGCCGTTTTTACCCCTTTGCGCTTTTTAAATTAGTTGTTTTCATTCTTAGCTTACTTAGTTTCTTTTAATCTGGATATGAACTTTGGCATTTCTGCTGCTCTTGTTCATGACCGGGACGCCCTGCTGCTGATCAAAGAGTCGCCAGTGGTTTGTTGTGACAGTTGGAGCGGTTTCGGAGGGAGCTGGCCACCTCCGTTTGTTTGCTGCTCACCCGAGTGCTTGCTACAATGCTCCGGACCAAAGAAACGAAATAGGGGATCGAGAGCCGGAGCCCAGGTTCGTTTGAAATGATTATGCAGACTATTGGCGGAGAACTGGGGACCATCTCGCTGCCTGTGGATCCCGGATGGGAGTCGGATCGGCACCGGGAGCCAGGCTTCACCTGCCTATCATCGTTTTTCTCGCTTTGTATGGAGGGAGGTCTTCATGTTCACCATCGGAGATTTCACCGGCACAAACGCTCCGCTGATATGCGCAATTTAATCAGTGTGCCACTAGCAACGTACGAGGGACCTATAAATCTGGCACCCCTACGTACGGCTCCTCTCAACCCACGCTCCATGAATGACAAGTCTTTTGCACTGAACAAACCGATCATAAAGGAATTGCTTCATTTCCTGTTTTTAACTGAAACATGGCAACAAAGTTTGGATATATTTTTGGATTTTGCTCGCCTGCGGGAACTTTTGTCCAGGAAGCTGTTCGGTGCTTGCGACGCCCCCGGGAAGCAAGACGGGGTGGTGGTTTAGCAGCCGTGTTTCAAGACAGCTTCATGCAGACCTCCCGAAGACGAAGTTGTGAATTCCCCTGCTCCAACAGGTCGCTGATGATGAAAACGAAAGCGGGGGCTGGTGGGAGGGCGGTCTATGCGACGTCTGAGTGAGGGGGATCGTTGCTTTAAAGAGTCTTGTAAAGTCAAAGGCGTGTTAATAAACACTAGAAGGAGGAAGGGTGAGGGGGGGGGGATTTGGGTGAGCTCACCCAGAGGGGGTGGAGGGACGCTGGCTGGGTTTGGGAGTGGGGGGGTCAGGATCATGGTAGTCAAATCGCTGTTTCCTCTCAGGGAGAAGAAAAGAGTTAATGACACCCTAGAGCTTCCCACCCCCTCCCGCCACTCCACCCTCTCCTTTATGGAGGGTGATCGGCACACACACGCAGTCATTTCAGAGGTGAGGAGGCTGGGGAGACAGCAATCCCGTCCCTCCGCCCCGTTGGGAAGAGGCTTTCACAAAAAAGAAGGAGAAGGAGGAGGAGGCGAGATAGCTGTGATTATTATTACTAAATATAATATAAAACAGTCAGAGTGGGAGCCCGGGAAAAGGGATCCACCCATCCGCCCACACGCTCGCTGTTTAAAACTCTGCCGACGACACAGGGACAGGTTTAAAGACAGCGCCTTTTCAATGCCAGGGGAAGAGGGAGGGGCTAATAAGGGGCTTGGTGAAGGAGCTTATGGCAGGGTGAGGGTTGAGGGAAGCGGGGAAGAGGTGAGCGGGGCGGCGGGGAAGGAAGCCTGGCTGCCACGGTGTCAGCGGAGGAGACGGCGGAAGCCAAGACCTGGAGACAAAGCGGGAGACAGGCCCCACTGTGAGCGCGTCTTCCTCGCACACAAACGAGGGACAATCAGTAACAAATATGTCACGCCGTTTTTGAGCTGTAATTGTAGCTTCCTCTTTCGGAGCAGGAAGTGCAATTTTTTTTTTTTTTTTTTTTTTGAAAAGGTGAGGCACATCATTTCGGATTCTGTCAAAAACACGAAGGCAGAGGTGAAAAAAAGAGAAAGGAATGAACAACATGATGGAGAATCCGAAAGCTCCCCAAGTGTCATTTGAATAATACCAGAGTGGAGGCGATGTCGCGCGTCTGATGTTTTCAACTGTTTACTCCTCTGCAACTTGATGCCAAATTTCCCCCCCTTGAGTTTTGTAAAAGTGGAACGCTGGTGACGAACCAGCGAACAACAAGATAAACAGACACAGAGTCTTCTTTGAGTCGCAGATGAAAGAAACTGTTCAACTACCTATCTCGTCTGCTTCCAATAAAGCCAAAATGGCAGCCGCCTGACATGGGCTGAGGACGTGTTGACCAGTGGGAAGTGAACTTCAGGCCACAGGGTGTGGACTAGATGTGTTGAACACCAAACATTGTGAGTAATAAATACTTTACGACACTCGGATCATTTTCCAAAGGCAAATATTGTATTTCTCTTTCAAATATTTCCTTAATGCCCTGCGGCAGACTGGCGACCTGTCCAGGGTGACCCCCCCCCTCTCGCCCGAAACGTTCGCTGGAGATAGGCACCCCTCTCGACCCCACTAAGGGACAAGGGTATACAGAAAATGGATGGATGGATATTTCCTGATGGATGTGAACCAAACGTACCTCGTTCTGTATTGTCTTCATGTTCTTCTCCCTCGTACTGCATTCTCCTCATCCTGCTCAGAGTTTTTCTCTGCTTCCCGTTTGGATTTTTGACCCCACCGAGGCACTGAGACTCTATATATCTTGCCTAAAAACTTGCTTGATGCCAAATACATTTAAATTTTGCTTTATTAACCAAAACTACTTGGTTTCCCTGGAGAGTTTTAAATGTGCTTGAAGAAAGATCATATGTCAGTTTCCACAAGGCTCCTTTCTTGGGTCACTTCCATTATTTTTTTATTAGCTAACTCAGATTACACGTATTGCAGCATCTTTTCTTTATCTATATGCTGATGACACACAGCATGGATATTTTTGAGTATACACTTAAGCATTGTTCAGTACCATCACTGAGTACATATCAATTAGTAGATGAGTCAGATTTCATTTCATATTGATGCAAAAAAAAATAAAAAATCATTGAGGTTTATTTAGTCAAGATCTGCACTGAAATAGACTCAATCAGATCCCTGTATTGCTTTCACATGTGCTAGCATTTCTGAACAGCAAAAAGCAAACAAATTTAAAAAAAAAAACTAAAAAGAAACAAAACAGACGCTTACATATGTGATCCTCCAGTTTTCAAATAATCTTCTATCTGTTCAGAAGTTATTACCAGCCACACAAAGTGGCCAGCTTAAGCAGACGGAGCGAGGGGGTGGGGGGGATATAAAAAGGGCCAATAGTTGTGTGTCCTGGTAGAATGTGGAATAGGTGGGTGGCGGGGGGTTAATGTCTGTTTTCGGATAAAAGCCCAGGGATATGGGATAACTGGTTCTACTCCATTGTAGTGTGAAATTATAAAGCGTTACCTGCTTTAATTTTCCAAATACAAATTAAATCCTCAGTAAGCTGACTTTAAATCAATAGTTTCATTTAAGAGGCCACGCGATTTAACAAAAATGAAAACTAGCTGGTCCGGTCAATGGAACCCGGTCATAAATCAAAGGGCTTTGGGAGGCAAAAAGCCAATTTGACTTGTATATGGAGCAGCCGGTGGCCAGGGGGGAGCGCAGCAGGGAAATGAACTCACGCTTTATTAGGACTCATATTGACCTGCGTCTCCTCTACCAGCACCGCCGCCCCTCTCTGGCATTACAGCGTCATGCCGTATACACCCCCCTATTAAAAACCAAGAGGTGTTCAAGTGGAAAACAGTTTTTCATATGCAACCCAGAGTAAAATTTCTGTTTTCTATTAGCTTTCTTGCACAAGAAGAGTAAGGAAGGGAGGCGGGGAGAAGGGGATTGGGCAAAAAGGCAACGATGAAACAATACAAACTTTTACAGAGATGGGGAACGGGAAAACTTGAATTGAATCTGGGAAAAAAAAAACAACAAAAACAACAAATGTATTGTCAAAATGCTGGAAAGAAAGAAGGGGGGAGGGGGGAATAAAAAGCAACGTCTCACCGGTGAGGATTTTATTTGTACATCAGTTGAGCACGCCAACATCAAACATTTAATGTCAGCCGTTCTTCAGAGACGCAGACGAAAGGCAGCGAGATGCAAGGCTCACATTGTCATCAAACAATCAAACAGTCATCCGCTTCTCCAAACAGCTTGCAGCTCCGCTCAGCTGGCACCAGACACTCACATTACAATAAACATTTCTCCTAATGTGGTGCTCACACCACGCCATGCTTTCACACACACACACACACACACACAAAAATAACACTCTGTTTAACGGGGCGGCCTGACAGCTGGAAAATGGAAATCGGAGGAAGACTTCGCGCGCATCCCAACGCGAGCAAACACGTTACGATCAGGCGCTTGGTTGGGGTCGCAACATTGCGCTTAATTGTGAATGAATGGTTCCGAGCGCCGCAGTAAATCCATTATCAAGTTGTTATGTCATACTTAAATTCTCCTCCAAAGTGTTCCCATATATCTTGTCAGTGGTTCATTAGCCGTTTGGACAGGTAGCGCTTTCTGTTCGGCCCACAGCTGACCCCACATTCTGCCTCTGTGTTCCACTTAAAATAATGGACATCCCCTGTCTCGCATCCATCAATCACGCCGCGTGAATACCCCTCGCCCCACACACACACACACCCCCACACACCATGCACACACACCACAACCCCACCCGGAAGATACTTGGGAGAGGTTAGGAATCCCACTTACAGCAGCATTCTGACTCAGGATAGATTAGCCAGGCATTAGCGGTGTTTCATTAACCTTGTGTTAAGTGACATCCTCGCATGATTAATGGACATTATTAACAAAAGGGAGATTGTATTTCCGAAAATGAACCTTTTGTGAGACGTCCACCGCAGCGCTAATAGGTTTGTTTATTAATCATTCGTAGCACAGGCCCTTCATTTTTGAGCTAGCGATACATGGAATGGCTACGAGGGAGACTGACAGCAGCCCTCGTTGAGCTCCACGGAGAATTTATCTTCACGCTGCATTGAAAGCGTCTCACCGCTTCCTATAGGTGGTCAAAATGGGACAGTAGGACACTCCTCTTTTGACTGTTCCAGGAGACTGAAGCTAATATCTCCCCTTAAGGGGGCAAAATTAAAGCGTACTTCTACTGTCTTAATACTTTAACAATTTAAACGCTATTATTGACCTTTTAGCAGTTGTAGTGTTTATGTTTACTGGTTATTTCAAAAGATTTTGACTTTGAATAAAGAAACTTAAAACAAATTATATGACATTATTTACTATATAAATTCTAAATCTTCATTCAAAATCATACTTGATCTTGATTTAAAGTGGCTAACATAACGGCTGTGTAAAAAAAAAAATTGTAAAAAAATTCCTTACCGAATCCACACCAATATTTTTGTTGCTTACATATCATCACTCTAATCTGATGCTCTACATGTTCCATTCAGTCTCTGTTTCACTCAGGAATATTACTGGAGGTGCACCACCTCCAAACCCAATTTCTTGTGTTCATTGTTTAAGAAAATAGGATTTGCTTTAAATGTTCTGATATTTTTTTCAAAACGCAGTTATTTTAAGGTGAGAATATTTTAAGGTCAAAATAACAGTTAGCTTGAGACTATACAATCAACTTGTCTGGATTTGTGCCAAACCGAGATCCCAGTGCAATGTTACTCAGATATTCTCTTCTTATGACCTTTAAATAGAACAAAACCTCTTAAACAAGAAGTAAAACTTGGACATTTTCAATTTATACAAATAGTTTTCACTGTAAATCTGCCATCCTATGTTGATGTAAAAGACCTTTACTTAGTCTTACTTTGGGTTATTTCCAGCACATCTTTTTTTTATGTTATTGCTTTAAAGAAATAAAATATTGTCCTTCTCAGAGGGATTTAAAGCAGCTATTGGCTCCCTCAAAATACAAGAAAGGAAGTAGCAACAGACTGTAAGATGTACATCCAACAGCCTTCACTGTGTATGTACGTATATAAAACGTTGCTGTCTTTGCATGACGTCAGCCGGAGAGGGCGATGGGTTCACACCAGAGACGGCCTGTCCATCAGCTCTCATCCTGCCCAGACGCTTCTGAAGCCTGGGTGAGGCTGAAAGTGTGGAAAAAGGTGAGGCTCGAGCGGAATGGAGGGGTTGAGGCGGACGGCGCGAGACGAGGTGGGGCTCCAAGGTGCTGCTGTCCGCGCCCGCTGTCCTGCTGTCTTGAAACCCGGCGGCCACAGGGGAGCTCAAGGTGCTGTCAGATGACCTGACAAACCGGGCTGCCGTCAACATCTTCTGTGGACATAGGAGGCATGAGGTGCAGCTCGGTTTGTCTGTGCACCTGTGTTTCCCCCTCTTCCTGTGTGTGTGTGTGTGTGTGTGTCCTTAACTGTCATATATGATTGTTAGTAGGCAGCTTTTATCTACCCTCCTTCTGGTTTGACATTCTGCTCTCTCCCTGCTTCTTAAAGCAGCAAGAAATGAGATAAAAATTCAAGTGTGAGCGACAGGTCTGACAAAATACGGAGCTCAATCATCAAGGTGCCAGCTGTCGAACGTGCAAACCAGGCAGAAAGACACACCTGGAGGGGTTCAGAAAGCCGTTCGAAGGTCCCTTTAATCTGTTCAGATTTGCAGTATTTTCTTTCGAAAGTCGAAATATGAAACTTTTTCTTCTTTTTCTTAAAAGAAGAATCCTTCAAATATAACTTTTTCCTCATCATATTTTTAAACTAGGTTGTGCAATTTTATTATTATAATTTTATTGTGTATATTTATTAATATTTTCACTTTAATATTACACCTTTTTTGCTGTTCTGCTTTGCTATAGAGCTACATTGCATCTAACAAGCTAGCTAACTAGCGGGGTCAAGTTCTCTGGCAGCCAGCTATAGCGGTTAGATAATTTACAGACATTCAGGTTTATGTTGCTGAACGCAGTTGTGAATCTATATTAACCAAAAAACACTCAGTAACGTTTTGATTCAGAGAACATGACAACAACCAATGAATGGATGTCTGTGTTGAGCTACTTAACAATCACAGCCCACTATAGCCACTGGGAAATGTTGTACTGCAGGCCAGAGTTAATGTAAACTCTAGAAAAATACAGAATTAAGGCCTTTATGAAAAATAAATTTGATTTTCAAAGTTTTCTTCAGAACAATATTAAAATTTCATTAACTATGTATCCTGTCTTGTCTCGTCTCATGAGGTTTAGGTGTCGATACACCTTTAATGAACCTGACGGGGTGTTGTGAAAGCCATTAGAGGTTCTGATGGAATGACATCTGTATTCTTTTCGAAAGTATGAATGTAAAGCTTTTTTTTTTGCCCTTTGTCTACAAATGTTGAAGACATATCATCCAACACAGCACATCTTTGGGGTTTGCACAGATTCCTGTCACTCTTCCCCTGTAAGAGCAAGACTCTGGAGATCAAGGTCCGCCCGCCCGGCTCCCCTCCCTGCTCCTCTTCCTCCTCCACCTCATCTCTGTCCCACCACCCGCTGCCGGGCCTGGGAATGACTGACGCTGTCAGAACGTCTGGCACTCAAACACGGCGGCTTCTGACGGGTGGCGGCAAACGCGATGTGACACAGCCAGCAGTATCTGGTTTCTCCTGCGCCGACTCCATTTCTTATAGCTCAGAGGGGCTTAGAGCGGCCACGGGGAGTTGGTGAGTGCGTGTGTGTGTGTGTTTGGCTGTGGGAGGTAATCGAGCAGATGTCAGGAGAGACTCTGAGAGGGGATGTGTACACTGAGGGACGAATGAAACCTGTCACATTGATTTTCAGTGCTCTCGTAGCATCCGGGGTGTGCTGCGCGTGTTTGCCTTTGAGGAGTGTGTGTGATGTTCAGAGGGGGTGTGTGTGTGTGTGTGTGTGTGTGTGTGGCTGACGTTCACTTACATTCGCTTTCCACAGTGTATGCAGACGGTATGAAAACAGAGCTGACGATACGTAGAAATAATAATACAAAAAAAACGTTTTTTTAAATATTCATATCAGCTTGTGCTCATTACATGTGTGAATATAAACTGTAATATTGGCACATCACGAATCATAATCTATTCAAAGCGAGCCTATTTCACATTTTTACACTTTTTTCTTTTTCTTTTTGATGATGATAATGTAATAACTACCAATTAACTCAAACTCCCCCCAAAAAAGACATTCCAGTTCTTTTTAGTGTGTTATAGAAAACATGTTTTATGCAGACATAAAACTGCTTCACAGGTGTAAAGAAAAAGAAAGATTGAACCAAACCAGAAAAGAGACAATTCAGCTCGGATTAATGAGGATCACTCCTGGCAGTTTCTCCTTTAAAGATGATGTATGAAATGATCTTTTTCCGCTCCTCCTTCTCCTCCTCTTCTTCTTCTCCATCTATTTTAACCACCGAAATATTAACACACACTATAAGACGCGTCCCATCTGGTTAGTCGGTGCATTTGTTTCCTCCGCGAGACGCTGAACATCAGAAGAACCATTACTTCTAGCCGTGTGTTCACAGATTGCTCTGCAGCTCCACATGTTCTGCCAACACAATGAACCCGGGGCTGCGAGATAAAATGTCACAGCTATATATCCTCAGGCTTGTTTAAGTGTAAAAAAAAAAAAAAAAATCAAACAGAAGAAGAAGGTAGTCACGCCAAGGGTTGTTGAGCAACATGAACAGAAGCGTGACATCCGTTCACCTACCTGACTGCTGCTGCTTCTTCTTCATCTCCATCCTTGACTCCTAGAAGCAGCAGAAGGTTCCCAGCAGAGGAGATGCAGGATGCTCTCCAGGTTCTAGGTTAAATACAGACAACCACAATGCTCGTCACATACCCTCCACGTTGCCATACAGAGTGCGCCATCTTTTGGCTGTTTTTAGAACTGCCTCTTTCTTTCCTTTTATTTCCCCCTCTTCCTCCTCCCCTCTTTTATCTATCAGTCTGTGCAAGGGAAAGATCATAAAATCAGTGAAATAAAGTGAAATGGTTGTCTGGGGGGGATGGATATGTCCCTTGCAACGTGAAGTGGAACTTGAGGAAATCGCCAGATCTCCTGCAGCTTTGCGGAGGACAATTGCTGTGGGGGTTACTTTCTTTTTCTTTCTTTCTTTCTTTTTTTCAAAACCGGTGCAATTTATGCAAGCTCTCCAGCCATAAAGAAAGAAAGAAAAAAAAAAATCCGAAACGCGCACATTTCTCCCTTCTGATGTCGCTCCTGATGAGAGAACTGGATGAATGAAGGAGCCCAGAGCTCAAAACTAATTATGCCGGTTAGAAACAATTAGAGATAAATAATCACAAGTTTTCCCTGTAAATGCGCGAGGACATGTGTGCGTGCATTCATTGCCACGCAGCGAAAAAAAAACCCCTAAATAAATAAGTAAAACAACTCAAAGAAATAGAGATATTCACCTTCGAAGGGTCACTCTCCTCTTCCTGGCTCATTAAAAACAGCCCCATTAGCGCTGCTCCTTCAGAGGCTGACAGTTATGGGAGCGCGCGCGCGTACGCATGTGTGCCTGCGTGCTTGCGTGCGTGCGCGCGGGCGAGCGTGTGTGCACAGCGTAGCGGTGAAGACGCGCGGCGTTTCGGAGGCCTCTGGGCTGCAGAAGAATACATTAAAAGGCAAAGAGCCCCTCTCCTCTTCCTGACTGACTCCTGCTGGGACTACTTAGCATTTCTGGGGTGAAAACTTCTCCAGCAAGGTTGTCAGACACTATATACAAATTACGGCAGAGCTAAATTGCGCGTGTATGTAGTTATTTAACATTTGCGTGTGTGTTTTTCGCGTGCATGTGTTTGCCTTGGCCTGACGAACGCCGTATTCCCTCGACACACGACGAGCAACGCTGTCGCTGCGAGGGAGAGAGAGAGAGAGGCGGAAAGAGAGATCACTACAATGATTTAAAGAAGGAGAGAGAGAGGACGAGATAGGTTGGAAGCTACAAATCCCTCAAGAGTCCAAAACAACTTCACACTCGTTAGCTCATGAACATTCTAGCGGTTTTTACTGTGTTTTTTGGGTCACAGATGGTAAGAGGAAGTAAAAACATCTCTCTTTTCTGCACTTATTGTATCGTCATCCATTGAGAATTAGGCAGAGAACCTTTGAAATGAGATTAAATGGTAATTACAGTCGAGACCACATGTGAGTCGAAGGCCTCAGATCAGGGCAAAGTATCGCCAAGAAAACGCAATAACGTTTCTTCTCAACTTGACCTGTTCCTTTGATGCAGCTAAAATACGTTTTTGGTCAAATGTACTGTGGTGGAGATATGGACAATTTTTAAGTAGAAAAAAAAAGTAGATTACGAACTATGTCGTATGTGACAACAATCACGATGGCAGACAGTTGTAAAGTAAACTCAGTTGAAGTTAAAGCAGCATTTTATTTCACAACTACGTAGTTCAACTTCTGGTTTAAAAAAGATTCTGTGGACTTTTAAGCTATTAAAACTGTTGAAATGTTTTAAAATCCTGTCATTAATCCACATATCAATTGAAATACAAATGTACAAAAAAAAACTTGGTATTATAAACAAGTTGGGTTTTTTTTACACTATTTTCTAATCCCTATAATGGCAGTTGTGATTTTCAAAATGAAGGCTACATGTAGAGTCATTCCACAACATTTAGATTAAACTATTTTCTTCTGTGACTTTATATACATTTCTCACAAAATCCATAAAAACAGACAAAAAATTCTGTACATCCTAAAAAAGAAAAAAATCCACCAGAAACTTAAAAGACATATTAATTTGATTAATTGTGAACAAACTCATTGATGTTTATTACTTGTGCTGATTGAAGCATTTTTCTATTTTCGGCAGTAGATATCCTTTGCTTCCTCTCAGTGAAAGTATTGCCATCTAAAAAATTCACTGCTTCTTAACAAAAACAACTAATCAAAACCGGGAGGAGGGACTTAGTGCTGTCAATGAATGCTGCTAATGGTGGAAAAATAACTTGCAGTTCTAGGAAAACCGTTTATACGCCGTCATCGGTTGCTGTGCTAGCTGAGCATAGCTTTAGCATTCATGACAGGCTGTGTTGTGGTGAACCAGCTGTAGATTAGCAAAGAGCAAGCAAGCACGAGAGTGATTGACAGCGCTAGAACCCTCCTCCTGGCTCCGATTGGTTGCTTCTGACTGAGTGGTGTATTTCTGACAATTTTTTTCACACATTATCTGTTTTATAAAAAACTGCCCTGACAGAACAAATATGCAAAAAATATATATTTATAATAAGTTACATACTGCAGCTTTAAATGTAAAAAATAAAATTTGGTGATTTATGGAAAAAAGTAAGATTTTGTACAGCTAAAATTCAGATTTTTACATTTCCCATGAACATTATCAGTTATTTCCATGACGTAGCTTCTTAGCGTTTCCTGAGGTGAGCATCGGCGGACAGGCTCGTGGACGTACGCGCGTGGACCTGACCGTCTCGTAGGAGTGATAACAAGTCGCCCGGCTGCTCACCGCCACCAGCCATCCATTTAAAGTGAATTAGGACTCAAATACTCGACCCATCAGAGGTGCCAATAACGAGGAGCGCCGTTGAAAATTACAGGGGGGAATTTAAGTCTGCTGGCTAATGGCATTGGCACCGACACTTTGCCAATACACATTTAGCCGCGTGTGGGTGCGCCTGGCCTGGGGTGTCTGCAGAGACTGACACATCTCTCTTGAGCCTGTCCAGACGGAAGATTGGCCTGTCTGTCAGCGGCCAGGCGACCGCCATTACCCCGCCATCACCCCCAGCTCTTCTTCCCCTTTTAACCCACACCACATCTACACCTCCACTACTGTCAAATGCCCCGCTGCTCTTTCTTTTGCCTCTGTATTTTCCTCTTTTACGGCCAACTCTTACTTGATGTCGCACTGTACCCATGTTTTAGCGGTAAACAACAACAAAAAATTAAGAAAAGTTGCTCAACTCTACCCTCAAGTCGTTGACCTTAATGAGACAAAACAACTGACTAAAAGATCAGCTAAACCTGCAGAAACGGCCTTAATTAACGGGGCTTTTGTGCGCGTGATTATGGGCTATTGCTTTTAAAATTTAAATTGCCCTAAGATTACAACTAGCACCCCTGGTTTACATTTAATATTAAATGAGCCTCAGCAGAACCGTTGGAACTTTTCTCCACGTAGTGGAAAACATGAAGGTCCAAATTGGATCAATAGTAAATTAGCTGAAACGAATAGTCGAGGAAACGTAAATAAATGCAACGTTAACATTGTGCATGATTGATTTTAAAGTGTCCAACATAAAGTCTTTAGTTCCCAGCAGTTATTAAAAAGGATCATATATCCGCTCGTGTAAACAAATTACTTTTCCGTCTTCATTTTTATGTTTTGGCAAGTTAGATCCATAAATTTTTAGGACCCAGATAATTTATAAGTTTACTTGCCTACTTAACAACTTGAGCAATCTGTTTCGTGCAACTTCGATTCCTTCTAAATGTAAGCAGCTTGTTGCATAACAGTGACTTACAAATAACCTGAAATTTAAAATAAGCAAGTTTCAAAAACAGAATCATTCTGTTGGTTTGATTATATTACTATATCTTATATCTTGATGTAGTTCAGGCTTTTTAAGGCAGTAAGACCTTTACATGCTCCAAAAAAAACAGAGAAATGTGTTTACTTGACAAG
This sequence comes from Phalloptychus januarius, assembly GCA_902982915.1. NCBI lineage: Eukaryota > Metazoa > Chordata > Actinopteri > Cyprinodontiformes > Poeciliidae > Phalloptychus > Phalloptychus januarius. Next base: position 12,933,484 of record CADWAE010000481.1, read on the forward strand.
AACAAAGTTTGTTCTGCTCAGGACAATGAGAAATTAAAGTCCTAGACCTAAACTCTCTGTAAATCCCCAGTAACAGAAAAGCAGGAAGAATTGTTCCCATTGTAGAAATTTTGTGGTTAAATATCCCATTAGCAACTCTTAAAAACTAATGTTTAACTTATGTTTTTCGGAATTTACGTGAAATCAGTTTCCCGAAACACTCACAGGGGGCCCGGTCCACGTAGAAAAGTCAGTACCAGAGTCCCTCTCCTCACCTAAAGACCGTTTGTGATGCAACATGCCCGCTAAACCATCCAAAGTAGCAACATGCAGTGATCCTTTTCAAACCACTTCTGTGCAGAAGAAGCGACATGTTTCATAAAACTATTTGTGTCACTCTCAGGAGACGGAATATATTTACCTTTAAATTGAGACTGTCACATTTAAAACTTTTCAAGAAGTTGTGGAAAGTTTGCCGAAAGTCAACAACTTCTTCTTTAGTTTTAACTCACATTTTTAAAAGTGTTTGGTGCCACAGAAAAATACGCACAATATCGATATATGAGCTGGTAACCGTGTGACTGTGATGTATTTACAATTCACGCAGTAAAATAATTTGACACCGTTACTTCAACCCTCTCTTTGTTTACTTCCCTCTTCAACGCCATGTCCTGCCGTTGAATTGAAGTCACACGGTAACACCTTGGGGTGCTCCTTTCGATTCCCTGTAGCTGCCGAAGAAATTCGGTGACCTCCCATAAGAAACACAAGAAAATCCCTGTGCCCTTGAGCAAGGTTACAGACCATCAGTAATAGCCGGAGAGTGCAGGGTCTCCCCGGCCGGCTGAGCTTGTTGTTTTGATAGAAACAAAATGTTCATCTTTCACACAATAATTTCCTCGTTTTCCTAACCCACGGATCAGAGGGAAGTATATAAATATCCTCCCATTCTTTCCTTGGACAGTGCTTGTTTCGACAAGAGGGGCTCGGGTTGACGGAACAGGCGTCGAGCGACAAACGGCTTAATCTCCTGCAACGCGTCGTGTCAATTGGTGCAAAGGATGTGACCGATAGAATAGATTTCCAACTTAAAACGCTTTATTACGCCGCCCTCCCTCCCTTCCCCTACTTTGATTCTTTAATTCTTGTGTTCTCTGCAAAGAGGCTGTGAAAAGTGAAGATTGGAAGACAAAAGAAAACAGGGCGACTGAAAGATTTCTGGCAAAAAGTGTAACGTGATATTTAAGCTGCGAGCGGAAGGCGCTCCGGCATTAGCTGCTTAACTAGCAGCAGAAGAGAAGGAGTAATGAATGTAGAAAGGGGGGAGACATATGAAATGTCATTAACGTTAATTCTAATAACTTTTTGGCTATTAAGCACAAATTAGTGAAGGCGATGTTAAATGTCATGCTCTGTCCTGGGATTCACATGAGAGAGGGTGGGGGCCACAGAATAGGTTCTCATTTACATCCTTAAGGTCCAACTTAATTCTCAAAAGGAGGCGGTCGGAAATGAGGCCGAGCCGTGAACCGACGCCGGTGACACGCGTGCATCCGGGAGTAAAGAAAGAGGGGGAAAAAAACCACAAACGTTTTCTGGCGGCTGATTCCTTATTGTTCCCGCTCAAGGTTATTTTCTTGAGTTGAGCGTCATTCCCTTGAATAATTCTGCTCAGGCTTTTTTTTCCTCCTTTCTGTTCCCTCTGGCTTTTTAAGGTTTGTGCTATTTAAGAGCAATCATGTCAATGTGGAGAAGAATTAATCCTGCTTAAAAATGTGTTGCACGGCTGGAATGCATGTTAACAGCCTGCCACCCCCCTAGATCCTCTGTCTGGATATAGACTTTTAGCCTGGTGGAGATGGTTGGAATAATGACCATGTGGGTTAGATATCAAGAGCTCATTGTTGAGTATGGTTCTGAAAACACTGCGCTGGTTTTCATCTGTGTAATACAAAAATTGTGCGATTCAGGAGAGATTTGCGGTAATGTATATTTTGATATCGATACCAAGTAAATAACTGGTTAGTATTGCTGATATCAATACCGATACTGATACCTTTTATTGAAGTTGGACAAATCAAAGTTCTGACATTTAGGTCTTCTTTTGGTTTTTCTTTTGAATGATTTTGTTCAAATCTAGGACAGAATTTGAGCAAAGTTTCTAGCTATATACAAAATACCCTTAAAACATTATTGAGACCAACAGTAAGAATAAAAAATACGAACAAGGAAAAAAAACTGCAGTGCAAATCAAAACAAAATCTTTTTTGAGGTATTCTTGAGAAACTACAGTTAAAAAATAAAACTTTAAGAGGGAATCTGAAACTAAAGTACCAGTCTTACCACACTCGTGTCGATTCCATACTGATACCGATATTATTAATATTTATGATTGATCTGCCCACGTAGGCCTGTCACAATAAGCAATAAATCAATCACATGGTAAATTAAAATGAGATTGATCATTTCAAGTCAGGCAGCAATTGTTAGAGATGCTCAGCTTTAATATTTTAGAAAAACCCTGCAAATATTTGTGCAAAGTAGTTAGCTAATTGCCACTTTTTCCTGTTTACCCGATATAAGATGAATTAATATTTTTTAAATGCAATTTTAGTTACAGAGACCTTATTTTTTCTTTTCATTTTGGAGATTTAAAATGTTTTCCAGTTCGAGTGTTAGACATCCTTTAGGAATATTACTATTTTTTATATCTTTTAGTGCGTATTCTTGCACATATACCACTATTATTATTCTATTAGTTCAAAATGATCTGAAAATGACAACATCATCGTTTATCGCAATAATTTCTGGGACGATTTATCGTCGGAACAAAACTCGGACATTGTGACAGGCCTTCGCCCACCTCCTGCGAACAATGCAGCAAGTCGATGTAAAGCCCCACAAAAACCCATGTCATGTAATTCATGGACAGATTGACCTCAGCGTATCACAGGGTCCTTTGCATTCCTGTCCACATTGTTCTAAAGGCAGTCGGCGGTCTTTGGGAATATCCTGGTTTTATTTTTATTCTTTTTTTTTTTTTTTTTTGCTGCTCTCTTTCTGTCCTCTGTGGCTACAGTTGACTGTGCGAGAGTAAATAACATTTGATATGCATAAACAGCCCCTTCCTATTCATTACTGTCAGAGCGTTGGAGTGCAGGAGGCGGAGGTCAGCATGTGAAGGTCCTCCTCAGGCAGGAGGAACGCCTGTGGTAGCTGTCACTCCTCCTCCCTCCCACCTCCACCATCACAGCTCAGCCCCCTCCTTTCCCCCGACTCCCGCAGCCCTCCTACCTCCTCCCTCCCTCCCCTATTAGCACAGGCTCCAGGTCATAACCTTTCCGTGGCATTTTGCGATTCCACAACCCTTTGATTAGTGCAATATTTACATATCTCACAGTGGAGAGGGCGTTCTTGTGTCGCAGACACTTGAAGTGTTGTAAATGTGTTTGGCCTTTTGCCTGAGAAATGCGGAGGAGTCAGACTCTCTGGTGGTAGCTGTAGTCAGGGCTTCTGCGCTGATATGTGCCCTAGTGTGTTTTAAGTATACTTACTCCAAACTGCCATCCTGCACGTACAAGTGCCATTTGGTCCTCTCAACGTGGACCTGAACCCTTCTAAAAAAAGAAAAAGAGAGAGCATTTAGGAAGCCATTAGAGAGGAATACTGCTCCCTGGTGGCAGATTGAGATCAGGCCCTCTGACTTAAACAGTGCAAGGAACTAGAGGTAAGAGATGGTAGTCAGATTTAAACGGGACTTGATTTGACTAGAGGAAATAGAGAAACACATAAGGAGCATAGCTCAAGACTTTTGAAATCAGGCTCATTCAAAAGATTATGAGTAATAAAATTCACCTTCACTAGAAATTCTTAGTTTGGTTTGGTTTTAGTATCAGCTAAGAGCCAAGGTTAATATAAAAAAAAATTGTAAAAAGTCAGTGCACCACATGTTTTTTAGAAATTAATAGTCAAACAGCTCTCTGTCTGTAAGTTACAGTATTATTTTATGAATGCTATTCTGGTCAGGTGTGGCATCACACAATGAATGATACTTAAACTTCCAGTTAAAATACATCATTCATCATCGACGAAGGCTACTAGGTTAGTAATATTCTACAGAACCTTCAAGTAAAAATGAAACAAACTTACAATAATTGTAAAGAGGGGCAAAGACAAACACGAGGAACTGATAAAGCAACGCATTAGCATCAATTTAGCATGATGCTAATGCATCAGGAACAACTGTCGCCAAGTGTTCAAAAAACATTTCGTCAGTACAAAGAAGGTAGCCAGGTGAAAACCTCAGCCCCTCGCTCTATATGCTTTGCCGTGAAAGGAGAGAATGGATTTTCAAGATGGCGGAACAAACCTTGTACGGTAACCAGCTTCACAGACAACAGAACATAGTTAGGATTCAAGTTTTTACTGAGCTGCGGAGATTGAGATGTTTCAACCACCTTTAACAACTTGTGAAAAGAAAGCACATTCTTACATTCTGACCAGAAATGTAAGAGATAACTGGTCAGAATGTCTCTCGTATGAAAAGCAAAATAATTTTTCATTTTGGGGTTCAATTTCCTGACTCACAGACAGAATCACTCAGGTGAAGAGTTAAAGGTTTATTTACAAGAATATTCACATAGAATGACAAATGGGATTAAGTTCAGTTTCTTTCCAGGAGCCAGGAAACATCTGGAGGAGGAGAGGCATGGTTTTTGGAGCTCAAGTGGACAAGTTGAGTCTGAATATGATATTGCCAGAGATGGGTTGCTTACGAAGAGGGAAGACAGTAAATAGCTTAGGTTGCTAATTGAACCTGAGCTAGTCGAAGTCTGTCTTGTATAAATTGTTTAAGCCATTTTCCAAATAGCTTGGATCACATTTTGGTATCTGAAATATCTCATCATCATAAGAGTGGTAGCTACTACCCACTACAAAGGTAAATTGGGAAATAATTCCCCAAGTTGTACCAATTAATGCTAGTTGAAATAACAGAAACTCTAAACATGTTCTTAAAAAGTCTTCAAAATTCCCTCTGCTTTGGGAAAACCGATGTCTAGATCCCCCCTGTGGTTATACCTGCAAAACAAGACTTCCTCTAAGAGCAGCAGCTTTCTTTTATGACACATAAAAAAATCACACTATAGTGCTCTCTAATGTACCTATCCATCAGCTGAGACTCAGCCTGGAGTTTGGCGTATTTTTCCACCTCAGTCAGTCATTCAGTCAGTCAGCGTCTCTCTGCTGTGTGACAGAAAGAAGAGATGTCAGCGAACAGGTTTTTTCCAGGGTGCTCAGGGCCTTCACGTCTGCCTTCACAGTGACTGATGAGGTCTGGGAAGAGTGACGGGCAGCTGCAGTCTGTTCTCAGCCCACGGGGCCTGCCTGGCATTAACGCGATGTGCCATGTTCTCAGAGGGAACCTGTCATTCAGGCGTCACTCAAACCGACAGGCGCGCGGCGCGCACACAGAGGCAGAACATGAAAGGGACTGGCAAAGTAGCAGCCGATCCCCAGGTGGTCGCTCAGAGCTGAAGGTTGTGAGTTTCTTATCATCGTTGCTGGGCAGCTCGACTTGGGCTGCGGGGCCACACACGGACATGAAGGTGGCGGCGAGCCCTGGACGAACATCAAAGTCAGGGTCCGTCGGTTGTGTCGCCGCGGTATGAAAGGGAGCGGCTGCTTGCGGTGTGGTTCAGGTTTGATCTGTTTTCAACTCACTGTGGATCAGCAACACTCGCACTGCAAGTAATTATCAAAGTTGCTCCGTGTTTTTAAAGACATCAGAACATATGCAGGAACGAGTCGGGTAGAAGAGTTTGATGATCAATACATGCTTCACCAAAGTAGTCATGTTCCTTGAACATTCTGTGACACTACAACCTCAAAGTTCTATGTATTTTATTGACAATCTTGAGCAGACCAAGAATTACATTTTTATAGATAAAAAAAATCAAGAAGTCTCCTTTCAATAAATCCTTTTTTCTTGTAAGTCAATTTACAAGAATGGATTTAAAAGGACTTACATCTGTCTGTTATCTTCTGTTTAAGCCAGGATCATGCCTTTGGGGCAGTAGCCTGAGTAGAGAGGCCCAGACTTCCCTCTTCCCAGCCACCTGGGCCAGCTACTCTGGAGGATTCCCAGAGCATCCCAAGGCCACTCATGAAATACAGTCGCCCTAGCATGTCCAAGGTCTTGCTCCAAGCCTCCTCCCAATGGGATGGATGAGTCAGGAATGCCTCACCTGGGTGACATCCCAACCGTATGCTCAAGTTGCCTGAACTTGCTCCTCTTGTGGAACAACAGACATCCTGTGAAAGAAACTGGTATCGGCTGCTTGTATTTAAGATCTCTTTCTATTGGTCACTACCCAAAGCTGATGGCAAGAGATAAGGGTAGAGACGTAGATGGACTGGTAAATGGAGCTTTACCTTTCTGCCTAGCTCTCTCTTTGCTGCAGACTGATCCACCTATCCATTTTTCTTTCATTTGTGTGCAAGATCCAGAGATACTTAAACTCCTCGGCTTTGGGCAGGACCTCATCCCCATCTGAGAGAACCCTTTTCTGACTCAAGATTTGGAGGCACTGATTTGTCATCCTGCCTGTTTCACAGTCAACTTGAACTGCTCCAGTGAAGGTTGGAGATCTCAGTGTGATGAAGCCAACAGAACCATATCATCTGCAAGAATCAGATACCTGTACCTGGAGCCATAAAAACGGCTCCCCTCAACACCTTTGCTGTTCATGAAGGTTACTAACAGAATCGCTGACAAAGATGTTTGCCTTTTATTCTTTGCGAAAGTGCTGAAGCTCAGTCAGACTGAATGGATAGGCATCTATGTACATCAATTTTTAAATTGGACTTAGCTCTGGACTTTAACGGAGCCATTAAAACACACCAGTATGCTTTCATCTAAATGTTTTTATTTCAGATTGTCCTTTAGACTGGCCCAGTCTTAAGTCCTTTACAGTCTAGCAGATTTTCTACCGGGTTACCCTGACCTGTAAACAGTAAAAGTGATATTCCCATCATCTCCAACTACCTATCTGTGCCTGCTGAACTAAACCAGAGCCACACTATGATGCTACCGCCACCATGTTTCACTGTGGAGATGGTGTTTTCCGGGTGATAGATGTTTTAGGTGAAGCAATTTTATTCACTGGCCAAAAAATATATATTTTGGTCTCAAGTGCCCAATGGAAACATTCAACCCTAGTCATAAAAATGTATATTTTTGTGTTACATATGTTACTTTTCTGCTTAATTATTTTAAATCGTGTTTTAAAAAAAATCTATTAGTGCTGTCCTCTCATACTAGTTTTGATAAATATATAAATTCATCATTCGTCCATTGTTTTATGAGAATTCATCGTGATTTTGAATAGAAAATAACCAGATAAAAATTGACAGGTTACTCAAATTAAATGCAGACTCGACATAGCCCGGCTGTTTAATGGAACCAAAAACAATAATCACGAAGGCTACTAAATATCAAACAGGCAATGTGACTAGCTACAATTTAATCTACTCCCTGAAATGACCGATTAAAGAAAACAACAAGTCAATCAGGCACCATTTTTGTGTATTGATCTTTATTGTGGACATGACGTTACACCTTTCTGAAATGATGTACAAAAGTGTAACAGAACTGAGAATGGCTCAGACGAGGTAGAGCTTTCACGACGGCTTGCTGGCTTTAAAAGCAAAGCAAAAAAAAAACTACACGGTAGAAAAAAAACAACCTGCAAAACTCAAATGAAAACAAACGCCCCCGTCTCGCTGCTGTCCTCTCATCATTTTTGAAGTGATAATAAATACAGATCTCAACCAAGTACATTTGGAATAATAATGTTTCCTAGGGTAAATTAATCACAGACCAAAACAAGTAAAGAAAAAAAACAAAACAGCAATACAAACAAAAATAACACAGTTTAATAAGCATGGAAAAAAAAAAACACCCAACCAAAAAGAAACACCTGCCAGTCCCTCTGGGGCGGCTGCTTTGACTAGCTAATGAATAAATCCTACAGTTTAGAGAAAATAAGCTCTAAAGTGAAAAAAAAAAAAATTATTTTAAAAAAGCACAGCTGTAGCTAGCAATATCTTTTCATACAGAACACACTACAAAGCTGTGCTGTACAGCTTTCATGTGATAAATCTTTATTTCATCTTTTTTTTTCTAGTCATTGGAATATCTGGAATCATTCTAACAAAACACCCAAACCCCAAAAAAAGCATCTATACCAAGAATGACACTGAAGTTTGTTAGCCGGCACCAATTCAAATAAAAATTAAAAAAAGAGGGAGATATTCTCAAAAAAATCTTAAATGGAAGTGGAGACAAATGAAACTAGTTAAAGCGCTAACCTAGCCTAAGTGCACTAGTAATGCCATTTGGTTTCTACTGCTGCTTATAAAGGGTTTGGTAAAAGTGGGTTACAGATATACACTTTGTGTTTTTGTACACACTCACGCCTGCTTTACAGTTTTCTAAGTCACACTTTGGAGTACAAACTCTGAGGAGTTAATCTTAAAGGGAATTCTGTACAACATTGGTATTAGTACTATACTACCCCCAAAGGCTAGAGGATCCATTTCAAGTATTTTAACTACCCACGCCTTCTGTACACACACACACGCACACACGCACGCATACACACACACACGTGTGTATAAATTAGGCAAATTCAAGCACATGGCATTGTATGCATTACAAAAAAAGACAACCTACAAGCATGTAAAAAGTACTGCCATCTTGAAACAAGAGTACAAAACGGCTTTCGTTAGCTTTACAGTTCGGACTTCTCAGTCCAGGAAGTCGGCTCTTTAAAAAGTCTGGAGCTGCTTTCGCTTTTGTCGTTTCCTTGTTTCATCCAGGCATGCCTGATTTCAAGTGAGGGATGTTTTTTTGTTTGTGTGTTTTAAGGGTGGAAAGCGAGCAGAGCTAATGAGTTCAGCTTCATTCCGATAAACTTTAACAGGCTTTCATTGCGAAGGAGGTAGGATAGTAGAAAGAACATCTAGGCGGAGATGCAGAAAATAGGTTTGTGACAATCTAAACCCACGCTAACCCTCGTTAAGGCTGTGACAGCTCTATGTCTCGGAGGGCTTCAAAATAAGCCACCCCCCCCTCACCAACTCCTGGTGCATATATTCCCAAAGTCCCAAGAAATCTCATCTTCTGACCTCTGACTGCTGACCTTCCATCAGCAGAATACGGATCTACGCATCATCGTTCACAGAACTGGACTGACGGCATTGGTGAGCAGCTCTGTTGTCTCTTCAAATCTCCAGCATCTGGTTACGGATTAGCATGCTTATATAAGTGCTCATTTCTCATTAGCTAAAAAAAATGATAGTTTTTTTCTCCCAATATTTCACAAATGAGGCATGGTTGAAACTAAAATTTAACAAAACACATCTTATGTAGGCGTTGAATGGTACTGGGTTGTAACTACCGTAGAGATACGATTTTTAGCCTTCGTCGTTCACCGGCTCATAGGTCTTACATTTTGTTAAGAGGTGCAACAAAACTCTTTGGTGTGGAAGTTGCTACCTAAGGGAGAAGTTTCAACATTGCCAGGTTTCAGCATCAATGAGCGTTTAAAGTTTTGAAAGAGAGTACATTTTCTCCTGTGACATGTTTCCACTTTGTACAGGTTGCCGCAACAGGGTGACAACAGGAAGGCTGAACAAATGACAAGCTAAGTGGCTCCGTTCTGTCTTTTTTTTTTTTGAGTTCTCAGCCTTTGAACAGGCATGGGATATGTTTACAGGTAGCAATGCTAGCATACTAATTGCTAACATATGGTTCAAAATAACTGTGAACTCATTTGATCTTTGCTTTGAATAAGAGTGACCTCGCACACAGTGTGACATCGCCTCCTTTCCTTATTCGAGTAATCGATAACCGCTCCCACCAGGAAGGTAAAAACATTTTGAATGTATGTATAAAATTATGTAAATTAAAAATTTCTTATCTATCTTTCCAATAATTGGTGCATCTCTAGTTTAACCGTTTCAACAGAAATACCATGTTTCCTGAAATAACCGTTAACTGATTGAATTTTAATAGTTTTCTCATAGAAGCTTAGAGCTTTCACTGATGGTGTGTTTTTAGATTGTTCTTCTCCTGTATTAGATATTTTCTGTTCACTGCCTTTACTTTTGACATAAGCTCACACATCATCACTGCTTGTCACCTTCTCAGGTATAACCAGATTATGTCAGGTCTTATTCATAACCAGCAGATTAATCAACACTGCGTTTCTCCAAATGATAGTGCAAATCATCAGATGAAAATGTGATTTGTTTTAAAACCCAGCATGACTAGATTATGACCATGATGTCATCACGTAGGTTGTTTTGCAGATCAATATGCAGAAAAGTCCAAGTGTATCTTGTATCTTTTTTCCAATAGTACCAATCACTCCTCCCAGGTGCACACGTTGCAATAAAATCTGGAGCCAACTCCTTCCTGCTACTCTTTACGTTCCTCGGACTAATTTAGAGCCAGAAATCTTTTATGAACAGGTTATAAAGAAAAACTCTTCGTTTTAAATGGACAACGAATGAATGGCCTTGAAAATGTGATGCTCATTTATATTGGCTATTAAAAACACATCTTTTTTTTTTCAATGAGCACTTAAGCACACATCATCTTTAGCGTTCTCTCTCTTTCTTCCTTTCTTATCCCGCCCCTCCCAGCAGCTTCTAAGCTGTGACTTGCGCTCCTCAGCTTGCCGCAGTGAAGAAGTTGTGAGCGGATTGTAATTTGTCCTCTTCTGCTGTCGATTGGTCACGTACGACGAAGCCAAAAAGCGAGCGTTTGAGGGACAACAGTGGCCATCAAGTGCCTCCACTGTTCTTGATTAAACCAGCTTGATTAAAGAGCTGACTTTTTCCGTCTTCGTAGACACTAGACTTGTTTTTTTTAAGGCTGCACTTTGCATCTTTACGCCTCAAACACCAAAGCAAGAGAGGGACCTTAAATCTGACAGCAATAACGACAAAAAAAAAAGATTCAGGAATCCTTGAAGTGGCACAAGCGTTCATGTCAAAATGATGACCGAAACGTTGCAAAGGATTTTAATTTGTTGAGTACAATTTTTCAATCCTCATTTCCTCCCAGTCAGCTTGTACGTCTTTTCATATCGTCCTCAGAAATTCTTTTCTGATTCGTGTTTGTTTTTTTACGTAATTTTACATATCTTGGCAGGCCTTTTCTCAAAAGAAAAAAAAAACATTAAGAAATCCTAAAAGAACCTTCATTCCTCCAGAATCACGAGTCAATCGAGAGTGTAGGTTTGGGTTTAGGAAGTCGTCTGTGCCGAGGCCGCGGTCCAGTTAATCACAGTAAGGTCTGTCGTCGGCGGTCATTTCAGATTTGGTTCGTGTTTGGCAGCCGCTGGCTTCCGCTCCTCCTGGTTCAGGGACGAGCTCCTCGCGTCGGGGTACTGGTTGTTGTCGAAAGACATGTGGTGGACGCTCTGGACGTGCGTCTTTAGGTTCCCTTTCTGAGATGCTCGGTATGGGCAGAGCTGGCAGCAGAATGGCCTTTCCCCTGGAGAACAGACACACAGGCAGACAACAGGTCAGACGCAAGCCACGTGTGACAACAAACACAACCAAAAGGGGTTTGGAAGTGAATGTGAACGGATGCACGAGACGGCATCAGGGAAAGCGCATCAGGTGAAGCTTTCAAACACTTTTTCGGTACGTGTCGTTTGAATTTTTTTTCATTTCTAAATAATTGGGAAGTAAACCGCTGACCTCGTCTGCAAGCGCGAGAAAAATGTGGCAGCATTCTTTCAGCCTTCTAGCCCACTGCGGGAAGCAACAGGTAGGGGCAACTTTGCGATCATCTGAATACGTCACTCCAGCGTCTACACGAAAGAACTTTGAACTGTGGAAAGTCTGTGACGACTTGTTAGCGCTTTTGAAGCCGAGGTGTCACAAAAAAACCCAAATTAATCAAGAACCTACAGCACACAAACAAATCTTAAATATAAACACAACGATGTATGAGGGAGCAATGGACATAAAAATTTGCATACATTTTTTTTTTCAATACATGTTGCTAATTTTAAACACGTGTGCTGAATCTTTCTGTAATTTGAGCATAATTTGTTTATAAAGAAAATAGTATTTTATTTATATTTTTTGATTCATATTGAAATGTTTTATACTTTTTTCCCTTAGTTGAAGCTTCTAATTACTTCTGATATCAAAAGTGAATTTTTTGGGTTTTTTTGTTTGTGGTTTCAAAAAACACTCTTCAGTGAGCAAGTTGTTACTGTGAGAAGAAGAATCAAAGTTAGCAGAGACAGGTTAAACACTTCTGCCCGAACAGTTGTTCTATTGTCGTCTTTCTACTTCACTCATTCACTGGGGCCAAAGCATTCACCTTCCTCCCACTAATAAACACACACACACACACTGTTAGATGCCGGGGTTGTTTTGAGGGTTTTTCTCCACCAGAGGGAGTCCTGGAGCCGGCAGGCAGGTGGGCGTCTGAACTGACGTCATCCCCACACCGGTGGACTATCACCTCGTTACCGGCGGATTAAGAGGGACGGGCTGCCAGTACCTCGTTGCCAGAGTGTCGCCAGTGATGGTACCTCGCAGCCCCTCCGAGCCAGCTCAGAGTTCCTTGTTTTGTTTCCGTCCGCCTTGTGAGAGTAATTTGTTTCCCTGTGGCTTCCGTTTTCCTCAGGTGATCTCCGTAGCTCCTCGTTGTTTCCTGTTACTTCCTCGTGACGCCGTGGGCAGTTACCCCACGGATGCCCGAGCTCCCACACCCACCTGTGACAGTTAAAAACCGATCTCCAGCCCAAAGTCAGATTGGCAGTCCGTTCTCTCCGCCGACGCCTTTCAGCCTACCTGTCTGCCCTCCTCCGCCGCCGTTCCTTCGAGTTTCCTCCTCCGCACCGAAGGTCCTCTTTGCACTCCGGACCACTGGAAGGACTTCCTCGGAACCCGAGACCCCGGATTTACTACTGCCTCCCCCCCGTTCCAATACCGCCACCAACCACGTAAGCTCTCCCTACTCTCCGTTCCTAGACCAAGTTTACCAGTTTTCCTACGACCTCAAACTCACCATCTCCGTTGTCATTTTCTGCAGAGCGCAGAACAATCAGCAGCCCGGCTCCCGGACCTGACCTGTTTTCAGTTCGGTTTTTGAAAATAAACATTTATTATTGTTCATCTCTCTCCTGTGTGGTGTTCTTGCATGTGGGTTAAAAGATTAGCTAAACCCACCATGACACACACACAACCCTGTGCACTTTCTTCTAATTAGACTGACCTACAATGGCACAGACACCTCTGCAAGGAAGCAAAAAAAAAAAAAGGCAACACACATGTGAGCAAAACAAATGAGAGTGCCATCTAATTGCACCTAATTATCATTTTGATAAATGGAAGAATATCAAAGTGGGAAAACAAATGGCTCCCGCCGCCCCTCCTGCACCTTTCTCCCTGAAGAAGAAACAAGGAAATATGGCCGTTATCATACATCATCAGAAACGCAACAGAAAGAAAAGAAATACGGGGAAGGTGGGTGAGAGGGACAAAAACAAAACAAAAAAAAGAAGGTGTAATTAATCACGAAAAAAAAAGTGGAAGAAAATAAAAATCGTCGAGGCAGAAGAGACGTGAGGGGAAAAGCGAGAACCTAAACGACATCGTCCTGGGAGGAAACATGGCTGACGGGACCGGTGCACTACATTACGCTAAAGGTTATCGTCGTCGTAAAGCAGCGTCAACAGTACATCTAATTGGACCCCTCTGCTGCGCCTGCTCCCATCACTCAGAGCACGAGGTAAATCTGAGTCTGTGTGCGCGCTTTGTGATAAATGATGACGGAGGCGCAGAGTTTTAGAACCCGGCTCTGTTTGAACAAGGAACGCAGAACAGATGTAGATCTTTTACCGACCAGACCAACTCCAAAAACATCCATAAAGCCTGAGTGTTCAAGGAAATGATCTATTGGGCTTCTTAAACTTATATGGACATTCTTAGGAGTTTGCAAAAATAATTTAACTTATCTTTCGACAAATTTCAGATGAAAAGGTTTGATTTTTCTTTAATCAAGTTTTTTTATACAAAAAGTTGTAGAAAGTTTGAAATGTCAGATAACTTTTTTTTTAGTAGATTCATAAAATTCTTCATTCTTATTTCACATGAAACCAAACAGATGCACAGAAACTCAGCTTTTCTAGATGGCAGGAGAGGATTTTATGCCTTGCACACACACACATGCACACTAACTTGTGTGATCACTTTTGTGTTGTACATGTTTTTAAATTAAGCAAATTTGCCTCAAATTCTTTGTGCTCTTAATGGAGATGAGGTGCCTGCTAAAGCTGCAGTATGTAATTTTTACAAAAATATGGGATTTTTTTGTTTTAGTTTTTTTTTCACATAAAGAGTCACCATCTTGTGACTATTGTGGTCTGGGTCAAAAACAACCAAATCAGAGCCCCGAGTAGAGTAATAGCACTGTCAATTACTCTAGTGTACGCGCTGCTCAACGAAACAAGTTACTGTTCCACTGAAACAAATGGGACTCCATATTCCTAAAAAATACAGTCAAGGGTAACAAAATCTCCATAGCAACCATTTTAAGTATGTGAAGGGAGCTATAAGAGGATGACATTTTTCTTCTGGTATAAGATGAGGTTATATGGTTATTGCTTTTGCAGTATTGCGATTTCCATTAGCTGAAATGACTAAAACTGAAGTTGGTTATAGAATAAATGTTGAGAAGTCTTACCATCTCAACGCACAGCGGAAAGAATCAAGCGCAGGACGAGCTTTTGCTACCAAAACATATGTGGACATTCTACAAGTAAAATAAAACCAAAATTGTTATAATAAGCTGTTAGGACACACACACACACACACACACACCCCGACGCCAGGTGTGATCCTGCTATGAGTGGGGCGAGGATGCCAGGTGTTAATGCCAGGCAGCGAGGTCACCACATGTGATGGTCACACACGAGCAAAGATAAATGTAAAAAAAAAAAAAAAAAAAAGGGGGCCAAACATGCACAGGACGTGAAACACACACATAAGCGCACACACATGCAGGCAGGCATGAGGTGAGACAGCGATAATGAGAGACATGCAGAAGCCATGACGGAGCCCAGAGATTAGCCATTGTGCCACATACTTGTTTGGGGGCTTCAGAAGCGGTGGTGTGAGCGTCAGTACCTCGGTGGAGTCCGTTATAATCAAACCCAACTGTGAGGGGGAGAAGGACAGAGGAAGAGCAGGAGGAGGAAGAGGAGGAGTGGGGTAGGGGCAAAGGAAGGAGGAGGAGGAGGAGGGCATTTGGTTAAACGCTCGACCACACAAGTGTCAAACTCAAGGCCCGGAGGCCAAATCCAGCCCACCGTAGCCTTCTATGTGGCCCTCTAGACTCCACAGGGACACGCAAACACAACCTTCAAGATAACAGTCGTGTGCCTAAATATTGTTTTAACAAATCAGCAGTTTGTACCTGTTTACTGCGAAATGACATCAGTCAGTCCCTCCGCAGAAATCCACGCAAAGTCAACAGGTTTTGATTTTGTGTGAAATCAACGAAATCACGAAATGTGTGACGTGGATTTCACGCATCACGTGAAATCGCATCAATTATGCGTGACGTATAATTGAAGAGCTGACAATTATACATCAGCTCTTCAATGCCAATTGTGCAGGTGGCAGAATTTCTTACGTCTTGATGTTGTGCTTCACAATCAATGCGGTGAAGTATAAGCGTAAATATCTTTTATATTGCAAATACTTCTAAACTAGCACCACAAAATCAAAATTATGGAGGGACTGATCAATGTGAAATGATCAATATTATGAAGTAATTATGGTAAGTAGACGCAGCCATGTTTAAAAGTTTGTTAGTAACAATACATTCTGGCACAATTTTTTGATAACATTTGTGATATTGATTTGGCTCAAGATCAGTGTTGCCAGACTGGGTAGGAGATTTGGGCTGCATTTCACAAAATGGCGGGGTTTTAGATAGTTTTATTTTGAAATAGTTGTCATGGTGTGGCAGAGAAGCACAAAACTTTTAATGTCGCAATTATCTTGTTAGTTAATCTATTTTGAAACGTCTAGGATCTGTCACACGTGACATCATCAATGATTATTCATCAATTAATCCCAGTAAAGTCATGACTTCAAAGGACACGGCGCCGCAACAAAACACAAGTTGTGTTGTGTTCAAAGTCCTTTGCCCGTCCCAGTAGAATCTGGTTCAGGTTTACATATAAGAAATAACAAGCAAAAACGTCGTGAATCGTCACAAGTCTAAGAATGCAGTCGACCAATAGGACATGTAGGATTACATTTATGACTTTCTGAGTTTCAGATTTTTTTTTTGTTTTGTTTTGTTTTTGAGTTTGGTGGGTTTTACTTTGTGTTTAGACTGTCAGATCTGGCAACTCCCACCCAAAATGAAAACGAGTTCGACAGCCCCTCTTTCACCAGATCCGTACGAGCATGTCCTTGTCGTTCTTCCCCTCCTCTCTCTCTCTTTCTCTGACCCGTGTGAACACCACAGCCTTTTCGCCACCAGCGGCCCTCGTTAGCAGAGGGGATCTGGCGGTGACGATGGCGGTCGAAGACGGTGACGGAACCTGGCGGAGGCGAGTCGGTGATTTAATGTGACGCATGTTAATCGAGGGCCTGAGGGTGGCTGGCCTTTTCCCGCGCGTGCACGTCCGCGCCGAAGACAACTCTGGGTGACAACATTAATTACAGCCACGGCGGAGTGTTTACAGACCCCTTCGCGTGGTCTGCGTGTGTGCGTGTGTGTGTGTGTGTTTACAGCGGGGCTTGAGGGGAAGCTTGGTGCTGCTTCACTTACCATTTGGCCTCTGTCACTTAGAATCACTGGCTGTGCCAGATATCATTCACACTCTCTGTAAAGAAGCTACTTATCTCGGTGTCGACCGCGATCACGGCCGGCCCGGCTGATGGACGTGACAGGACAGGAGAGCGAGAGAGAGGAGGAGGCAGGAGACGAGTGGCAGGAAGGAGAACAAAGAGGGAGAACGTGAGGAAAAGAAGGAGATGAACTGCAGACTAGAGGAAATGAGTAAGAAAAGGTAGGAAGGAGGAAAACACAGCTATGGAAATGTATTCATACACTTTGATCTGTTTTTTTTTTTGTCGCTGTGGAGATGGTGCGTTCAAGGTGGCGCTTTGCCAAAGTTCAGTTGGTTCGGTCCAATTTTTCTGAAACATTTTCTTTCCCCATAAAGTCTGCTGTTACTAATCGTCTTTTTTTCTTTCTTTTCCGTGAGTAACTTGGTTTGGAGCGTTGGCTGCTTCCTGTTTGGGCAGGAGGCGTGGCCAAGGTCAGAGGTCTTTGACAACGCAACGCCAGTTCAGCTGGACCAACCAGGTGCTGGGCAGCAAGGGGTGATAAAGGCTCATTTGTTTTTAGATAATGGCTTCCTTTCCGCCAAATCACAACAAAGTTAGACTTGTTTCTTTGGGCTTGTTGTTCACTGGTGCTATTTACTTAAACAAATGTTTACTCTGGATTTTATTAATCAGAGTTAAGGAACACCAAATTTCTCAGACATACTTCTTTTTTAAAATTTCAAAATCATTTTCCTTACATTTTATAATCCTGCACAGCTTTGTATTATCCTATCACATTAAATCTAAATGAAAACCTTTTTTTTTTTTTTTTGTGAACAAATTTCTGAGGTATGAATAATTTTGCAGAGCAAGACAGAGACGAAAAGAAATCAGAAAAGACAAAAAATTAATGAAAGGACATAAGTAGGAAGAAGAGGGGAAATAAAACCCCCGGGTGTCCAGATCAAGCCGTTTGTGGCGAGTGGCACTCAAGAGTCACGCAAATCCGTTTTCCCCAAAGTTGGCGCGGACGAACGCCGTTCCGCTTCATTAGGATGCACAATTCCATCTCTCTAATTGACAAGCGATTAATAATGTATACAATTTGTCACAGGTCAGGCGTCTGCGGCGAATCACGTCTGCGTTTAAAAAAAAATATTTAAAAAATAGAGACAGCTGCCCGGCTCAGGGCGGGAGGGACTCGCAGCTCCGGCTGTCACGCCTGGCCTGAACAGGGGGGGAAAAAAAAAAAAAGGAAGAAGAAGAAGACGACTCTTGATTTATTTCCGCTGAATGCCAGCAACGGAACGCGGCGTCCGACAATGAGGAATCGCTGGGAATGCGAGTTCCCGTGCATATATTCACCATCTCTCATGCTGTCCGGAGGCTGGATGGAGCTGTGGGGGTTGGCCGTGTGAGTGACTGATGAAGAAGTGGCGAAAGAAGTTGAAAAAGCGCATTAATAACAAGAGAATGGTACTTTTTTTTTTTTTTTAAAGCAGGACGCCGGAGTTCTGGCGTGTACAGAACATCATGCTGGTTATTATCAACGTTCCTCCTACTGTTACTGTGATTAGTTTTGGAACTTGATTAGCAACTAAAACGCTCATCAAGTTGCTGAATATGACTTCATAAGCTCACAGAGCTTTAATAGCAGACTTTTTTAATATCCGTGTTGTGTTTAGGCTCCTGGAGGTGCAGCGTTTTCTTAAGTTCAGCGTCTCAGGAGCCTAATAAAGATGTAAGCTTCTAATAAATACCGAACGGGCGCAGATTCTCATAAGTTTAAAGAATGTTTATTGGAGTTTTGATCAAATCCATTAAGGAAACTTTAATGCATTTTAAAGACCAAATACTCAGGAAGTGACACCTTAATTATATTGCAATAAGAAAAATGAGTTTTCCTTTTTTTTTAAAAAAACTATGCAAGATATTAACAAATTACTGTCGATCTGCACAGAACTCTCTTGCTAAGAGTCGTTAAAAGGAATGTTTTGCTGATTTGTCAGATAAGTGGAAGAATTTTTTTCGGATTTGACTGCCCTGCAAAAACACAAAAGATTACCAAGTATTTTTCCTCTAGCTTCTACTGAAAACATCTTAGTTCACATCCCTCATACTGACGATAAAGTATTCGTTCCACCGGCTGATTATGTCACTTATAACAAGACATGTTTCCCATGTTATAAATGATACAATCTAGTAGATTATCATCAATATTGAGAACTTACTGACTTTTAAAACAAGCTCCTTATATCTTGCTTAAAGCAAGATTTTACTTCGAAGTTAACTTTGTCTTAATTCAAGGTATTTTCACTAGAGGCTAGGTCAGAACACACCTGGTAAGGTTTTGTGTTTTTGCAGTGGGGTGAGTCCAGGTTGTGGGCGCGTTTACCTGTGTGGGACCTCATGTGCGTGCGCAGGTGGCTCGGCTGGCTGAAGCTCTTCCCGCACTCGCGGCAGAAGCACTGGCCCTGCCGCATGAAAGACCTCAGCATCCCTGGTCACGGACACAAACGGGAAGGAAAAGGGAAGAACGCAACAGTTAGTCACGGCAGGTTGATCAATAGTATAAAAGTAACTAATAAAGTCAAAGGAAAAGAAGAGATTGTTTTACTCAGACCCCCCCCCAAAAAAAAAATTTATCTGAAAAGTGTGGTGTGCTTTTGCGTGGGCAATAAAACAGGTCTCTGGATCTGATGTTGTAGCTGCAGCAAAAAGTGTTGACTGAGGGGAGATCTATTACAAAGCCTTTTAGACATTTTGTAAATGCAGGCCAGTCACAATAACTGATTTTGCTGGACAATAAATCGTCCCACAATTTTATGCGATAAACAATAATGTTATTTTGACAACATTTTCTAGTCATATAATGGCAGTGGGATGAGAATGTAACAACACAGCCTTACAGATCAATAAATGTTAAATTCTAATGAATATTTAACACTGAAAATGGAAGATATTTTAAATAACAACAAAAAAAAAAGAATTATGAAGTCTCTGTGAACAAAGTTGTCCTTCAATAAAAGGGACAGTTGAGCCCTAAGTACCAGACTGAAGACTTTTATTTTTGCTAAAAACAATAAATCATGCAAACGTAAATGATTGAGCTTGTTTTAATTTGTCATGCAATTAATTGATTTATTGCTTACTGCGATAGGCCTCGGTGTATGAATACTTTTTGGGAGGCACTGTGAGAATATGAGAATCAGTTTTTGTGAATCAATAGATCTGACTTCAAGATTTTATCTCCCCCCCCCTCCCACCCCCCCAAACATGAAAAAAACTATATAGCTCTTTGCTAATATCCGTTATAAAACGCCACTTTATGGAGAACGAACAGAAAAAAACCCCCCCAAAAAAACAGGAGCTACTGTGAACTTACAACCGATCCGAACACAGTTACAAGTGGGAAGGCACTTTCCACCATGTTTGAAGGAACCAAATGAAGACATAAAGGTCAGTAATGGACTGAATGCGTGTATGTGTGTGTAAAAGCCTGGGTGATGCGTTGGAGCTAGGTAGCATCAGCAGTGGACTCGGGGAGGCATCATTAGTATGTCTAATGTGTCATTATGAGCGGCTCGCTCGGGGGGCTGGACTGCAGCTGTCACACAGCATCATCTCAGAGGCTGACAGCAACACACACACACATACGCACACACACTGCATAAATTACAGGCAATTAAAACGCCCCGGCTGTGATGTGCCCGCTCCGCTGCCCGCGTGTCACATGTCAGGTGTGTGTGTGTGTGTGTGTGTGTCGGTATGCGTACATGTTTCAAGAACTGAGTGTGCGTGTTTGGTAGAGGGTGAGGCACATGGTTGGCTGCACGTACGCTCACACACACACACACACCTACACTGATGTTGTGTGGACACGTTAATGTACTCAAGCAGCAAGGAAGAAGGAACTTGAGAGAGAAACTTTATGCAAAATGCAAAGTAAGAGAGGTTATGTACAGTTTGCAAGGCTCAACATGTTTGCTTGAAACTTGAGTTGATCTGGGTGAAGAGTCCAAACCTATAAGAATCAGAAGTGTAGCTTGCAGTAACCAGTTAAGTTCAGTTGACATTCTCCCACCTGAGCTACGGGAAATCTGACACTCCTCCAGAGTAACCATGAGCCTATCTACTCCCAGCCTATCGGCTCAGGTTGATGCTCTCGGTAGTTTAGCAGTTGTGCTATATTCTTTATATTTTGGGAGTAGATGGGTTCAGAAACTCAGAAGTTTTTTTAGAACATGCCATAAACTTGTCCACATGATGTCCTGGCTGCTTTCTCCCTTGGTCTTCTGGTGCTGTTTGTTCTCCAGAGCTCCTTAAGGATGTTTTCACACCTCATAGTCCGGTAAACTTGGCTCGACTGGGAACTAAAATTTTAACATTCTGGTTCGCTTTCACACTGCACTGTCAAACACTTTCAGCAACCAGCTCCCCTCCTCGCCTGTGTTGAGAATAAATAATTATGTGTTTTCCTTCTATCTCTTTTAGCTAGTTGCTAAGCTAAAGCTAAGCTAAACCTAAAGGAAATGACATGTTAGGAAATGCAAATGAGAGCTCTGCTTGGAGGAAATGACACACTAGGAACGCCCTCTTTGGGGCAAAGCTTAGGTAGAGGCTAACAAAAGGGAATGGAAAGCTTTTGGAATGGACTTAGCACGGATAATTCTCCACATGTGTGGTGGCGCTGCACCAAAAACCACTGAAGGAAACGACACAAAAACCTGTGAAGGCACCTTCTTTGTGAAGAAGGCGCCTTTGTGAAGAAGACTTTTTTCTTGAAATGCAAGCAAAAATGGAGTGGTGTGGCATTTTAGCAGTCCTTGGCAAAGGACCGAGAATTTTTTCCTACTAGGCATTTTGTTTGTTTTGGTTGTAAAATAACCCACAATTCCCTGCGCTTTAGTCTGCTTCCTGTTTTTGGAGTGGACTCCTGTCTGCTTGGCATTCACATATGAATTCAAACCGCACTAGAGTTCACCTTCACCGAACTGGGAGCTAAGTTTTTAGGTGGACCAGAGTTCGCTTTTTGGTTTCATTGCGCATACACACTTCCCCAAATGAACCGGACTTTCTAGACAAACAAGCCAGAGTTCTATTAAAGTGGACTAAAGAGGGCTGGTGTGAATGCGCCCTACAAAACTTCTGAGGCCAACTGAATTAAACAGGTGGATTTTATTTTCAATTTCACTGCAGGTTTTATTTAGAGCTATCAGAGCAAAGGGAGCTGAACACACATGCACTAAACGCTATCATTTTCCTTCTACTTTGCAGCTAAGCACCAATTTGTGCTGACCCTTTGTCAATACTTTTGCCTGCCATTGAACTGACAGGCTCCAGGAGTCGGTTTTCAACATGAAGTTGGACATTTTTTTTTTTTTTTTGCATTTTCAAAACCCATTTTGATACCTTTTGTGTAACCAGCTCCATTTCCGCAACCGACACTAGATTCTTATGTCCAGATCGCTTTCGATATTGGAAGCAGAGGCAGCATTCGCATGGGGCATTTTAAACTTCTCGCATCTATTTAATGACGTAACAGACGTAACATTCTGGACGTAACAGACACACACACACCAACACACACATGCACTCTCCTGTGACCTCTCTTGCTGACAGATAACAAGCCCGAGGCTTTGTGGCGCTTAATGCCTGCAAAGCCTCCAGCAGACCAGGATCACCCCTGTGCGTATACCTGGAAGAGCACCTCGTAGCTGTTTATGAATGTTTCTGTGTTGGTAGGGGGCAGTGAGTGAATGGGCAGGGGGGCACAGCAGGAACAAGGAGGACAGAGAGGTGGAAGAGGTGAAAGAGAGTGTCTCTGGCAGCCCGACTGCTGGCCTCTGGATACTCCACTTCCACTTTGGGCCGCCAGCCCTTCTCACTGACGCACTAATGAAAGACAAGACAGAGCTGGACAGAAAACACAAGCTCACCAGCACACACACACACACACACACACACAGGCATACATGTCGGCACGTACTACAGAGGGAAACATGAGAAAGACTCAGTTGCTCAAAAAAGGTCACTTTATAGCATGTGACTCAAAGGGCTAAGGCAGATGGTGACGATATGCGCCTGGACGGGTGACAGCGATGTCACACGTCTGCTCTGGGGTTGTTGTCTCTGACCCCTGGCTCCGTATAGCCCCGCTTGACCTCGGGGACACAACCCAAACTGGGCAAATATTACGGATGTTGGGTAATGACCATTTCCAAAGCAGCTGGTGGGGTAATTATTCTGTCTCATCTCTCTCTTGTTTTGTTTTTTTTGCCTCCCTTTTCTGTTTGTTCGCTTTCCTCTGCGCGAGCCTCTTCGTCAGGCAGAGCACCGTGACCCAAACAGTTTGTGACAGCTTTCTGGAACAGTGGAGCGGGGGTCCGTGAATGCCTCGCAGACCTGAGAGCAGCAAAGGTTCTCTCGCGTCTTTCACAGTTAGAAAAAAAGACAAATGTTATCTACGCACTGCTACTGCTTTTACATCTTAAACACAAGAACATTCAAGTCCAACCATGAACTTTAGCGCGCTTAATGGGGGTTTTATGTGATGGGATAACACAAAGGTGCGCATTTGTGTAGAGTGGAAATGAAATGATGAATGCTTTTCAATAAGACAATCTAAGATTTTTGTAGTAGACTTCAGTTACTGCAGCTAGAAACCCTTTAGTCACATAAAGACAGTTACAAAGTCAGCCTTCTGTCACCTGAAGAACCTGCATAGGGTTAAATCATCAATGTCCCAACAAGATGTCCATGTGTTTGTCTTTTGTTGCATTGATTACTGCAACAGACAGCTGCAGCTGATCCAGAACGCCACTGCTCATGTTCTCCCTAAAACTAGCAAGATAGAGCACATCCCCCCAGTACTAAAGTTCTTCCACTGGCTTCCTGTAGCTTATAGAATAAACTCTGAAATACTTTTATCAGTTTAAAAAAAATTACTGACCGTCTTAGCATCACAGCATCACAATACATTAAATATCTGCTGTTGCTGTATCAACCTTCCAGACCTCCCACGTCTTCTGGTTTTGATCTGCTCTGCCTACCCAGAACCAGAACCAAACATGGAGAAGCAGCATTCAGCTTCTATGCACCGCAAATCTGGAAAAAACTTCTGGAAAACTGCACAGACACTGAACCACTGAGTTCCCTAGTAACTGGAACATCGATCAATATATTTGATGTGTATTTGCCTGATGATTTTGATGATGGTATTTGACAAAGTGTTAATGTTTACTGCTTGTTTCATAATTGATGACTGTAATAAGTGTCAATGGTGTCAGGCATTTTGCGCTGCCTTGTCGCTGAAATGTGTTATAAATAACCTTGATAGAATTGAGGAGGAGATTCACAGCTCGGCTGGCAGAATCACAGAAAGCCATTTTGGGAGGAAAGTCATGAGAGTTTCTGCTTAAGGTTTGCCACATACAATGTAGGGGACACACACAGATCGATTGAACCAAAAAGCGATCTGGGCTTACATGTGGATCGCTTCGTCATCCCGTAATACCAACCCACCATGAGACACATTGGTGGCAGTGTTATCCTGAGGGTATGTTTTACTGCATCTACCAGCCAGTTAACTCGAGGGTTAGAGTTTAGCTCCTTCCTGGAAGGAACCCACCATTTCCATCATGTTGACAGGAGTTGCAAGACAGAAGCACATACACCTGTACGGTCTGTAGGAGGCGGTGTCGTTTCATCATTCGTGCACATCTCCACTTTTGTAAAAGTCCTCGCACGGTGCGAGTGGCTCCTTGCCAGAAGGGCAGAGTAGCAAGGTAGTGCTCTCTGTTTATAGATTTTTCTTCTGCCAGCTATTGTTCGAAAGGGCTCAGAAGCAAGCCATCCAATTTCAGTAAACAGTTCTTTATTCCTTCTGACGCTTGACATTTTCTCTGAGATCAGCTGCTTGAAGCAACTTTTATGTGAGCTGATGACGGGGAATTTCATGTGAGAAAGCTCTTTTTATTACAAAAGCATAACAATTTGGTGTAAATATATGAACACAGTGCGGTTAATGAGTAATTTCTACCTGTGGGGTCCATCAGAGAGTTGGCCGCACCCCATTGGGGGTAGAAATGAGGCAGATCGTGCGGGTTGTATTTCTTGAGGTAGCCAAGGACGTCGGTTGGCATGTCTGGCGTCTCTCCAATCGGCTCTTGTTTCACATCCCTACGACTCTCTGACGGTATCGAAGACAATGAGGGAGAGGAAGAGGCCTGCGCCACGGCTCTCTGTGTCTGGGAGATGCCATAGTTGTGCGTTGTGGGCAAACAGTGGTTGATGGCGTTGGGTCTTGAAGGGTTTGGCCGACTGTGGATTTGGGAACCGGGAAGCGGCTGATGAGGGGAGCCCCGGGCTCGGCTGTACTCTGAGAGGCTGTGTTGGTTGGACAGCATGAAACCCAGACCCTCCTGAGGCATCATGTAGCGGTCTGCCATCCTGGATGCTGCTGAGGAGCTGAGGCCTGATAGAGGTGGTCGAGAGCGGCTCCCGATGTTCTTCTCCAAAGAGCCAGAAGGTGCATGAGCACTGACACGAGGATAGATTTCCACCTTGGGTCTGAAGCGCTGTGTTTGATCCTCCATATGTTTACTGGTGCTGCCGCTGCTGACTGGCCGAATGGGTACTCTCCCAGTCTGCTTGCCTGATGCGGATGAAGAGGTTCTTGAGGATGGCGTAGAAGATGATGATGGGGTGACTGCGTGACTGACCGGCTTGCTCTTTTTTACAACCTCACTGGTGCAGGTAGGAGGCCGCGTCCGCTGGCTACGCACCGTCAGAGGAAGCGGCTGACATTCCTTCCCTTCCAGGACAGGTGGAGGTCCGGTGCGTCTCTTTGAGGACGAAGAGCTGTCCCTGGAGGTCTTAGAGTTGTTCTTAATAGCCCATTTTGGAGCCAGATTGGAGCTACTGCTGTTGATCCGGTGAGCCACAGTCTGATGCATCCAGAGCACCTCTGGGTAGCGGGTAGAGTGAGAGCAGAAGGAACACTTATGGCTTGGAAGGTTCTTTTTATCTAAAGTTATAGTGGCTACGCCCCTGATCCCATTGGCTCTCACACATAAATCCATTGGGATCATAGCGGGATCAGATGAAGAAGGACGAGCAGAGAGATAAGCATTCGGTGAGGCTTTTAGCCCTGGAGTAAAAGCTTTCTTAAGTTTGGGATAACCGCTGAGGGACCCTCTCTCTGAGCTGGAGCTGGGACTGGGGACAGGGCTGGGTCTGTCTTTGGAGGCAGCCGGGTGTTGGACACGAACATGGGTGAAGTAGAGCTGTAACTCTGCGGTGACAAAGTCACAGAGGCTGCAGATGTATGGCTTTTCATCTGTGAGGAAAAAAAAAGATAGTTACTAAAATCAGGTACTACAAACTAAAAAATATTTAATTACCAATCTGTACAACTCACTAACTCTGGCATCAATCCTCCAGATTTAGCTGTATTTTGTCTCGTTGTCATTATAGTAAATAACCACCAGGGGTCAGAGTAGCCCCTAAAATCTGATTTAAAGGTCACCCTAAGATTAGTTTCTAGTTCAACACCACGCATAAATCAAATAAGGAAAGTATTTGTTAAGTTTGTTGTAGCATGATTATTAATATTGATGGATATGACTTTGGATTTTTACTATATTATTATCATTATGAATAATAGTCATAATAATAATGTGACAAAATAACAATGACTATTATTATTATTATTATGTTTTTTTTAAGATCCTGTGCAGAAATTTCTATCGTACATTTTGTTGTTGTCGTTGCTTACATCTGTTTCATTGAACTGACAAATTTCTCTGATGTGCAGATCCCTCAATTGTCCACAAGGTGGCGTTCACAGCCTTGCAATTGAAATAATGGTTTTCCACATTAACCAAAGTTTTGTCCAGTCAGGAAACGAAGTTCTTGTCGGAACTACAAAATACCAAGAGCAAGTAATTTAAAAAATGTCACTCATCAATATAGGAATATCAGGATATTGCGCATGTTTGAAGACATACAGAGATAAACAGAGAAGAAGAAACTATCTACACTTCAACCTACTACTAAAAAAGAGATGCCCCTGCCTGGGAAAGCTCAAGTGCAACAACTCCTTTTGTTTGTTCCCCCTTTATGTTTATAATTCTCTCTCACACCAATCTGTTTTAAAATTAACATAAAAAAACGCTTAAGTAGCTGAACGATATCACATTAAGTGCAAAGCATGTTCACACACAGATCTGAAGGGGGAGATAAGGGGGGTGAGTTTCCTGAGACAGGAAGACCTGAAATAGCACACAGCTCAATTGGGCCTGAAGAAATGTTGCAGCTATTTTAGAATGTCAGCACCAGCTGGGAAGAACAGAGATGGTCGCTTTGTTTCTTTGCTAATATAAACAAATGCATCTGGTTATGCAGAAATATTAGGAAAACCATATATTAGAATCCCCCATTAAGCATTTGAGTAATGGTTACGCTTTTGTCTTAACTTCTTTATTTTTCTATTTACGCCACAGTGTCACTGGGCTACAAAGGCGTAAAAAATGATTAGCATTCCAAAAATGCCTTTTGTACTGCTGAAGTGCCATCATTAAGAAAAGCTTCAGTTAAACTGAGACGTGTACATAATAATGTCCCAGCAGCACTCCCCAGCAGAACTGGAAGCTGTGAGATTTGTTTGATAGTATTTTTAAACAGCACATTTTTTAAAAGTGCAACTCACACTGATGAAGTTTAGACATTTCACCACATGGTGGCTCCAGTGCCCACTCCAAAGAGACTGATAAGCCGAGCATTCTTCATCATTAGTTGTTTACATCAGAGTGACAGAGGTATCGAGTGGGAGACTTAATGAGGTCTACAGTCCTTTCTGCAATTAAAACGGCTGACAGAGTTTGTTCCAGTTTCAATAGCTACTGCAAAGAACTAGAAGCCATAACGTAAGGTAAGTACTTACTAGCAAATCCTTTTTTATTTTTCTGTAATGACAGTGTTATTTGTCTCGTTACTATTTTCTACCTCTGTTATGTGAAGGACTTTTGTTGTGTATAAAGGAGAATCGAAAAATTCAAAAGTTACTGACTAACCTGCAATTTCTCCAGAGTTTGAGGTTCCCATCTCGGATGCCTGATCTCCAAGCGTTGAGCCAGGTGGAGAGTCTCCATACCCTGGGGTGCTGGGTCTGCTGGGGGAACCGGACTCTGGGTCACTGGTGGGTCCCCACTGGTCCTCCCTTCCAGTTCTTTCCTTGTCTCCCACTGGTGCCCTGCCACCATCCTTCCTATGAACCCGCTGATGGACGATCATCTGATGGCGGCTGCGGAACATCTTGCCACACTCGAAGCACTCTTTGCCCTTGGAAGAAGACGCTTGCGACTGGGATGGTCGCCGTTTGTCCTGTCGACTTGAGGGGCGGTACTCTGAGTCGCTGAAGCTCTCTGGTGTCCTGTCGCCTGAAGATGTGTGACTGCCAAACCCTGAGCTGCTGCGTCTCCCTGAGCTGCGTTTTTGGCCTTGCAAGACATAACGGCTGTTTTCCTTCTCATAAACCACTGCGGCATCAGTGAGGACTTCGTCCTCCATGCTCCCTCCACCATATGAAGCTTTGTAACTTGGCTCCACTGGTTCCACAACTTTTCCTTTAGTGGCTAATTGCCAAGCCTGGTAGCTGCAAACTGGATCCAGTTCTGGAATCCTTTGACCAAGAGTCCTTTTTCCGCTGTCCTCCTCTTCACCCGCTGTCTTTCCCTCAACACATTGTAGGTTAAAATATTCCAGGAGACGTCTCTTCGCGGCTGGTGAATCCTCATCATCAGTAGATCTGCAGTGACCTGGGGATTTTCTGACACAATTAGGACTGTGAACTTTATCATGGGCTCTCAGACTTTCTTTGCTGTGGAAAAGGTTTCCACATTTTGAGCACATCTGATAGACAGATGTAACAGAAGTTGTCGTTATGTCGGGATCCTGTGCTACGTCATTTATAGTGGTGGGGGGCTCTGTCGAATCTGCTTTGGAGCGAGACCTGGACCTGGTATTGTGGGTTTTCATATGAGACTTGAGAAACCAAGCTTCGCGAAACCTTCTTCCACATATTCGGCAGCAGTGGTCAAGGATTCCAGCGTGTTTCTTCATGTGTGACTTCAGAAACCAGGCCTGGCTGAACACCTGGCCACAGGTCTCGCAGGGGAATGTCCCATCGCTTTGCGGCTGGACGGTATCAGGTTCGGCAATGACCTCTTCCTTAACCGTGACTGTGTCCTCTTCTGCGTCTGCTGTTATGTGGACTTTCTCAATGTGGCTCAGGAGCTGATCTTCCCGCAGGGCCTCGTACCCACAAAGGCGGCAACAATATGGCCGCTGGTTGCTGACAGACTTTTCTCTTTTCATGCTCCGCGCAGGCATTTTCCTTCGACTCTCCTCTCCGACATCCCCGTTGATCATCTTGTTACAGGCAGAGCTGCTCTTAGTTGGACTGGTTCCCCCATCCAGACCCTCGGAAACCTTCATTTCCTCCTCCTCAGCTCCGCCCTCTTCGTCCTCATTAGAGTGGTGGCTGGACAGCGTGCCTAGTTTGTGGCTGCGGATATGGACTTTGAGGTTGCCCTTCTGAGATGCCCTGTGGTCGCAGTAGGGACATTTGTAAGGGCGTGCGCCTGTGTGGCGTCTCATGTGCTGCGAGAACGAGCTGAGGAAAGGGAAGCTGCGTCCACAGATGTTGCAGTTGTATGCCTCCGGGGTTTTGTCATCCTCGCCTTCAAACTCCTTTTCAGTGTTGGCTTTTTTGCCAGTCAACTTGTCCTGGGTCTCCATGACCTCTACACTGTCTCTAGGATTCATGGTATGGATGAAACCCCCTTTTGTACCTGGTTGTTCACAGGCTCAGAAACATTGGAAATCACTGCTATCTAGAGAAGTACATCTAGGGATGTATTTCTGTATCAGTCCCGTCAGTTAAAATGCCACACTCAGATCTCAAGATACCAATAAAGTCAATGAGCTGTGTACCTCACTGCTCAAGTAAAAACTCAACATCTAAGTTTCTTTTTCAAGTCCTGATTGTCATTGTCGATTAAGGGGATTTTTCTCAAGTTCTGCTGATCCACAACACTTTCTGTACTCCTGGTTCTGGCTTCGTTAGCCTTAGTTTTAGTGTATTTCCACACATGTGTCACAGCAAAATTTCCATCACGGGACCTGCAGAGTTGAAAGGAGACAAAAGAGGAAAGCTGTTAGTAAATCTGTGTCACTTTAGTTTCAAAATCAATAAAGCCGATATTTTAATATGTGGACCAAAAATGTATCATTAGGAGATACATGCGAGCTGTTTGCTTAATTCTAGGTAGATTAGCGATCAAAAGTTGACAATCATTGTAGGGCAAAACACACATTTGCAGTGGTAACGTAAAAGATGGCCAACAAACACCAAGCAAACATACAAAGCCAATAAAATGGAGTTTAGATAAGCTACTCTCAAGCTAGTGTCGTGCACCGCTGCTATTCAGGTCTACGTGGTGGCTCTGTGATTGTGCCTTAGTGGTGCATGGCCCGGGGGAGTGTGGGGGGTCTTGATGCCACAGCGGCTGAGTCAACACTTTACACAATCAGGGTGATGGCTGAGGTGAGGGGGAATGGTAGTTGTGTGCACATCAGCAAGATCAGCAGCAGTGCCACCCTATTCCCTTCCTGCTCCCCTACCCTCCTCGCACGCCTCCATCAACTGACGCTATCACATGACAGGGATCTTAAGTACATAACAGGAAGTGGCTCTTCAGACAGTTTGCTTTGCTCCGATTCTCAAACGGGAGTCTGAATGAGGTCGGGGCACGAGTCAAACAGAAAGAGAAATACAGATCGGCATTGAGACTTCAACAGCGTTGACTAATATCACGCCACCAGAGCATTTTTTCCTCAGCAAACGGTCGGACTCCTCAACACCGTGTTGTGATTCATGCATTTTTTTTTCATGCTTTGGTCTGAAAGTTGCCAGATTATCTGTGAATCTCATCATTCTGCTTCATCTAAAAGGTCATTAGGACCAATTAATCAATCAAAATGGCACATTTTACTCGTAAAGTCAGCAATTCTTATCACCATACAATGGAAACGTTAAAAAGAAATTTCCATGGGAAGCCTGCCTGTGCGCGTGGACTATATGAAATGTGACTGACAACATTATTACAGGCTATTACACAGAGTGTCAAAGCCCATAAGCTCGGTTACTGCCAGGCTCTAATTACAAGTGGATAATTGATCATAATCATAAGAGGATAAGGTGGGGGAGGAGAACAATCATATGTCTTAAATTCGTGCAATGAAAATGACTACCCTTGCACCAGAGTCTCTTATCTATCTAGTCTGATACAGGCTGCTGGAAAGCGCCTCAATGGCATACTGGGATTGTTCCCGGGAAGCTGACTTCCACCATCGAGAAGCGCCACCTCCAGGAGTGCAGATGTGGCTGACATTCTTTAGAAACAAAGTATGTTATCAAATCCAGACCTCTTAAGTTACTGGGGAAAAAAGATCTACAGAGAAAAGAGGACAGTTTAAAGCTCCCTTTAAACTGTCAGTGAGTCCTAAAGGAGCGCATGAATCAAAGTGGCTTTCAAATTTTCACCTTCGTCCAAAAGGATTTCTCAACTGCTGTCAGATTGGTTTGCTTTTCACTCTTTCTACTCAAGTTATTTCCCCTAAAATGATGAATTATCACTCAGGTGTCCCTGAGTAAAATGTTACGAAGAGATAGCTCGTTAGTTTTCAAGTGCAGTTCTGTTTAGAGGGTTTACACAGGTGATGCATGCGGTGGATAATTTTCCTTTGTCTTCATTGAGGTTAAATCTAGATTAGCTTGTCCCAGAGTCTACAGCCAACACCTACTCGCAAGAGGCACCAAGACGAATGCACACTTCTTGCTTCCTTAAGCGACTCGGATTTAACAGTGTTATAGCAGTTTATGTGGTGCTGCTATGTTTGCATTGGGCAGGTCTTTACAAAGAAGCCACCAATTATATGAATGGGAAATTGAGGTAGGAGGCAGTGCACCACAAATGATCTTCCTGTCTGAAACACATAATCAGGACCAAACAAGTGAAGCGTTTTCAGTTACATATAGCAATAAAAACAATGTAGACAGCAAAAACAGTGGTTTAAATTACTGCTGCTTTTTTACTTTTGTATCAGGGAGATACAGCATATGACGTTTTAGATGCATCACCTCCAGCCTCTGTTTTCCATGTCGATAACTGTTGGATTCAGTGTAAATAAACACGATTGTAGGACTACCAGAAGCTGTTTTTCTTCTGCATTGTATTAGGATCCATATTTGTGATCTGATCTGTTCACATTTTTCAAAAGTAGTGAAGTAAAGTTATAAAAATGGCCATTAAAAGAATACATGGATCTGTCCATCTGTTTCAAATGCCAAATTACTAAAGAAAGTAAATGCTTGGTGGCATTTTGACCACTGCATATGAGAGAACTAAATATATTTTTACATATTTATGTATAACTCTTATTAGGAATACATAATATGCTGCCATATCTAATAATATGCACTTTTTGACATATTCTTACACCATACATTTAAGAAAAAAATACTTTTACATAAATAAATTCAGAAAGAAAATACCTATTGCCAATGTGGCTACATTTGTCAAATATAAAATCTCACAGATTTTTTTATAGGTTTTAGGTCTGAAGACTCAGATGGTTTTTAGAGGAATGTTGATTTTATGGCTCATTTGGCACTTTTGAATTCTCATGCTTTTAAAATTAAAAGTCCATCAGAACTCCATCGAACATGTGCTGATCAAAGAGGCCAAAGTTTCAAATAAGAAGAACCACTGACTCGCCCACAGCACCACATATGTTCCCCAGCAGACATAATGGTGGGTATGCATCGTCCTCCCAGATCCACTTGCAAGTTTTTGTTCCTGAAAAACTCAAAAAGTCTTCGCCTCAACTATCCAAACCACAATCTTACAGTGAAATTCCTGGCAGCTTTTGGTTAACTTCACAAGTTTACCTTTGTGATGGTAGGACAGAGAAGTTGCTTTATGTTTTCCCGAACACAGACCTGTTCTCTAAAAGTGAACTTTAGGGATTTGTTTTACTTCCCTTGCGGTCCGGCTCTCTCTGTGGGTGGCGACGAGATAAAAATGGATCCTTATCTGGTCTTTGTGTTTCATTTTGTTTTCAGCTTTTTAATCTTTTTCAACGAGTAGCTTTTTCTTTTCCTCTAGTGGTCATTTCCTGAATTTTGAAGATCAATCACACGCCTCGCTTTTGAATGGCATGTTTCCCTGTGCTTCCCGTTTTAAAGAGTGCCTAAGATAGACAGAGTTTACTAGTCATTTATTAGCGACTTTAAAATGTTATTGCTTAAATTTCCATATTGAAAAAAAAAGTATTTCCATAATTGTTTTATTGGAAGTGTTTCAAATACTGAGCGTAAAGAATTTTAATTAAAAAATATATATATATCTTTTCCTAAATTTCTGATTTTTCTTATATTGTCAGTGAGATTACATCACTGCAATAAATAATGCACAACAGCATAATAATAATAATAAAAAGAATCCAATCACTCCCCAGTCCATCTGCTCTCTCTCTGTCTCCACATCCTAATGTTACTCGTTTCTTCTGGTTCTGGTGCTAAAAAAAAAAAAAAAAAAAAAAATCAGGGGATAATGATCTTATTTCCCGTTAAATAGCCTCGCTGACCAGCGTTCAGACGATGCAGCAGTAAGCCTGTCCTCCACCAGACAGTCACGTGCAAATTGAAATGTAATCAGATTATCCACCAGAGGGGAAACAATGTGGGACCCTGAAACTCTGTGGCTAAAGAGAAAGAAAAAATAATAATAAATGGCTTACAGAGAGGGGGGAGATGAACAAGATTACTAATCGCTGGAGTCACCAAAAATGAAAAGATGTTTCAAAAGATTAACCAAAAACAAAAACTGCTGGGAAATGTTTCTCTTTTATAAAAAAAAAAATAATGCTTCTTCGCAGGTCTTCCATGCAGAGAGCAGCCTAAGGAAAAAGTAAAAAAAAAAAGAAATAATAATAATAATAATTGTCTGTGTTTAACCCCAGCTGGAGCAGCAATTGGTCTTTTATTTCGGAGTGTAAATATTCCACCCATCCCAATATTTAACACCTGTTTCTGTGAGCCTGCAGGAAGATAATCACCCTTAAACACACTGACCTATCCAACCTCAGTTGTGCACCTCGCCACTAATGGACACTTCAGCAGGGCTATCATGAGTCACCGGGAATGAATGGAGCCCTTCGCTCAGTTGATGATGACTGCTGTGTCAAACAAAAACAAACCACAACCCCCGGCCTCCCACCACCCCCCGCCACCTCCACCCGAGCGAGCTGAGGCTCTCTCCTGCCCCGCCAGCTGAGGGCTGAGGCGCAGTGGGCGGAGGAACGGGGGAGAGCAGGAAATCTGCTCGGATTTTTCCCACCCATAAGTGGGCCGACGCGAAGCAGGCCCGGCTGTTTCTGTTTGGGGTGGACTTGTGAGGTCCACATCTGGAGAGAATCTTGAAACGAGCGCCGTTAAATTGTCCATGAAGCCCAGAAGAGGACCTGTTTACAGTGTTAAGTTTGTGTTTGTTTTGACCTGCTCTTAACGCTCCGGGCCGGTTTGCCCCTTCACCAGTTCGCACAACTACCCACCGTCTCGCTCCCTCCTACGTCCATAAACAAAACTTCTCATACCCATGTAATTATTCCATTGTTTCTTTCTGCTTCAATAAAACAGTAGTCTAAAAATAATTTTAAAAAGCTTTATATTGCACACTATTAGGCCTGTCCCGATAACAAACAAATCGTCCCAGAAATTATTGCAATAAACAATAATATTATGTTGAGATCATTTTCAAGTAATATAAAGGCATAACAATGCAAGTACACCCTCTGAAAGAGCAACTAAAACATTTAAAATGTACAAAAAATAAACAAAACGACAACACATAGTTAAGTCTCCCTAAACAAACTTCTTCTGAGATTCAGTCTTTGGTAGAAACAGAGAAACACCAGAAAAACAAGCAATCATGCAAATGGAGGTGATTAAGCTCGTTTTAATTTATCATGAGTTTGATTCATTCATTGCTTATTGTGACGGGCTTACACACGATTCCCATTTATCTTGGTTCTGATC
This sequence comes from Phalloptychus januarius, assembly GCA_902982915.1. Classification (NCBI taxonomy): domain Eukaryota; kingdom Metazoa; phylum Chordata; class Actinopteri; order Cyprinodontiformes; family Poeciliidae; genus Phalloptychus; species Phalloptychus januarius. Next base: position 12,968,510 of record CADWAE010000481.1, read on the forward strand.
TCTTGTACTGACCAGGAAACTCTTAGAAAACTTCATATAATAAGACGAGTGACTGAACAGTCAGTCAGACGTTTTGTCAACCAGAAATTAGTCACAACCCATCGCAACCTCCTGCTGACTCTTGTCTGTCACTCCATGAGTCACATTTTCCAGAAACAAAGAAATTGAACTGCTGAATGCATTCGCCTGGATCAGATTCTTTCTCACACCGCTCCGACTAATTGCTCGACTTAATCCGAACTACATACCTCCATCGAGGAGGGAGGGTTTTCTTGTCGCCTGGCACCTACCTTTTACACTTTTTCCATATGTAACTGGAGCAGAACTTTTCAATAAGTTTGGTTTTTGTTTGCTTACAAATTTGTACAAGAAAAATATGGCCACGCTGTTACTGATTTTCTTTACGCAATCTTTAACCAGACGCCCTAAAACAGCTCATTTTCGTTTCAGAGCCACGTCGAGAACATCAATGTCCAGAATGTATTGAGGTACTAAAAACTAAAATAGAACTTCCTCTGCATTCGATGTGTATTTCTAATATTTAACATTGAAGTAATTTGGCACTGATTTCATTTGACTCAAAATAATATTCAAGCACAGTGTCCTCCTGACGTTCTACCAGGGCCAGCCGGCCATAGACCTCAAAGGACCACACATGTAGTTATGGCGGGCAAGCTTTGGCCTGCAGGCCTTGAGTTTAACACGTACCCTATAAAATCTCTGTAGTACCAAAAACGCATATCAAGGATGACTCTTGGTATTAGAATCAAATTATTAGCTTTGTGACAGTCTCACTTGTTGCAACACAAAAAAATGAGTTTTCAACATTTTTCCACTATTATTATTATAACCACAATAGTTTGAGAAAAGCATGGAAACAACTTCTGCGACAGACTGGCGACCTGTCCAGGTTGACCCCGCCTCTCGCCCGAAACATTAGCAGGAGATAGGCACCAACAACCCACCTGACCCCACTAAGGGACAAGGGTGTACAGAAAATGGATGGATGGATGGAAACAACTTATTACCAATAAGACGTGACATCGCTACCAACTGCTTGATGGTGCGTTTCCCTCATGGCATGAATTCAAGATGGGTACGAAAACCCTTTGACTCAACAGCTCCCTCTAGAGGCTTCAGATTTTGCTTCCATATGTTGCAGGAAGTTGGCAAGAGCACCTTCCAGTACGGACATCTTTTCACACAAAAGGTTTCTGATTTCTGGAAGTGGAATTCTTTGTTTTTTGATAAAAACTCCGTCCTGTAGCCAGGGTACGTCCTTCATCATGGCAATCATTTCGAAAGGAAGCTCTGGCACAAATCTCCTGCACCCCCGGGGTGCGGGGATTGGCTCTCCTAACACACTGACTCACTCACTCTGTCACCTTATCATTGGTAACGACTCCAGATTGTTCTTGTGGGGGTCATCCTTTAGCCACCACGGGATCTTTCTTCCTCCCACACGCGTCAGGCAGAGGATGAGGAACGCTATAAAAAAATTACGCAGTTGTGGGATTTGGGGGGGTAAGAGAGACTGAACGCTCTGTTGGAACAGCAACGCAAACGCACGCACACATCTAGGGGAGCTGCAAAATCAAGATGTAAAACAGAGGGGGCTTTTAATTTTGTGCGCGCACGTCTTTTCAAAGTCCACACTGCAGGCTTTTGACAGTGTTTCATACAGGCAGCATTGAAAGCTGGGTCAGCAGTACAGAGGCTCACACAAACGTACATTGCTTCATACATAGAGCACCTCTCACACACACATGCCCACGCACACACACAAAAAAAAATCCCCATTCTACTCTCCACAGTTGCTCATAAAGTGGAGACATTCACAAAGACAGAGGGGATCTATGGAGAACAGAGCACACATACGCAAACACACGCGCAACAACTCAGTGCATAGGCAGTGTATTCTCAGACCAATCAATAATCCATTATGAACAAACTGCTCTTCACCTCCCGCCCCGTTCAAAACCAGCAGACAAAGAGGTCTGCTGTACGCTCCGCGATGAAGAGAGAAAAGTAAAACACAGCTGGAGAGATCTGCCAAAAACACACACAAATACACGCCTACAGGCTGTTGGCAAAACACGCTCACTCGCACGCGCGCACACGCACGCAGATGCACTGAAAACTTTATTAAGGCCAACAAATGTGTCATGCCATGGAATAAAGCAAACTACAAGGAAGGTAATCCGCAAATGTTGGCTTTCAGAGAACCTCCTGCATCTCTGGTGTTGATTCCCAAACGTCTGACAGATTCAGAACTGTTTCTGTTTTGTAGGAGAGACGCATGCAGGGAAGCAGCTTGACTTCATTGCAAGAATAGAGATCCCTCCGGCCCACAGCACTACCATCCACAATGACTCTCCAAAGACATTTGGATCATATGAGTTACAGCAACGTCATTTGGTGGTAAATAAACTATTTTTTGACATTCTGCAGGTAACAAGTGGGCTTAATGTGGTACATCAACATTTCACGGTTTTATCTTTTAGATCGTTCAGCTTCTGTCTCTTGTGGCAGATTATAGATTTAGAAAAGCTGAGACCTTCTTTGAAATCTCAGACTAAAGGTATCCAGAGGCGACCCATTGACGGAGACTATCTGTCCTCGACAAAGTTAACAGAATTGTGCAAAGGGAAGATGACATTGTACATTTCATATCTGTCATAAAAAGCTGCTGCATGTTAGTCTTCCGTTTTTTGGTAGAAGAAGCGATAAAACCGAACAACATCAGGTTTTTTGGGTTTTCCCAAACAGGAGACCAAGGCTAATTTACTCTGCAGTAAACTAGCCTTGATCAGATCTGATGACGGTGGTCGTACACTTCTACTTTTATCACAGAAAAAACTTCCTGTTAAGACTCAAACTTGACTCATACACAGGTTCCAGTCTTGAACTCGATCACTGACCACGTTGGGTCCACGTTCAGCTGAGTTATACGATAGTCTTCCTCCTTTACGCTGTGTCAGACAAGGTCATTCTCAGAAGCAGGAAAAGCAGTGGGGGGGCTCTGTGGGATTGGTGGGGTCTCCATTTCCCATCCCTATTCCTGGTCTTGTCTCTGCCTTCCCCCATCCCTTAAATCGAGCCAGAACAATGGAGTGAGTCCACGCTGTCTGTCCCCCACAACCAGCACCCCTCACGTCCCTCACGCCCCTCACGCCCCCACCCCGATAAACAGGCTGAGAGGGGATCCTGCTTGCCTGTTCTGTTAGTGTGAGAAGGGCTTCTGGGAAGAGAGAGAGAGTCCATCAAGTCTCTGTTTATACGTGTGTGTGTGTGTGTGTGTGTCAGTGTGTGTGTGTAGAAGACGGCAGGTGTTTTAGTCAAGCCTGTCCTGTTACATACTGGTGGGTTTACTGGATGGGTTAAAAGTATTCCACTCAATACCATAAAAAGTGAGTAAATGAAGGAGTTTAGACCAAAGAAAAAGTTTGAAAAACATTAAACTGTAAAAAACACAAACATTTAAAACTTATTTTTTCTTGAAGTATTTTTCAACGTTTTAGTGATGGAGCCTGAGCAATACCTGCCGGGACGATTCTGCTTCGTTTTCAGCCGACAACCACTGGCTTTTCTCAGGGGGTAAAACATCTCCAGCTTCCTCTGGGATTCACAGTGTGTTGGTGTGTGCGTGTTTCCCTCCCCCCTCCTTCTCAAACTCTGCCTGTTTTTCTCACACTGCTCGTTAACCCCTGGTTGCTCCTAACTAAAAAGACTCTGCGCCACAACAGCCAGCCCATTCCTGAACCGCAGCACTTTGTCTTTTCTCAACTGCAGAAAATTCAAAAGTCGCTTTTAATGGTTTGGACGCCACGCCCTTAAGTCTCACCAGCCAAAAAAAGTCCAAGAAATCGGAATCTTGATGTTCTTGTACAACTATGTCTTTTCTTTGCTTTCTCTACACAAAAAGACATTTCTGGGATATTCGTACTCGAAGCGATGAGAAAAAGTATTTACCCCATCACAGGTCTCTTTTTGTTTTTGTGTTTCTGTCACAGTTTAATGTGTTTGACTAATGTTAATATGTAACATGTGATTTAGCATGTGATTTTTGAAAGACTGTGTCATTTCTTTTTAGAAAACGACATTGTCCTAAATGTTCAAACTGTCTCTATGTCCTATCAGTACGAGAAACAGTTTGTGGAAAAAAATAATAAAAATGGAGTTCCCCCTGCCTCCTTCCTGTCGCCCTCCTCCCATCTGTAGGTAAGATATTCTTTTTCTCAAATCCCATTTTCGTTTTATGGCAGATGTAATGGGACTTCAAAGGATTTCCACTTGTGCCAAGTCAACAGAATCCCTTCCCAGAAGCCTGAGGAGTCATTAAGATGCTTTTTCTGGTAAATGTCAGAGAGACCTGTGTGTTCGTTTTGGTTAGCAGTGGTTGAAGCTGTTTAATTGAAGCCATTTCTGTCCATTCTTCTCAACCCTGATCACTGAGTAATGTCAGAAGTGGTTCCCAAACTCTGGAGTACAAGTACCTCAGTGATGTCCTTATAACCCTTTCCAGACTGATAGATGTTAGTAAATTTGTCTCTCGTCTAATCTTGAGTTTCTTTGCACTGGGGCGTGAAGCATCACTTTATGAGATCCTTCAGTCTACTTCGAGTCGATCGAAGAATTTCTTGATTTTACATATGAGGCGCTAACCAGGCCTCATTTGCTACATACATAGAGCAGGTTATGGTTTGTGGAAGTGAAACTAAACTATGTGCTCAATCACAGTAAACCCATGATGCATCAAAGCGATTATTACTTATTTACCAAGGACTAAGTTCGTGTGAATAATTTTTTCCCTTTTATAATTGTTCAAAAGCAACGTTTTTCTGTTTTTAAAATTAAAATTAAAACCCAACTAAACTATCCTCCAGTTTGAACTACATGATCTCTCACATACTTCATTAAAAAAAAGCGTTATTTTATCATGCGAAAAACTGAAGCGTTTTTTTAAAAAGCTAAATTAAATGAGAATGAAACAAAATTTTAGCGTTAATAGCACTAGAAAAAGAATGAGAATCCCCATTTTTTGTTTTTAAACGTATAATATGAATTAGTTTACATAAATTATATAGCTTTTAAGAAAGTATACTTATACTTTCTAACAAATGTAGGTTTGAATTCCACAAATGATATTTTATTTGTGCTTGTCTCATCATACGGTGGTCCTAAAGCCAGAAAAGCTTCAAAAGCTACAACAAAACCTCAATTTAATAAAAGTTTTAAAAATCATAAAGTGCATTTCAAAGAATCTCCGTGTACTGAATCAATCACAGTTTATGTTTAAAAAGTGAAAAGCCTCTCTTTCAGATTTTAGATGACATATTCCAGCGCTAGAGCGTTCGCATTAGCATTGGAGGCTAACAGCTAGCCAGCTAATGCGAGGCTAGCTGTTAGCCACGCATTAGCATTGGAGGCTAACAGCTAGCTTGTCATGGAATTCTGCTTCTTTCTTTTCTGTCGCCATTTCTTTTCTCACGCAAACAACTAAAAGGCAGTTTTGTCTGACAGCGCAAGACGTCTTGGTTAGCTAACTCTGTCAACACATTTGGGCTACGTCAGAGCCACTTCCTTTTACACTTCAAAATAAGACGGTGTGTCCAAATTCGGGGCTTGAATCCTTTGAAGAAACGGAACTCAAATCTTCGGTGAGTTTTTTTCATTACTTATTTAACCCTTTTTAATTAATGTACCTAAGTGTTTAACTCAATTATTTTACCAACATGTATATGTGTGCACACCCACAGATCTGTTATAGATACAGCATGCTGCCACGCTTAAAAAGCTCACGTTCATATTCTGTACTAGTGATTTATTAACACTTTTTCTCTCAAAGTCACATGTTGACACCAGCTGGATTCAACTATTAGCAAGTCAGGCTTCACCGAGCTCAAAACGTTGCTAGCGCTAAACCTCCTAGTAAGACATCGTCCTATCAATTAAGTTGCCATTAAAGGTTTCTGGTTGTGCTGCCTACAAAAAACTCATTTAGGTTGCATTTTCAATTACATGAACAAGACAAGACTCAAGCAATATCTCAAATACTTCCTGAGTCTTGACATGAAGACGCTTCGATCCAAAATAGCGTCTGCTCCGTCGAACGTGCTTACGTCAGCGCCTGCATCGACAAACAGACCGAAGAGCTGCGTCGATTCAAATCCAGCGTTTTTATCGCTGCCCGGACTATAAAAACCACGAGTGAAAACACTCTTCGCCAGCCCCGTTCACCGGGAAGCCATGCCGTACGTCTCATTTTCAAGCCTGCCTCCATCGGAGGAACACACATTTACAGGAGCTGATCAGATAAGAGAGCACAGATCTGCTTCGGAGTCTTTCTTGCCGCCTGCACTTGCACAAGCGAAAAACCACAGCCAGGCAGGATAGTAGGGTTTCCAGAGAAATCTCCTAGTGACTCTACTGCAGATCGAGCAGCTGTTGAGATGTTCACACACCGCTTTTTTGTACATACACACTTCGAAAATGTATATATATTTTTTAATGGGCAGAAAGAAAGATGCATACGGACAAAAGATCCTGGTACACAGATCGACTTATTTTCACTTTCTTAATAAAAAAAAGCATAATCCTCATGTATATTTAAGGCAGGATTGTTGGCTGGCCACTTCAGCTCTAAATTAAAACCCAACTAAACTATCCTCCAGTTTGAACTACATGATCTCTCACGTACTTCATAAAAAAAAAATTGCGTTATTTTATCATGCGAAAAACTGAAGCGTCTATGTATTCATAGGAAAGTAGAGCATAACACTGTTTCATTTGAAGGAAGCTTTTCTAGAACTAGTTTTTTTTTTGTTCATTGTTACACTCTTATATTTGCAATGCATTTAACAAGGTTAAAAATAGAAATAGAGGTTCTGTGTTTGTTTGTTTTTATTTACCAATAACTTGTGGATAGAGAGTTGTGGAAAAAGAGTCCTAACCAAGTCCAATTGGTTGATTTCTTTTTTCAACGTTTAAATTTAGCATCAAATTAAACTAAACTACAGCTCATGTATTCTGTTAACTTTGATGTTTTAAAATCTAATACAGTTCATGTCTGCTTATATTCACGTCTGGGAAGGAGGGCAAAATTCATCCATAAGATTCAAAAAATCTTAGGCACAATCAAAAAACAAAAACAAACCTGTTTTCTCTCATTTTGAAGTGATTTCACAGCAGCTGTGATATTGACAATTATTATTTCCATAATAATTGTCAATATTCCGCTAAAGTTGAAAAAACACGATTTTGCAATTGCGGCGTTTCCATTATGTAAAAAACGTAATAACAAATCACATGTGAATAACTTTGTTCATGTGATAAGTCATTAAAAAATACACCGCCTCATCATCCTCCAACTACTTCCTGTTGTCTTCTTCTTCATGGTTTACACCAGTGGCAAGATCCGGCTGTTGAATATGTGGCTCTTGAGATGCAAAAAAAATGTTTCTTGGCAGTTTTGCAAAAAAAATAAACCAATTTTGATACGGTCATAAAAACCATCTCATCCTCCCGCCAAAACATTTTATCATACAACAAAAGTTTTTTCCAAAAATTATGTTTTTATGGAGCAAATTTATTTTCTAAATATCAAATTGCACAACTATATGGTCAGTGGAAACGCAGCTATTGTATGTGTCTGTTGCTGGGAGGCCGAGCCTTATTCCTCACCGGACCAGGCCAAAAGCACATCAGTAAAAAACATTGTTCCAGCAACACCTTTCCCATGGAGTTTGTGATGACTCTATGAATTTGGAGTTAATGAGACGGAGTCATCAGTTACAGTTTTGTTTGGTAGAAAGTCACGGTTTTCAAGTCCATGATGTAAGCGTCTCTGTCACTCTCAGTGTCTGAGTAAGACCTTGGCTGACACAGCTGCAGGGGGACGAGGGGGAGTTACTGCTCAGCTTCTGCTGCGGCAAAGGCCCTATTCCACAGTGAGAGTAATCACAAAAAAAAGAAGTGTGTTTATAAAATAATTTGCACTGAATAGTCACCCTTTTTTCTGTCTCCACTGCTGCTGTAAAGCCTCCACATCTCTGAACATCTGCATTAACGGGCCGTTCTTGCATTGCTTTGGTGTGGAATGCTGTGGACAGTATCTTTATCTACTAATTTTATCCCGCGAGGATGAGCACATGCCCAAACAAATACCACTTTACCAGCCATTTCTACCACACTAACACACAAATACAAGAACGATGGAAATAAACATTGCTTATTAACACCAGCCCTGTTTTACTTATCTATGCCAATGTATTAAAAACGGACTTACGTAGGCACATACTGACGTTAATGTAGCCATGTCATCTATCCCTAGCTTTCACAATATTGGAGGACAAACTGCTGGCAACAGAAGAGGGAAAAAATGGATTTACATTTAATATTTTCATGTACTTTAAAGAAAAATTTTGACTATTTTTGCCCAGTTTCTAAATCCTAAGTTAGGGATAGTTATTGAAATATACAAGATTAGGATCCCTGATCAGTTATGTATATCTAGATTTCCTCACAGGAAACTACAAGATAATAGAAAATGTCTTTAAATCATTAGCTGTCAAGGCAATTATGAAACGTCCCTCTTACAGTACAAGAAGATGGCTCAACTTCTAGCCAAAAAGTGTCGTGTAAGCAACAACCAAAGCCGCATATATCCAAAATTGAAAAGAGGTCAGAAGGACAAAGATGACACACACAAAAGCGTTTTGTTTGAGAAATCCATAAGTTAGGATTTTTTCTGTCCCAACAAATGTTGTCTTACTAAATTAGAGTCCAATGAGATTAAAAACATCATATTTAATTTGTGTCTGCTGATTACATGTTGTTTGTGTACAATTTACTGAATAAGTCTTGGCAATGAAGAGCTACATTCACTAAACACAAAAATGTAGCATCTGACGTACTTATGAGCCTGGAAAGTCATTTTGATGTCATGAAAACATAGTTTTAGTCCCTAAAGAAGAGTTACTGAGGGAATTTGGGAGAGGAAGTGCAAAACACCAAAGTTTACAAAGAGTAAAACTAATTTATAGCCGACCATTAGAGGTCCCTATAGAAATACTCAAGAAGTTGCGTGTGAGCTCCACATCTGCCCAGGAGATTACAGCCAATAAGTAGAAGAAGAAGAGAAAGAGAAAGTAGGGCTGCTAGAAAACGGATAACAAGCATTGTTAGTGCTCCAGAGTTTTTCAGCCAGTCACATGACTCATTTTCTTCAACCTTGAGTGGGAGCTTATGCGTCTTGTTATGATGGACAGCTGTGTAAAGAGACGGAGATCCCATCTGGGTCACGTCTTATCAGGCCAACTTATTCACACCGATAAAATCATAGCGGCTTGTCAAACCCACCCAGTTAAAAAAAAAAAAAAAGACAACCGTAAACCAATAAACGGAGCTAAACAAGGCAGCGTCAGAACAAGACGGGAACAGATGCATGTCAAGGACTGCAGAGAAGGCAGCGCAGATAATGAGAGGGAGGGCAGCAAGGCGTAGATAAGTGGTAAATAGAGATGTAAAGTCAGCAGGAGATGGATGGGGATAATAGGAGCGGACTGAGAGGGAGAAAGAAACGGAGATGCTGCAGATGGAGGGAAGGAATGGAGGAAAATGTAGGTCGTGATGCACACGCCACAGAGCTAACGCATGTAGCAAGACCCTGACTTCTGAGGTGTTTGGAAAGTTGATCAGTAGCATCTAATAAAAAGTCACCTATGCCAAAATGCTTGTTTTTGCAAGTTATTAGCTGTGACTTGTTTTCGCTATTCTTATTTTAAAAAAACAGACTTAAAGTAGAGATATACTGGTGCGAATTTTGTTGATTTAGAATTGTTGAGAAGTTGGCTAAATCAATTTTAAGTATTCCCTTTAAAAGTTGCCGACTTGTTGTATGATGAGCACATTCAGCATAACTAAATTCATAGTGTTTGTGTTGAAAAACGGGGGGAAAAAGAATAAAAACAAGAACTGTGCTCACTAACAAAGTCTTGCTCTCTCTCACTCTCTCACAGCCAGAATGAACAGGAGAAATTCCCTCCTCAGTTGCTTCGTATATCTCCTGGCTTCAACCGACTTCATTTTCAAACAACTGCGACTGGAAATAGTTTATTTTCAGTCTAATTCGCTCAGTAACTGCATTCACAGTAAAGAGTGTTGCCAGTGCAGCCTGCCAGCCCTTAGTACGATAGAAAATATTGTATTTTTGAATTTCCAGCTCACCGGGAAGGGTCCATCAAGCTCCACATCATCCGATTTTTGGTCACCAGCCAATATCTTTGTGCATCTTCAATCAAAGACTCGCATTCAACAAGCAGACATACAGAGACCATCTTTTGATTGATATTTGATTAAAATGCACTAAATGGATCAATGTGACATCTGTCACAGAACAATACTAAACTTTGTGGCTGAATGAAAATCGCCTTAAAGTTAAAACTACTAGGAGTCTGAATAACTTCTGGCTAACCTGTGGAAAATGTGGAAGCAAGACTGATTTAACATCGATGCTTTACGGCTTATTTTTGTTTCCTTTTTTTTTCTTAGCTGTTCATATGTGTTTATGAAAGTTTAATTCAGTTAAAATGCAATACTTCCATCACACTATGCATATAGTGTATTTTGTTTCAACGCCGTTGAAAGAAAATACTTCCAAATGCCATCCTGCAAGAATGAAACTGCAGCATAAACAACATAAGGCGGTCTGGTGCAGTTTTTGACGTTTTGACCGTAACATAAAGACACTTTTCAGAACAGGAGCACATCCACTATGATTTAGGATAAGGATTATGCTAAGAAAAAAATAAAAACCATTAAATTATGAGAGCAGTCGTAAAATCAAGAGAATACATTTGTGAAAATCATTTTTAGTAAAGTAATACTACGAGAAAAACGTCAAAGTAATATGAGAATAAAGTCGTAATAACATGAGAACATATTACAACTTTATTATAATACTTATGACAAGCGTATTATTCCGACTTTATTGTGACTTTATTCTTGTACAAGTTTGTTCTTCTAACGATATGAATTTATTCTCAGAATTTTAAGACTTCACTCTCATAATTTTATACTTTTTTTTATTTCCTAAGCCTGGCCCTAATACTCCATCATACATCCACACTGACACTTACACTTCAAGAACAATAACATAAAATCTACTTCATTAAATTACCCATTTGTCTACAAGAGCGTCAGCATGCGTGAAAAGTGCGGTAGCGGCTTGACCTCTGAATGCTGATGATTTGCTTTCCAAAATTAAATCCATTTCCCCCCCACAACTTTATTACCCTACCAGGACCGCGAGGTGAAGGATTTTATACAAGCTTCCATGGGGCAAGGATGGGCTGCATCTTCAATGAATCGATCACAAGGTCAACACAGACATACGAGAGATAAACAGCAACGCATGGCCACTCTCCTTTTTAGGATATCCTATAACGAATGCTGCTTATTTTTCTTACAACACAACTTTAAGAGGCAGGCATGCTACTGGTCACCACCTGACCAGTTCAGTCGCAGGTTGAGAGATCCATGTCCTGAGTCGCTGATTCCATCCACTGCATTTCTATGCCCACTTAAGTCATTTCAGGGTGACGGGGGCGAGGCCGTTACCCATTTACAGCAGTAAATGAGTTTTAGCCTGGGTACACCCTTGAAACATCACCAGCCCATCACAGGTACATCGTACAGACAGGAAAGACAAGCGGTTTAAGTGCGCAACTCAAATCTACTGTCTACGGTTGATCCAACGTCTGACATAGCTGCTCTTGTGGGTTAAAACCGGATCATGCCCAGAAAATCCACCCTGTATTTGAATCTAAGGAACATCTTAAGTTACAAAAATTTGGCCAAAGCAAATAAAAGCAACTTCTTAAAAAAATAGATGAACCAGTTCAAGGAAGTACCACCATCTAGTTGGCAGTAATCTATTCCTTTTCTCTACCATCAGAGTGTTTTACGTTAAGAAAACAAGCCACTATGACAAAGATCAAACGGCTGCAACAGCTCAACTCTGTCCTCCGCCTAATGTCGAGCTGTAAATTCAGAGCAGGAGGTGGAGGGCAACAGGGAAGGCAAATGTTGCATCAAGCAGCCATGCCTGCCCTGCTTTCCCTGGAGGGGTCGGGGAGCTCCAGCGGGAGTTGCCTTCATCAGCTACTGCTGCAAACCAAACAGGTCTGCTAGGCCAGAAATCAGCAGCAGAAGAAGACTGGGAATTGCTGGCAGCCGTTCCCCCGGCGCTCCCAACCTTGGTTTTTAAACACCGCCGGGTGCCAGGCGAAGGCTGGATGTCGGGATAATAAAAGTGGCAATGAGTTGGTTCAAAAAGACAAAAATATACACGATACATGTATCATGTGTATAGATAAATATATCTGTAATGCTGGTTCACTTGCATAAATTTGTATGACTCCTAAGATAAACAAATCGCACAGCTGTAAGTTTGCACTGCAGTAAGCATGCCGTTACTGTGCATGGAAAGACAGAGAGGCGGCTGTAATAACAAATATAACTGCATGTAAAAACACTTTTGTTAAAAAAAAAATGTAATGACGTGTTAAGGTGGAACTTATTATGAGATGCAGTGTTTGCAAACTGTAATACATGAGCAAGAGGACTGAGTCGATCATGGAAGGCTACAGCAGACTGGGAATTCAACGCGCTGTCCTGAAAGCGATATTGTTAAAATGCTGCTTGTTGATAGTTCTGCATATTCTGAGTCGGACCTCGGTTTAAAATAACAGCGTCAGAAGCCTTTTGTTGCTCTGGTTGGTGCTCCATGAAAGATAAAAGAAAATTGAGGGGTGTTTTTTTTTCCCCTTTCTTTTAAAGAAAAGAAAATTGGCACAGGCTGATGTGCAGCTTGCTTTACTGGTAGAAACAGTTTTTCACAAATCCTAATAGGTAGGAAGATATCACACAGATCTATTTGGGACAACGGTGCCTGCCAAGCCTGCTGCCCAGGCACTTAAATCCAAGCTTCCCCAGTGAATCTCAGATTCAAAGTTGGCTGGCAGAAAAAACAAAAAAAACAATGTGTTTTTACAGAGTCTCATCTGTATTATGTACAATGGACAAACAGTAATGACGTACTGCAAAATTCTTTATTCTAGTCTCATCTAGAGACTGAGAGAGAGCTAGATACCTCTCTGTTTTAGCTGAAGCATTAAGAGCCAGAACTGGGTCAAATTTCTCAATGCGATTTTTCTCCATTCTTCTTTTTCTCGGTAAGATGGCCTTTTGGTGTCTTCCTTAAGACCATTAATTGGGTGATTCTGTAGAGTTGGTCAGGTATAATCTGATAGGATTAGCGGCTGCACTCTTTAAATAGAGTTGCACAGCCAGGGATTAGATAATCACAGGCGGTCACACTTAAGAGTAGCAGATTTTCATCTATATGATGTGGGAAGGAGACACAGAAGGTGTCACTACGACGGGAGACGTACATATGGCGCTGTGCTTGTTATTTGGTGAAGATGAAAGTGGGATCGTCACAGAATTCCTCAGGATGTAGCACAAATTTGATGTCATACTTTTTATTTATGGATGCAAATGGGTGTACTTCCCGTTAAAGCAAAATTTGCAATCACGTCTACTTTACAGAAGTGTCGTTTTCTCAAAGGCGATGCCTTGTGACGGCAGCAAGCATGAGCTACAGGTAGAAACACTCTCGGCTAATGACGCCTCAGGCTTTTTCACAAAACGGCTCCATCATAAATGCATAAAGACAATCAAGTCTCTCACGATTGCTTTTAGTCATCTAGAAATCAATAATCCAGCTGAAGATATTGGGGAATACGACTGCGTGATCATAAGTCAAGTCTGCAAAGTGAAACCAAAAGGAGTGTGGTTGATATAAAATCAAAAGACAAATGTTTAAAAGGTGTTTTTGTTATATTTTTAATCAAGTTCCACCTGAAGGAAGTACCTATGGCTGAGATCTAGTGATCCGTTCTGTCTCAATGAACCACAGAGCGTTACGTCCAAGATGTATAAGTCAAGAAATGACCACTCATGTCATGGCCAGGAGATTACAGATGTCCTGGCCATCTGTAATCACTATATTACACGCTAAAATGCTAGTTTATTCTTTATTTAGTTTATTTTATGATCGTCTTGCAATGGTAAGAAAATATGATATATTGTTGTAGTTCACTTTGTTCCATGATGCAGATCCATTTGCAAGCTAACAAATTAAAGTGAAAAATCTTAGGAAACCCATATAATACCATAAAATCAAGCATACCCAACAATTCAAGCCTGACTTGGCTGATGGTAAAATACTGTACAGTCTACTCCCAAATACTCATTTAGGAGGACATAATAGCATTAAAAATGCTCATTTTTAATGCTATAGATTAGACCTTCCTTTAAGGTCTAATCTATAGACCTTAAAGGAATCTATAGATTCAACTTCAGCATTTGCCTAAATACCGGAAGCTAAATTTGTTAGGTTAGTTAGCTTTGTCTTCTTAGGACTGGAGATGTGAGAAATAGACACGAGTGGGACTCGCCCTTCTCCCCTCAACTATCTGGATGCAATGTAGGAAGAAGGCACTGAGGACATGAGAATAGCTGAAGGGAGGGTAAGTTGAAGGGCTTAGAGGGGGGTGGGAGGCGTTCCTCGCAAAACATCAAGAGTGTTGTTGCTGAGAGCGGAGGTGGATGTTGGGGCAGTTAGATTGAGGTTATTGTGATGGAGGAAAGGTAATGAGGGGGAGCAGGGGGATGCTTCAGATCCTCCGGTCTTTGGTCTCCCTTCCTCCCTGTGTAGTTGACTGCAAGGCCCCCGAGCAACAGACGGACAGAGAGGGGCAGGTGGGAACTGAGGTGAGCAGCAGACTGCAGCCCAGGAAACAATCAGGAGGCATTGTCCCAGATGAAGTACAACAAATCAAGTGTTTCTACCTACTGTACACCAGGCTAACCCAACTGGGTTTAGCTAAACAATACTCATCCAGAAATAGACAATGGTTTATCTCATTCCAAATACTCCGCCTGCTTCTTGTTTTCCTGCCTTCATTACCCACCATGGCACAACTTAACAAGTCTAATGTAGAAGATTCCTTGACTCTGTGGTTTAAAGGTGAAACAGTCTATAAAGTTCTTGAGACTTCTTGTGTTTCTTGCTTCAAACTGATGCAACCGGCTAAGGAGGCAAAGTTCAAGCATGATTTTGCACACCCCATGCACAGAATCACTTTATGCTAAGAATTATGCAATATGAGGACATTCAAGAGCAAAAACCATTACATGAATCTGTTGTTACCACAACTACCACATGTATGTATCACTCACAGTCATGGCAGCAGTTTTTCTTTTTTGTCTGTGAACTACAATCAGCGATCAGACAGGCATAAGAGAGGGATTCCTGAACACAAAGAAGAAAGTCCTTTCTTGTGCTTTCACAGGAAGTATCCCCAGGAACCCGGTACACGATGGACACTGACTGCAACCTGCGCTTGCATCCCCGGATTCCTCCTGCTTGCTGTTGAACTGTGTCTCTGATACACGTGTTTATTTTGGGTGAGCGCTGTAGCCCCTGGGCGAACATCCTCCTCCTCCTCCTCCTTCTCCTCACCTCTGTACTCAGTGACCCCGCAGCCTGCTTGACCCCACAAGAGTGCCTCCAGTTGCTACTTCCCCCAAGACCTGGTTCTCTGCACCTCCAGTCGAGAAATGTCAGATAAAAACCTCAAAAATTATTGAGGTTTTTTTTCTGCCGGTGGTATAAACAGATGGTCACTTGGTTCTTTTAAAGAAGGATAACTTTTGGGCTAAGAAAAGAAAACCCCCCTAAAACCCCCTGAACCCCATAGAAATGAATCTACCCTTTGAGATAGATATTTTTTTCTTTGCCTCAAACAAAAAAATATATATCAGTTTTGCTTTTATAGCACAATCGTGTAGTTTGCCACAAAGTTATTCTTTGATAAATGCCCTTTTATATTGTCTTGAAATAGGTTGCTGGGAATCCCAGAAAACACTTTTCTGACCAGAAAATGCACCATGCGTATGCTCTACCTGGCCGCAATAACCACAACACTCTTGGGTGTGGAAGTTGTTACCTAGAGAAGTAGACAGCATAACGAGTATTTATGTTTAATATTGTATCAACAGACTGCCAGACTTTGGTGGCTCCTTTGTTGTTTTGTATTTTTGCAGTTTTGCTCCTTATATACCCACGATTTGGTAAAGGAAAAAAAATGGACCTGAATCTTTATTTTTAGCACTCTCTCTGTCACAATACTCGCAGGATTTAAACATGTGGCAACCATTTGGGAATCTCAAGTAAAAAATCTACATCCTCTTGGAAACACACACAGAGATTGATGTTTACAGCTAGCGATGCTAATCATGCTAATCCCTAATATTTGAGGCTGAAAACATCCTAAAATGTTGTTAATTTGATCTTATCTTTTATCTTTGTTTTATGTTAGTAAAACTGCATATTGCATCAACTCCGCACTCGCATCAGGGGACTGTATCTTTTTGGTAGGAAAGATCCAGTTTTCATGAAAAACATGAATGCTGTTACGTAAAATTCTTAAAGGGAATTTGGGATGGTTTTACTCAGCAGGTGAAAGCTTTACATAAGCTTTACAAAAAAACAAAAGCAGAGAATGAAAATTGTAGCGATGCACGCCAAATTCTTGTACTAAATAATGTCGTTTCATGCTATATTCCAAAATGAAGATGAAAAGAAGCACAGGCATTTGTCTTTTCTAATCATCCGCCATAATCTTTTGACAGGATGCGTTCCAAATTTCTATCCATATGTACCTCCATCTCCCCCATTCATGCACACACAACTCACTACAGCACACAGTGGCAAGGTTAGGTTGACATCAGCGGCTAACGATCAGTTCCTGAATGATTAGCTGCAGTAGCCTGGAGACATTTCCAGCTTGTTTCCCTAAGTTAGTCAGACATGCAACATCACTGGCCTTCAGTCAGAACTAACCACAGCCCCCCTCCATGCCCAATTCTCTCTGATTTGGCACAATTAAGAGAGCAAGCAGTAATGAATGAGAAGCTTAAGTATATATAGTGAATTTGGGGCAGTTGGGATAAATCAGGTGAAAATAGGGAAGGACAGAACTTTGTTGCGTTTCAAGTTGTTTTTTTATAGTAAAATGGAGTCGGATCAATAGGCCTTTGCTGGAGATCGGGCTGCACTGGTTGTGTCTTTGTGGCGGAACATGTCCGTTTGAGGGGGGAGGTTATATGGCAGGAAGGTATTTGCATCAAAGTGAAACCAAAGTTGGAATGACGGATTCCTTTCAACGACTTCCTCTTTTTTTGATTTCACCCTTTCACCTCCCACTCTCCCCCCATTGTTCATTTTAAGTTATTAATATCAACTTCAGTTGCACTTCTGTCCCATCAGGTCTCCAGAATCGCTTATCACAACTGCAATTTCACAAGATGTCCTGCAGTTTTCTTCTAAAAAAAAATTGTTTTTTTCCCCTTTTCTGAGAATCTGAAAAAAAAAATGTGGGCCTTCAGAGGGTGTTAATAAACTGGAACAGAATGCTAAAAAGGAGCCTCTCTGCTTAGGAAGCAGATCACCCAACCCCCACTCACCCTTAATGCCCTCTGGGCTGCTGTGAGTTTGGATTAAGTTTGGGTGCCATGTCCCCCCCCCACCCCCCCGCCGAGCCTTGCGAGGGCGCACACAGACACCTACATGCGATCTTGGCCTGTCGCACCTAAAACAAGGCTGACAACAAAGCCATCTTGTCTCGACAGAAGACAAGGGGGGGTTTCACACAATTAGCCAATAAAAAGACGTGATGTTTTGTTTGTATACAGCAAAGTATTGTGTCTATATGAGTGCAACAAACTTTATCATGCTATAACTAAAAGCGTTGGTGAACGATGCACGTTAAGTGATTTGAAAAGATAAAGGATTATTAAAAAGTGTTAATAATCCACTTTTATCTTCAGTTTCTGTTTTGCTGCCAACTATTTAAGGCGTGAGTGCGTACATGTGCGGTGCCATACCAGCCATACGTGTGCAAAGCAGCGAATCAATAATGGTAGTCCAACATGGTGACATCTGGGCTGGACAAAAGAGCGTAGTTCCTTCCCCTTTCCTCTCTCTCTTCCTCCTCTCCTTCCCTCAATCCCCGATCGCAGCCACGTGTTTCTCCAGGGCCATTTCTCCCAGCTAAGCTTATTTCTCCCCCTTTAATCCCGCGGCAATCACAGCAACAATTCCAAGCAAGGGCTCACAGAAACAGACCCAAATCTATTAACCGTGATCGCCGCGTGTCATACTCTAAACCTGACGAGCAATGAGTCCAGTCCTTTCAGCTCACGGTTTCATTGGCTCATCAATACAGCGGAAAATCAACACGAGGGACAAAGATGGAAACTGCAGCAAACACGGCTGACCCCAAGTGAAACTCGGGTCAATTGATTGAATTTCATTATTATCATTATTATTTTTTAACTAATTTGCTTAAAAGACCAAAGGTTGCATATTTTTACGAGTGGGAAGTGATATTTTAGTTTCCAAGCAATGACTGTCTGCTTTGTTGTAATGGTAATTTTTCTTCCCACAGATAAATTACTCATTAGTTCATAATTGTGAAAGCATGGGGAAAAAAATGCCAAAAACCTATTTCAGCCAGCTGACTCACAGTGCACAGCACCATTTGGGAGAAGTGCCAGGGTGGCTCTATGTTTTCCTCCATACAGCTCTGGACACTGACGTTTGTGGCGTCTGACGTAAACCGTAGGAATTTGGGAAAACTTTCTACACTGTAATATTGTTAACTGGTCCATATCTATGAAAGGTATAAGGCTTGGCTCAAACTTCTAAAAGATTGAAAACAACCTGCTGCATAGCTTATTTTTCTGTCAACCTTCTTGAAGTAAATATGTTGTGATAGACAACTGGGGCAGGTATTTATCATATCACTTATCATTTATCGTGATAAATTTCTTATCATGACAAGATTTTTGATTTATTGCCATCATGTACATTTTTTTATTAATGATGTTTTAAAGAAAAAACAAAACTGTATGTATTGTCCGAATAGTTACTTTCACTATTTCCCCCTGCCATTTCACCAATCGGAGCATCCATCACTACCAATAAATTTGAAATTGCGATTAAATGCACTGCCCTGCAACAGACTGGTGACCTGTCCAGGGTGACCCCGCCTCTCGCCCGAAATGTTGGCTGAAGTTAGGCACCAGCACCTCCCTGCCCCACTAAGGGGCAAGAGTGTATAGAAAATGGATGGATGGATTAAATGCAGTCACTATGTAGAGTTTAGTGACACAAACCTTACTTCTACGAGTGATTGCGATTGCTTTTCCAATCAGTCAAAGCCATAAAGTTTCCCTAAAAAAAAAGGAGTAACAAATAGTTCTTATTGTCACTTGCTTCATTATCACAATAGTACGACAAAATATTACGATAAAACTTCAAGTCCATATCGCCCATCCCTGATATACAGAACTGAACTTCAAACAATTTGATTTCAAAAGCCATTAATACTTGCCAGATAATGGGTTTTCTTTCCTTCTGTAGCCTCATTATTAGACATTACTTATTTAAAAACCGAAGACATTGGTTTTTTTGGTTTGGTTGAAAACCTAACCCAGTATGCTGGCACATACCTCTAACCCAGCCCAATCGGGTTAAATCGACCTTTGGTCGGATATCTAACACTAACCTATATTTGACCCACGACCAGGTTAGAAAGTAACTCCACTCAGTTTGTTTTTAACCAGACAAGTTATGAAATGATGAGCTCTAAAGTAAAGCAGACATCTTAGCTACCATCTCTTACAGTTTAACGTCTTATTTAATCGTGCAACAAATAGTAATGTGCAAAATTTGCATGCACAGTTATTTCATGGTAAATACTTTAGTTGACTAAAATTTCTCAAGTTCATGTAGTCTACGCCTACACAACATACAGGGAATTTGTAGGCAGTCTCAAAATGACTCATGTGAAACTTTGTTGTCAGTAATTCATTGGTGTAACTGAAGCTACATGTGTTTCAAATGACTTCAAATCATTTAGGTTAGTAGTTTTACAGTTTTGAAGGGCACCTTTTTCACTTACTGCCAATAAGATTGTGGATTGTTTTCAAAGACACGCTGTTCTCTCCAATCACTGTGACTAATGTCAGGGCCTGTCCTCTGCGTTATCTGTAACCCTGAAACAAAACAGGAAATTTGAATAGGATCAACTGCAGCCATATAAATAATATGCACATTGTGTCACTGTTATTTCTGTGGGTAGTTTCTTGAATTTCAGAGGGGGTTTTCCACCACAACAGCAATGAACTTAAGAAGAAAAAAATCAGCCTTTGTCATAACAACAACATTGGCGATAAGAATATTTCCTGATGTCAATTTCGTTTGAAGAAAGAACAGCAACAACTCTACGCCAGAGCCCAATAAAGGCTAAAGTGGCCTTTTACCTAAATCCCTGCGACTGTAGATCCCCCAACCTCCGCCCACCAAGTCTACCCCTGTTGATCCCTGTCCTATCTTAATCCTCCGATTGCCACGTCATATTCTTGGCTCTAATTTAGACAACTATCAGGCTTCGCGACCCAGGGGTCGGACAGTTTCGGCTTGGCTCGTATCAATCCACGTGGATGCAGTGGGTGCAGGTGTGACCCAAATACAGGGATTAAATACCCCACCGGTTTCCAAAACTTTTTGCAACAAAATGCATGGTAGTCTAAAAAAAAATATCTACAGAAGTGCTGTCCCCCTCGAATCTAAATTCCCTCTCATTATCCAAGGTTGGTAAGCAATACGCTTCCCACGGAGGGCTCATTTATAATTTAATCCAGGAGCGTGGTGTTTCAAGGCTAACCCAGAGAGATTGCCCTTTCAGAGTGAAAACCCCCACCATGCAGCAGGGGGAATCAATGCCATCAACCAATGCCAGAACAGGCATGAGACTCTGGATGGAAATGACAGAAATGTCTGGACCATCATTGAATAGAGAGTCCCTTTTTTTTCTCTCTCTAGCTTATTTTCATGGTTTGTTTCATCGGAACAAAAAGGAAACAGCTGCTAAAATAGGTTCTCGCACTTGCCATTTCCTGCCTCTGTTCCTAATCCAACCTCAATATGCCACACAAAGTTATTTAAGCCTTTGAACGCAGATACACTTTTCGCGTTCAGGAAGAAAGGACTGATACAACCTCAAGCATAACAACAGGGAGACAAGAGGGGAGAATGGTAAAGCAATATTGAGTGTACCTGGTAGGGAATAACGTGACTCCATGTCTGCACTTTTTCTCACATCCATCAAGTCAAAACATCTTACGATCAAATGTGTACGATGAAACTACCCAGCTCTGGAATCTCCTAGGAAATTATGCAAAGTGTAGGATGCCACCCACAGAGGATTTGGTCCATGATGATGCTCATCACTTCAACCTCTTACTCATTTTGTGCTTTTCAAAGTTTTGTTTGTTTTATACCCAACATGATTTGGGAACAGCAAGGATCCCCTTCGTACTGACCACGACTCAATCTGTGCTGAAGTTTTTCCACCTGCTTTGACCGATGATGATTTAGAAGTAATTTGCTATATATCCTCGTAGTTTACTGTGAGAAAGTATCCTAATTAGAGTCCGATGCATTTCGTATACCAACAGTAGGTTCTTCAGAGTTATTTTGGTTTGATCAGGGGTCAAAATCTCTTATGTGCCGCCTGGCCAAGAAAAGAAGCAATTTTCAGGAAAAGGATGAATGAAAATATTGCTCCACAAACTGTATTTTTTATCATTTGATGAAGTATGTAATCTGCAGAATTCCATTAAACAGTTTAATAACTCAAGAAATTGACTATTACGCAATGATTATGTATTGTAAATAAGTAGAAAATTATTTGTTCAAGGGCACAAATTGAAAGTATTGGAAACTGGCCAAGGGGTGAATTGCTTTAGAGCCAATCGTTCATATTCCAAAGAAAATAAACAGGTCTCCAAGGATTTCCACTAAAACCACTAATATTGTTCAAGAGTTTAACATTTAAAAAAAAAAACAGGGGAAGAAACATCAAACTATACCCTGACTCAGTTCTGTTTAGATCCGCCCCATGCTAGCTTTGTGGCTTTTTCCAAAGAGTACAATGAGACAGAAGCATAATAATGGCTCTGCTCATGGTCACAACACCCAGAATAGGGAAACCTTTGGCTTTGGATTCATGTGGTTCAATAAAGGGTTTATTTTTAGATTTTTATTTTTAAGGGCTTCAATGCTGCATGGAGCATAGGGGATAGTTTGTTGTGAAGTCAGGGCTCTGTGGCCAGAGTGGGGGCTACAGAGTTAGCTTAGGACGACTTAAGAGTTAGCCTCTATGTAACTCCATTAGCATGTTGGACTTTGTGACATCCGTTGTGACAAACCCACATGTTCCTGACAGGGGTTGGGCATTTATCATATTGTTTATAATTTATTGTGATACATAAACAATATGATAAGAATTTTGATATATCGTCATGATAAATTCTGATTAAAGTCACAGTCATACAGATATCTAAAGAAGAACTAACTAATAAATAGTTCTTATTGTCATTTTTATTGTCATTGTACCACAATTGTACCACAAAATATCACGATGAAACTTCAAGTTTATATTTCCCGCCCCTATTTTTGACAGTAATAAACACTCTCACCACCAATCAGGCATTACAGCCGGTTACCATGGAGATCGAGCACAAACTGATGGAAACGTGTAACTTTAAGCTTTTTCTCCCAAAAAAAAAAAATGAAACTCAACACAGCAGAAATCTAAATGTTAGGGTAGGACATATTAGGCAATCACAAGTAATAACAAGCTTTTTACATTACACACTGTAATTTGAGCCTTTCGCTGATGATAACTCAAATAAGGGCTTATGAGTAACACAAAATGCTGCTGAAATAACAGCTCACGCATAATAAAAGCGCAAGTCAAAGAAGGAGAAAAAACCAGCACGCCGCTAAATCCCGGTATGAGTAGGTGAAGGTAAATGACTAAGTCCACGGTGAAAAGGCACAGGGCAGTAATGAGTAATGAAAACAGCCGTGTTAGTGCTGCCATTCAGTTGAGGGCCTGGTGCTGTGGAATGTGAGGCACCATTCATTCACATGGGTTAAAAATGCATTTCTGCCACCACAAAGCCCTGCCTTGTCCTCATTGTTTCTCGCCACACCAAGAAAACACTTCCACATTCTGGAAGGACAAGAGAAAAGGGAGAAAAAAAATAGAATTGCTAATTTTACACCCACATATATGGGAACACAAAAAGAAAGAAGAAGAAGGAAAGAAAGAGGCAAACAAGTGAAGCAAATCTTTGGAAGAGATAAAGAGTCGTGTTAGAGTAGAAAGTTTGATCACGATAAGCACGTGGATGAAGAAACAAGCACACAAGCACCACACACAGAAGACAAACACTGCTATTGACAAAAGCCCAAATGTATGCAGAGGTTCTCCAGTGTATGAAAAGACAGACAATGGCAGAAGGCGACCAGATAGAGAGAAAAGAAGCAGAAAAGAAAGCACGCGGCGGCACTCGAAGCATGTACTTTTTCTTTTTTTTTTTCTCTCCGATGTACATCTTATTGATCTTATGCTGTACAAAAGCAGGAGCGTGAGTCACATCTGGATTAGGAAACTTGAAAAACAAGACACTATTACGTATAGGTCAAGTTCCTCTTTTGCTGCACCTTACAATACCCAAAGAGTTTCCATTTACCCAAAAATAATAATTTAAAATAGTATCATTTGTTGTTTCAATGGAGAGCAATAGTAGTGGTGGCTGGAACATAAACAGGTATCACAACTTTGAAGCAAATCAACAGGTTTCACAAAAGGACTTCCGCAGTCCACAAGCATTACATTATTATAATCAGATATCGACATTTTTACACAGAAGTTGCGTCCTATCTCATGTCCTGTTTGCATAAAGGCAGCCTCAAAATCGTCATCACAAAAAGGAAACGTGCCTGAGTGTAACAAATCATCCACATTCACCTTTTTTAAAAAAAAAAACTTCGCTCAAAACAAACTTTTTTCCCACTTTGCAACTAAACGACTTGGTCTTTACATCCAATCGGCCCTTCTTCCCAGCTTGACGATTATTCTTGAACGAGCTTAGAAGATGCTGTGCAAAACCACAGAGCAAGCACTTTGACGAGGCTGAAGAAGAAACGTTTAACATAATGTCTGCAAACTGACAAGGGGGGAGACAATGTAATCCTGTCTGCAAAACAGCGTGCCGTCTCTCCTCCCTCCCTCCCTTCCTCCGCTATCTGTTTCTTTCTCTTTCTAACTACGAGTTTTTTGTGACATCACAGCAAAGGGGGTGGGGGGGGGAATATGTCGGGTTGGGTGCATCCATGACGGTATTGTTTAGGCAAGTAAATCTCAAAAAGGAGGAAGAAAAGAAAAAGAAAACCGCTATCAAGTAGTGAGAAGTTGCAGCTGATGATGTCACACACGCCGTGAGTTTGAGACAGATAATAACTGGAATACAAACGGCAAACACACAGCCCTATTATCACCCTGCTCTACAGCTGTGTATGCTGGTGTGGGGGTGTGTGTGTGTGTGTGTGTGCGTGTAAAGTCAGCTACTATAGGCTACTGTTGGAAGTTAAAAGTCCAGTACTGACTGATAAGGCGTTTCCTTGTTTTTATTTTCGTGAAAGCACAAAAAAGAAGTTGTGGGCACACACACACACACACACACACACACACGCATATACATATTCTGTGAGTTGTTTCTCCACTGGCTGTCTCTTGTGGTGAACACTGCAGCCAGTTCCTAATGGAGGAACACTACAAAGGCAATGCCCACAATGTTTCAACTAGTACATTTTGTTTGCTCTACTTGGTTTCTCATTACTTTTGTCGTAAATTAACCCTCTTTGTTTCTTCATGGCCTGTTTATTGGTACGACGAGGTCTTTACAAAGTTTTTAAAAATATATAAATAAAATACCTACTAAGATTATTTAACCGTACCTTTCCGTTTAGCGAGATGCCAGGAAAAGTGGCGGAGCGACCCGCTTTCTCTGGTTGTGTGGACCGTATAGCAATGCAATCCTTCGCCTCCCCTCGCCTTCTTTCTCACTGCAATTATTAATTAATAACTTATTAATAAGCTGGCCTGAGACTGGCACGGACCGATTCATGGACAAACTGAGGTTTAAAAAGAAGAAAAAAAAAATCATAAAAAAATTTAAAACACAAAAAACAGAACGTGTCAGAATGACTCGAGTTTGAAGTATGGATTAAGACTCTGCTGCCCCTCCCCCACCTGTTGCTAGGCCCTGCTGGTCAGCTGGCTGAGGCTTTGACACTTTTTTTTTTTTTAATGGCACCACCTATATCACTCTTAAAGAGACAGTGTCAATTGAGCACTGGAATTCCCAGCATTTTCCAATTAGTTAATCAAAAATAATTTTTGAAAGTGTTATTTTGTGTTTTATTGGCTATTTTCCCTACCAACTCGTCCTTTAGCATCGTGATACTGTGTTATTTTTATTATGACAACCTCATATCAGTCAATGTCCACATTCCAATGATTATCAGTTAAGGACTCCAGATGTTTACAGCTGTGTTCTCATGCTTTGACATCCCACTAAGGTAAAACTATTTATGACAACTGACCCTTTTCTCACTAAAATATGAAGAAAATAATCTTGAGTGGAAAAAAATTCCCAGAAAAACCTTTATCTCTAGTAAAGGACCTAACATTTTTGTTGCTTGGTTTTTTATGACATTTTTAATTTTTTTTTTTACTATTCGTGTTTGCTTAACTTAATGAAAATGTTTAACTTCGTGAAAAGAATCCATACTGCACAAAAGGTTGCACAACGCCACCCTGAAAACAGCCAGCAATAATAAACACACACAGCCACTTCCTTACCAGTTAAAGCAGCACACGGCTCAAAAAACCTCGCAGGAAAAAACAAACCGGTGCAGTTCTCCAAAACCAAAACTGTACACAGCCTCAGAAGTGAAGATCCAGTAGAGATACACGAACACAGAGGCACAGAGATAGGGAGTCCACTCTATTTGCACACTGACAGCAACAAAAGGAGGAGAGAAAACCCGAACTAAGTTTGTCAAAAAAGGGGGAAAAAAAATCGGGACAAGAAATTGTGATCTCTGGTGAATTCCTATCTCCCGGTACGGTAGAAGAGCACAGGTTCTTATCTGTCACTCTCCTCTTTCTGTTTCTCTCTCTCTCTCTCTGCGTGTTTCTCGTCTCCTATAGTTTCCCTCATGCTGCCTTCAGGGGTAGTCGGAAATGTCGCAGCTCAGAAACAACCCGACGAATAAAGCAAAATAAAAGCAAACCCACAATGCTTTTGTTAAACACCTGTTGGATATTATGCGAATTAATAATATTTTTTAAGTCTTTAAACTAGAATCCCTTTTTTTACTTTCCATTTGAAAATAAGACCACGCTATGTATCTTTTTCTAGTTCAGGCAGACACGACAAAAAGTGTATCTGTTCACTTCTCAAACAAATTCAGCAGTTGTATATTTATCTCCAACTAAGGTAGAAAAGGAACTAAAACTTGGAATTGCTCTGTTTCTGATGGAGCGATGGAATGGTGAAGTTTCCGAGAGTACCTGAACCCACCGCGAATGGAAATATGCCCAATGTGTGTATGTGTGAAACGCTGAAAACAAGACCGAGGGCGAAAAAAAAAAACGAGAGAGAGAAGGAGACAAAGTTTGTCCTCCTGGTTTTAGACCTTGTCACCACACCCCACGCAGTCCCCCAGCTCGGAGCAACGCGAGTTCCTCTCTATCTGTTCTCTTCCTCTATCTCTCTTTGTTGTTTCACTCATGTCTCCTGCGCTTCCTCCTCGAGAGGAGGATCAGCTGGCGCGTGCGAGTGTGCG
The DNA here is from genome assembly GCA_902982915.1 of Phalloptychus januarius. Lineage (NCBI taxonomy): Eukaryota > Metazoa > Chordata > Actinopteri > Cyprinodontiformes > Poeciliidae > Phalloptychus > Phalloptychus januarius. The sequence goes on from CADWAE010000481.1 coordinate 12,995,412, forward strand.
TGCGCGTCTGCGTAATTATAAAGTGTCCAGAGAAGAAGAGGTTTTTGACGCTGGACATTTGTCTCCCATGCAGCTCGCGCTCCATCCCCCCGTTTCACTGCGTGCTTAAAACAATCCACGCCACACCGCGTGAAATGGAATTTTGGGTAAATAGGTACGGCGACAACATCTGTGACCGGGACTTGTGCATACAAAAAGAAACATGCACGCACCTGTAGGCGTGTGTGTGTGTGTGTGTGTGTGTAGGGGGGGGTGCGCGCGTGTGTATGTCGGTGTGTCTATTGAAACGCTTAGCAAACATTCGCGCGCGCACAGATCGCCCCAACCTGCGCGTGGGCGCTATCATCATCATCATCATCATCATTTATCAATAAGGGGGAAAAGTTAGAACATCAAGCTCACGTGCACGCGCACACGATCACCCCTCACTTCCACATGTTTCCGCATCACCCCCCCCCCGCCCCCTCACCCTCCCTCCACCACCTTCAACACCACACCATCATCACATCTTGACGTGCACGCGCACGACTACGCACGCACTCACCCGCGTGCAAAGCGCAGAGATTGAAAGAAGAAGAAATGCGACACACCAAAGAGCTTCCAGCGGTTTCAGATCCTCATATTGGCAAGTAAAAGAAAAGCGACTACTGGCACCTGTGCCCCATTCAGTGGCAGTTGTGCCACGTCTATTATGTAGGACACGACTTCCTAATATGGATATACCCCCCACACCCCCCTCTTCCTTTACCCCTCCCTAACGTCCACCTCTCCCTCTGTATGCCTGCTGCTGAGTGAATAAAATAATCGCTTTTTTAAAAAAAAAAGAACAATTCTCCCCTCCTCTTGGGTGATTCCTATCTTTTTTCTTTTTTTTTTGCACACCATTTATAGCTCTGTAGGTATATCTCCCATCTGTGTGTTTGAGAGGATTACAGTGTTTTCCAAAAAGAAAAAAAAAAGAAAGAAAAAAAATCACAAAGATGAGCTGGTGGAAAGTTTGCTTTACCACAAGGTTATCAAAGGCGCGCTTCAATTCCAACTTTATCCTGACTTTAAAAAGCTTGAGTTCATTTATTAAGCATTAATACTCAAGTTAAAAACAAACTCAATAAAGTATGCATAAAACTTGGGGGGAAAAATGCATAGATACCCTACGTCTGATATTATCATGTGACGTCACGCGTCATATAGCCTTTATTAGATTTTTTTTAAAATCAGTCACAACATCTCTAGCTGTAACCTATTTATATATCAAGATCAAACTGTCACACACACACACACACACACGCACGCACACACCCCACCTATTGAGGAGGGGAGGGAAAAAAAATACTTCACTGAACTCCGTGCGTGGATCAAAGACAAGGAAAAAGTAAGGTCGGTCTTACCTGCTTTATCCACGAGAGAATTCCAGGGTTACTTCAAGAAGCAGAGACAATCCTAAAGGTGAAAGCATGCTCTTTGCAGTGCATGCTGAAGTGCATGATTGAGTAGGTCGAGTCCATTCCGTCCCCGAGGGGGATGGGAGGGGGGGGGGAGAATAAGAGAAGGGAAGCTACTCCGCATTAAATGTTCACCCCAGCCGCTGTGTTACGCTCGCGCGGTAAATAAACAAGCAGAGGCGTCGCACGTCAGAAGACGTCACGCGCTACTGTAGATTCGGCCGGTTTTGAGCTCGCGGCAGAACTCTGACGATTTCCTGGCGCCCCCTTGCACGAGCTCGATGGCTGCTCCCGCATTAAATGGAACTATCTGCTATTGTCTCATCAGCGAAAAGTTGTTGATACGGCTGGGGGAGGAAAGGGGGGGGGGGGGACTCTGAAAAGTGGACCAAAACGACGCGACACTGCCAGGATATATTGATGGGGTTATCGGATTTATGAAACGTGCTGCGCAATTACAGGTGGAAAATACACTGGGAGTCATTTAATTCACCCCTTTGTCAATCGAGAGGCATTATATTTTGACAGCGCGTGAGCACCCGAACTGCCTACTTGGGTCAAACAATGACAAACTTTTTCTCGGCAAAATTCAAATTCTATCCTTTTACAAATGTCTTTACACATAGGCGAATAAAAAAAGTAATGAGGACAGGATGCCTTAGTTACAAGCGAACTTTGCGACTGCCTAGCAGTTCAAAATCCTCCGAAGCCATGTCGACGTGTAAACACGTAACTAAATTTGAATCCCAATGAAAAAAATGTGTTTCAGTAATTAAATTCAAAAAGTGAAACTTATGTATTAATTACGCATATAGTGATAACATTACAAGCTGTTATTTTTAAGATTATGGTGCTCAGCTAACAGAAACACAAAAATCTGAATAAAGTTTTGATTTATTTAGAATGGTATTCAATTTTTGGTGAAACGGAATACCAGGATTATGATTTGTGACGTAGAAAGAATCACGTGGCGCTGTATCTGAGCGTCATAATAGTAAGTTTAGCGGAAGGACAATGTGTGGTTAAAAAAAAATTTGCACAGGCAGCAAGAGTTACCAGTTTTTTTTTGGTTATAAAAGTTCATATTTTCTTGGAAATTGAAATTAGAGTTGTTTTTTTTTTTTACTTAAAAGCCACAATAGTAAATAAATAAATAAATGCTTGACTTATTTTTTAAATGAGGTCCTTATGATATTCAAATGTTTTGAGATGCACCTGCATGTGTGTATTTATTAATAATCCCTTTTTAGGGTCTGCTGGGTGCTTCAAGAAGTTGCAGAGTTTGCAAATACCTTAGACCATCCCTGTTCAAAACAAAAACGTCTTTTAGGAAGGCAATGGTTTTCCATGTTGCTTGTGCACTTTGTCTCCCACATTTTTTCCTCTCACTCAACCTTTCCATGAATAAGCCTAAATAAAGCCCTGTGTGAAGACCCAGCTTCTCTAGTAATGACCTTTTGTTGCTTTCCCTCCTTGGAACTGTGTCAGAGAAAATTCTGCAGGACAAATGTCATAATGGTGCTTTTGATTTTCTTTTGTTTGTTTTTATGACTTAACACAACTAAATACGACAAGGTGGAAAAGTGTGTCCTGTTGTATGCCTGTTTAAAATTTCTGTTGTTACACAAATGTTTGAGTGGTGCTGCCAGCTCACTAAAACATTTGAAACTCATGAGTATTGATTAATTCTTTGCGGAAATACACATGTGCTGCAAATTTCCATTTGTAAAGTACAAAAAAAGACAACTTTTATCTGTTCTAGCTAAAGAATTTGCCAACACCTTGTCATTATACAGCTACAAGGAAATCACAGCTGTCTATCTTATTAAGAATTGAACATAAGCCGGGTTTAATCCTTTTGGCCTTGGTTGACAACAACTGTTTTGTTTTCGTCCAGCAGGTTCTCAATCCTGTTCCACGTACGCAAGATGGAATGTCAAGCAGCGAAAAAATGGCAAAAAAAAAAAGTCTTCAGATAATGACCGTGACTATCACAACATAAAGATTAACGACTGATATAGTTTCGACTGTAAAATCATCAAGCACGCCAGCTTGTTCGAAGCAAAAGTTAATCTCACGAATCAGGTCATTTTTGACACGCCTGGAAAAAGTCACCAGACCTTACTTTATAAAAGCTTCCGATGCAGGACCTGAAAATCAAGAAAAGCTTGAAAAATGTACCTTTTTATTAGATTGTATACATGCAAGCAAGGGTTCTTGCTTGGTTCTAATAATACTGATTACACATGTGCTGAGATCGAAGCAATTTTGTCATATGGTCAACTGCTCAGATCACATCACCACCCAGTTGTTCGCATATTTTGAGGATTAAACATCCTGATGGTATTCAGATCTGCGTGTTGATGAAACGAGCTCCAGCTCTCTGTGCACAAAGTTATGTGTAGTCACTGTCACTCGGCTTTGTTGTTTTGGGTGCTATGTGGAGGTCAGGGTTGTTTGCTCAGCCCGAGAACTGTGACAAGGAGCTATGGTTTGTCACTATAGCTATATATTTTAACTACTAGTACCATACACCCCAGAGTTACATGAACAGAATGTGACTCTATAAGAGTAAAATTAACTCTGCTCTTGCACAAAGTCTACCAACACCAAAACATTTAACACTTTTGAATTTGCTGTGTGTGCAGCTGACTGCAGATGTACTGGTGACTCAAGACACACACACACGGACGTCTTGTCTGTGACAGGCCCTCAAATTATAGCGGAAAGGACACTTCTGTAAGTCCGCAGCGCCCAGAGCTTCAGAGGAGCTTCCTTTGCTTTTACACCCAACACTTACACTTTCCTCAAGATTGTGAGGAAATGCAATCTTGCTCCCTTTGTAGATTTAAATACTCAAATATTCAAATGAGTTCAAAAATAATTTATTAATCCTCGAGGGGAAACTTAGTAGCGGTGTCTGATATGGGTGATGTGGGCAACTTCCCAGGGTGGCATCTCATATAGGGCGGCAATAGCTCCCAGAACCGCATTGGTTGTACATATAATTTCATAAATATTGGTTCTATTTAGAAATACCTTATATTTATTGTATTTATATTGAATTGTGTTTGTCTTTTTTTTAAAGGTTTTATTGGCTCTAGTGGTCTTTATTTAACAGTTAATAGACAGGAAAGAGGGAGATGAGAGAGGGGTAAGACATGCGGCAAAGGTCGCCAGGCCAGGAATCGAACCTGGGACGGCCGCGTCGAGGACTAAGGCCTCCATATGTGGGTGTGCTAAACCCCTGCGTTTATCTTTTGTATAAGCTGAAGATGCTGTGTATAGGAAGGATCTCCTGCAGCGGTTTAATATTATATTACTCTGGCTGAAGACACTCTGTTCTTGTATGTTCATGGTTGTCTGTAGATTTCTTGATTTTATGAAGATTCCTTCTTTGAAGATTCCATCATCTCCAGCGGTTCCACAGTCATCTCTGGAAGAGAGACAGATTTCTTTATCAGGTCGTTGAGCCTTTTTAAGTCCCTGGCTGTGACGCTGCTACCTCCAACACTCTCTGCAACAAACTTATAGAAGACATCTCGCTGCAAACCTTGAAAACAATCGTTTCCTTTGTACAGATGTCTGCACTCAGCTTCTTGACCGCCTCTGATATGTGCAACGACCACAGAGTCATCAGACCATTTCTGGAGATGACAGGAGTCTTTTTTTGTACTGGAAGTCAAAGGTGTACAGAGCAAAAAGACATGGTGAGAGTACAGAGCCCTGTGGCGCTCCTTTGCTGCTGAACACCTGGTTAGACAAAACCCTTCACCCTTCTACCTACCAACTAAGCAGCAATAAAGTCGATGTAGACAGGCTAAGTAGTGATTCTTGTTTCTAATTTAAGTTTTCTTAAATATCATTTTCTTTTTATTGTTTTTTTAATTAATTAATTTATGAGCAGATTTTTTGCTGTCCAAATTCAACTGTTAAGTCATTAAAGGTCTTATTAGACATTATGAGGTTTCCAATTCATTTTTAATTTTGAACACAGAATTTAACTAAAATAAATAATGTTACTTATGTAGTAATACAGGTAATGGGTGCATGTTTCTTCCTGGTTTTTTTTAACCATATGAGAGATGGAATCTATAACCCAACCCTCTTGTGTTGAATTAACTCACGGAAGAAATGATTCATATTTGACCCAGGAGTATGTTAGCAATGCAACCCCAATCATAGTTTTTATAGTCTAAATCATTGTTTTGTAGGTCTAAAAACACGTAAACCTTTAACTTCTAAATGTAAAAGACCAGACAGAAAAAAAAACTGTCTCCATTGGTTCCACTGTAACACGCATGGAAAGAGATCCACCCCCAAACATTGGTAAGATAAAGACTCACATAGGTGATGTATACAGTAGCAGCCTAAACAGTCTTTCAGCCTGTCCCTATAATGTGCGCATGAGTCACTGCTCAGATACTTCCTGTTATAAGAGAGCCATCTTTCAGTCTCCCTTCCTCTCTATTCTTGCTTCGCCTGGTCTGAGGGAATGTCAAGCCAAACACACGCCAAGGTGTCCTTTCCCCCTGCACCCTCCTCCGCCCCCCTCCTGTCTCCTCTGTCTCTGTCTCTTTTTCTCTCTGAACCAGAGCCTCTCTGTCGTTTGCCGAGCGCCCTTCAGCCTGCACCCACTCAGCAATTTAAAACACCTCAGTAAACCCTCGCCTCAAAAAAAAAAGAAAAGGGGAAGGTAGGGTGGCAAGAGAGAGGTGGAGGGGTGGAGATCTCTACCCATACTGCTCGTGGTGCATGCAGATAGACAATAGGATGTGCATTTTCATTTTTTATTTTTGCATGCACGCTGCTTTTGCATTCACGGCGCACATGTGCACGTACCTCCGGGCAGCTCTTATAATAGCTACCCCTGGTATCAACACACACACACAGAAAATGTGGAGTTTTCCAGCCGGTGCTTATATCTGCCGTCTGTATGTGTGGTAGGGAGCTCACTTTGGTTTACAGTGCCTTGCAGAGCAATCCATAACCCTTGGAATTTCTCACATTTTGACATTTTAAAACCCCAAACATCATTGCGTTTTATTTCAAGACTTCTCCCTCCGCCCAAAAAACGAGGTTTGCTTTTGTTTTCAGACAGTATTTTGTGGAGCTGCAGCTGTAAGTGTTTTTTCCGGAGATGTGTGTATGTGCTCTGTCTAAATAGAGACCTGTTTGCAAATTAGTACAAGCTTTGTCAGGTTCAATGGAAAGTTTAGTTTAGTTTAGAACAAAAAAGAGACGCCACAAAATACCTTAAAACACACAAATGAAAACCAAAAAAATGCAAATTAACCTCCTGAACAATTTTTAAAAAGTATTGAAAACAAACAATAACAATTTTCACTACGTGTATAAATTCAGCCATCCAGTGAATTCAATATTATTTCATTATAATTTGCTGATATCTCTTAAGGCTCTCCTTAAGGTGCATGTGAAAAGCAGTTTTCAAGTTTTGCCACAGATTCTCAATTTGACTAAATTCAACTGGACATTTGACTGAGCAGTTCTAACATGAACACAGTCAATATTCAGTCAAATGTCAGATTAAAAACAACAATCTTTGAGCAGGTATTAAACCTATCTTTCATTAAGCCCACATTTTTGTTTTCAAAAATAGTTGTTTTTTATTTGTCTTATGTAATGTTCTAATTTTAAATGTCACGTTTTCATTACCTGTAAGTGGAAAGTCATCATAATTATCATAAATGAAGTGGTTCAAACATCCGTCTATGTGTAGTTAACCTACATAATGTGTTGAAACAAATGAACTTATTATTATCCAATATATTATCCAATATATTGAATGGGTCTTTATCCTTTGATCTAAACCCTTCCTATTTAGCTCTTATTGTGCATTTTAGTGTTGTTGTCCTTCTTTAAAGTTAACATCCACCTCAGTCTGTTGCATGTTTTCCTCCAGGGTTCCCCTGTACTGACCTCCATGCATCTTCGCCTCAACCCTGATAAACCTCCTTGTCCCTTTTTGAGAAAACGTACCCCTGCAGGATGGTGCATTGAGTAACCTGGCAACCTGAAAATATGGACATGGTATTTTTAGCTTGTTATATTTCCCACCACTCAAAATGTGTTTGCACGGTGTTACAAGGAAATCTGTTGAAGTTTGTGGCCGTGCTGTGTCGAAAAGCTGAAACGGTGTCAATAGGTACCAGTGGGCCGTTGACCATAGCTTACATGACGAAATGCATTCACAGCGTTAGCACCCGGCTAATGTCTGCGTTACCCTGGAGATGCTTTCGCTCCGTTTTGTGAGCCACTTTCTTCTCCGAAGTTGATCCCTCACAGTCTTAAGATGGCACTCCTGCTCCACGCTAGGATAAGCCGTTATCACCAACCTTCTCCACTGACTGACACCTTCAGCCCCCTTGTGCTCAATTAGCTAGCAGCGCATTAGCGACCGCATTCTAATTGTCAGCTGGCAAAAGGAGCACTAGGGGGAAGCCTCAAGGAGATACCTCAGGGAGGTGAGGTGGAGGAGGCGGTGGTGTTGTTGATGGAGTTTGTGGTGAGGTTTGGAGTGCGTGTGTGTGTGAGAGAGAGCAGGGGGGTTTCTTTGTTGCCTCACCAGCCTGCAACGTGAAATATTCATGGGGACGTATCACATTCCCTAGTTTGCATTAGACAAATACAGTAACAATAACAGGTTTTTTATTTTAGACTCCAAAGGTATGCCTTGTTCAGTCCCATGGACGATCACGCTTCACATCAAATGTCCTCTGTTGACGTGCGTGAATTTAGCGCTTTTTACAGCACTTCTCTTCTCCCACTCTTTCGTCCTGCCCCCCACCCCTCCTGCAGGACGGAAAATGTTTCCTGAAAGGCCGCGCTTCGAATTTAGGAAGACTCTGTTCTCTTACTTTTTCATTACTGTGCTGAAGGAGGAAGTGCTGCTCCCTGCTCTCTCTCTCTCTCTCTCTCTCTTCTATCTTGTTGACTTGATCTCAAACAGCTTTTTGGATCTCATCTATTTCCTGGTTGCTCTCCTCCCCTCCCTTCCTCTCCCTCTTGAACTTTCACTCTTTCTCATTTCAACCCCCCCCCCCACCCCCTCTCCCCCCCTCCTCCTATCCGTCTCTCTTTCTCCCTTTTCTCTTATAGTCGACCACCTTTCCCTTCCCAACTTATCAAATTCCATAGGGTGGGGAGGGGAAGTGAGGTGGATCCACCCACGGGTGATCATTCATTGCTATTTTAGCAGAGTTGTTCTCTGCCGGGGCCGCAACATCCACCTGCGTAAAAAAAAAAAAAGAAGGAAAAAAAAATACTCTTGATAAGTCACTGATCCGTTTGTATCGCTGGATAAATATCAGGGTTTACAAAATGGCAATTCATCGCAACACACAAACACTGTCAAACCGTACTTACAATGGCTAATCTGCCAGCAGCAGTGGCAGGGAGGATAAAGATAAAGGCTGACTACTGTTGTTGTTAGTCCTGGCTGTGTGCGCGTGTGTGTGTGTGTGTGTTTGTGTCAGGCAGGGAGTGGCTACTGAAAAGACCTCTTATTATTATTATGATCACTGTTCTTAATATGAAGGGAAGGTGACTGATGGAGAAGTCCCAGGTTGTGTTCTGTTGCAAACAAAGTTATGTGCTGGAATAAGAGCAATAATAGCATCATAATCCCATCTGGAATGAGAAACTGTGGACGGCGTTCTACTGTGATTGAGGCCATTTCCTGTGTGTGTATGTGTGTGTGTCAGTGTGACAGTGCATTTTAAGCAGCGGCGACTGCAGGAGGCTGCCTGATGGATACAGGATCATACTGCAGAGCTGACATTGTCTTCGGCTCTCCTCCTCCTCCTCTTCCTCCTTCTTCTCCCTCACCCCTCCCCTGCTGTCTGCCTACCTCTCAGCAGAATTATCACTCTAAAAAACACACACACACACGCACCCCTACACACATCAGTCCTGAACGCAAGCAAGCAGCTGCGAGATACAAGAGCAAGTGGAGCCATGGAAATAAACACGGCACAGCTGATTACAAGGGAGCCGCTGACCTGAAGTGCAGACTTTACATGCACTCTAAAGGTAGCTACATGTCCCCTTGAGCAAAACCGCTGCCCACCCCTCCCCACGTGCGCAACACACACACACCCACACACGCACTCACTCCCTTGGCTTCATTCAAAGGCAGCCAAGCATGTTGAGAGACGAGGTGCCCCCCCCCCCCCACCACACTCCCTCAAGAGAGAAAACAATACGGCAAAAGCAGCCATCAGGGTATACACAGAGTGGGTTTCATCATTAAGTCTTATGTCACCCTGCGAGTGCATTGCAGAGCCCACATGAGGATCCCAGGTCTGACTTTTACACAACAAGGCAAAAGCAGGAAGTCAGACCAGGGTGTTGAGAAGCGAGAGGGTGGGGGGGGGGGGGCACCGGAGCTATTGCCATCAACATGCGTGCAGTGGCAGAGTCAGAGGGCAGTCGGGGGGGGGGGGGCAGTGCCCCCCCTGACATCTGATTGGCCCCCCTGATGATTGACATGTAACAGCATTAGGTTATTGGAATCATTCTAAGCCAGCCTAATATCTAATATCTAAATATGTATATACACATATGTATATACATATACATACATTTATATGTATATATATTTATATTTATTATTTATTATTATTATTTATTTCCTAAGCCCTCCTCTGACATATAATAACATGTACTAAATTTATTTTTTGGGGTTTTTTTTGTATTTCACAAGAAAAACAACATAATAAGCCCTCCGGTCACCTTGTTACCTTTGACCTTTTGCCCGTGACGTAGTTGCCTCTCGCACAGTGAGATAAGGAGGCTAACTGCGGAGCTCAACGTAGCGAACCTTCCAGATTACAGAACAGGTTTTGGTGAATTAAAACAAAATGTTTTTGGTGAATAAAGTGGCGTAGACTTGCTACTCGTCAGATAACGGAAAACGTTGAATGTTGCATCGTTTGTGCTTCAGCTCGGAGTCGCGGTTTAAGCAGAGGTAATGAAATACAACAGACACTGAAAGGCCTCTGGTCTGCCTTTCTCTGAAGAACTACTGAGCCGGAGGAGACAGCCAGGTGAGGAAGAACTGTTCTTATCTACCGGTTCAGTATTTTATCATACAGACATTAGGGTGTTGTTGTTGTGCTATCAGCTAGCTGCTAGCTAACGACTTTGCTAGCAAAGCAAGATAACTAAAAACTTCTTCCCTGTATCGTTAATGATCGCGGTCATTCCTCAGTGTTGCTTATGCAACAGAGGCACATCGCCCGTCCAAAACCATCTCCATAATGGATATATGACCAACCTTCTAATTTCCTTTGCTGCATAATGTACATTGCATTTATTCTAGCGTTAGGTAAATGTATCTTGAAGGAGAATAGCACTTAAATAAAAGTCCAACAACGATATTAATGTAGAATTAAAAATAACTCACCCTGAATTACCACAATAGATATAATATATGTAATAATCAATCAAGTTGCTCCTGTCCAATAAAAGCACAAATGGAGGGGGAAAACTCAGTACAGACTTTAAGTAAATTTAGGGTCTGGTTCGCAGACTATGGAGATAAATTAGTTTCACAATTATTCAATGAAAAAAAAAACCTCAGTTAAGTAAAATAAAATTGTAATCAAAACTTTTGGAATTGTAATAATTTTTTTATTAAACAAAAACTTTTGTTTAAAAAACTTTTTTTCCTTTAATTAAAAAACTAATTTTTCTCTCGTGAACTTAAGACGTTATTTGCAAAACATAAACTTTTATTTGCACACATCAGAAATCTTTTGTTGCGATTTTAGGTTTTGCCCACAACATCATGTGAGAATCAAGCAAAACTTTGAATGACAAAAACTTAGAATAGCAAGCAAAGATTTCTGACATGTGTAGGCCTGTGCGATAAACGATAAATCAATTAATCGGACGATTAAAAAAAAAAGCTAATTATCGTTTCTTTTTCCATGACACTGGATGAGAAAGCTCATCTCCACGGACCCTCCCTTCATCATTTCTTTAGCGAGATGCCCAGATCACACTACACCATCTCGGAACTGTCGGCCCGTTTTCAAAACCTGAGAGACCAACACTAGCCGATCGCGGAGGGTGGTGTCCAACAATGGGCACAAAATAATGGCTACAAGTCATTTTAAAAGGAGGCATTAATCCACGTTATACTACAATCTATCTACAATGCATGTGGCTGGTGTCAGCGTAAAGTCCTGACTGAATGAATATCATTAGAACCTATTTCTGTCACGTTAACGATGAACAGCTGAAAAGTTACCGGGTTTATCAACAGCGGTAGCAATTTGGCTCCAGCTCTCCTGGTCATTTCTGTGGATATTCTTTGCACCAAATGTTGAATAAACATTAATGTTGTTTTCACATATAATCTCCTATGTCCGATGCTCTCCAGTTGCGCCGTCAGCTGTTTTGGAATCCCCTCCTCAGAAAGCACGAAGATTAATCCGAGCTTTCTGAGGGGAAAGTAGGAGGTAAATCCGAGCTTTCTGATTGGCTACTTGTCACATTCAGCAGGCTGCGTTCTCGCTCCCTGCGGGGAAACCCCGTAGATCGGAGCGGCGACAATCTTAGAACGCTTAACGCTCTAAGATTGTCATAAATCATGTAAAGTGAACTGGGCTTAAGGGAGGAGTGAACTATTGCATCAGGTGGTCGATATGCCATCTTCTCTATTTAAATCTAATCATTATTGGAGGGAAATACAGTATACAGACTTTATAATCTGCAGTCTTTGGTTAATGTAGTTTTTATTTCCACTTTGGTTTTATGTTGTTTAGTTTTTATTCAAGTGCTTTGTTAACGTAGGCTGAGAGTTCATTTTATTTTTGTTTTTGATTCTTTGTTTACCTGTTCCAGCGTTAAATGTTTTTTTGAAAATAACGTGTATCTATTTTTGGCAGGATATGGCGTGCATTATTATGTCATTTCCATTAAATCAGTGTAAAAAGGTCTTCAGACAATATTATCGTTTATCGCAATAAATTTTTGAGACAATTAATCGCTCAGCAAAATTTGCTATCGTGAGAGGCCTAGACATGCGCGAATAAGTTTGTTTTGCAAATAATTTTTTTATAATAATTTATTTTTAGCTCTGATTTGGTGCAGCTCTGATTTAAATACCTTGCTAAATCACAGGTTTGACTATTGCAATACTTTCCTATAACAAAGTAGACCTGCAGAAAGAAATTACTAATAAAATATTTTACATATGCATAGCTGTATGTTCTATGTAGAGATTTTCTTTTTCTTTCATTGTATATCTGACAGTTTTGTAATTTATCATGGTTTATTCAACTCTGAAAACCATGTGACTTTGTTAATATTCTGTCCTAAAATGCGGTTAGATGTGCCCTTTTTTTTTTTTGAGCACCTGCCCCTTTAGAGGTCTCTGCACGGCCCTTCATCATTTTAATCCGAACACAGAGATGGGTCTGTTTGTCGACGCCAACTTAAAAAGAAACAAGGACTAGAGGGAGCGTGTTGGTGGTGTCTGCGTGCGATGAGCGGGAAAAGGTGAATAAAGCTTATGTACGTTGGTAGAGCGCCCAGAAATTGTGTCTCGAGTAAGTAAAAGTAAGAGTAGCAGCAGTACTTCAAAAATATTTTTAGTCAAGAGTAAGAACGGGTTTGGTGAAAAGGCTGCTCAAGAGTAACCGATCAAAACATCAGTTGTTTTAACATTTCAAAAGTTACACCATCAGATGGAGCAATAACAAAGTTATGTGAATTATTTTGGTATTTTATTATTTGAGACCAATTTCATGTAAATACCATAGTTTCAAAATAAAAACAGGCAAACAAAACATTTAAAAAAAAAATTGTTTCGGTATAAAACTGGAAATAACAATATTTGTTATTTCAATATAAAACTTGTGAAATTTTAGCAAAAGCTGCAGATGTGTCCAGGTAAAACAAGCCTGTTCTTCATTCAGTGAAGGGATTCACTGAATCCAGAAATTTTACTGAAGTAAGAGTACTGATACTACATTAAAAAAATACTCAAGTAAAAGTAAAAAGTAGCCATCCAAGATAATTACTCAAGTAAGAGTTAAAAAAAAGAATTGATTAAAAATCTACTCACTGAGGAACTGGTCAAAACATCAATCATTTCATATTTAAAATAGAAGAAAATTTTGGTAATTTAAAGACCAAAATCAAAATAATTCATGTAAGTAACGTAGGTACAAAATTCTCAAAATCAGGAAAACAGAAGACTGTCTCCTGATGAATTTGTCTCAATATAAAGTTTGTGAAAATTTTATCAAAAGCTGCAGGTGTGTCTGTGACTTTTTGGTCAAAGTGAGCTTGTTCTGACTGAAGTTGCTCACGGAGGGTAGAACATCCAGGAGTTTTACAATAAAAGTAAAAGAACAGTGTAGTAAAAATGCTCCCTAAGAATATATTTGATCCAAAATGTTGCTGAAGTAAATGCAATCAGTTACTCTTCAACTCTGGTGTTCACCTAGCTTGAGCAGTTAGGTGAAGAAAAACTGGAGACATTATGATCAACATTCTAAAAACAACTCACAGCCCCCACTTTTTCACAATTGATCACAGTAAAACCCTCCATCCATCCATCATCTATACTGCTTGTCCTTGCAGGGTCACGGACTGGTGCCAGCCTCCTGCGGACTCTGGGCAAGAGGCGAGGTACACCCTGGACAGGTTGGCTGCACATCACAGGACGACACTGAGACACGCAGGACAAACAACCGTGCACACACACCCGAGCCTAACGAAGGTTTTTAAAGTAACCTACTAACTTACCAGACAGGTTTTTGGGCTATGGGGGGGGGGGGGGAGGCTGAAGAGAATCCACCCTCACACAGGGAGAACTCCCAAACTCCATGCAGCAAAGCAGCAGTGCAGCCACCACACTACACCTACAGACCTGAATGTATTTTCCTCTGATTTTATGTGCATAATTATGAAGCGGGAGAAAAAGAATATATTAAAATTCCATTGTATCTCTGGTTGCATATATAAGGTCATTGACCTCTGGGTAGATTATCCTCCATCCGGTCTCAAAGTCTACTTTCTTTCTGACCTCTGAAATTTTTCTTTTCCAGGATCGCCCTTGCGTTTTTAATGATGCCTTCTCTTTTCCTGTCAAAAACACAATAAGCATTCCCACTGAAGTCAGAATTCCATTGGCTGAGTAACTCTGAGCTCATCGAAAGCACCCACCGCCCCTCCGCCCGACCCCCAGCCTCACCCTCCAACATCAGTATCCAATACGGCTGCAAGAACATAGAGTTAATGTTGCTGTTAAAGTTCATAATGATTAACACACTTCTCAGTGTTAAACCAGTGGCAGGCGCAGCGCTGTAAAATATGTTTTAAACTTTCCGCCACACGTAGGGCTTTGCATGTAAGCCAAAAAGTTACGTTTTGGTTTCATTTGGCCACACCACATGTTTCCACATGTTTCCTGTCTGCTCTGCATGACTTTCTCTCTATAGCTACTTTGGTCTAATCACTCTTCCATGAATGCCAGACTTAATCTTTGAGTAATAGCTGCCCTGCCTTGTGGAGCTCCTCCAGAAGTACTTTTTTTTCACTTGTAATAGTTGTTGGTTACAATCTAAACATGCCCACAAGAACCCAATATTGTATTCATGTAAGAGTTGCAGGATTCTCGCATGTTGTAACTCAGCTAAAAGTAAAAAGTAGCTGTATGAGAAATGAGTCAAACGTGCTAAAATGTCTGCAGAGCAACTGATCACAGCACCCAATTTTAATATTTCATTTAATCATTTATTTAATTATTTTATGTAATGTTAGGACAAGGTAAGGCACTTTTAGTGTTAATGTTCACCGTTTACTGAATATTCAATTGCCCTCCAAATGTAGGGAAAAGTCAGCAAACAACAAAGTTTGTGTACAAACACGAAAACTCACTTCAACATAAACCGTAGCTGCGTTTCTGCGCCTCATACTTTCGGGAAAAACATGTTTGTTCTTCATTCAGCAGAGTTATTGGATTCGGGTGGAGTATCCAGAAATGTTACTCACGTAAGAGTGAAAAAATGAGGTGTAGTGAAACTACTTCTAAAAGATTTTATTTTATTTTATTTTATTCTAAATAGTTACTCTAGTAAATGTATGTAGTTATCACCCTATTCAGGATACTTCTAAATTTATTCTGATTTCATTTAGGGCTATAATGTAGGATTTGTGAGGGGAGTAGAAACAAAAGCTGAATTTCTATTTATTAAATGAAACAAAAAAAAAAACTGAATCTATTCTGATCTTCAACACGAAATAAAAATAAAATACATTCCATTTTGCAGCTGTAACGTGACACGTTCTGATAAAGGAGGTATGGTAGCAATGTTTTGTTTTTTTTACAAGACGCTGTATCTTTTTATAAATCAATTAGGTCTTGAATCCCTGTATTTTGGCGGTGAGCTGAAGACGGTCAGGTGCCTCCCTGTTTATCGGCCATGGTTATGTTGTAATTAGCACGTCGGCCCCAGACGTGCTGACTCTTTGACATTGTGTCTGACATTGAATGTAGTGGTAGACAACCGCTCTGAGGCATGTGATGGGTATGCCGGCGAGAGGCTGGAGTCTAGACTCCGGGCGACACACCATATGATATTGATTATCCTTTGTTTGCCTATCTCTGTAGCTCCTTGCCCTGAAGGACTTAACTCGCGTTATTGTCTGACAAGAGGCTCTGTTATTTCAATTCGGCGAGGCTTCCAACGCAACGCTGTTCAAGTGTGTCCATATGAAATCCTGCAAAAAGAGAAAATATTCCTCCTGTTTTTGTTTTGTTTTTTGTAAAGATTTACAAAATGAACTTTTTAAAGAAACTATCGCCTGCACTTTACGTGTCCATAATTGTATAAAAAAACAATACAAAACCATGTCATTTTTCTCTCACCATCGACTTTGCCAGTGCTTTCACTTACAGCTCTAGGCGGATTATTTTTAGTTTTACAGGCATTGATATGTGGATCCTTGTCTGCAAGGCCCAAATATTTTTATCAGACACCCTTCATCATGTGTCACACAGCATGTGTGAATGTGGTTGCCGATTCTTTTTATTTTTTATGAGTCTGTTGTGATGAATGCGAGACGGAAGCTTCGCTAAAAGCCGTTGTTTTTAGGTGACCCATTTTCTGTGAAATGCACTTCGCCGGGGACTGATAACTGAGACGACATCTATTAGGAAGACATTTCAAGAATGCTTCTGCAGCTCGAAACCAAGTAGTGACAACTGTAGGATTGTAGTAAAGTCGGCGACAGGGATTGTGTATAACAACTTCAAAAGCAAGAGACGTAAAGTGTTGGTGAGGCAGCATCTGTACATATGAATTTTCAAGTATTTTTAACAAATACTCAAATTGATTTAGATCTTTAGCTTCGACTGGTCCATTTTGAGACATTTTAGTTCTGGCCCTGTTGTCTTGGAGGAAGTTGAACTTCCACACCACTCTCAAGTCTTTTGCAGCCTAAAGCAGATTTTCTCCAAGGATGACCCTGTATTTAGTTCCCTCCATATTCCCATCAACTGTGTCTCTGCTGAGCAAACCATCCCCATAAAATAATGCTGCCACCTAAATGTTGCTCTGCATGGATTAAAGGTTGGCAAGTTTTTGTAGAATCTCAAGTCAGCAGTGCTAAATCTTAGGAGTTGGATGAAACATTATAAAAATTCAGGATTTGTCTTTTGTTACCATAACAAATCATTAGTTTGATCAAGATGTGTTTGGAGGAAAAAAATGGCCAGCTCCAGCTTTTTCAAAAATGTCTTTTGTTCAAAAACAAAATACTTTTTAACCAAACACGTAAAGCCTGGATTAACAGAGCACAACGAACTTCAAATAAAAGGGGTTGTTTATTCTCTTTATTGAAGTTTGAAGCCAATCAATCGAAATCCCTAGGAGGAGTTCGATCAAATGCGAAGGCTATGAAATGGGGTCAAAATCGGAACTTCAATCCAAAATGTCCGACTTCCTGTTCGACTTGCACTATGACATTAATGGTATTTTCTGTGCATCTTGGGGAGTTCCACAACTGTACCAAATTTTATGCCTCTACGATGAAGTAAGGTAATAGCGGAGGGTCTTTTGAAAGTTGCTAGGTTGAGCCGTTTCTTTTGCGATTTTTGCAACGACCTTAAAATACGTAAATTTTACACGGGCTTGGCCAAGTTTGGTAATATAAAAACACTATCCACTCGACTTATCTGTCCATCCCACTCGTGTTCGACCCAGAAGGTCGTCGGTCTGAGTTCCAGTCACGGCACGGCGGTCTCTAGTTGATCTAATGTGCACTGAGGACCTGTGTTCTGAGAAGCAGCACACTCTCAGTAGAAGCGTTTTCTCTTGTTTTCCTTCCAGTGGCTGTAAAGCACCAGTCCCATCACAGCCAGTACAGTCAAGCCCAGGACGGAGAACAGCAGGGTGAAGAACAGCTGCAGCCCACTCATCCCCTTTGCCCTCTGTTTTTGAATATGGTAAAGCCCCCAAAAAGCCAATTTATTTGAAAAAAAAAAACAACAAAAAAACAGTACGATTACAATAGGCTTTCACAGCGCTTCGCTGCTCAGGCCTAATAATATATATTTACAGGTACCCATTTTTCACCTGGTTACACATTCTCTGATGTTCAGTTCAGCTCTGGACGATACGTTAGTCGTGTCTTGTACTAATTTGGATTCAGTTCAGTTCAGTTTATCTATATAGCACCATTTAACAAATGTCACCTTAAAACACTTCTAAAAAAAACCCAATTGATTCAGTCATACACACTTAATGGATCCAAGTGCCAAAAAGTACATTTGCTTAATTATTCAAGTTTACTAGACAGGTTTTTCGGTGACTCCGAAGGCAACTATTTGCACTGCTTTTTATTTAGGAGTGTCAGGGTATATGGGGTGAATAAATAAAAAAGTAACTAAAGATAAGACGGATTTTAAAGATTTTTGTTATTAGACAATTTTGAGAACCATTTTCTTTCCACTCCGAAATGACTGAATATGCTTAAAAAAAACTGTTGAAACTTGTGGTTGTAACAAAAAGAATGACATCTTCTTCAAGACGTTGCATGAAGGTGAAATATGCCAAAGCAGCCCCACGAGGTTAAACTCTTAAGTTTAGAGCGGATTTAAATCCGTTGTTATTTTTATAGACAGCACAGTTATTGAAAGTCGAAAGTTTCCTGGGTTTTTTTCCTAATACATCCAGCAACTCATTTGTGTGAGGACAAATTGGATTGAAGCTAATTAATAAGAGCTTTCTCCAACTCCCCCGTTTACATAAAGACTAATGTCCACTTCAGTGTTCTATTGTTACTTCCAAACAACACCAGGAACACTGCAGACAAGCTCCCATTAACTTAGAAATTGGGCCAACAAAGGGGAATCATCTTGAAGCACAAAAGAGCGCTCAACAAAACCCTCAAATTCATGGATTTTTTTTTCTGGACTTATTGGTTTGTGATTCATGATCAAGAGCTGGTGATGGACAATCTGGCCCAGAAATGCTTCATCCAAACTTAATCCCGCAACAGGATTAGAAAACGAGGGATCGAGTGAATTATCGACGTACTTGTTTTATGGTTGAAGTGGTGGGTTGGGATGCGAAATCCCTGGATCAGCTGGATGAGGAGCAGCTGATTGTTGTGTGTTTAGCTTACATGGTTAGCTTTCTGAAATTGGAAGAGAACTGGATGATAAATACTTTACAAATTTAAAAAAAAAGAAAGAAAAACAACAATCTGATTTAGGTATTTTGTCAGTCCCGTTCAAACAGAAGCCCCTGCTGCCTGGCGTTGATGTAACACAGAGTTAGGTAATGCATTTGATCCTGTTAGGTTAGCTTTATTGATATTTGAGAAATCCCACAGCACTTTGAGGGATTTGGGGTTGTTTTCTGAGATTGTGACTATGTTGTCTAACGACTGGCCAAACAGGACTGCGACCGAAGAAAACTGAGGTCATCGGTGGGGCATCCTGCTTACAGGGAGCTCCTTTGTTTGTTCATCTGTTTGTGCTGTCAGTAAGGAAAGCCTTACTGGTTTTCCTTCTACCAGGGTTTTGCAACAACTTTACCTTTTCTGCAGACTCTTTCAAAATCTGAAGGACTGTAGCTGAAGTTCCATCTAAATTTTTTTTTTAAATATCTGTTCACACCCACTTGTCAAAACCCTCTCCTCATACATGCTCATACACTCACCAGAGTTCCCACCTCAACAGACATTCCCTCCATTATTCTCGTTAAGACGTTAAAAAATATATATCTTTGCCTATTTGTATTCCTCACAGCATTTGTACTAGTTCAGTGTACGGTTACTTGTAAATGCAATCGTGCCACACCGTTTCTCACATTTCAGCCACAATCTGTAATGTATTTTATTGGGATCTTTTATGAGACAAGCTAAAGTCCAGACTCTGCACGAGGTCCAGACCGACTGACAGGTTAATCTGACACCAAGTCAACGTTGGGAAAATGTGTTAGCATTAATCTGATCTAACAAATCAATGCATCAGTGATGGTTTTAAATCAAGAGGATCTATCTTGATTACTGCTAATCTTTGTCTCACCTATTCAGCTAAGAGTTAGCTCTCCTTATGACAACCACTAGGGAAGGATTTCAGTGCACAGGGCTTGTCGCAATAGAATGAAGAGCCTAATGTCTGAAATAGGAAAAAGACTTTTTCTGAAAGTTTGACCCACATACAGGTAGTTGGAACCACAAAGTGCGGATGCTATGAGCTGAATCATCAACAAGTCATATCAAAACAGAAATGACAGGCTCTATCGTTAGCCTGCCACTTCTGATTACTCTTTCCTCAGCAAAGATCCTTAGCAAATCGAGATGTGGGTTAACTGAAGATTTGTTGTACCTTTTTTAGTCAGATGGATCTTTAGATATAAAGGTCAGAGATACAGATCTTTCAGATGTAGCTTTTTTGTTGGGTTGAAACTTGGAAGAGTGCTCAGAACTTTTGTGGAAATAAAATCATTAAGTAAATATCCTGCCATAAATCTCCAAAAAACATCCTTAGCATCACTTTTAATTAGAAGATTCTCAACCTGTTGTAATCCCATAGATACCCAACAAATGCAGCGCAATTTTGAATATCAAAATATCAAAGGATAAAGTGTGGTGCAGAAAAGTGACAGCTATATCTGCTGTGATTTTGAAAGAAGAAAGAGTTAACGACCTCAAAAGCAGCACAGCGAGAGAGGCAGTGTGAGTAAATATTTTAGTCAGCATTAATTTTAAGCCAAATATCAAACTTTACACTGTCATTATTGGTGAAGACATGCAAAATTTAAGCTACAACATTAAACGTAGCGCAGCAGTGAAATCATTGTTAAAAGCAAGCTGAGAAGACACAAGCCAAACACAAAGAACCCTGTAAAAAAAAAAGCTACATTTATATCTTTAACATTTCTTAAAAACAATTTTACGTCATTTAATTAAATACTTAATAAAGTCAATATCTCTCCCAGTGAAGATTGCGATTGTGGCCGTGCTATAAGCTTGCAGCGTCTCATGTTGGTTCCAGGGCTGAAATGATTCACCTCAGCAGTATTAGATACAACGAACAAGGTCAGAACTCCTGTTTTACTGCATATCATACAGTCATAATCAGTAACTCTGAATATTTTGGACAAGTTTATGTATTTCGGCAGCTTAATCCACTAAATCAAACACATTACATCGATTGATTGCACACAGACTCGGGCTTACCTTTGTTTCTATAAACTATGATTATTTAGATAATGAGAACTTTACATAATAGAAAAACTATTTATAATGTGGAAATGCAAGCTTAATAAAAAAAATATATTCTTAATAGCTGCTGAGTTGTCTTTATTTAATCTGGAACCAATATTCTAATTTATTGAATATTTCTGTCTCCTAACTGAAGACACTTAAAAAAAAAAGCCATTTTAAGGGAAGAAAACATAAGAGCCACAAGAGGCTTCTGTTCCAATTAAGTTCAAGTTGAGAATGTGCAAAATGAACCTTATTTTTTACTTTATGTTTTCTGTTTAGTAACGTTACTTTAAGTTTGTCTGTTTTTATAGCTCTTTTTTCCCCCACAGATGTATTTTTCTGACAAATATTACTCCATTCAAAAATAAACGTGCTTTTAAGTAATGACTTCATCCACGTATTTTATGCTTTTGTGTCGCTGCGCAAGTCAGATTGCCTGCTCTGATCTCATCGTCCACGTTTGCGCGTATCATGTCAACGCAACACACAGCTACTGCGCGTTAATCCGACATCATGAAACCTTTTGACACAAACACTTTTGTGTCTCCCTACACTTATCATGATCTTGCTAATTATATCCAGCGTGTGTGTGTGGGGGTGTGCGTGCATGTGTGTCTGTTTGACTTTTCTACAGACACACATCTGTTGTTTGTGTTGCCTCCAAGCGCTTTAGCTGACTTTGTAATTAGTCCTTTCTAGTTTTACATTACTGAAGCAAGGAGTGGAGAAGGAGCGCCTACACAGAGAGAAAAAAATAAATAAAAACAACACAACCATCGGCAGCATCCAGCTTCACATCACCCCTCCCACCCAGTCTCCTCTGCAAAAACAGAGCCTGGGTCGGCTCTCACGCCCGGCGACAGTAGCTCACGTTCAACACATCCGACGCTCACACACGTCCGCCCGCGAGGGGAGAGGGACTTAAACACAGAGCGTATTTGAGACTAATCTCATCAAGACGTCGTCTTTCTACATGGCACACAACCTGCTTTTTTTGCTGAGGAACTTGTTGTCAGCTGCGGGGAACTGGTCAACAACTTCACTAAAACCACAGAGACGTTAAAACCGGCGCCGTGTCTTTTGCATTAGCACAAAGATTTACATGAGGAGAGAGGAAGTTAAGAAAATAGGATGGACCAGGAAAGTGAGGGAGGAAATAATGGGAAAGCATACACTTTTTTTTTTTTTTTTTAAACACAGAGGGGGGATGGGTAGTTTTTACATTGTCCCTCCTCCCTCTTCCTCTGTCTTTTTTTTTTTCTTTCTTCCCTCTCATCTTTGTTCAAGGGTTGCCTGGCTCGAACAAGCCGCCCCTGAACGCTGAACTGTAAGAAATGAGTCAGAGTGGTGAGAAAAAAAATAGTCAGCGCACCAGAGATACAGTATTATTGCATGGTTATGGTATGACTGTCAATGTGTGTGTGTGCGTGTGTGTACATGGGAAAGAGTGGGTGTGGTTTCAGGGGAATTAAGGTAACGTGAATGCAATAAATACAAAAAAAAAGCTAGTTTCTTTTAAATTTCACAGATCTGTGACATTCATACTTACATTATTTAACTCAGCATCAAATAGAAAAGAATTAACGAAAAGCATGGTTTCAAAACTATGCTTATTGCAATTGTCGCACTGTTTTTATGGTTTCAAGTCGATGAAATGCAAGAAAAAGTTGACCAAAGTTGTCCCTGGTGTTATGGATTTTAAAGCAATGTTGCACCGATCCCTGCCCCACCTGTTGCTGGAGGCGGAGGTCAGTCAGCTGACTGAGAAAGAGACACTTTACACATCTCTACCACACAGTGTAAAGATATATTTTTATTTTGGAAATATTTCTGTATTAAAACAACATTTTGCAAGGTTTGACGGCTTGTTTTTAGGCAGCTGACTGCAGGTTGCCTATTCAAGCTTTACTGATTAATCCACTATTTAACTTATCAGACCCCCTCCCCCCACCCCCCATGTGATCATTTGCATGTATAGAAGAAATTTGTGGGGATAAGGCACCAAACCTGGCTCATGCCCCGGGGGCCCAGATTCTCATAAATCCATCCCTGCTGGCATTTATGTATGAAAATCAACTTATGATTAGCTAATTACGCTAGAGATAAACGTAATGATCAATACTGTTACTTTAACGGCAGCAGAAATAACTTGCTTGTCTGTTTTAAATAAAAGCTCTTGTATCTATCTTTAAGAAAATGAACAGATCTCTGTTGCTTTTCTCTGGTATTCTACAATGATTATTACTATTTTTTCACCAACTCCCCACCCTGATCCGGTGAATAATAAAGGAAACTCTCAAGAAAACATTTGTCATCTCCCTCATCATCTCCCTTTTCCTCTCCTCCTTCATCACCGCCACGGCTCTGCTGTGTGTCTCTCGCTTTAATGACCGCTGATGACACGCAAACACAATTTCCCACTCCGTCTATGTGCTGTGAATAGGCAGGGTGACACACAAAGCTCCTCTCTGGAAAAAAAAACCCCTCTCCCTCACAAAGCTCTCATGCCTCTCATTTGTAAATCATTTAAAAGCATGACAAATGTGCATTGGAAGTTTCAGAGCGTCGCTGCCGAAAGCATTCACACCCACGGCTCTGACACACAACAGCATTGTGATATCCAGACATATAGCTCGGTGCCATTGTGGCCTAAAACTGTTAGGAGCTTGGAAATGTGGCGGAATTATTTACTGTCGTAAAAAAAAAAAAAATTATGCGTGCATGAACCTTATCTTTGTTTGCGGAGAGTAATGAGATATGCGGAGGGAGAATAATGGAGGCAGGTCAGCGGCGTTTGCCTGATTGCATTTGCTGTGGCTGGTTCCTGAACAGAAAGCAGTTTTTGTAGTTGCGAAATGATTGGTGTGCAGGGAGAACGAAAAACGCCGGAATCCCGAAAAAAAAAAAGACAAAAAAAAACAAAGAAGTCTTGTCCCACAACGCTAATCCCACAGGAACATTTCAAGCAAAGACTGAGAATTACTGTGTGTTTCAATCATGTGATGGGCCATCAAGCATGGGGTTTACAGCTTTTTGTGTGTGTGTGTGCATGTGTGTTTGTGTGGCTGTTTCTGAAAGCGATCCAAGCCGATGTGCCGCAAGTGGTTCCGATTGCCACAACGGTCATTTTCACAAGTTAAGCTCTGACTAACTTGTAATGTGTGTACAGCAGGACAACAGATTAGCTCTTTCATGCAAGTCGTGAGGAAGGAGTAACATAACCTGGATCAGAAGACTGAAAATGGGTCAGTGAGAGGACAGTTGCGAAATAGAAATCAACTACATTAAACAGATTGCTGGATTACTTACGGAATCTCTGCAAAGCAAACAAATGAATCCAATATAAAGGTCATATTCTAAAACAAGATAATGTGTGTAGAGAATAGATTTACACGTATTGTTATATTTATTTGTACCTTATGTACAGAAAAAAAAACATCTAAAAGATCATGAAAACGATACTTTTGATGATAAATGTTTGGAGAAGTCGAGTAATTTTTAAGATTTTGATAGATGACTTATTTCCAAATTTAAAAAAAATATATCAATAATAACAATGTACACAGACTAAGGTGAGCACATCAACAAAATGAACATATACCATTGTTGGACTGTTCACCTTGAAAAGACAATAAGTAAACCTCTATGATTATATGTATATTGGTAGGTTGTCCAATGATACGAAAAGTCATCCGAATTGCAGTAATCAACTAATTATTCATGAAAAAAAAATTATGTGATAAAATCAAAGGCGCATGTAGCACTGTAAACATGTTGACTGGGCGTGTTGCTCATAGTACCCAGTACCCAATCCTGTCGCAGACCACAAATAGCTAATCCCACTGGTTTTCTAACCTGTGACTAGAACATGATGAATCCTTGCTTGTTTTTGACACGGCACCTTCACCACATCTTGGTGTTTCCTGGAAAGTCAAAGGTTTCTTACCAGGCAAGTTACTGAAAGCAGCCTAGTCATAACTGCAGTGACATCCTGTGTTTTTTTTGTTCTTTTTTTCAACACTCTACATTTTAATTTTAAGTTTTGAATAGTTTTACCGTGCCATTCTCTCAGTTCTTCTGGACATATTCAATCACACTATAAAAGATCGGTATAAATGCAGGAATCAGGAACCTACCGGGCAACATTGCAGAACAGGCATTCCAAATCTGTGTCAACATGTTGACTGTTGGCCTTGGGGCCATCGTCACTTAAACTGTACATCTACCGGTTAGACGACGTGTCATTCCACGGTATTCCCAGTCTGTTCATAATTTCTTCATTTTATTTACAACCATTATCCAGAATGTATTGCAGTGGGATTTCAAGCGATGGACAAACACAAACCGGAGAGTAATTGTAAAGTTGAAAGAGGAGGATATATAAGTTTTAACAGTTTTTACATATAAACTCAACATGGAAAGAAAATTACAAACTTACTAATGCATGATTGTTCCCTTAAACTGTCATTAATCATTAAAAATCAGTCAGAATGGGCGGTAAGTGTCTATGTTTTCATTTTTAAGTCTCACCAAAATAGTCAATTGGATTTAGTTCTGGACTTTGGACCTTTTACTGACAGGGAGAGCCTCCTCCCAGTTCTCAAGACTTCGACAGCTTCTGCCTTTTTGTCTAAGATTGTCCTGTAATTAGCTTCATCCTTCTTCAAATCAACTTTGACTAACTTCCCTGCCCCCACTGAATAAACCCATCATGACACCACATACATGTTAAAGATGGGGATGTTGCGTTCAGATTAGGGTGAAGAGTTCTTAAGTCTGAGTTTGAAACTAAGTCCAAGATTGGCTGGCCTTGACCCAAATGTCACGATGTGGCTTGTTAAAGTTTATCACTGTACCCCTCTCCCCAAGCCATAACACTGTACATCGGTTTTAAAAGTTAGGCTATATCCCAGAACCAACACCATTTCCACAAGTAGTGCAAAGAAAAATAAATGGTTATGTCATGTGCATACTTACATGCCACACACAAACCAACGGAGGGGCAACAATCCTTGACAAATTTAATCAGTTCGCAACATATGATTAGAACATAATCTTGTGGTTTGAGAACAATGCCAGCTGTCAACAGTCGTTGGCTAAATGGTTGTCGGCCCACAGACCAGACAAGCTATTGTGATACTAGCTAGTGGCAAATCTTGTGGCAGACGTAAAGGCCCACTGTCATAAACTACAAATGACCGAGTACATCCTGACACTTTCAAGTGGATCTCAAGCAAACTCAAAAATAACAAGAGGCCCCCGTCTTACCCAACAAATGTGCTGCTAAGCAATTGTTGCCAGCCTAATATAGAAACCCTGACAAAAGTTTACACCCTCCCCACGGAGGAATCACGTTGTAGTGCCGCTGTTTGCAACTCCCCCAGCGCATCTATTGCTTATGAGGTGTGCGCCTTATTCTCGTGAGCCACTGGAGTGTGAAGTCGCTTTCACATCACCTTTTTGGTGTTATCTCAGCCTTCGTGTTGCATTTTTCTTTTTTTACACAGGATATCAATGGTTTTTGTATTCGCAATGTGTGACAATGTCAGTGAAAGCAGCACGAAAACGAAAAGTAAGACGATTGAGTTGTACGTTTGCTCGGAGAGGAAGGAAACCTCTTTTCACATTGCACTCGACAATTTCATGGATCCCGTCCCCCAACCCCACTCATATCTTCATGATTCACTTGCAAATATCCCTCGATGAAAAATTAATGAGGTATACTTTGTCAAGGAATAAATAATTTAATCGTGCACGGGGTTTCAACACCTCCATTAAGCGTCTGGTCACTCCCTGGAGCGCTGTGGAAGACTGTTATCAATTCCACTTCCCCGCGGCACACGTCGCAGGAGCATTTCGCAAGCACATCAAAGTTCGCAGCTCCCTTTCTCTCGGCTCTTATTGTCGAAAGGCAGCACGCGCAAATGCACACGAGCGCACCTCTGCTCCGCAGCTCTCCACCGCACTTGTGTCTTTGTGCGAGACCCCTGCCTCGTCCCCATTGTCATGTTAATTACCTGTTTGCTCTGTTTTGCAGGAGCTCGCCATCCATCAAAGCGTCTCCCTGCTTTTCATCTCGCACAGAGCATCTCTACCTGTAATTAGGTTTTGGCGTGTGAGGGAGAAGATGGATTTTGTTAGCGCCACGCGGAGGGAAGGGGAAGACATTAGGTAGCCTCTGAGGCTGTTCTGGGACCAGCCTTTAATGGCGTCTAATTGATGCGAGCTGTCACGGGGGCCCTGGGTTTGGTGCTGAGGGAAGCCGAAAATCCTTATGTTCTTTCCACGCACTTTTGCAGAGTCATAACGTCAGTTGTGTTCATACAGACGTTCATACAGGTGTCCGCATAGGCGAATGTAGCTTTTACTGCACAGGAACTGGGGGATGGGATTCTGTTTTTTTTTTTTTTTTTTGTCTACACGAGCTCTGAAGACAGGAAATCACAGTGCTTGTCAGAATTATTTAACATTCTGATGTCAAGAACTTGACACAGCTCATGCCTTTCCTGCGTCACCTAATGGGCCTCATTGAAGTTATTGACACTAATAGCTCTATTAGTAGTTTAAGACAACTCAAGTCACATGGCTCCTGGCTGTTTAAGTCTGCCAAATCACGTCCGCGCAGAGTGGGGTAAAACCCTTGGATCTCGCAACTTAGAAGAATCACAATTAGCTGATGAAGTGTGTCCTGATACCCTCGCTAAGAAGGAAGAGTGGTAGAGTCTAAAAGTATTTTTGCTTTTGAAAGGGTGGTGAAAGGAAGAGCTCAGAGGGGGAAAATGTTACAAAGACTTTTAAGAGGTAAAGCTACAATATAACAGTTAGTAAAACTCTTCTGCTCCCAACTGTTGAATATGGGAAGATTATTCTTGTTCAAGTTTATTCTCGTATTGTCATGACTTTATTCTCGTAATTTTTACGTAGTACCTTGTCATACAGGCAACTATTAAGTAAATCCAGAATATATATTTTTAAATTGTTCCTACTAGTTATCATACGTTGTCTGTAAATCGGTAACGCACAACAGGTACCCCAGGCGTCTCCGTCAGTTGACGGGGAAAACAAAAGGTGAAGCAAGCTGGAGGGCAATACAACTGACAACCGAAGCGCCGCGTTTACGATATTAACATTTCTCTGTCTCTCTCTGCTGTTTTGCGGGAGTGCGGTGTTATAATTACAGGCAACACAAATGACAATTTTTTAATGGATGATACGTCAGTGTGTCAAAACAGGTTTCGTGCTTTTCATATGTTCCTGAATGCTCTCAAATGCTTTGCATGTGCAACCAGAATATAATAGCTTCAGTAAAACCACAGTGTAAAAGTTTATGATGTGAACTGAAGCGCCACATATGGTGTGCCTTTTGAGAATATAGGCTAGTAATAATGTATTCCGTTGTAATTATTTATTATGTGATGGATAATTGAAAATGACTTGCAGGCTAAGCCTCCCACCCCCACCTCCCACTAAATGCAAATACAGTTTATCTTCATGTTTGCTGTGTTTTTAATACCTTCTAGTATCCAGGGAGTATTTCTTTGGTCGTGCTGTGTGTGCGTGTCTGTATGTGACTGCATTGCCGTAGCTCTCCAACAGTTATTTAGCCGTTTCTTTCATTTCACGCCAGTCTTTCAAATGATTTTTTTTTCCCCCTGCCCAGACTCATCGCAGTGCGGCACATGTAAGAAAGAGGCACAATCAAAAGATGATGAGGACGTCCAAGGCACACCGCTGACCTTCAGCTTGAAATGTAAAGTGTCTCATGCCTCTGGTCGGCTTGGAGGGGCCTTTTCTCTCTCCCGAAGATGGACAGCCATGCATTATTGATTACAAAACACTCCTGCAATGCTATTTCATCTTTCAAACCTCGCATGAGAACTGAGCTTTATTTTAAAGTAGTTTAGTTCTTTTTTTTTTTTGCGTGCTGTTGCATGCATCTTCTTTAGTGTTATTACTGGGTTTTTTTTGTTATA
The DNA here is from genome assembly GCA_902982915.1 of Phalloptychus januarius. Taxonomy (NCBI): domain Eukaryota; kingdom Metazoa; phylum Chordata; class Actinopteri; order Cyprinodontiformes; family Poeciliidae; genus Phalloptychus; species Phalloptychus januarius. The sequence continues at coordinate 13,024,588 of CADWAE010000481.1, forward strand.
CCAAAGCTTCCCTTTCCTCTGGAGAGCCATCACTCTTTCATCATCTTCACCGCATCATGTGGGATGCGAATAAGCAGGTCCATCTTACTTTACCTTCTCCTCTCCTCCTCTCTGAAGCTGATATAATACACCCCCAAGCTTGCACAAGGCAATAGTAAGAGGTATGCAAACAGAAGTCACTCTACAGACGGCGCACAACTGTTAGGTGAGTTGTATTTGTGAGAATATATTAATTAATGGCTACAGAGGTCTCAGCTGGTCCAAAATATTACTAAAACTCATAAAAAGTCAAATTGATTTGGCTTCCAGATTATCTGTGTGCACAATAATTGGGTTTCAGCCTTCTGCTCCTTGGGCATGTCTCCGAGTGCTGAACTGCTTGTACTTCTGGGCACTCCAGGCAGGTTGCAGTTCTACAGTATTACAGCACTGAAGCAGGAATGGCACCTGGTAGCTTTTTTATTTTTTTTCAACGATGTCTCTTGCAGCCCTGTCGACTATTTGCAAAAAATATATATATATCTAAATATATAAAATATATATGCAATATCTTTGCAGCAGCCCCCTTAGGTCTTGATTCATTCCGCCTCGATGGGTGACTTTCAGCTGTTTCAAACTGCACTCATTGAAAAATATGCGTAAGCATTCACACCGCTCGAACTTTTCCACATTTTGTCAATCGACAGGAACAAAGATCTGTCTCCTCTTGGGATTTTATGCGATAGACCAGTGGGAAAATAGAAACTAACAGTCAAGTGGATGAGAAATCGTGGGCTTCTAATTTCTTTAACAGTTTCTTGACTAAGACGCCGTCACGACCTTTGGTAAAGATCTGAAAATTGCTCTCCATCCAATTAAGCAGTCAAACTGGATGAGAGACTTTGTGTGGTGGTTGCATGAAAATCCCAATGAAATGCAGTGAAGTTCGTGACTGTTTTCTGACATAATGTGAAAAAGGCTTAATGGTATGCCTACTTCTGCAAGTGTCTGTTTGTGGCTCAGAAGCCACTAAATAAGTAGGGAGACACACCATGAATAAGAGTTCTTGAATTTAAATTAAGTGAATAAAAACTAAGGTAAAAATCAAAGTTTCTTACAGGGGGTGTTAAAATCAGCAGTGTGTGGTCGACTGTACTCCACATGGGTGGAGGATCCATGTGGTAAATGTTATAATCTGCAGCCAAGATAATCTACAAAGCAAGAGTGGAGGAGGACAGAGACAGTTTAGTTGTATTTTGTTTTTAGGGTTTGGAAGTCTTTAGATTTCCCATATCAGTAACCAAGCCACAATGCACTTGCCGTTGTATGCGTTGGCATACAACTAAGACGTTTATTTGCCAAACCTCAAATAAAAGTCGCATCTTTTTTCCAAATGCTTCATCCACATGTAAATTCCTGTATATTTATCACTGTATTCAAAACAAATTCTCTACCAACAAGGCTCAGAATTGTGTCATCTCGGTAGCATACAATGAGTGATAGGCCTTGCTTCCTCTGTCCCCTGTGAGCAGGGCCACTAGGGAGAATCGTCATGGTGACCACGGCTGTCAGATGGTGTTACCATGATGCCGAAGGATGATCAGCTTCATGGATCCCGACAGCGCTCCCTGACAGCACCGGGTGGAGGGGGGGACACCGAGCCACACCTGGGAGGAGAAATACTGGCAGAATGTGAAATGTTATTGAGTAAGGTCGTTCCAAGGTCACATCAAGCCCTGTCCGCTCCCGTCTCATCCATCACCGGGAACCACTCAGCCACATTCTGGAATAAATATTTACATACAATGCATATGCAGATGAAATGCGTTTCTGACATTAAATTACGCGAAACCTTTTTCTGTTTTAGGTCGGATAGGATTTGCCAAATTATTTGAATTTGCTAAGTTTTAGAATTTGGTGGAATTCCCTTTTACACTGATATAACTCAAATATGTTGGGTCTTGTCCGCAAGGTTCTCACTACAGTTTGCTGAAATTTTGGTCCATTCCTCCTGATAGAAGTGGTGTAACCGAGTCAGGTTCGTATAGGTCACCTTGCTCACCTACAACTTTTCAGCTCTGCCCACAAACTCAGTGTTGAACAGAGATCAAGTATTTGAGATGGTAACTCTGACACTAACTTTTTGTCTAACCATCTATTGGCTATCAATGGCCGATAGATGGTGCTTCTATCGGCCATTGAATTGTGCAATTTGACATATTGAAAGTACATTTGATTAATGGAATCATGCCAATTTAAAAAAAAACAAAACTGTTTTTCCCAAAACGCTTTGGTGGCCAACCACCAAAGGCCAAAGATGGTTGGCTAGCCATATGGAAATTGATTTATTTCTCAAGACTGCAATGGCAACACTTTTTTGTACATCAAGCGAGTCACATGAGCTACAACCGAATGTTACTGCTAGTGCAAACCATGAAGAAGACCACAGGAGGTAGTTTGAGGATCATGTTAGGGCGTGTTTTTTAATGACTCGTTGTGTGACAAAGCATCTTAAGCCAGCATCTTTAGATGATAGTGTGGTTTTATTCTGGGATTAAGATTTGAAGCTGGTTTGTTTAGTTATCAGGAAGACCCAAGAATGAGCCAGACTCAGTTCCTCAGCTTTTCTAATATCGTACCTGTTTTCTTCTGATTGTCCCATGATCTGGAACAAGCCAGCGCTTGGTTTGAGGTGCTGCCTCTGGATTCACCCACAGATGAGCCTCTATTTACCTTGTAAATGTTGCCATAAAAATTTCAATTTTTATTCAATTTTCATCTTTTCAGTTAAATAAAAGCAGACGCCAAACATAGATATGCTTTCAAAAAAAAGGCGCTAATTCCCCCTCCAAAAATAAATGATACAGTGAGCTCTCTATCTTATGATTTAATAAATTACATGAATCATCCCCATTTTTATTTGTTTTGACCTGGATGTTGTTTATAATCACCAAACCAAATGAGGGAGTCTCTGTCATGAGCTTCATTCATTCTTTTTGTCTGAGGCTTGTGGGGACTTTTCCAATTCCTCAGAATAAGTCTTCTAGACATGATACGTCCAACCACTGCAAACCTTTGCCAGCAACAACAGCAAAAAAACTTTCTAAAATTCAACTAACAAATGTTGTAATTTAACCAGAAGCTTACAAAGCCACAATATCACCATCTGGTCTTTCTCAAATGGTTTAAAGGCATAGTTTGCTTTATGTAAACTTCTAAGATTGAAGAAGGTCATAAAGGATTTTCTCTCTCGATATCACAGTATTTGGGGAAAAAGAGCTATTTTTGATGCAGACCAAACAAAGCAATAGGTTAGTCTGATGTAATGTGACAAATAAAAAAAGATTACGCATCCCTTTTTTTTATTGCAATGTATGTAAATATCAGGTTTCAGCTATAGAATATTTGGTCTGGACTTTAGAAAATGATTACATTAGTGTCGACAAATCTGAAAAGAAAAAAAGAAACAGTAAGGTGATCTTTCAGACAGGTAATGTTTCTTTGAACAGTCTAATGTCACCGAGGTACGAAATCAGTTGATAAATCTTTAATTGTGCTGGCCTTTTTCACAGGATACCTCATCTGCAAAGTGCTGCAAACAACCACCCCATTTCTAAGTCTGACTCACGTCTAGCACCAGCCCTGTGGAAAAGACCCGACCAGTATCACTGATGTCAGGGCCAGCTGGTGACGCTCATTAACATGAATGACAAGACGAGCAGAGGGACGGGGGCAAGAGCTCGCTCGCTTGCTTTTTTCTCTCTCTGCGTGTTTTTCCCAACATGAGACATCAACACATCTCCAGTTCCTGCCGGCCCCACTCCCAGAGCTCGTGACAATTGCAATGATTGATCTCCCTCCTCTTGACTGCGGTGCAGAGGGAAGAAAAGAACACCACAGTGCCAAAAGAAAAGGGAAAGGGAGGAAAGAGGGGTGTGAGAAGTCCCCACAAGGTCAGAGGGATGTCCATTCCTTTTGTTTTGGTGTGGGCAGATCGGTGGGCGCACGCAGCCGTGGAGGGACGCCTTTGAATAACCTGAGGGCCGGCCAGAGGAACAGATGTGCTCTTAAAACGAGCGTGTTCTCCGGCTGGTTTACTTATTTACGAAGAGTGAAGCAGCTGACTTTACCTCTTTGGAAAATGAAGAAAAACACAGGCGAGAGTCACCTGTTGGGTCTTATCTCAGAGGGAAATGTTGCTGAGACAATCAGGCTCTAACAATGTGATTTATGTCCCGCAACATCCACATCCACACAACAGATGGGCGTCTATTTATGGCCATGATAGCATGCTGAAGTTGCATTATTGTGTGGCTAAGCTTTTTTTTTTATCTAGTCCTATAGTAGAGGCTCATCTCTGATTGGCTGTTTCTTAAACGTATTGTTAAAATCCAAGAAGGGAGTAAGCAAGCCTCAATTTGAAAACCAGATTTGTAGAATTTCTGAAGCTTTGAAATCTATTGTTTCTCGATCAATGTCAAAATAATATAAATTATATTGATGAGAACTGGTGAAACTACACCAAGCGTACATTTATATGTATAGGATGATGGTGGCAGACGCCGGTGGCAGGAGTTCATCCCGCAAGCTGTCGGTTGCCAGTTCCATCCTCTGTCACTGTGTTCTTTGCCAAGACACTTCAACCGCTTTATCTACTAACATTAGTAAACAAACAGCATCATGAAGATGAAGAAACACAGCAGACAGGTCAGGGATACATTTGTGGAAATGTTAAAAGTACTGTTAGGGTGATGGAATGATGTGCCAAGATTTTAATATCTGATCACTGCTTACTCCATCGACCAAAAATGGGAGGGGTATACCACCGTTCCAAAACTACAAAGGCATGGTCGATCATCTAATTTGACAGACATGCCAAGAAGGGCAATAACAAGAAAATCTTCAAAGAGGTCCATGGTAACTCTGGAGGAACAGCAGAGAATCATAACTGTCAAACCTTTATGGAAGCCATTGTTGAAAGACATGTGGAAGAAGGTGCTCTTGTCAAATAAGACATTTTAGGTCTGAATACAAAATCATTTTTTGGTTGAAAACTTACCCTGCACTCTGCCTTGAACACACCACAACCAAAGATGAAACATTGTGGTGGCAGTATCAAGGTGTTAAGAAGTTTCTATTCAGCATGGACCAGGAATATGTTCCGATTTAACAGGAAGATGGATGGAGGTAGACTGGGGCAATCATGGGAGAATACCTGCTAGGAGCTGCAAGAGAGTTAGGACTAAGTTGGAGATTCCATTTCTAGCAGAACAACCAACCTAACTATACAGACTGAGCTATGATGGACTGGTTAAGTTCATGCACATTATGTGCACATTGATTGACTAGCAGAGTCAAAGCCTAGAACTAAATCAAAATGAGAATGTGTGGCCAGGTTTGAAAATTGATATTTAGAGATGTAGTCAGTTTGCTCAAGTTGTTTTACAAAGAAAAAAACCCATAGAGAGAGTTGTTGTCACAACAACTGCAACACTTGCAGTTGTTGGGATGTTTTGCTCCTTTTTGCATAATCTACTTGTGGATCTGCAGGTTCTCTTCAGCTATTCTGGTTTCTTCCCACAGTCCAAAACATATTAGGTAGACTGGCCTCTGGTGAATTGTCCTGATTGTACCTTACCACTTTCCATGTGTCCACCAAGGGAACCAGGAGCTCCCTTGGTGGGAGCGGATAAGCAGGCATAGACGATGGATAAGTGAGTGGATAATAGCCACAACAAAGGCGATTCTGCTGATCATGGACCCTTTTCAGATTTGTATTTGTAAAGTAGATTTAAAACTTTGTATTTTCCCTCCATTTCAAAGGTATGCACAAAAATATGTTGAGGATCGTGATTATGTTGTGGCAAAATGTTAAAGAAAAAAACCCTCCTGGGCGTGAATACTTTAGAGAAGCACTCTGAGCAACTGTGTGACATATTTTCCTGCATGCCTTTTTGTTTACTCTGTCAAGTGCCTGAATGTGGAGTTCAGTTTGCACTGTGGGCTTGCAACAACAATATTTGAGGAACACACCCTTGGGACTTTCTATGTGGAGTTTGCATGGATTGTTCTGCCCATGTATGTTTTACAAGCACTCAACAGAACACTCGAGGAACCTCATTAGCGACTGGCAAAATCACCAGCAGCACACCCTTGTTCATGTTCCCTGCTGCCTGAGGTAGCCACAGCACCTCAGAGAACAGGATTAATGAGCAGCTTGAAAATCCTGTATCACAAGCAAAGTCTTCTTAGTGGCATTTCCAGGATTGTTGTCAAGTAAATGACCTAACTAGTTTAAAACTCACTGCCTCCCTCTGCTGGTGATAAAAGATAGTGATGTCAATTATGGATGTCTTTAAAAAAGTCAATTGGAATTTGTCTAAAATTAGATAATAATTGCCATAAATAATTTTAAATTGGACAAAAATACACAAATAATCCATTGGATTTATACTTGTTTCTCTGGTATTTCACATCTGATTATATTTGACTGACATGTACATAATTATGTACATTTTACAAGTTATATTTTTACAATGAAATATTCAAAAAAATATTTATAATTTGATATTTATTTACATAGTATTAATTTATGAGCTAGAACAATGAGTCTGCTATTTAACTAATGGAATTAAGCGTTCCATTATCCACAAGGCTCCACGTCTGAAACAGTTATTGATCGATCACTGATGTATTTATTTATTTTTCAATTATATGTATATATATATGTGTGTGTGTGACATATATAGATATTATTTTCAGAATGTATTTATTTTTTTTACATTGTAGAACTTTTGACTCACCCTATGTTCTACAGTACACAGAGATTTACAATTGTACACATCATTTGATGAAAACAGAATTGAATTATTATATATTTTTAAATATACATATTTTAAATTCATCTAAGAAATGGCATGCTTAAGTTGATATTTTTTCAGATAAATATATTTATTTTGCAATTTAATTGTATTCCTACAAAAATATCTTTAATGTATTATATTACATTGAAGATATTTAATGTAATATAAATATCTTGAAAATACACTATACTCTACTGTATTCACTAATGTAGTGTATAGTGAATACACTGTGGCACTGCATTCATAATAGTATTTGTAAGTTAAAACACATCAGAAAATGTTACTGTCCCATACTGATAAAACCCATTTAAAAAAACGAATTTCACTCCTAATTAAATACGATTATAAAAAAAGTTTTAAACACAATTAAAAAGTTTTTGTGTCTCAGTAAAAAGCTGTGGAGCATTTTAAAAATGCTTTTATGAAATGAAAAGTTTTGAATAACCTTTCTATTTACATAAAGTTCGTGTTAATTTTTTTCAGAATTTTCTCTTCAGTAGCCTTTAAATATCAAAGACTTTAAGATTTATAGGCTATTTTGTTTGACTGATCTCTGAAGTGATCCCACCTATGACACCATGTTTGACATTTGAACGTCATTCCCAAATATTTCAACAAGCACAGTTATTTATAGTATTACTATATGCTCATCTTTACAAAGTTTATCGTATTTCTGAGGCTGCATACTACATTGAGACAAACGGTAGATGTCTCTCTACTCCGTGTATTTAAGAGCCTTCATGAGTCGCTACTATCTACAGATGACCGAATCGCCATTTTGGAAACGAATCGTTCACAGCACAACCGTCTTGAGCACAGGAACTATGCCGCGGGGCCGGCCTCGCAAACTGAACCTAAATAGAAAGGACGAAACAGGTAACAAGTACCAAAATGCAAGAAATAAATAGCACTTATTATGGGCTATCCAAAAAGCCGGGTATTATTTTGCCAAGTATCTCCGCAGCCTATTTATTAACACATAAATGTAGTGTATATAGTCCCCGGATATAGTATTGCGTGTGGGCTTTGCTTTGTGCCGCGAAGGAGTGATTGAGGCGGAATGATATTAATAACGTTTCGGTGGCTCTTCTTATTGGCTTCCAGTGTAAATTGGTGTCCGCGAGGAGCGGAGCAAGCTTTGGTACCGCGTAGTGTTAGTTAGAGTTAGCCTTTTTAAAGGCAACGTTTGTTCATGCGGAGTTCGTTGTTAGCCTAATGTTGCTAACTAGCTCGCTTTGCCACCATTAGCATTACAGGTAGCACGCTAAACTGTTTGCCTTGCTTAGTTTGTTGCTGCGGAGCGCCGTGGTGAAGCTTTCCAGGTTCTCATGGATTCAGCTCGTTGCAAAAAAGTTGTAGCAGGCTCAGTTGTCACAACGTGACGGCATAAGTGTAGAATTGCATTAGTTTAGTCGTCATTTAAGTGTTATATCAGGTGACATGCATTGTTACGATACGTTTGGCTTTTCGATTTAAATGACACATTTGAGAGGTGATGCAGAATTTAAAGACAGTCGAATAGACATCCTACATTAATGAACACATTAAGATGGAGTCGTTTTGTTCGACCAACCTACTGTTAAAAAGTGTCGGAAAGCAGCTAAAGTGGGCGTGCTGGTTAAGAACTGAACCAGGTTGAATGAGTTACACCCAAACAGATTAATAAAGTGACACTCAATATTTGGAATGCTATTCGTGCAGTTTTTGTTAGCAAGAACAGCTATGGAAATTAACTTCATTCACACTTGATTAACACATATTCATACCGTACATTTAAAGCAATCTTAATTTTGCCAACATGCTCTGAAAGAAAATATAAACCTTGTTGAGTAGCCTGGTTTGAGTCAAGAAATGAAAATTAGTGATGGCACTTAGTCTTGGACCTTTTTGTAAAAGATACAAGCAAATGCTGTATCTGCAAAAGCAAAAGCGATTAAGGCTTTTCTATTGTTTATTTAGAGGGGTGTCCATAATTGTATTTTGTTAAAATACAATATTTTAACATGCCTTATCATATCCAACCACTTTTGACCGAATATAAATCATATAAATGTAAATCTGCTTGTTAGCATTTTTGAGCCCAATTCCACAGCATGTTAAAAATGTTATGAAGAGCAATTTATGGTTTCAAAACAAATCAGTTAAATCACAACCATAAAAAATACATTTTAATACATAAATGAAATAAGATTTAAAAAACCTTGAAATTCTATAAGAGACGTTTTGGGCATAAAAAAAGCCTTTTTTGAAGATGTATATGTTTTAGACTGTTTTTTAAAGATGAAAGAGAATTTACCAATGTGATGTTTCAGACGGTTACAGATCATTTTTGGCCTAATTGAACAAGATCGCTTACGCTTAGTTTTTAGCTGATATGTGTGTTGTTGTAGTCAGAAAAGCCTTGATTTGTGGTGTTGTGCAAATCTAAGCTTTGACCAATGCCAGAACAGGCTTTTAAAGAATTGCAAAATCAATTTTGATATTCAGTAGTAGCCAATAAATATACGCAAAAATGAGTGCCATGTTTTCTATCTTTTTTAGTTTAAGTGAGAGGTCCAGCTGATGCATTTTGTATCATCTTAGAGGTGTGTCGTGAGAAGGAATGCATAAATCTGGAGGAGAAAAAAAAACATAACTTTCTCTCATTCTCTTTTAGCTAAAATTTACCTGACACTGCTGTGTGAAATGCAAGATAAACTGAATTAACAGACTTTCTTGAAGGTTACATGATTTCATAAATTGGTAGAGGTTTTCACTGAAAAAACCCGAGATGTCCAAGGATGGAACCCTCAGGTACCCCCTGAATGTCATATTTACTGAGGATGACTAAAGGTTTTCTGTGGCCACACTAGAAGATCTGTCCTGAAAATCAGAGTAAAATCAGATTAAAAATGTACTGGGAATGCCAGCCCAGTAATTGAGACAAATTTGATCAAATCCAGTGATACACGCTTGATACTTTTCCTGCAGCAGACACTTGCTGTTTCTGTCCCTGTGCTGAGGTTTTTTCTAAAACCAGACTGGAATATTCCTAAGTTATTTCTAATAAAGAAAGCAGTTGTTTGCTCAATAATCTTCTTTTCATCCTTCATCTCAAGGCTTCTCAAAGAAGTCTTAAGATGGGTAAAATCTTTGAAATAACCAGGGTCAGACCAAAATATTGTATTTCTCTTTGGTAAAGTACTCATCTAGTCAATTATTTAACAAGTAAACATACTGTCTTTGCTGCATAGATTCATGTAAAAGGCTTTGTGTCGCGAGAATTGTATGTGTTCTTCAAAAAGCCTCTTGAACCGCCGTTTCTGTTTCTCTTACAGGTTTCAGTGATGGGTCGCGGGAAAAGAAGTGCACCATTTGCTCCCAGACCTTCACCAAAGAGAGCAAGCTACAGAAACATCTCCGTGAGCATGAGCTTAATGATAAGGTAAAGGCGCATCTCATTAAGTGTGGCTTTCCGTTGGAGGTCGCTGGATAGGACCGGCCTAACCGTGAGAAAACCACTTGTCCTCTTTACGTTTGCTCTAAATGTGCCGTATGATTATTTTGTAAATGTTCACCATAAATTCTTACTTGAAGACTGATTTATTTTGATTTAGGTTTTTACAGTAACTTGGCTTTGTAGTTAGCATTTGATCATACATCAGATTGCTAAAATACTTGTATTCAGTTGTGCCCCTAAGGGGGTTTACGATAGGGCCATGGCCCCCTCTTGGAAAATGTAGACCATCCCAGAGAATCATGTTCCAGTTATAGAATGACAGACAGTCATCTTCTTCAGTCAAGACATAAATGTAAAATATAATAAATCATCTTATAAAATTAAAAATAAATTTGTAAATTAATTCACACACACAAATTCAGCAAATACAGCAGGGCAGTGTTGTGTCGGTGGTGCTGCATAAGAGAGTTCTGCTCTCACTGCTCATTGAAAATGTCTGCGGGGGAATGACTTCGAACTGAAGTGCTGATAAACAAGAGTTGCGTGAGACTTGCTGTGTGTCGGCGAAAAGTGTGAGAGTGCCGATGTGCCCTCCTTGTGAACTGTGAGGTATCACAGTGGCCACATAAACAAAGGAAGAGGGGATTGTCATGTGTGAAGTATGTGTCAGTAGCTACCTGAGCCACTCTTATGGGCGTCCTATGACTCACTCGGGGGAAGTTATACCGTTACGTGCAGAAAAGCAGCATCTGCTCTCTCTGTTTTTCGGGACCACTCTGAAATAGAATGGTCAGTATTGTTTGTTCGTATTATAGCTCTAACTGATGACAAGTACTATTTTTGTAGGACTGTTCTGCTCCACTTGTATTTTCCTGAAACGGGTTTTCTGTAACTTTAGGAACCCGTCTGACCTTGTGAAATGTGCACACTGCTCAAAGAACCTGTCCTGAACATGTTAGGCCATTTCAAATCTTTGGGAACTAGTCAAAGGGTGAATCCCCCAAATGTTGTACACTCCTTTCACTAGACCACAGCAAAACACTTCTAATTGGTGTCTTCGTATGGGTCGCATATGCGTCAACCATCATTTACATTGCATTATTTCTGAGGGTTAGGGATAGCAACCGTTCGCGAATAGCTAAATTCGTGAGACGCCATCTAAAAATGCTCATTCAAACACTAAATGTATCTTATTATGCGTTACTTGCAGTGGAAACTGTTTTACCACAACCGCAGAAGCTAATGTCTTCAGTCTTCCTTATTTCCGCTCTGACTGGGGCTGCAGTCAGTCAGCGCCATGGAAAATAAATGGCGTTCCTTGATTGGTTGCTTTACAGATCACAGCCAACAGCAAGTCGAAGAAGCGATGTGTCTCAGTAGTTCAGCTGTGGGGGTTTAACACGCTGGCTGTATTTAGACCAAAACAAGATTGATGCAAATTTGTGACAACTGTCCAAAAAGAAACTTGGAGAACCTTTCAAACATAAAGCTCTTTTTAAATGATGCTTTGATTTATTAAATTGAACATCTTCCACCGCTTACCCCTATACATCCATCCATTTTCTGTACACCCTTGTCCTTCAGTGGCGTTGGGAGGTGCTGGTGCCTATCTCCAGCTAACATTCTGGGCGAGAGGTGGGGTCATCCTGGACAGGTCGCCAGTCTGTCGCAGGGCAACACAGAGACAGAAGGACAAACAACCATGCACACACACACTCACACTTTCACTCCTAGGGAGAATTTAAACAGGCCAATTAACCTAACAGACAGGTTAGGTTAGGTTTTTGGACTGAGGGAGGAAGCCGTAGTACCCGGAGAGAACCCACGCATGCACAGGGAGAATATACAAACTCCATGCAGAAAGACCGGGACCAGGAATCGAACCCAGAACCTTCTTGCTGCAAGGCAACAGCTCTACCAGCTGAGCCACTGTTCAGCCCAACCCCTTAATGTAATTATGCCCCTCTCTAAATCACATAGATTATAAATTAACCACATTTCATTTAGGAATCAATTGAATGGCCAGAGTTGAATTGGGGGAGTCAGTGTTGAAAATCCTCCATTTCATCCTGATCCTTCAGCCAGCCGTGCAGTGACTCGTTGGGTCAATCTGGCTCTTCATCTCTTTGGAATAAAAAGTTATTAAAAAAATCATTTTTTTTTATTACTTGGCATACCTTGATCCATTAAACTGGCCAGCGGCAACTTCTGTTCTTGGGGATAAAAATTTGTCGTGTCACATTTAAGTTTGGATCTTCCTCTTTTCATGAACAGCAAACCCCTCATTCCCTTCCTGAATGCTTGACACCAGGTCCTGCTCTCAGTTGGCTCAGAAAAACCTCTTGATTGTCTGATTATTATTCATGTAAAAAGACAGTAATACAATCCACTCTCCCGCATTGCTGCATCGGCCTTTTCAAACGGAAGGACTCCAGTTCATTTGAATTCTCTCCAGGCTGAGGAGCGGCAGCCTCGCCGTCTGTCCCTCTGACTGAGACGCAGGAGTCAGTTTAACTGACTGGATCCAGAAATGAAGCCTGCTGACCCCACAGACGGAAAGGAAAATTAGTTTTGGTGCCACTTTCACCTCATTTAAAACGCTGCCGCTCGCTATCTCTGTATTTTTAATTTTTTTAGATACTTTTACTCTATGGACTCTGTCTCTTCCTCCACCTGTTAAGGAAACATGATTCGGGAAAGAAGTCAGTCGAGTCTGCTATTGGGTCGCGTTATTGCTATTGCATAACAACCTCTGCCTCCTCTCCGCAGCCTCACCGCTGCGACCAATGCCCGCAGACGTTCAACGTGGAGTTCAACCTCACGCTGCACAAGTCCACACACAACACGTCCGACTTCACCTGCCCCGTCTGCAACAAGAGGTTCTCCCGCATCGCGGGCCTCAAATCCCACGTCATGCTGCACAAGAAAGAGGAGGTGAGCTCGCCTCCTCCGGTTTGCGTTCAGCGGCAAACTTCACTGGCGATTGTTTCTGAGTCTCGCCCTGCGCTCTGCTCTGTCCTTTTTACAGAACCTCATTTGCTCAGAGTGCGGCGACGAGTTCGTCCTCCAGAGCCAGCTCTCGCTGCACATGGAGGAGCACCGGACGGAGCTTTCGGGCATCAAGGTGTACACCTGCAAAACCTGCAGCAAGGAGTTCAAGACGTTCGTGCAGCTGAGGGAGCACACAAAGAGTCACGTCAAGATGAGGTAAGCCGAGTTCAGAACCAAAGCGAGTTTAAAACTACAGGCTGCACCCATTTGCTTTTTTCACTTCCGATACGATACAGATACCTGAGGTATACCGATACAATCCGACCCAGAAAAACAGCTGAATCGACTTAAAATGTTTTTTTTAACACAGACAAAATGCAGTGAATTACAAATGTTTTTGATAACTCTGGACCAGTAAAGTACACTTACCTACAGCAATAGCATCACAAGCTATAGTCAAACATGTAAAAACAGCACAACTTTAATTTGTTTAGTCAGTGCAAGTAGGAGTATAAAAGTCAATGTAAAATAAATAATGAAGAAACAGAAACGGAAAAAAAAACAATAGTTTGACTACCTTGGTCAAAGATAAACTGTAGCAATCTTTCAAATGGTTCAAAAAGTACAATTATGAATTCAAAATATGATGTAAAATACATAATAAAGCACTCAGAGCAAAAACCATAGAATTAGACTCAATATGTCTTCCCGTTTGGATCGGATACATTTTCACCGATACACGATCTCGAATTTGTTTCAGCATCGGGACCGATACAGATTTTAATATTGGATCGGTGCATATCTATTTAAAATTCTATTAATTTCAATCAATCAACTTTAATAACACATTAATGAGTTCAGATGCACTCATTAAATTTAAATATTTCCGAAAACGTAACTTATTTCAGTAACTCAGTAAAGTGAAACGCATTCTATAAATTAATTGGTTTTCAAGCCTTTATTCCTGTTCATTGTGATGGTTTTCTGCTTACAGTTCATGAAAACACGACATTCAAGACTAGAATATCACATCAGACCAATGAAACGTTTTGTAAGTGGGCTCTATGAAAAGTGTTTTATGCGGCTTCAAAGGTTCTTTTCAGAAGGTACTTCTAATCTCATAAATGAAAGTCGCCGTCATTCAAGTTATTGAATGTGGCGGCACATTAATGTGTGATTTACTTCGCTCTTTTTAATGTTGGAATAAGCTGTAAGCGGTTTATGATGCCATCCTGAGAGCAGGCGGGCATCTGAGCCCATAGATACTTGTAATTCACCTTGAGTTTTCCACATATTACAGCCACAAAAGTTTGTATATTTTATTCAAAGTTAAGGTATGTACCTTTATTATTCTGAACTTTTCGAGAGCTACAAACATTACCGGATGTTTTTTTTTTTTTTTTTTTTTGCAAACGAGCATCTTGAAATTTTGATAAATATATTTACCACAGGCTGCCCAGTGGCGCAGCTGGTAGAGCTGTTGCCTTGCAGCAATAACGTTCTGGGTTCGATTCCCGGCCCCGGTCTTTCTGCATGGAGTTTGCATGTTCTCCCTGTGCATGCGGGGGTTCTCTCCGGGTACTCCGGGTTCTCTGGCTTCTTCCCACAGTCCAAAAACATGACTGTCAGGTTAATTGGCCTCTCTAAATTGTCCCTAGGTGTGAGCATGTTTGTTTGTCCTGTGTGTCTCTGTGTTGCCCTGCGACAGACTGGCGACCTGTCCAGCGTGACCCCGCCACTCGCCCGGAACGTTAGCTGGAGATAGACACCAGCACCTCCTGACCCCAGAAAGGAACAAGGGTGTAGGAAAATGGATGGATGGATGTTTACCTGTTCCAGCATTAAATGTCCTTTTGAAAATAACATGGATCTATTTTTGGCAGGATATGGCTTGCATTATTATGTCATTTCCATTAAATCAGTGTAAAAAGGTCTTCTGACAATATTATCGTTTATCGCAATAATTTTTTGAGACAATCGCTCAGCAAAATTTGTTATCGAGAGAGGCCTAGCGCCACTGAGTAAAGACATCTGCACACTGTGTACCATCATCTTAGGGCACAGATAACGTTTTAGAAAAAAACAGGATAATAATCAGTCGTAAAATTAGTTGTATGCGGTTTCTAAAAGCATGCTTCTTCTTTCTTCAATTTTGCAAATATTTACTAATGTGTTTTGTTCTGAGACATTAAAGCATCATTCACCAATCAATTTGCTGTATGTTGTCCAGGGAGGACGTGTTTGCAGAGTAACCGAGCTCCAATGAGCTCTGGTAAACAGCAATTCTGCTTGTTAGCTGTTAGGAATGAAACACTAAAACAGAGAATTGGGTGGTGCTGAACTCTAGACTTTGCTGAGTGTTTGTGTGGCAAGGGAAATACAATTTGTTTTTACTTGTACAGCTATTTTTGGACTGGCTATTATTTAGGTTCAGCCTTCTTATCGCCTGCGTGAATGCAAACAGACGAAAAGTCCCCACAGGTACGCGTTCTTTTGGAAAGCCATTCTGGGTTGATATCCTCAGAGTCCCCTCAGCAATTGGGTCTAAAAAAAAGTGCCCGATGTAGTACTTATGAATTTAAACAGACTACCGCGGTACCTCACAAAAAACAAACCACCTTCTTAACTTGTGTTAGCATCTAACATGTTATGTCATGTAAAACTGTATTTTTCAGACTATAAGCAGCTACTTTTTTCCCACGCTTTGAACCGTGCGACTTAAGGCCCGGTGCGGCTTTTCTGTCGATTTTATCTTCAACCACTAGGGGGCTCTTTAGCATGAAGTGAATCATTGGAAGTAAAAATTGGAAATCAAAGAAGAAAGTGCATGCTAGCAGCAGGCATGACGGAGAATTTTTTTCAAACTCATCCCCCCTCATCATGGAACCAACAGGAAGAAGTTCACATGATGCAGCTTTTAAGTTGAAGGCTATCGACCTGGCAGTACGGATCGATAGCCACTGCACGTAAGCTGTGCGTGAAGGTTCGGTGTTGTAAATCCAGCAAATTTATTAAGGACGTTGCTTTCTGCTTCATCCTTGTGGAAAACCGAGAGCAGGGGCGATACCAGCGGGGAAGGGTTCTTCAAACTGAATGCCACCGGAAACCGCTCACTGGCCTTTCTGTACACTTTTTTTCTTCAAAGGGCGCTGTCCTCTAGCTCCAGAAACTACAAGAAAAACATCGATCGCAGCAGCTTCACAAACAGCTGCCATCACTGCGGAAAGGCCTTCAAAAAGCCCAGCCAGCTTGTCAGGCACATACGAATACACACAGGTGAGTGAGAAAGCACAGCAACTCGGTAACCTTTGCACTCGCACATCTCTGATCATTCATTTTCAGGAAAAAAAAAGCTGCAGGAAAATAGGAGTATATTCATTCGCTCACACATGCAGATGATGAACTTTAAAGTGTGTTTTCTGTATTGAAAGAGGGATTTATTTCAGTTTATTACAGTTGAATAAAATTGACTTTATTGATTGCGACTTTATCGCAACAAATTGCGAACTTGTTGACAAGCTTTAAAGTATTTAAAGTATTAAATATTAGCAAATGCAAATATAACTGTTATATTATAAATATAAAATTTATAAGAAGAGATATATACTTAAGTGTGATGTTTTAGTAATTTATGTATGGCCTAAACATAAAATAAATAAAACAATACGTACGTACATGGAAATATGTTAATCTATAAATAAATCTATAAATGAGCCCAAAGTAATCTTGGACGCTCAGGGCGTTGCCTAATCAACAACAAATTCAACAGTGTTCTGAGCAGTGGAAACTCTTAGAGTACCTGGGGACTGCGCATCAGCAAGACAGCTCCTGTGTGCCTTCTCGTTCACCGTGGTAACAGAGAACAATTGCTGGAGGCGGATTTGGAACAACGTTTCAGGGATGAAAGGAGAAAACTGCATGTGGGGATCTCCACAGACGGCTGCTTTAAAATGCTGTTGTATGAACTCCATCTCGACATCCAAGGACTAGTCTGAATGTAACTTGATGTCTGGGAACATTTTTTTACATGTTTTGGCCTGTCATACACACAAAAATTCGGTTTAACGTTACTAAAAACAATTATTTATAAAAACTCCGACCAAATTGACGATTTGAGAAAGCTCCATATTTGTGCTTGCATGCCAACATTATGAAACGGAGATTTTCCCACTCATTACAATCTGTGTACGTGCAATTCCCAAACGACATTGTCTTGTGTTTTAATAACTTTATTTTCTAATATACTATTTAAAAGTAGTTAAACCTCTATATCTATCCACAAAATGAACCTCCTGACACCATGTTAAATTCCTAACAGGAAATCTTGATTGTTTTGAAGGATTCTGATTGGCTGACATTGGTTTTATCTTTGCACTGCACTGCCCCCTATGGGTTTGGCATGTAAGCAACACTTAGTGGCGTATTTGTACGACTTTATGCGGATGAAAACTTTCCTGAAACCGATCCTGTGTATACTTTTTTTTTTACCCAATGTGGCGGAGATAATGGCTTTTAGAAAGACCCGGCTTCGTGTATACAAGACCCGAGTCCGAAGCGAACAGATTACAAAACCATTCCGTATTTTTTTTTTACACCTCAAAGTCAACAAAGTGCTGCCAGAATTCCTTGTGCAGTTTGCTCAGTTTATCTGCTCAAGGGGAAACACTCCCAAGCCCTGCTTGTAAATCTCCATCCCTTAACCACAAGTAGCTGCAGCAATGCATTATGTAGTTTGATTGATATAAGAGCTAAATTAACTACTGGCAGGACATTTGTTATAGGTGGTTAAATCAAATCTACACACTGCTGTGTGTTGGTTCAGAACGAGTTGAAAGGGTGTGTTAATACTCTTTAACTAGCTGCACGGTTTAGAGTGTGGTTCAATCAAGCAGGTGCACTTTAGCTTCTGATTGATTGCTCTAATTGAGATCTCCCCCAGCATAAGCTCAGCCTTCTGCCATGAGGGCTGAAGGATGCTGACACAAATAGGAGATGTGGCAGTTTGTCTTTCTGATTGGAGTCGTTTACGTCCCCATTAATGCAAATTTGGGCAATATCCGACGGAGTAGTCGCGTCAATGATATTTCTCCCTGACAAAACATCTAAGAGTTGGCCAACTTTTCTTATCCACGGGTGAAAGACGGCGCACGTCTTATCGCTCATCTGCGATGCAAAAAAGCTGGGCAGGCAGAATTTTTATGCGCCGCTTCAGTTGCTCTAAGGGTTGTTCATCTGTCTGAGTTGAGGATGATGCTGCCAGCAGCAGCTTTCATCCACATGTTGATCGCACATCATCCAGGTGTTAATGGGTTCGGCTCCATGAGCGGCGGCGTTGAAGCTCGGAATACAAATCAGCCTGTAAGTCGACGAGCTCGGGAATTGCTCTGGGATTTCTGCAGAGGCGCGAGCTCAGATTTTTTTTTTCTCCCTTAAAACGATGCTAGTTATGCCATTGCTGTTCATTTCGCATCAGAAGTGATCATACTGACAGGGAATTATTTACTGTCTGAACAGATTGCCTTCTGATTTTCAGGCGAGAGACCCTACAAGTGCACCCATTGCAACAAGGCTTTCAATCAGAAGGTGGTGCTGCAGACTCACATGGTGAAACACACGGGAGAGAAACCGCACATGTGCATGTTCTGCCCAGCATCCTTCTCCCAGAAGGGCAACCT
This sequence comes from Phalloptychus januarius, assembly GCA_902982915.1. NCBI lineage: Eukaryota > Metazoa > Chordata > Actinopteri > Cyprinodontiformes > Poeciliidae > Phalloptychus > Phalloptychus januarius. The sequence continues at coordinate 13,043,535 of CADWAE010000481.1, forward strand.
GCACTCTCATGTTCAGAGGGTTCATTCTGAGGTAACGCCACAGGACCCACTTCCTTCATAAAACCGAACCTGTTCACTTCATCCCTTTTTTTTTTACCTGTTTTTGTCATTTTTACATATACATATATATATATATATATATATATATATATATATATATACGGTAAAAAGCTACCAATTTGAATTGTTGAAGGACACCATCATGCTGTGTACCAACTTTTTCTTGGTTTTATTTAATGTGACAAAGATATAAAAGATGCACCATGGCTGCTTGTCAGAAAGTAATTGTTGCTATGACTGTTTAGGAAGATCTTCTAACACACAAAGCAAAGTACCTGCCTTCGGGTCTGCAGCATTTTACTTTTAAGTGAATGCAGTGCAAGATATTCTCTTAAGTTCAAAGAGTGAACTTAACATTCACTCTTCTTCTGCATTTTTATTCTTTAATCCGAGCTTGACAAAATGCAAGCTAGATTTGCCTGAACTTTGACGATCTGTCAGCTTTTCCTTGGAAAGCAAAGCGGAGGGTTAAGAGATCATAAGAGGCGCTGGTGACAAAGTATACCCTAGAGTCAGTCTTGTGTGATGGCTGATGTGGAAATTTGAAGTGCTTGTTGTAATTTCCTGCAAATAGACGGTTTTGGTTCAATTGAACTAATTCTATTTCCGAGGTAGGCTTTTTGCTCTTTAAACTCTGCTTCATACATTTGAGGAAAAGATAGAAACCTGACAAGTCAAACTTAAGGGTTCACAGCATCAACACCGACTTTCAAATTTCACTGCTTTTAGGCTTGTAGCTCATACTAGTTATATCCATGAGTAAGTCTGATGTTAAGAAATATGTTGCAAAACATAAAAGACAGTTGAAAACAACTTAGTAATGTAACGTACAAAAAAAAAAATCAAACTCTGACATCAGCGCATAAAACAATGGCCACCTACCAGACTTGAGAGATCATATGGCAATGATTGTATAATGTTTAGGTGCATTAAGGTTTTGCTTCTGCACAAGCTTGTCTGTCATGCAGAGACTTGCTGCTTGTGGATTTAACGGATACCATAGCTAGATTCCATCCATCCATCCATCCAACCGACCAATCGATCAATCGACAGACCACAACCAATCTCATAGACCACAACCCTTCACAGATTTTTTTTTTTTTCTACCAACAACATTTTGGACACCTAACAGAGTGATCTTTAGCAAGGTCCAAAACTGCATTCCTCTATAAAAATGGATAAAAAACAAATTCAGGATGTATTTTCACCATTACTGCCATGAATGTATGTTTTCCATAGTAGCAGATAATAACAGGCCAAGGAGAGTGAATTATTTCAAGAAGGCAAAACAGCAGGGCCATTTAAATAATACATGCAATTTCCCAAAGCGTGCTTCAGCTCTCTTGTTTCGGAGAGCGTTTGCCGTTTACGATTTGCCGGCCTAATTGATAAATTGGATGCAGGTGTTTTTCTTGCCTCAGTAGCCATATTGAGAGCCCTGGAAGTGGTTTCCTGTTTGCGTTTGATTAAGTGCTGATGGTTCTTCCAGGAATGTCGAGGCAGTAATATTTTCACACGCGAAACAAGAGCTCAGGAGCTTTTTCACCAGAGCTGCAGGAGCTCTATCAATAAAGGAATAAGAAAACCATTATGCAGATAATGTGTTTCCTGTTTACTCTTCACCTGAATCATCCTACCCTCACAGAGGGATGTGATAGTGCTGTACTTTAATTAGTAACATCTGCTGAAGGGATTTATTTTACTGGTCTGACAGGATAGTGAAATAAATTAAATCAGGTTTTCCTCAAAAGTTTTAGGGCTGAGCAGATTAATCGTGATTAATCAATTATTGAATTAATTGTCACCCGATTTAGGAATTGATTTTTAGCTGCCTTTGCATGAACATGCTTACACTGAAAGGAAAGCTGTGTTATTGCATTTTAGGCAATACAATGTTTATTGTCTTATTTAAAAAAGGAACTGAAGTATTTATTTGCATTGTCTTGTGCATTTACGTTTACGATTATCAGAAAAAGCGATCAAATAGTTGATTGCTAGCCCTACAAAATTTGGTTAATCACATTTAAAGAGCGTCATATTTTTCATCCAGCCCAGTTGGTTTGGATAGCTTCTTCCCTTAATAAAGGGAAATTATCACTGCTTTTTTGTCATACTAAAGTGTGACAAAAAAATAAAAATAAATCATAAATGTAGTGGGACACATTCATGGTGCTGTACGCAGGGCTCATATTATGAGCTTAAAACCACCCAGCGGCTCGATGAAATGAAGTCTTATTTTATGGCAAGCTCATCATACCTCTAGTAATGAAGCAATATATCTGCCTCTCTATAATGGCCACTCAGTATGTTTCTTATTGAACTCTTACTCAGTGAAACCATGAATTTATTTAGCACGATTTTATCTCTTGCTTCTCAGAACTAAGCATTTCCTGTGGGACATTTAGTTCATACTTAATCTATTGTTTTCTCAGCATCTGAATTCATTGGCTCACTGAAAATAGAAAAAAAACGTTTAAGACATTAACTGGTTATTTGACATGTTGTCTTCTTTCTTGCTTTTTTTTTCCCAACGCTCTTTTTGACGTCACGGCAACCGCCCGATGCTCTTCCTATGCCCAGCCATGCTCGTTAAGAGCATTTGTTTTACATTCTCGCGCAGTCTTAACCTAAAGCCGGAAACCTACAATCAAGTCGGTGATAACACCTTACCGAGTGCCTTCACCCACTCATAGCTTCACACTCCAAACACTCTCCAACGTCTTCCTTTTGGTTTCCAGAGTGCAGCCACTTTACCTCAGAAAACTTTCCTGGCTTCCGAGAGCAATCTGTCCACTCTCACAGATGTTTTCCGTTTCGATCATCACAAAAAAGCAATCAACCCCTTTTTCAGAGTGGTATGCTCAACAGTTTTCCCTCCAAAACCCATCACTTGCTCATCATTTCAGGTGTTGAAGTCAAGTTTGAAAACGGCTTCCATTCAAAAGTCATTTTCTCTGTCTTACGCGCTGATTTTGGATTTTGCAGCTGGAAGGCAGAGCCTTAGAAATGGCTAAAGACACCGATAAAAAACTCATAGTTTTTTTATTATTATTATTTTTGTTTGTTTTTGCCTGAAGCAAATTTTTTACAATTCTGTTTTGTTTCCATCGTAGTGTAGTTAGTGATTGACTGAGCTGTACTGTACACTGCTGACAATGCACATGAAATAATTATTGGCAAACTAAGAAAACTAAAGCAGATGTGTTTGTTCTTGGAGAAATGTAGTTTTCCTTCTCTGCAAACATTAAACCTGACGGGGGTACTTCCCTAGAGTATTTCCCTAGAAATGCCATAATGAATGGATTCCCACAGCAGCCTTCACTTTTGATGAACAGTTGACCAGAAGCCCTGCTCTCTCCTCTTTAAAAAGAAAGAGGAAACCCCTGGGTGAATACACTGGTTGTGCTGCAAAAGTTAAAAAAAAAAAAAAGTAAAAGGAACTTAAAATTTATTGTCCTGGCAGAATTACCCATTAGTCAAATGTTGGCTAAAATGCCACATAAAAAAAAGAAACACCACAAACTTTGACCTGCTGGTACAAATTTTGGACACTCACGATTTGTCTATAAGACCAATAATCTAAGAAGATATGGGAACAGCATTCTGATTGAGCAGTACCTTTGAAACCGGCCTTTTCTGTTGTATTACAAGAAATGCAACGTTGTGTTGCTGATTAGCATGGTTAGCACAGATAGCATCAGAAGTAGAGCAGTCTCTGGGTTTGTAAAACCAGAGATGAGAATGTAAATGTTTGATGTACTTCTGTGTTACGTACCAAAATCTCAAAAGTATCCAGTTGAACGACTTTTGTGAATTCCATTTAGCTTTTCTAATATCTGCTCTAAGTCTTGCTCTCTCTCATTCTCTTGCAATCTGATTAAGCCACAGACATATTTCATATTTGCATTGTCTTTGCTTCCTCTAATATCAGCTATCTGAATAAACGTTTTACAGTAACAACTTCCATATTGTGTCGTTAGCACATGTTAAGAGTTACATATGGAGCATGCACTGATCAAGAAACAATTAGATTTTCCTTTTTTAAACCGACTGTGCAATTCCTGTGAAGTGCCGATTTCGCTGTTCGCCTGTGGCGCTTAATATTAGTCTTTCTTCAGGATTAGAGTGTGAAAGCAGCAATGTAAAACTAGCTCGGTTTCAAGGTTTCAAATGATTTCCAATTCACATTCCATCAATAGACCCAATTCTGTGTCTCTTTAGACTTCAGGTCTCCATTTAGAGCTCCCATAATCACACATTTCCCTTTGAAGTGCGTTGCAATAAGTCACAGAAAGGAATATTTAAAAACCATTCGCAAGCAGTAACAGCGCGGATGTGTATTCCTTTTGTCCCACAGACCAAAGGGGTACCTCTATTCCCATGCATGGACTGCAGCTGTGTATTCAAGAAGCTGGGGAGCCTGAATGCCCACATCAGCAAGATGCACATCTCTGTGATCGAGGTGCCATCCAGCACGTCGGTAAGAAGAAAACACGAGTAAAAACCTTCTCACACATGCTCAATGTATGTCGGATAATAAGCAAAATATAGATACTTGCATTAGTCTAACACATAAGTCCATGTCTTCTCAGAGGGAACAAGAGGTGAGTTTATTATAGACTTAGCTCTATGGGTCAGCTCCACTATAGTTTTAGAAGTAAATGTACATGTTAGGTGAAGTTTTGTCAGAATATTCAGAGCAGCTTTCCTAAACACAACCTTTTGGGACAAAATTGACTTCATATCAGGGTGCATTCATGCTAGCCCTGTTAATAGGACTATACTTTGTTTGCCTATAAAGTTCAGTTCTTTTGGGGAGGTGTGGAATGTGCAATCAAACTCTGATGCGGACCGCTCTGGTGTACCTAAAAGCCTAGGTCTCTGGTTGAAGTGAACTGTGGCGTGGGTCGAATGTTTATGTCAATGCCAAGCGAACTGGAGACTGCTCCAAACACAGGAAGTGGACTACAGTGCAGAGCATTCTGGGAAAATGCAGTCAAAACAAATGCTTAAGACTAGTGCTAGTAGGACAGAACTCTCTGATGTCATCAATTGTGTAAAAACTTTCACAATCTGATCTGCGCCCTCTACTGAAACGTGAAGCTATATTTCTCCTCTTCAGTAGTTACGTCTACCCCATTAATTTTATTCAATTCAAAGTAGTACCACATTTTGACTACCGTACTTTTCAGACTATAAGCCGCTACTTTTTCCCCACACTTTGAACCAGGCGGCTTATGGCCCGGTGCGGCTTTTCTGTGGATTTTTCTTCAACCACCAGGGGGCTCTCTAGCAGGAAGTGAATGGTTGGAAGTCAAAATTGGAAATCAAAGAAGAAAGCGCTAACTTTCATTTAGCACATGCTAGCAGCAGGCACGACGGAGAAATGTTTTCAAACTCATACCCCCTCATCATGGAAACCACATGAAGAAGTTCATATGATGCTGCTTTTAAGTTGAAGGCTATCGATCTGGCAGTACGGATCGATAGCCGCTGCACGTAAACTCTGCATTGGAGACGCAGGGCTGCGTCCTTCATAGCAGATTTATGCCTCCTTGTGGAAAACCGAGAGCGGCGGAAATACCAGCGGCTTATATATGCACGTTTCCAGTTTTTTTAAAACCTTGTGGGTGCGGCTTATAGTGAGGTGTGCTCAATAGTCCGGAAAATACGGTAGTTATTGACAAATGCATTCATTTTAAAAATACTCAGGTGAGTGCTGGGAGTAATAAAACCCATCCAGATTGGGACATCCTTCGTTTAAAAGAGTCTAAATTGTGTCTCTTTAAAAAATGGCCAACTTAATTTGTATTATTATGTTGATATTCCATTTGAATAATGTGAATAAGTTCACGTAGATTATTCAAACTGTTTTTATTTGCAGCTAAATGATGTCAGTTTAGGTACCACAAATTACATTTGTCTATTTAGATTTAACTGCAGCCCGGTGTTTATTTTGTTACCTGTGTTTGCACGCCAGTGATTTAGACATTGGCATTCCGCTCAGTAATTCCCCGATCCGCGACTCATTTTATGCTCTGGGGGTTCCCTAATAAAACTTAGTCAGCCATCAAACTCTGGCCTCTCTCGGTCCTTTTCGTCACGTTGCTCATTCCTTTTTTTTCCCCCTTTCTCTCTTTTCACTCTTACTCTACCTCTACTTTGCCTGACTGCAGGAGACCGAGACATCAGGTCAGACCGCGGGGGGGTCGGAGGGCGGCGAGGGGGTGACAGATGTCATCCAGCAGCTCTTGGAGCTGTCGGAGCAGGTCAGTGGGGAGACGGCTCAACCTCAGCCTCCGGAGCCGACTATTGCCATGGAAACTGCAATCAACCAGGACATCCTGCAGGTGAGTGAGTGGCAGCCAGACATTCAAGATAAACATTAAGAAATGGAAGGGCCTGGTGTAAAACATATCATATATATTTTTGTATGCTTTATCATAATAAAGCACATTGATCTGTGAGATAACTCATGTGTAATGTGAATAGCGTGCTTTTCTGTAGTGATTGGACGACAGGATTTCTCACTGTAGGGGAAACTTCAATCATGCGGTGGAGATGGGAAGCTCATAATGAATTTCCTGCAAAAAGCTTCATCCATGGCCACAGCCATAGAGTTAATAGAACCCATGCACGACAATGTAATTGGATGCAATTATCACCGAGCTCTGGATTGGGATCAGGGCTTCATTTTCATGCCTGGATGTGCTCCACTTTTGCAAATCATATCTAAAAACGAATGAAGAGATGATAAGATTTATCCAATGTCATGTCGTAGATAATATCTTTTCCTCTTTGTTTTCTCAGTTTTTCTTCTGCTATCTTCCCGTGACTGTTTTTTGAGCAGAGGTGGTTGTTCTATATTTGCAGCAAGCTTTGGAGAACAGCGGCCTGAGTGTCGTCCAGCCACAGAGCGACGCCCCATCCGGAGAGTCTCAGAATCCGAGCACAGAGGGCATCGCTTCAGAGAGCAAGAAAGTGGAGTTCCCAGACAAATCACTAAGGGAGAAGAGGAGGAGCATTTTTAAGAAGCCTATACAAATGCCAGGTAGGCTGGAGGTGAAGGCGTGGGGGGGGGGGGCTGAGATGAGATTTATTAAATTGTGAGAGTCACTGTCAGAGGTCCTCAAAGCTTTCGTAACCAAGAATTCATCTCACGTATGACATGAACCAGCTGGAAATACTTGCATAGTGCGGCATTTAGTTGTTTTTGTCCTTCCAGGATATCCTTGGATTTAGCTCCGTTCATCTTCACATCAGCTCTAGCCAGCTTCCTTGTCCTTGTTGAAGAAAAAGCATTCCCGCAGCATGATGCTGTCACATTGAGAATGGTGTGTTCAGGGCGGTGTGACGGAAACTGTTAAAATGTAGGCTAAGGATCTGATTTTATTAATATTATTCAACATGTTTGCTATATTCCCAACGTGGCTTTGGCAAACTACAAATGGGACTTCTGGTTTTATTTCAGCAACAGATTTCTGCTTGCTACTTTCGTTTTGGCAGATTTGTAGAGTGCAAGAGCTGCAGTTGTCCGGTTGGCAGATTTTCACACCAATCTTGAGTAGACGTGCCTGTGCAGGTCAGATTTTTAATGTTTGGGATGAACTAACCTTGTTTTAAACCACATGGTCTGCTTTAATCGAACTCCAGTGGGTTTGCCTAGAAAGTCGGATTTGTTTGGTGAGGTGTGAATGCGCAATAGATTTCCGATGCAAACTACTCTAGTCCGCCTAAAACCCTAGGTCTCGGTTCGGCTGGAAGGAACTTTAGCGCGGTTCGAATGCCGAGCATGCCGAAGACTTCTCCAGAAGCAGGAATCAGACGATAGCGCAGGGTGTTGTGGGTAAATACAATCAAACAAACGTGCAAGTCTGACATTAGCGGGAGAAATGGCGTCTGGTCAACCACTAAAGTCTCGCACCATTTCATTTTCGTTCACATTTTGTGGAGAAGGAAGTTGTGCTCAGTGTCTCCTTCAGATGTTTCCGTCAGTGGGTCTAGATGCAGCGCCATCACTGGTGAGGAGGTAACCAGGTCTTTCAAAGGGTTTGGCTCATTACTTGACTGAAAATGTAGCAAAGGTTGTAACTTTGGCCCCCAATTGAACTGAAACCACGAGACCATCAGGTAAGAATACACGGCAGTAAAACAGTGAAAGGTGTAACTGCAACACGACAAAATGTGGAACACTTCACTTAGCATGAATGTCTTTGAAGACCTGATTCAGTTGTTTGCCCCGCTACAGGCTCAATCAGGGAGGAGGACGGCGTGCGCTGGCACGGCTGCCCTTACTGCACCAAAGAGTTCAAGAAGCCCAGCGACCTCGTCCGCCACATTCGCATTCACACCCACGAGAAACCCTTCAAGTGCAAACAGTGTTTCAGAGCTTTCGCAGTGAAGAGTACCCTCACAGCGAGTGCCTCGTGGTTAATAAAAATGCTAACCCTTTTATTTAACTGAATTCCGTCTAAAGCCCACATTGCAGGTCATATTCGGTTCAAGCATCTGTGGAAACCTCTAGCATGAGTTGATAGAGCCGGACTTTCAATGTCTGCCTTTGTGTTTGTTCTGTGGTTCTTTATGTGCTTCCTTTCAGTGTTTGATATTTTCTGGTGATGCAAACTATTTCCATTCGTGCCAGTAGACATTTATCAGATTTATGCATTTTTTCAGGGTGATTAAAATGTCTAAAATTCATGTATCTAAAATTAAGGAATTAAAATGTTTGAAGCTAATTAAAAAAAAAAGGTAAGTTGGCCTTAAAATACATTAATCACAGGTCTTATATTTTATGGTGGCAGAACTATTTATATTCTTAACAGTCTTTTTGTTTCTCATGGGACTTTTCTGTCATTCAACTGTTTGAGTCACTTCTTCATTCTGTGACTCAAGGCAATTGAGGATACAGGCAACTAGCAGCTAATATACACATGCTAGCTAGCAAATGTATATTAGCGACCATATTAGTAGGAACATTTGGTTCTGGTTCCTGCAGTGAAAATGGAGGGAAGAGAAAAACTAGCTAGCTATTTGATAAGATAACTAGCTATAAAAAAGTAACATAGCTAGTTAGCAAGCTAGCTTCTTTGCATCTTTAATGGTTTAAGTGTAAATCTGTTGCAGTTTGACCGGACAGCGTTCAAACTGTAACCAACACATTCAATACTGTTTCTTTTGTACATTTCTGATGTAATGCAGAACTTAAATTTCATTCATAACAGTCTTGAAAAAGGTTTTATAAAGTTTTAATTTGGGTCTGCAGAGATCCTGTGTTTCATCATTGTTTTGTTTAAGGTTAATCAGTTTGTCTGTGGGTTTTTATGTAACGTGGCTACTTTTGCGTTCCGTGTCCTCAGGCGTACGTCCTTTCCCCTGCCCTCACTGTGACAAGATCTTTCGCACATCCGGTCACAGGAAAACGCACATTGCGTCGCACTTCAAAAGCCTTCAGCAAAAGAAGAACAGATTTCAACGGAAGGCCAACAAAGCCAAAGCCTCCAAGAACATCCTACCTCTGCCTGACATCCCCTTGCAGGAACCCATCCTCATCACGGATTACGGTGCGAGCACTTTGTGAATTTTGCTGGTCATAAATGTGTGCATGCTCACCGTTGCACCTTCACGTGGAAGACTTGAAGTCTTTTCGTGTTCGTTTGTTTGACCAGGCCTCGTCCCCTCCCAGAATCCCCGCCTTGCCTTTCAGCAGTTCCTGGAAGTTGTGGGCAACGACAGGCCATACAAGTGCCAGTACTGCAGCAAGGCCTACAAGAAGTCAAGCCACCTAAAACAACACGTCAGGTATTGTTTTCCTTTTATTGTGTCGAGATTCTCTCAACGTAATGCCATGAATTCCTGAACAAAACTGGGGGGAACCAGTGAGATTGAGCAGAGTGAAATGGGATGGTGATGGAGGCGACAAATTTGGGGTGGAATGGTTTGACGGCACCAAGGGAAATGAGAATAAATTGATGTGGAAGGTGGAAAGAGAATGGTCTGGAGAAGCAGATAGGATTTACTTAACGTTCGGTAAAGAAAGTCTCTCCTCTTCTTTTCCCCAAAGAAAAAAATAAACATATATGAAGTAAACCCTTGATTCTTTGTGTGTTCCATCTTCTTGAGGTTCGTTTTAACCTAAAGCTGAAACCCAGCTCCTTCCAAAAATATGGATGCCCCGTTAAATTTTCTCTGTTTTTTTGTAACTTAGAACTGAAATGAGAATTCTCAGGGGGTATTGTGTGAAATCAACATTTTATTTCTTAATACTTTTATATTATGTTATATTGTTATTCCCCCATCAAAAACAGGCCCAGAGTGTTGCTTTGCTTTGCTTGTTGCTTCATGCATGTTCGCACACACAGCTCCTCCAGACTAGCGGCAGCAGCAATTATCAAACACCTGGTGGAACTGCGAGTCTACAGAGCTTATCATATAAACTGTTTGTCAGTCCATTGCTCCTAAGAACGGTTTAAATGGCACATTGCTGTGACGACGTTCTGAAGGCCGCATCAGAGAGAAAGTTTATGATTCTACGTGAAAAATAAAAAGACATAACTATAGGAAAAAGACTCGGGCAAAGGTTGGTTTGAGTTGATTTGTTTTTCTTCAGTAAATTAAAACGTCTTTTTAAAAAAAACCTTTTCCTATTTACTCAGCGTATATTTGTCTGATGTTAACACTTTTTTAGAAGATCTGAACCACATAGCCGAGGCGAAAAAGAGCACAACTTCTTCACAGCTCTGTATTACTTTGCTAGCTGTGAAAGATGCTAGGATAATGACAAACATTTTTTTCCTCTCGTTTTATAAAAATGTCCCCTGACACAGCAAAGCTTTTTTTTTTTTTTTTTTATGTTGTTGTTCCCATGGCAACACTATTTTGACAGCACATCGGCTTTGACTTTAAGCAGAGCTTTTCATTATTCTGGAGCTGTTAGTGTTGTGCTGATCTGCTCTCACTTGGGGTTTCCGTGTCTCTGTGTGATCATTTTCATGTGATACGGCATCTGGAGGAGACATATCTGTAAGAATAAATCTCTGTTTGCCTGGACGCTTCGTGGAAAACTTAAAAAAAAAAAGAAAAATCAATCGTATCAGTTTCAGCTAGAAAAGTGGCTCCACAGAAACAGAACAAGAAAAGAAAATAGGCCCTTATCAGCTGGACCCATGCATGTCAAACAATGTTCCTCCCTGAGCTTTGAGCCAAATGGAACTTGGATAGATAATAGTATGTAAATGCAGGTACTGATAGTAATTTAAAAGGTCATATCTCAATCAGTTATTATTTGTCCTCTACACCAATCTGAGTAATTAAGATCAGACATTTTGCCGATTTTGTTCCAGGATAATAACACATTAAAGTTAATAAATCTCAATGCGATGGATAATTCACAAACTCGAGGGCAGCTTTATTTGTAAAGCACATTAAAAAAAAAAAGTTGTGCAGAAGTGTTTCACAAGGCCGACACAAAGCTAATGAGCAAGATACCACAGTGGAACATTTTTCAAAAATCCATTCTGAATTGTAGAATGACTAGAAGCAGTATTGAATAAAAACTAAGTAAAAGTTCTTTTAGGAGAACCGGATTAATGGGTTATGTCTCAAGCAGAAGATTAATCCGTGCAGCAAGAGCCAATTTCTTACGGATCACCGATTAACTGGAAATGCCGCCACGTTAAATATTAATGGAATTTGATTAATGTCAGCCAAGTAGCACATCGCCCTGACATCCGGACTGCATTGTCTTGGAGGAGGCACTGGAGATCAGAAACCGATCCGGTTGTTTTCCCAACATTTCATCCATTCACAACCTCTGTCTGGCCGAGTCCCGCCACCGTACACCGCGCAACTGGTGTGTGAAACTATAGCTGTGTTGACGTTTGGCTCTTGTTCGTCTCAGATCTCATACAGGAGAAAGGCCGTACAAGTGCATCCAGTGCAGTCGAGGTTTTGCCTCCTCCGGAGTCCTCAAAGCTCACGTCCGAACGCATTCGGGCCTAAAGGCGTACAAGTGTCTGGTGTGTGACACGACGTTCACCACCAGCGGGAGCCTGCGGCGCCACATGACCACTCACAGCGAACTCCGACCTTACATGTGCCCCTACTGCCAGAAGACGTTCAAGTCGTCACCCAACTGTAGGAAGCACATGAAGACGCACAGGTTTGTGGGTCCTCACGTTTTTTTTGTTTGTTTATTCTGTTTGTTTGCATGCGGGGATGTGACATTTTGAGGATTAACGTTGTGCTCTGACTCTCTGCTATCGTGCTGGGAAATCAGGTACGAACTGGCCCAGCAGCTGCAGCCACAGTCAGGAGAGGATCCGCTGGGAACGAGCGCCGTTACCCATGACATGCCCGTGGAAATGGAGGCGGAGTCTCTCCAACAGGCTGCCACTACTGCAGCAGAGCAGCAAGGCATGCTGGGACTGGGCCAGGATGAGGTTGTCAATAGAGGCCAGCAAGTAACACTCGACGCCCCTTTGGCTGACCAGCCACTAGTTCAAGGCGAAGGTAACAGCAGAACGAAAATGTGTTTTTGGAGAAAGAACAAAGAAATATGAAATAGTTCTAAATTACTTTTATGTAGAATTCTTGAAAATATAGATAACAGTAATTTGTAGGGTCATCACTGTCAAGTTTTTGTTTTTCTCATCTCTCTCTGCTTCACTTCCTGCCTGGCCACTAATGAATTTGCTTTATTTTCCCTTCTTTTATTTTTGTAAAACTGGCCATACGCTGAATATGAAAATGTATGCAACAATTTTCAACATTTTTATTCATAAAAATGTTGAAAATTATTTATTGTTTTCAACAAGACCGAGACCCCTCCATGAACCTTTTCATGGGGTTTAATAATAGAATTCAGTCATATCAGCTGCTGTGTCTGCAAATGTTTATAGTCCAATACTTCAAGTGTAAAAGAGCCTTTAAATAATTTCCTAACCGAATGTTTTTTTGCTCTTGCAGACTCATATGTGACCACTCAACATGCTTTGCCGCAGAATATCAGTCAGTTTGAGACGCCGACGCTACCTCAGCCTACCTTTGACCAGCAAAGTCTAACACAAGGTAGAAAAACCAAAATAACCACAGTCATTCACATTGACTCCACTTTCATCCTGAAGATTTAACATTTTTGAAAATTATTTATTTTGAATATTGCTTCCATTAAACATGCCACATGAGTCTCAACCAACACATCTTAGTAGATTGGAATAACATCAAAAAGCCTTTATAAAGATACCCATTTTATTTTCAAACATGACTTGGCATCTACCTACACTGCTGAGTTAATACTGTAATCACTAAAACACGCATCTGATTTACTGTATTTTTCGGACTATAAGCCACTACTTTTTTTGAGACACTTTGATCCGCTTATGGCCCGGTGCGGCTTTTCTGTCAATTTTTTTCTTCAACCACCAGGGGGCTCTTTAGCAGGAAGTGAATAATTGGAAGTCAAAATTGGAAATCAAAGAAGACAGCGCTAACTTTCATTTAGCACATGCTAGCAGCAGGCACGATGGAGAAATGTTTTCAAACTCAGACCACCTCACCATGAAACCAACAGGAAGAAGCTTATATGTTGCTGCTTTTAAGTTGAAGGCTATCGATCTGGCAGTACGGATCGATAGACGCTGCACGTAAGTTCGGTGTGAATGAATCCATGGTTCGGCGTTGGAGACAGCGCTGCGTCCTTAATAAATCCAGCAGATTTATTAAGGATGCTGCCCTCTGCTTCGTCCTGATGGAAAACCAAGAGTGGCGGAGATACCAGCGGCTTATAGCCCGGTGCGGCTTATATATATGTACGTTTCCAGATTAAAAAGAAACCTTGTAGATGCAGCTTATCATAAGGTGCGCTCTATAGTCCGGAAAATATGGTCATTAGAATGGAACTGATTTGCTTTTCTGGCCAGAAAACTTACATGATGTTGATGATGGGATATTGTCACTATTTTTAGGGGAGAGGTAGACGTAGCAATTTCTATCATAAATCTTACCGTAATTTTGGACTTTCAATTGGGAAGCAACCCGTTTCTTATTATTCATCAGTCTTTCTTCTCTTGAATAACTCAAAAATATATGATTTTCTTTCCAACCACAATGTCCCTATATTGCCCCCCTCCTTACCAGCACTTCTTACTCCTGCCCAGTCTGAAAACACAGCTTGTGCTGACGCTACAAAACAGTTTAGCATTCGGTCACCAAACCCTTAGCAGACAGGTCGGTCTTTTTCCCCCCCCTTCTCCCATGATGTAGTGTGACCTTCACATCTAAGCAGAACAGATGGGAGATCTAATTGGCTCAAGGAGAAAGACACACGGACTGGTTTGCCATCAGATTTTGAAGGGCACGCGTCTCATGTATCTGGATAAGAGGGGCTCTTGAACATCAAACCCTGCGTTAGCCTGCAGTGCCACGCTGTCAGAGCTGGAGTGTTGCCATGTGCTGTGATTGAAGTGTTGCTATTGATGAGACGAAATCCTCTCGGTCCCTTGTGGAAACCCAGCATTATTTAGTCGCTTACAGCAGAATCTCATTTTGGTACGCTGGTTTATAGCCCCAGGTTTACTGGTGCTCGGGTCGTGCAGCGTTTGGAGTTGACATGTGGCTTCAAAATTAGCAGCTCTTCAAAATTTAATAACCCCAAAGAGACATGAGAGACACTACCGCCTCCCCCTCCAATAGTTGTAAAAAAAAGCAAACACCTGATTCATAGATATAGCAATATATCAGTTATACAAATAAGTAACAAAAATCATTTCTTGTCATTTTATATCAAAACATTTTGCATCCAATATTGATAATGTGGCGTCTATGACCGAGTCTGTATGGGATTATCACTGTATGATAATACAGACAGACCTACTGCAAAAAATATATATATATGTTTATCGTCAAGTAAAAAAATAAATGTAGAATGAGGGGCATTGTTCATGAAGTTACTCGGAACAGTAAGATTTAATATGGTCCAGAAAATACGGTATATATATGTCCCTAAAGGGAAAACATAACTAAATACAACATCATCCTCAACTATCACTGTCATATGCCCTAATACAAATAAACACAAACGGCAACGAGACGGAAACACAGTGAACCCTTTTCTGTTCAGTATATTTGGGTTGTTCTGTGAAAAGTAACTAAATTATTTGTGGAAAACTCCCCTGTGTGTTAAGCTTAGACACATTATTACCTGACCTTTGCAAAGTAGCCAATCCAGTAGGAGCGAGATTTATTTTCTTTGGCAATGGCTGCCTGTCTCATCAACAGCCGGCATAAGGAAAGAGCGTAGATATTAGCTTCTGTGGTTGTGCTAAGAACACAATTATTCATCAAATAAACATCCTCTACTTTCCACACCCAGGCTTCACCATACCCGAGTCGAGCTACAACCAGGCCCAGTTCTCTGCTGTCCAGCAGCTGCAGGATTCCAGCACTCTGGAGTCCCAGGCTCTGTCTTCCAGCTATCATCCTCCAAACCTGCTCCACGTCCCCAGCTCAGAAGTTGTGAGTACTCAAATTCAAAATTAAAAAAAAAAAATAAAAATGTTCATGCTTTCAAAAGGTGACTCACTCTTTACAATGTTTTGCTTCAGAAACGGTTGAGTGAAGCTATTTGTTTAATCTAAATCTCCCAGGAGACTTAAGATTTTACTGAACTGTTTCAAAAAGCATGTAGTGTTTTAGTGAAATGGGATCTGATATATATATTTTTTATAATGGGGCTGTTGATGTTGTTGTTCTTTGCTAAAGCAGACAAACGGACTTCTTCAGGAGAGCAGTCAGGCTGATCTCCAGCTGCCTACAGAAGCCGCAGACTACCAGGAAGATGGTGAAGACAACACAAAGAGAGCCTACAGGTTTGTTTGGAGGATCACGAGGAAATCCAAAAAGCCAAATGCGTGGGTGTCGTGCTGAATTTCCAAATGAAATATGAAGCTTTGGGGAAATTTCTGAAACTGTAAAATCAAAATGTAACCGCTTGTATGTTGCATATTTGCATGGTGTAATTTTGTCATAACTTGATGATCCCATGTAGAATTAGGCCTGGCCATTCAATAAGTTTGAAAAGATACTTGAACAGGAATCACAACTGTGGAATTGGGCATGAAATCGACTCGGTTTGCTTATTTTTGCTGACTGTTAAAAATATATATCTCTCTGGATTTTACAGTATAGATTTAAATTTAGGAAAGTCTTGTCACTGTTTAAATTTCTTTTCTACAGTAAATAAAATAAATAAAACATGAGAGAGACAGAAATCAGCAGATCTGATGTGTGAATAGCCTCGAATGGAAGAAACCTTCGAAAACATAGAGCTACTGCCTCTGCAGTTTTCACTTGTTCAACAGTTGCTCATTGTTCTAGTAACTCGTGCTCTCCTTGCAAACATTTAATTCAGCAACAAAGCAAACATGAAACAAAGGCTTTGTTTTACCAGCCAGCTCCTCAGGAGATGGGAGATAATTCCTCCTGTCTGAATTCGTCTTAAATTTACATCTGCGAACACTCTGTTCTCATCCATTTTGCATTAAGACTACCTGAAATGGTAAACAACTCTTCCTGAACCCGATCCTCCTGTGTCTTCAGATGCAGCTGGTGCTCCAAAGCTTTCAAAAAGTCGAGCCATCTGAAGCAGCACATCCGATCCCACACCGGGGAGAAACCGTACGCATGTCACCTCTGCGGACGAGGTTTTGTTTCCGCTGGGGTGCTGAAGTCCCACCTTAACACACACACAGGTGAGCTTTCTTTTCAAAGGTGGGAAAACCTTCCGATAAGAAATCGAGGTGGCCGTTTTGAAATCCCTCAACGTTTTCTAATTTAGGTTTCAAATACTCAGTTTTGCTCTGACCTCCGCCTTACAGGGATGAAGCCGTACAAGTGCGACGTTTGTGACGCTTCTTTCACCACGAACGGAAGTCTCAGTCGGCACGCGTTTATCCACAGCAAGTCGTTCAAATGCTCCATGTGCAACGATTGCTTCCGCACTGGTCTGTTTTGTAAAAGGCATATGAAGAAGGAGCACGGTGTGGAGGAGAAAGGTAAGAACGTCGACACCATATCTGGATTTCTCAACTCTTTATGTGATTTTTGTCATCACAGTTTCTCACGTCTCCTTCTCTGTGATTTAAATTCTTTTTCATGGGTTATATTAGCTGCGTTTTTTCACTTTTTTTTAAACATTTTGTTGTGTTACAGCTGCATACTTAAGAATATTATTATAAGTTTTATGTGCTAGTGGAACATAAAGTCATGCACAATTAGAGAAAATGTAATATCATTTTAAAATATAGAAAAAAAAATTGATAAAGAAAGATTAGGGCTGGGACTTTAAGGCATTCACGCAAATTAATTAATTCCATAGATTTTGAATTGTTTAAAACTTTGATGCAGGTAATACGTTGTGGTCGGAACCTTTGTATTTGCGTGTTTCTTGTATGCCTGTAAAATTTGACGCACAAGCGACAACCAAAAACAGCAGCAATGGATGCCAAAGCCGTTTCTCTTGGCACACCAGGGATTGTTTGTTTTTTTTTGCATTAAAAAAAAAAACAATCTAATAGCACAATAGTTTTCTAAAGTCTACTTTGTGAAAGTTGTACTAGAAGGAATTAACTTGTCACCGAAGATATTGAAGCCTAAAATAGCATCTCAGTGCTCATTCCCAACGCTAATGTCAGCGTCGACGGTCCACACGTCTGGAGAAATATTTGGTCACATGAATGATCAGGGGTTCCTGAAAAAACCTGGACGCTGACTGAACTTGATGATTGAACAACCTAAATAACCAAAGGAAATCAATGAATGTCTTTGTTGATTTAGTATCTAGTATGTTTTGCTAGGACATTCCTTGAGAAGTCGTGTAAGGTAAGTCGTCGGTAAACAGATTGTTCAGTAAATGTCAGGATGAATCCAACTGTTTTGAAAAGCCTTCTGAGGATTACTAGAGTACTTCAGAAAACAAACATCACCATGAGACCAATCAGCATGGAAGGCAGCTGTGCTCCTGTGTTAACAGTCAGTCAGTTTTGTACAATCCAATATGATTTATACAATACAGTCCCCAATAAATATTCTAGTAGCCCATTATCGATTACAGATATCCTCAGTTGCTTTGGTGCATCTCTCGAATCATTCTCGACATTAATGGCATCCGTCGAAACAATTCATGCAGACAGCAGAACAGCATGGATTACCTGCAAAAGCTAGTCTCTTTCTCGAAATCCTCACTTCATCTCAACAGTAAATATTTGTCAGCGAACAACTGAGTGCCTCAGAACGACAAGCCCTCGTTTCATTGAATACAGATTAGGCAGTGAAAATGATAAGTCATGCTGTCAATGTAGCAGGGTGTTCTGGAGGGACGTTCTGATAAGGTTAAAGTTTTGATGACAAGAACTGTAAATTGTATTTGTGGGAGATACATGGCGAGAGTCTGGACAAGATTCACATTTTACTGTAGTTTGTCGGCATACCTAGTTAATGTGACACAGAAAGGAAAACAAAAGAAAAAAAACATGAGGCAATCTCTTTCAGGAAAACTGTTCATGCAGTGCTGATCTTCAGTGAAGTAAAGGACTGAGGAGTAGGAGGGGAGGAACCCCATGAGAATCTTACTGTGGGTCACAAACTTGTGCGTAAATGTTGTGGAGGTCAAGACCATTCAACAAAGACCAAACATGCCACAAGCAATTGCAAATGTTCAGTTGCAAATGTTGGACAAAACAACTCGCATGGATGTTCAAAACCATTTGCTTTTGCTTTTGAACAACAGAAACAAGACACTCCATTCTCGACGTGCACAGGGGACACAATCACTTGAAGACTGAACACGTGGGTTTGAGAATTTCAAATCTGTTCTTACTGCGATTGAGAATACCCACAAGACGTGGACTTTTCTGAGGAATGCACTGAGGGTATTAAGCTCTCTGTGTGGTTAAGCGTGTGAGTCCACATGAGATGTTTAAGCTTCAGCTGTGCACAGTGTCAGCCAAGTTACCAAAGCCGTCTTCCAGTTTAGGCATCTGCACTGTGAGATAACGCCCAAGCTGACCACATCACTCTATCTTGACCCGTAGAAAAAAGTACCGGTGTGTCTGAACCTGTGGAATGGATAATAAAGATAAAATGATGTGATGTCAAGTATGAACACTTGATACTCTGAGTCATATCTGCAGCTACTTTTAACCCTTTCCGTGCAGTTCTCAGCGACGTGTGTGTGCCAGTCCACTCATTTAAGTTCAGTTCACGTGATTGAGGAGCTTCATATTGACATATCGCTCCATCTGCCTCTCGTTTATCCTTCTTTTTGCTGTTGTTTTGCACCGAAAAGAAACAAAGGTAAACCTCGCTGACGGTTCGCGCATTTGCCAGTTCTAGATCTCGAGCCTCAAGACGGGGAAGACGACGACGACGACGAGGACGGAGATCAAAAAACGTCTAAAAGGAGGAGTTTGGAGATCATCACTTTCACCGAGGAGCAGGCGGCCGAGCTGGCCAAGGATCCCGGGGAGGAGGCCTCCGTGTCGGAGCGGATCCTCGCCCAGTCGGCGGCCGAGAGGGATCGCATCAGCGAGATAAAGGACAAAGCGGTGGAGCTGGAAACCGAACCCAAGTTTGCCAACTGCTGCAGTTACTGCCCCAAGAGCTTCAAGAAGCCCAGCGACCTCGTCAGGTAAAGGCCACACCTCTGTTTCTGGGCATTTTTCTGTTAAGTCAGAAGGAGATACGCTTTTCTGGTCGTTCCAATGCTTCAGTGCCAAACTTAGAAACCCTCAATCAAATTTCAAGGTATAAATAGCTTGGGAATTCCGGCAACAGTGTCAATCGGGAGAAGGGTGGATCCATCTCGGAGATGGACGGGTTTTGGTTTGAAATGTTTGTCTTAACCCCAAAACAAAAGGCAAATGACCTGATCAAGATGCTAGCTGAAATTGCTAGCATCACTAGCCCCATGTAAACAAGAAGTGTTACTGACTCTAGCTAAAAGACTCCAAAAGCACAACACAGTTTGCTCATGTACTCGGGAATAAATGACACAGCTTTTGGAGGCATTTCAGGCAGAATAAATACAACTAAAATGTAAATGTTTGGTCATAGCAATCAGTTATGTTCAAAGGAAAAACATGAAGCTTT
The DNA here is from genome assembly GCA_902982915.1 of Phalloptychus januarius. NCBI lineage: Eukaryota > Metazoa > Chordata > Actinopteri > Cyprinodontiformes > Poeciliidae > Phalloptychus > Phalloptychus januarius. The sequence goes on from CADWAE010000481.1 coordinate 13,063,740, forward strand.
CATGTTGCGTCTGTGTTTAGCTTCAGGAAGGACGGGTGCGCTTCATGAAATATCGTTATATGGAAGTATTGAAGCATCCGTCTGGCATTTAAGCTGCAACATCAGCTTGAGTTTTCCAAATGAGCAACGATCCGCTCCATACGTCCAAATTAGTTACAATACAGGTTTAGGGAAAAGGTCAAAGTCCATCACAGAGTCTTGACCTCAAGGTTTTCCAAATCATTTAAGGCTCTTGAGGAATCACCTTGTTGGACTAAAGTATTGTTTTAAACCTAACCAGCAGTTGTTTTGTTAACAAACATTTATTTATATGGAAAAACAAACTAAATGGAACAAATTGTGCCTGTACAACAAACTGTGGTTATCAAAGTAACAGAACATTTCATTTAAAACGGCTTCGATGTGACTGTTTTGCAGAGATGCCAGCTTTGTAACAATTGTTTTTTACTTGCGGTCACAACGGGGAATTTTTTTATTTTTGTTATTTTCCAAACATTTTCTAGCTCTCTTTGATCAATCGAGCTATTATACCAATTATATTGTGAGAAAATCTCTCTCAACAATTTTAGAAGTGGGTAAATAATCCTTAATGCCACATTTTCTCCTTATCGCAAAACATTTTGGAGCTCAAATAAAAAACTTTAAGCTCCTGTTTCATGTTTTTGGACTAATCCCAAATTCCTCTGTCAAGACTTTCCTTCAGGCTGTTTTTTTTTGGAAATGCTCCAGTTAGCCGAATTTCTCCCTATATTTTCATTTGACTCAGGGACTCAGCAGTTTGCAATAATTCTTTTCTTGTTTTTCATACCTGCTGTTTTTTTTTATTTTGTTTTGTTTTTATCTCTTTTTTTCTGTTTTTGCACATCTGACACGTTTTTCTGTCATTCTGCATGTGACTTTGACAACCTGCTTTACTATTTAGACACATCAGGATCCACACAGGCGAAAGACCCTACAAGTGTGAAGAATGTGGGAAGAGCTTTACAGTGAAATCAACCCTTGACTGCCACGTGAAAACGCACACAGGTAAAACACCAGTAAGACATAATTATGCAGTATTGGTAGGTTGGAGCTGATTCTAGCCAGTTCTGAATTATCTTTAAATTCTGCAAATAGTAACAGAATGTTGTTGTTTTTTTTACTATGGCACAGATAAATAAAAAAAAACTGTAACTGACTTATTTAAATAACCAACAATTTCTTGGTGCATCTCTAAAGGCTTTTTTACAACTACACAGTAGCTTCATCAGTGATATTCTGAAAAATATACATTTTCTTTTAAAATAATTGATGAAAGAAATGGCCCTGACTATCACATTGTGTTTTACTCATGCTCTAAGGTTAATCAATAGCTGAAGTTTGGCATTATCTAAAGGCGTGTAGCTGCATCATTTGGGCAGTACTTGGTGTTTCAAATTGTTTGTGGGTTGGATATGAAATTGAAAACAAAGGCAGAAATCCATCAAAGCGCTGGAGGTATTGTCTGCAGCAGACTCCCAAAACAAAGGTTGTTCTTGTAACTTTCAAGTTGTAAAATGCTTTCAACTTGTACAGACGGTGAGCAGTGCAAAGGAAAAATGAAGTTTTTTCACAGACGTTCGATTTCAAAGAAGCAGATTTGACTTTTGAGCACTGATTGTGTTATTTTTTGCAGGTCAGAAACTGTTCAGCTGTCACATGTGCAACACCTCCTTCTCCACGAAGGGCAGCCTGAAGGTGCACATGCGCCTCCACACAGGCTCCAAGCCCTTCAAGTGTCCCTTCTGCGAACTGCGCTTCAGAACCTCGGGCCACCGCAAAACCCACATCCAGTGCCACTTCCGGCCCAACAGCGACAGCCGCAAATCCAAGCGCGCCTCCGCCGGCCACTCCAGACACAGCCAGCACCCGGGAACCGGGCAGACTGGGGCCTCCGGTCAGAGCCAGCAACCGGCGGCTTCGGAGCCGGTTCAACCTGTGGGTCTGCTGCAGACGCCCACCTCTGACCCCAGCATTTACCTCCCGGCCAGTCAGGTTTTAAGCGGACAGTTCGACCAGAGCCTGCTGCAGCCGGGCCTGGTAAGCCAGGCCATCCTGCCAGCCTCTATGTCAGGTGGGTGGTGTTGATAACAACAGAACGATGAAATACATTTTGCAGAGCAGATATGAAGCACTTAACGTGAAATTTGTTACAAATAATTGATTTTATCCACTTAGGCTTAGCATCTTAGCATGTGGCTGAATGTTGCATTATCCTGAAGAGTCACTTTTATATTGTACGTCTCTGCTCTGCGGCTCATGGTTAATGCTCTGAAGACGGTGTGTGAACACACAAATCTTACCAAGTATTTTTGGTCTGATTTCTGGTTCACTTGAAGAAAGACAAAACTAACTTGCAAGTAACTTTTCAGCAAAATATCGTAGTTCGCTATAAGTCAATAATTCCTTAATATCGATTTGAAAAAATAATAATAAATAATATTTATTCCTATTATAATGAACAAAAAATATCAATTTTAAAATCGATATTGAGTAATTATTGACTTAAAACAAGCTCCTACACCTTGATGAAAATTTGGAAGTTAGTTTTGTCTTCAATTGCCGCCACACTTTAAAAATAATAAAGTTCTACTAGCAGATTTTATTTCACTTGTAACAAAACATTTTCCTCATGTCATAAGAAGAAAAAAATTTACCAAAACAAACTCCGAAATATTTATGACCACTTACTTGTTAGTTGGTTTTGTCTTATTTGAGTTGTGTTCAGATATTTGCACTAGAAACTAGACCAAAGATACTTGGTAAGATTTTGTGTTTTTGTCCGTGAAATCCTGAAAAAGATCATCGTCATCGTTTCTCTGTTGGTGGGGAGGAAGTTTTACGGCAGCATCTGTGCTGCTACTCAGACCATATGACTCATGTAATGGTTTAATAAATCAAACCCAGGAGGTTGACACTGTTTTACCACCAGGCGCCACTTTCTGTGCCTTATCTTTTCAAGTCACAGCACAGCTTTTAAATGTTTCCAGCCTGAATCTAATCGGAGAACGTTCAAAGATCCCTTGTTATGTTTGTCCTCAGCTTGGATGCCTTTCTGATTAAGCAAAAGCTCTTTGGGTCCTTTAGACCCAAAGATCTCAGGCGTTCACAAAGACTGTGAAAGCCTGACATAACAGGCTTTCAACCTTGTAAAGTTGTACCTGTACGCACGTTTCAGCTGCGGGAGACCTCACCGTTTCTCTCCCAGACGGCCTGACCACGCTGGATGGCATCCACCTCCAGCTGACCCCGGCCAGCCTGGTGTGTCCCAACGTGCAGATTTCTGGCATCGACACGAGTAACATCACACTCCAGGTGACTCATCCGCCAGTGAAAACCCACAGATCTGCAGCAGGCAAACAAATGTTGCTCAGCAGCACTTTATTTTGTAGCTTCTGTGGTTTTGATTATTTATGTTGTTTTTTTTGTTTGTTTTTTTTAGTGGCAAGTGTACTCTTAAGAGTTTTTGTTCAGTCAGTTTAGGAAAGTGATTAAAGTTTAGTTTTATTTGCAGAACACTTGCACATCAGGAATGGAATCCATTCAGTTTTATACGCTGCAGGAAATGAGTGTTTTTAATGTTGATAGCTGGGGAAATAAAATGTGTTAAATAAATTGGATTTTTGAGACTTTGGATCCCCGGTCTTTATGGAGCTTAAAGGTCATGATCGGCCTAAAATCCAATAATAGCATTTGTAGCAAAAACAAATCTACTTCTGACTTCAAAATGTTAAAAGCTGATGGTCTTTCTGCTTGATTTAACATCAGTACAGCGCAGGGCTAATCTGCTGATTCTGTTTTGGATAAACTGATTAATATTTGGATAGCAAAAGATGCTTAAATAGGAGATATATATATATTTTTTTTTTTACAGAATTTGAACAGGTTGAAACTAAAACGATGCCATTTGGCAAGTTCTGAATAGACAAAGGTGTTTTTTTTATCTTAAATGCAAAATGTATATTTTTTATACAGTTTTGACTTAATTAATGCTTTGGTGATGCTTTTTTGGGGGGGCTTTCTTTGAGTCTGTATAGCCCAATTAGCGATTGATCGATTGCTACACTAGTTGACGGTTATTTCAATGATCTCGATTAAACCGATTCATCGCTTCCGCTTGAAAAATATATTTAAAAAAGTTACTTGTGTGTGGTAGTTTATTATATTGTATAAAAGTTATTTTTTTACATTTAGTTAATGAATGACATCATTGTTTTTAATACTATTTAATGTACCAGTTCTACATAAAGTGTAGAAGAATGTAAAGTTTCCCTCTTTAGATTCTCACACTACCGTCTGTGGAGCCTTTAAGGACGCCGTCACTCAGAACCAGTTACGGTTCAGCACCTCATGATTATGTGTCGTTTCGGGCTTGAGGGGATTAGATCCCACCTTATGCAATTATGTGGATGTCGTAAAAACAGCAAAACTGAGAAAAGCAAGGATGGTGTTCACATTTGTTGCCTCCCACGCAGGCGGCGAATGAGATTTTGTGCGAGAGATGTCGGTGCCAAATGTTTTCCTCTTGAGGTTACGAGACATTTAGACGCGAGCAAAGTTTTCATAATATGCTTCTAAATGCCAGCATGGAGGACGATGTGACGGGACGTAAGACGAGAAGGCAGACAAACAAAAGGGAGCAGACAGGAGGGAAGTGCTCGCGAATTAATACGAGACTTTAGCGGACATGTCGGAAAAGTAAACGTTTTAGTTGCGTTCAGAGATTTAAAAGTGGAAACTTTGTCTGAAGATGGAAACGGGGACGCACCGATTCACCGATTCACTTTTTTCGCTTCTGAAGCCAATGCAGATATCCGAGGTTTCAGCTGATGCCGATCTTATACCGAAAAGCAGAACTGGATTCACCTTTTTGCACAAACATAAAGTTTCAAATGTTTTTGCTAACTCTGCATCGGATCGATGGATCTCCACCTGGAGACAGGCTCACGATTGAAATCAGGAAAACTTTCTCTATTTTGTTTTACTTTGTAATTCCAACAAACGATCGTCTAATACTTTGGTTTTTGGGACTGGTTTGTTTTAAGGCACTGGTTATTATTATAAATCCTACTCAGAAAAACAGGGTTTCTCTAAACCCTGATTTCTGTAAACAGTTTAAAACATTTCGACCTACTATTGGATGTTTTCGCAAGTAGGAAAAAAGATCTGCTTCACAGTGAAGGTGTGAACCAGATGCTTTACCCAAGCAGATACTTAAAGTGTGAATAACGAACAAAAACAACTTTATACATACTCATGTTTTTTTGGTTTTTAAAGATATAAAGTAAATTATATGATATATTTAAAAAAACTTTCTTGGAGTTGTGACCTTTCAGGATACTCTCTCCTGTTATTATTGTTACTCTCTCACTATTTCCTGTTATCGTAACCAATGTTGCGACGCTTTTTATAGCTACTTACAAATAATAGAAATTCTACACTGCAATATATTTGCTTCTTTCTAAAGGGAGTGTTTTTTTTATATTATCCTTAGTCCTCTGAAAAATAATTTAGCCAACCAAGAGCCCTAACAGGTTGGTGCGTCACAACCTCTTCCTGTACTTCCCTTTATACGCAGGAGACAAAAAGCGCTCCGGTTTGTGACGGCGTCATTGACGTAATTTTTCTTGATTCTTCACTTAGAATTCGAATGCTAAAAAGACCATTAGGCATGACTCACTGCGAGCCCAAAATACACATTTTTAAAGGCGTGCACAAGAGAGGCAAGGTTATGCGTTTCTCTGGCTGTTGTTAAAATCTAAAAAAGAAAAAAGGAGAGAAACCCTGGAAAAGAAACACTTAAATGTGCCCGCCCTGCAGCTGCATCAAACACTGCAGGTAATAACACGAGGTAGCACGTTCTATTTCCAATGTGTGATTTGTTTCTGGGTGTAAAACCTCCAACACATGGCTGGATGTCACTTTCAGCTGTTGATATATTCTTTGAAGACTCACCTCTGGTTCTTCAGTGGCTTCGAAGGGTGGAGAACGGTCTTGAGATTGAATTTCTTAGCTGTCTCAGATATTTGATGATTTAATAAAATCATTAAAAAGTTAGTTTTTTTTCTAGAAGACGGTGTCTGAATTGCAGCTTCTACAGAACAGGGGATGGAAACAGACTGTGTGTGATGACGTGTTGCTATGGCGCAGCAGCGGGTCTGAGCATCAGCTACCTGGATGGTTAAAGGTCTATATGGCTAATTTTCCGCCATATAGACCAACTCCGGGTTTACATGTTGCAATTGTTTCTATTTAAAGTATAATAAGATCTTAAATTTGTCGCACTACAGAAGGTGATCAAAGTCAGAAAATGGGGTAGCAAAACGCTTATTACAAACTTCAATGTATTTTATTCACATTTTTCGTAATGGGCAGGAAAGCGATGCTCGCTGTTAATATAGGTAAATTCAGATTGCCTAATCAATGACTGTTAAAACTTGTGTATATTGTTTTCCAGATAATTAAAGATACTTTTTACAGATATGCATCTTGTCGTGCTGAGAGCAACAGAAAAAGAAACATTTTAAATCAGATTTCATGGGAAATAGCGAAATCACAATAGAATTGGAAAGACTTTGGAGACTGCAGTGGTTGTTACCCCCGGTAACCCGAGGTGCTGCTTTCGCCCGCAGATTGACCCCGCCCTCCTCCAGCAGACCTTACAGCAGGGCCTGCTCTCTCAACCCCTGAGCGTCGACACCAGCCTGGTCTCTCACTCCGCCAACCAGCTCATGTCGACCTCCGACCCCTCGGTGTCCGCCAACGTCGTCATCCACCCTCTGACCAGCCTGCCCATGCAGCCGCCCACCATCTCCTCGCCGCAGGTCTCAATGGCCGGACTGCCTGAGCAGGACGTCACGGGTAAAAACCAGTAAAAAAAAAAAAACAGAATCTAATCGCGTGTCGTTTCATTTTTTTTTTAAGCTTAGTGACAATCTGTGCTTGAACGTGCTTCTCATAGGCCCCCAGGACCTAAACCACGTCATGAGCAGCGCTGGGCTCGTGGCAGGAAGCAACAGCAGCCAGGAGATCACTCTGACCATCAACAACTCCAGCCTTACTCAGGCTCTCGCTCAGGTCCAGGCTCAGGCCCTGGCGGCTGGTTCCAGCGCCGCGCCGGGAAACCCTCAGGAGATCACGCTCACCATATCAGGTACGAGCAGCCAGAGTTCTCACAGGCTAGTTCTGCTGCAGACTACAATAATAAGCAAGCCTGGACTAAAAAAAAAAAAATCCAATAGGGAGTGTTTTTTTTTTTTTTTCCCATCCTTTCTCAGCCAAAACACACTGGTGGGAAATGAGAGGATAAACCCCAGTCTTGTCTTTTTGATGGTATTTGCTCCCCAGAATTGAATTAAGAGCGACAGAAATGGAGTTTTGAGCTGTTTTTCTTTTTCTTGTCATGTTTGATGTACTTCACTGGCTTTCTCTCACCTGGAGGTATACAGCTTCCATCAATGAAGTGAAAACATCTGTTTCCTGTCTCCGTTCCCTCTTTGTGAAGATGGAATCTCCTTGAGTGAGATGAATCATATCCTGCGGGCGCTATTGCGCGTCTCTCATTCAGCCTTCTGATTTATTTTTACGCGATTCTGATCTTTCAAACTAGGATGTTTCGTCTTCATCCTTTTTGACACGAGTTTTCGTTAAGGAGTAAAGAAGAGATTAGAGGAAAGTCTGTTTTCTGATTAGTCTGAACTATTGCTAAGAATAATGAATAAATACAAAACATCTTCCATTTTCTCCTTTTTTTTTTTTGCATAATGCATGTTTTTCCTAAAAGCAAACAAACGAAGAGAAAATCAGTTTATGTTGTGTTATGTTTAGCTCTGAAAACAAGTCAAGCCTCAACCTGGGGACATGGTGTCATTTTTTGCGTTGGTAGTTTTCATGTGCAGTCCCATCTCCACCTGACATAAACAAGCACAAACATGCAGCTAATAGATTGATTTTCAACCAGTTTTCTGCAAGAGTTAATCATTTATAAACACGCTCTTTAAAGGTTTAGGGGTCGGTGATATAGAGTTAAAGTTTTATGGTACTATTGTGATAACGATGATTTAAAAATTTTACTACCAATTTTTTAACGTTAACTTTTTGACAACATTCATAGTGCCACAAACACAAATATTGTTTTTGACAAACATTTGAAATAGGCATGTTCAAGACCTCACTCATTTAAAAAAAAAAAAGTGCAATTTGCATCACTAAACTCCACGCAGAAACTGAATTTAATCACATTTTCAAATGAACTGATATTTAAAGATACGTTTTTGGAACAAACAATGGAGCAAATAGCAAAAACGGCATTTCCAATCATAGAGCCAGTTTTGCTTTTTTTTATCATTAATTACTGAAATTCGTCATGACAGCGATGAATCGAAATTCTTATCACGATAAGAAATAAATCACGATAAATGATAAACGATACAACAAACGTCCATCCCTAACAGACAGCAATTTTAAATTGACATTTGCTGTCAATTTAAATGTCAATTTAAGATTTGTTAATGTATTGCAAAGGAGTGCTGTATTTGTGTTGAGGGAATGCAATAATGCTTTTGTGAAGTGACGCAAAAGAAAGGAAAAAAACATTCACCACATGTCCCATAGGGGGCCCAGCAGTATGATGCTATAGACCGCAGGGCAAGAATAAATACATTTGCATCAAATGGTTTTAAATCGGACCTGGGCGTGCATGCAGATCAAACACCAAACGCTGTGTTTGTTCAGAATCATAAAACAATAATTTGTAATGGCAATATTTCCCCAAATATCTTGGCAGGTCAAGACCTGCTCCCCCAGCATGGCAGCTCCAACGGCGCAGAGATGAACGGCAGCATCAGGCTGGCGTCGCCACTCAGCAGCCAGCCCACCAGCGCAACGATGACCATCACCAGCGACCACCTTCTACCTCAGAGCCCCGCCAACACCGGGATGGCAGGTGAGCTCCTTTTAAAAATCCTAATAATTCAGAGTACTTTTCAAGCTTTGTGTGAGGATATTCCCTGAGCAGCTGGCTTGTGTTCCGACTGGCCTTGCAAGAGATTCAGTTCCCTCCAGATATCTTTTGCAACAATCAGCATAAACAATTCAAAAGAAAATATGAGCAACAGCAACACATAATTTCTCTCTGGGGTCAATAAAGTTTTTCTGAATTTGAATTAAACTGAACTTCCAGGCATTTGGAATTCAGTTCTATATTTGCATGTATAAATTTGATATTTGTCTTTAAACGGCCTCAGCAAAATCTTTTCTTCTTACATTTTATTATTATTATTATTATTATTTCAAGCTGAATTAAAGGTTTTAATTAAATATGAAAGGAAAATATAAAGCGGTGACACTTGAAGTTCTCCAGATGTGAAGGGAAGAAATAAAGGTTTTGCTGTAGGGGAAATTGATTGAGATCGCCACCTTCCATTTGCCTGATTTGCTTGTCACCTAAAGGCGTAATCAAATTTCTATGCTAATATCTCTCTTTATCAATTGCCTTCCTCTCTCAGCTCAAGCGGAGAGAAAAAAAAAAAACTTCTCCCGACACTGAGAGTATCTCGCCTTTTGTTGATTAGACGGAAACCGTGTTATCGCTCTGTATGCAAATAGGGTTCTGCCAGCTCTGTGACCGGGGAACGGTTCTGTGCCAGGCTTATTTATTCAGTTCAAATCACAGTGGAAAAATGACAGGGGCTCCTCTGTGACCAGAGCAATTTAGCACCTTTTGGTTAGAGACAAAAGCAGCAGAAGAGCCTGAATTATTGACAGGCTGGGGACATAAGAGCAAGATGGGCAGATATTTTCTGTCATTACAAAAAAAATAAACAACACTAACAAAAAAAAAAAAGCTGTTACCGCAACATGTCCAACGCTCGGCCCACATTGTTGCTACGATTTTGGAAACTTTTCAGAAACAATTAAATTATCTCTCTCTTTTTCTAGAAGCCTTCTGGTTGCATAAGCTGTTGTCTGTAATAGCCAAGTCAAGCAAAAGGAAGATTAGATGTTATAAATTCAGAGCTATTCACCCCCTTTGAATGGCACTTTGAATTGTCTTGTTGCTGAAAATGTACTATATAAATAAAATTACCTTACCTTACCTATGATGGTCTTCACATTGCAACCACACACGTTCACTGCATCTTATTTGAATTTATGCGACAGAACATCATGAATTTGTACAAATCTGTAAAGTAGAAGGAAAAGGTTAATTTGCAAATTCAAGTCTAAAAAATGCAGCATAGTCCCTTTACTTTAGCTAGCTAGAAAGGGCAAAATGCTAGCTGGCTAGCGTTTTACATCCGTAAGGGTACGTTCAAATATCTTGGCGCTTGGCTGGATGACTTTTGTCTTTGACATCAGCGTACTTCTGCTGCCATTCTGTACGATGCTTCATTCAACACCACAAAGCTTGACACTATGTCGATTAAGACAGCAGAGAGAGAGTAGAGAGCCAGACCCCAGAAATGTCACGTAGTTTCTATCCCACGCCGTAGAAAGATTTAAAAAAATAATCCTTACAGCCGCATTCAGTCTGATGGAGCTTAAGGTCTTTTACAAGAACTGTCAAAAAATAAAAATAAAGAAAAAGTCAGTCTCTAAATGTACAAAATTGGTCATCATACAAAACCAAAACCACTTGGCAGCTGTTATTACAGATCAACATTTGTCATCTTAACTCATCTTCCCATCTGTGCCGTTTTCTTCCAGTAACCAGCTTGGCTCCCAGCACCACTCTGTCCCATACTGCTGCGTCCAAGAGCTTAGTGATGTCTCCAGGGGGCATGGCCAGCGACGGCAGCGTCACCCTGACGCTCACAGACGCCCAGGGCATGCTGGATGGTGTCACTCTAAACCTCAGTGCGCAGGTAAGAAGAACATAGACCGCACTTGTTTGCATTTGCAGAGATGCTCTCTTCCAGGATTTCTGTGTTTTCAATCAATCCAAATATCGGGATTTAAACATCTGCAGATGTCGGTATTTTCTGATCTAAAAGGATTGTTCTTGTGTTGGTTTTGTTCTCGGGTCTGACGTAATCAGAATAATACAAACACTTTGTTATTCTGCTGTAATTTGTGTCCAAATCGTCTCTTGTATCTTCCATTTTCAATCTGATAGCATGATTTGCATCAGAGCGACTCTTTGATGCATACATTTACATTCTTGCTTGCATCAGAGCTGCTGAATCTGAACTTGAGCCAATGAATGTAACGCCGGTTCTCTGATTAGCCTGAGCGAGTGTCTCACTGTGCATGATCTTCTCAGAATCTTAGATGTGATTAACTCAGAAAGCGCCTGGATTTCTTCAGCTCCCTTAGCTGAGGGCAGAACAAGCAGCGCAGCTGTTTTGAAGGATAGTGATCTAAGTTCAGCTTCCTTCAAAGGCTCAAAAGGAGAACAAGACAGAACTTCTCAAACAATGGCAAGGTCCCACACAGAGCTTTTCTGTTTCCTGAATTTGACTTTGAACGCGCGTTTCCTCCAGAAGAATCTCAAACGCCAAAAAAACGTTTTCCTCCGGGATGAACCGTGACCATGAATCGTGAAACTGAAGACAAAGAAACAGGAAGCAGGGCAGTGAATGTGGCATTCAAGGCTTTTACCGTCCAGCTAGTAGCTTCTTCTTCTGTGTTGTGCAACGCCCCTGTTGATGATGTATGCTTGCTTCCTTGAATGGATGGAAATGGATATCGGCTCTCATCAAAACACTGATATTCAGAGGGAGGAGATGCACACCTGTTCTGAAATTAAAGTTTATTCTGGGTAACCCTGTCACTTCCATGCAAACTTTAAGAAGACGGTGTGAGAGTCTGCGCACCAGCTTTCAAACTCCTCCTTATTAGTCATTAGCGTTGTGAGTGGAGTTGCCATTGCCGACCTTCAGTAGGTAGAGTCTGACTCATCGGCCGAAGTATGATACCCGATCCAAAGATTGCATCACTGTCAGGTTCGGTTGTGATTTTGGATTTAATTTATCCCGTATCGAATTGTTAGTGATTTTAAAATCTAACAAAGATTCAACCATTTCTGTGAAGACGTTTTATTTTTAATCAGATGCTTTACAAGCCTATCTTTTCCACATTCAGGGTCAGACCTTTCCTGCAGTACTGAATGAGTCTGGCATACCGGGACAGTCGGCCAGTTCAAGCCAGCAGGTCTTACTGGTCAGCCACCACTCCCAGTCCACGAATGGGGCATCTGACAATGGATATTTTGTAAGTACTGTGGTCCTGTGCACAATTTGATAAAATACCCAAATGCATTCAACTTCACTAAATTGGATAACACTTTGTTCAATTTAAGGAATTTAGCTCCAAACTATAGAAAACCACAACCTGAGTGTCATCAACATCAACAAAATTTTTAGCATCGATCAGATGAGAGTGGACCACTTTGGAGAATTTGGCAAACACCGTAGTGAAATGTAAACTCTAATACTCTCTGTTCTAAATCCAGAATCCTGCTGATGGGGGAAAAGGTGGGAAAGACTCCCAGTTGGACATGGAAAGCAGGAACCAGTGTTATTACTGCAACCAGCTGTGCGAGAACCCCAACACGCTGCGGCGCCACTGCAAACAGGTTCACGGCAAGGACCGCTGCCACGTCTGCGGCGTCTGCAAGAAGGCTTTCAAGCGGGCTACACACCTCAAGGTTAGAAATGCAATGCGCAATCGGCCGCATACGGCCGAGTGTGCCTTTCGCTTAACGCCGACGGTAACGCAAAGACAGAAGAAGCGTTGGAAGAATCGTTCCGACTGAAGATGTCTCTCCTGATGACTAAACATTGAGCACAAGTGGCATTTTATTTCCACCAACCCTTCCTCTGTGGCGAAAGCGCTGAAGGACACGTGAGGGTGGAAGGAGGAGGACCCCTCTTAAAGTTCAAGCCCTTTCCCTCCTACGTGTCACTTCTGCTACGCAAAGGCCACAGAGCAACAGGTTTTTTTTTGTGCCTTTTGTAAACGCGCCCCAGCAGTTGGAGCTGCACTGATTTCTCTCTATGACTAATGGAGCTAGGATTAGGTGAATGTCACAGCCAGTGACTAAGCCCTTTTCCTCTGCTGGTCCCCTGGTTCCTCATTAGCCTCCATCTAAAACTTGGATGTATACTTTAGATGGTGGGAAGGATAAAACGGCGCTGCTGTTATTTGTCATGTTGCAATGCCGTGGGAAATCAATTGCTGTTTGATTTAGAGAAAATTGAAAACATGAGCGGGATGTTTATTTAATGTTTTTTCATTATGGATGGATTTTGGGAATATCAGCGGGCTGAAAAATGAGTAGCGTGTATTCCAATCCATTTTATTTATGGTTTGGAATTTTAAGTGGTTTTTATTTACATTTTATTTTTTATTCTATTTATTTATTTTTAGAAATGTTAAAGGTTCTTCACAAAATTAGAGTTCATTCATTATAATGTTTGAGAAACTTGCCTCTATCAATATGCTACTTGAAAACGATCTTAAAACCATTAAACGCAATAGTCACTGGGACGCTTTATCTTTGCTATCATGACAGGCCTGTAGAGACGCTGTAATTTTGACAGTTTAAACACAGTTTTGCAGGTACATATATAATGTATTCATAATTTGGTCTGCAGGAGCATGAGCGAGTGCACCAGCCGGGCCCTTCACCCAGCTCCCAGAAGCCCAGAGTCTTCAACTGCACGTCTTGTGCGAAGGCGTTCGCAAAGCGCAGCCAGCTGGAGAGACACAACCGAACACACACAGGTGGGAGAAAGTCTGACGGTTATTTTTTGTTATGTAGGTCTATAAAATTCACTCTTATGCCAATTGTATTTAAGGGACAGGTCTTGAGAGTTCGACCCGATAGAACACCTTATGAGGGTAGAGACTACAAGACTTGAGCCTTGTAGTCCAACATCAGCGTCTGACCTTAAAAATGCACTTCTAGAAAAATGCCCAGAAAGCTTCCGTAGCTTTCCAGAAGGGTTCAAGCTTTTATGAGCATAATGTCATATTCACCTACATGGATTGAGAATAAAAAGACAATCATTGTCAGTGCTGAAAACTATTTGCGCCATTGAACTATATAAACTTGAGCTTTTCTGCAAACCAGAATGGCCATTAAAGTTTGGTTCAACTTCACAAAATGGGGGCAAAAATTACTTATTTGAAATAATTCTTATAATTACTTGAATAATTACTTATCTGAAATAATTCCAATCAATTGTTTAGTCTGAGAGACGTAGCCAAGGAAGCAATCCGGCTGTGGCTTCCAGTGTATTTATTGTGCCTCTAAAGAATATTTCAAACTTTTAATGCTGCCTTGTTGTTTAGGCAGCAAATTAATTAGCATGTGGTTTATTTCAAATTAAAGATTAAATGTCTGTAATAACAATTTGCTGCAGCAGCAGCTTTTGAAGTGACATTGCAGTCCCGCTTATCAAAAGCTAAACGATTTATTAGCTAAATAGCCTATTTAATGAGCTCCTTGTCAATGGGGCTTATTGAATTCGAGGTAAGGACACAGTAAATGCTTTAATGAGTCCAGGATCTAATGACAGGCGTTTTAAAGTTATTCATTTTTTTTGTTTTTGTTCCGGAAAATTTTTTGATGAAGCTCTAATTCTTTTTATAGCAAGAATCTTAATTACGTTTTGGTCTCTAACAAAATGCCAAACACCCCCTGTTCTCCTGGACACAGTGGTGTAGTTGAGCGCTTTGTGGCCAGGGCGGATTGATCTCCGTCTCGTTCCCTGACGACACCAGGGAACGAGACGGTGTCGTTCCCTGGCTTCATTTGTACCTTCATCTCTGCTGGTGGAGGCTGCCGCAGAGCGCCTCTGCTGTCTGCGTGGATTCTCACCAGGCAGATTCTGCGGCGTCGTGTTCAGTTTCAATCATGCTCCAGATAAATAATTTGTAGCCACTCCGAGCCTGATGTAAGAGACTGAGAGGTAAATATGTAATTACAAATCTGCCAGCCACTAGGAGACCTTCACCTTGCTGTCTGAGGAGGCTTGAAGAGGGAGTGCGACTCAGGTGATCCTGGCTAATCATCTCATTTATGCTGTCCTTAATTTGTATAAAGAAATTTGCACTGAGCCATTTTAACACATGCAATAGAATACAAAACTGCGCTAAGTTGTGGGTGGATGATGGACTGGGAGTTCAGACACTTATAATATTTTTAAAAATGATAATAATGTTCCCATCATTTTTTTTTCCTTTTGTACATGATTGAAAACTTGCCAGCTGCCTTTTAAAACAATATCACTGGTGGATTATTCAGCTCATTAGAAATAAGACAGTTTGTGTTGTTACTTTCTAAGACAAAGCAGCAAACTGGTTGAATTAGAAGCTGAGGGATAAGTTGGAAAAGTGCTATCACCGCTAACTTGAATTCAGATTATACCCACGCTTGAGCACAAACTTAATATGGGTTCCTAAATAATGAAGCAATAAGCTTGAGGCGCTCCGTCTTTCCCTAGGTCCACTTGATGACGAAACGACAACAAACCAGACCGGATCCTCTTGATAAAGTTTAACGGTTTATTTCGAAAATAAAAATGGTACAAAAGTTACTTTTTCACAAAAATAATAAAGAGTAATTGACAGAGTATCAAGAGAGAGAGAAACTGTCAAGAAACTGTGGCTCCACTCCAACTGCCCAACTTACTCTGTCCAGCCAAACCCTGAAGTCCTTCAATGCAACTAGATATGTAAATTTACAAGTAGGCTTTAGTTTAGGCCAATATGACAAATTAGTATGCAATAGAGATTTAACTGGTAATTGTCTTTATCCTAATAAGCAATTTATCATGAGAAATATAAACATAGTTTATCCTGAAAGTCTGAATGAACTAAAATTGAATTTAGGCTTCTCCACTTAATTTTGACATAATTTACGTGCCCTTAGATATTGCATTTACATCTTGTTCTCTATTGCCCGTGTTTTACTTTTGGTGAAGTTTCTTGTTTGAAGTAAGATTTTTTTAAAATCAACCAAGTAAATTAGCACTTTAGAAGTTATCCTGAAAAAAGCTGTTTTCAAAGTCAGCAAAAGCGCTAAATGAATTAGCTGTTAGCAGGTTAGCATAGCTAATGTTTTGAGGGGAAGTCAGATTAGCTAGAAGCGTCAACAGCTAATTTGTGCCTCATTTAGTGCACTTAATTTCTCTCAAATTAATTTTTCAGAATAAATTGTAGCTTCTTGAAGAATTCGTAACAGTGGACAAACAAAACTTCAACACAGACGCCAAACTTTATTCGACTGAAAGTTCACAAATCAACCAAGTAGATGAACATTCAGAATTTATCCTGTAAATCTACACAGGAGATACTAAACTCACTAAATGTTTCCAAACTTAGCAAAAGCGCTAAATGAATTAGCTGTTAGCAGGTTAGCAGAGCTAATGTTTTGAAGAGGAAATTAGATTAGCTGAAATATGTGAAATAGAATTTCACATATTTCCAAACTCTGTCAGCAATTACTACTGACTTCAACACTGACATATAAGTTGTGATTGTGTGTAAATAATCTTGATTTCAATTTCAGTTTGTTAGACTAAAACCTCTTTTTTTCCTGTTACGAAAACTGATGCATAATGCAACATATGCAGATTGAAACACAATATTTTCATAAAAATGCATACAAGGTGATGGAGGGGGAAAAAAACAAACTTTGAAACATTGCACATCAACACAATTTTGATGTTTAACACATCTTAAATGAGGAGCAATCTTTATTAGACAGACATCTGCGGGGAAGGAGCTGCTGTCTCATTGAGGCTTAATGCTGATAGCAAACTTCTCAGTGACTTATTGTTGACTTAATTATCCTCTGAGCAGGAGATCAGATTTACAAGTAGCGCCCTTCTCAACAGCCTGCCAGTTTTCAAAGTTTAGAAACAAGTTTTCCAATTAGAACGTTATGACAACTTGGAATGAAAAGTGCTGACTGACGCCTCAAACCGTACAGTGAAATTGTTTCTGTCTTACACCGTGTCACATATTCAATATTGTCACAGCCACCGATTTAAACGCTTAATTGGACCGACTTGCAAATCAGCAAACATGTTTGATCATCTATAACGACGACGCCGCGGACTCATCTGGTGTCTGCGTGTCGGTTGCAGGTGAGCGGCCCTTTAAGTGCAGCCAGTGCGACAAGGCCTTCAACCAGAAGAGCGCTCTGCAGGTCCACATGGTCAAACACACGGGAAAGAAGCCCTTTAAGTGCGAAGTGTGCAGCATCAGCTTCACGCAGAAGAGCAACATGAAACACCACATGAAGAGATCCCACGGATACGGTGAGCAGCCGAATGAGCAACGGCGATAGAAAACATTGTCCCTTTGGGGGTTTTTTTTGTTGTTTTGTTTAGTCAGGTTCAGTGTTTTTCAGGGCGCTTTTTTTTCATCTACCACAAAGCTTGTATCTGTTTGTGGCCACAGTCCTCTAATATTCATCCCTGTTTACGCTGAATACCAGGCGGGTCCTTTGAGCCCCTGAGAGAACCCACACATGCACAGGGAGACATGAAAACTCCATGCAGAAAGACCGGGGCCGGGAATCGAACCCAGAACCTTCTTGCTGCCAAGGCAACAGCTCTACCAACTGCACCACTGTGCAGCCCCCCCTCTGCGTTCTCAATGGCGCTATCACGAGGCTTCTATAAATCACAGAGCCGGGATGTTCTGCTGACAGACAGGCTCCCCCACTGCTCATGTTAAGCCTCCTCTTCTGATATTTATACATATCTTCTTACCTTCCCCTGACAGCGTAACAACTAAGATTAAGGCTGCGGGTGACCTTTTGTTAACCCGCATATGCATGATTATTGATCTCATGCGAGCTTTCGGCCTCGGCGTCCAACAGTAGAGCGGCGCGGTGATATACATTCTGTTTTTAAAGTAGCTTGACAAACTGCTTCGCTGCGGGGCGCCGGGCGGAGAACGGTGCGGACGATTCAAAATGTCAAGTCAGAGCTACAGTTCTTTTAAAGTGACACCGATAATAAGGGGCCAGATCCTCAAGGACTAGAAGATGTTGTTTTCAATTTATCCCAGGTCTTTTCTCACGGGCATGAATGTCACTCACACATTACAGGGGGGGTAAATAACGTTGCCTTGAGGAAACCTCTGGTGCCACCGACTCGTTAAACCTTTAATGCATGAGTTATTGTCTCTCTCCGCGTTTTTAATTTTAATTTTTTTTCAGATAGGGGCATTTCACAGGGTCATGCAGGACGGCACGCACTTACCACTGCAAATGTTGGTGATAAACAATTTAGTAATATCAAAGTTGGGTAAAAACATATCAAAGCATTTAATGGCCACATGTTTGAGCATTTTCTAAAAATATTCACTGCACTTTTCCCTCCGTCATCAGACCCAGAGATTTAAAGACAAGACGTTTAATAAAAACATGTTGCGCTTCGTCGGAGAAAACAGTTGTTTAAGTTTAAAGCAAATACAGAACGGCGTATCCAGAAGGTTTGTTAAATCGTCAGCCATTGAGAAAGTGAGTCGAATAGAAACCATCAAAATGAAACTGCCAGACTCAAAGCAGGCAGAGATCAGAAGTAAAGCAGCCAAATGCGTCACTCTTCACTGTTTTTTGCACACAGAGACCTAAAGCTGTTAGTTACTGTTTGGCTACAGAACGTTAGCACGAACATGCTAGCTCTCCGTTAGCCTGTCTGCTAGCCAACATTTTTTCCAACAGACCCTTTCACACTTTTTATCCTCCTTCTGAAGCAGTGCTGTCATCCAAAATGAAACTTTCGTAAAAACCTGGTTTTGAGGCTGACGGTGATCTGACAGCTCATATTTGTCACCTTATTTAAAAGGTCACTTTGCTGTCGTCTGGCTAAATCTTTAGCCCCTCTGGATTTGCAGGTCAGAGGTCATTCCTCTATTAAATTGCTGCCTCTGCACACAAAATTACTCTTGTCAGGCTGGACACGGATGGAGGAGGATGTGCCACCAGGCACACGGCAAGTTGGATTCAGAGGAACAAACGCTGAGATGATGATTTTAGATTTTTGCGATAATTTGCACTTATTGTTTATATTGCGCACCTGTAGCTATGGTAACCAAATTGTGCTTTTTTTTTTAAGCATTAAAAAGAAACATTTGTAACCAGATGTTTCATTAAAAAAAGAAAAAAATGATCATTTTTACCGTTTGAGCCGTTTGAATTGATGGAATATTTTCAACTTGCTAAATTTCAGAATGAGAGAAAGATTTGGCTTTTGAGGGTTCTTTTTGCTTTCTTAAACTTCAGGAGTGTGTTGTGTTTTGGTGCGACCTGCACGTGTCAACCTCAAGTGACGACGCCCTGAAGCTGCAGCAATAACTGGCCGCTGCTTTTCTTTCCCCCTTTGTCATTTCTCTTTGTGTTTAAAATTTCCCACACGTTTTCCGCTGATCCATTTCAAAGCTCTTAAAATACTCAGAGTTGTACTGAGATCTGCACGTTTCTCACCAGCGGCTTCTCACTGCTCCACTCTGCACGACCGACTTCCTCAGTTTGCTCAAATATTTACGCCTGGCTTCTCTCTGCACCGACTCCCGGCACTTTTAGTTTAGCAAGTTGTCATTTCACTGGGAAAGAGATTGTTCACAACAAAACAAAATATTGTTTCTTTGAGATTATTCGCCGGATTAATTGAAATATTATTCTAGATATGACACAAATACATATAAAAAATAAAAAGATAACTGCAGTAATACAAAGCACAGCATCTAAAGAGCAGTTTAGCATGTTAGCAAATGCTACAGTCCTGCTAGCCTAAATGCAACAGTTGAGAACGTTCATGGAAGAAATGTTCCTGATCCTGCAACAGCACTGAAACAGATCCTGAACAGGAAATAGAGACAAAAGCCACAATGCAATACAGAAACACCACGGTTCAACAACAAAAGCCAGATTGTCTTGATTGGTCCTAATCTGTCACATCCCATCAACAGCACGGCTTATACTGCAGTCTGTTGCTGAGTGAAGACGGCTCAAGGTTAGCTCTGACTGCTGAAAGCTAACAGGAGGACTGAAGTCATTCTTGGCCTGCTTAAAATGACTTCACCCCGTCTCAATGGGAAAATCTACATTGGCCTTACAGCAACAAAAAGCTGTTTCCTCGCATATTTTGGATTATTTGTCTTCATCTCCATCAGATTCACCTCAGAGACGCTGGCTGGGCTTCTCCAAAATGTCAAAATAATTTCCAGTTGGAAGAGCCGTGTTCCGGGTGATTTAGGGCTCAACAGCAGCAGCTTGTTGATTATAATCTTTTGTTTTCATCTCATCTTTTACTCACTTTGTCCGTCTTTTTCAGTCATTTTGTTGAAAGAGCCGCAGACGGAGGAGCTCCGTCACTGCTGGTGTTTCGTACCAACGCCACCTTGATTTCCACGGATCTCTTTCTTAGCTCTGTTTGATTCCTGTTCGGATTTAAGGCACCGTACGTCTAACACAGCTTACTCTTCTCTGTTTCCCAGAGGGAGAGGCGTCTTTCTCCGTTCAAAGGCTGTTTTTTTTTTCTTTCTTTTTTCTTTTGCTGTGAAGTGAAGCCGATGCGACTTCACTTGGAACTCTAGTTTTGTTTCTTCTCTGCAAAGCGTGGCGTCTGGATCACACATCTGCCACTGTCTCAGTCTCTCTGTTGATTTCTCCTGATAGTACCTCCATGAAGCATCTTCACTCTTGTTTGTCAAAACCTTTTTCCTTTGACTGCCTTTAGTGTTCGCTTGTTTTCCTTGGACAGCTTTCCGGGGCACCAGAGCATTTAATGAAGCTGGAGGAATGGGCATTTCCTGTGAAAATGCACTGTGAATGCTGTAAGCTGAATTTACTTTTTTGTGAGAGTTGCAGAAGCGTTTGAAGCATACTTTTCTGTTCTGTGTGGCAGGTCTCAATTCCCCAACATAGTCCATCAACATGGCAAGTTACAAATGAAAGTTATTTAACTTTTTTTTTCTACTTTTTCTTTTTTTTCCAAAATAAGTTCTTGGATTTGTAGGTTAAAGTTAAAAAAAGACGACCGAGAAACCAAGTCAAGATCCCGACTTAGTTTCTCGAGATCCCTCGAAAAGGAAAAAAAAAAAAGTCGGGATCTATTTTTTTTTTCTCTCCATGTTCCCTTAGCGGCTCCGTAAAAACTAAATTAAAAAGCCAGATTTTTGGTCTCAAGTCAGGACGTCTCATGTCTTTCGTCCGACAATTGATTCGTTTAGTTTCCAATTACAAAAAAGCAGCTGCAGCGAGTTAAAATGTGAAAGTGGAAACAAAAAAGTACGATTATTTAAATCAATTTCCCAGCCTCTTGAATAAAAAGCCTGACCTTCAAATGACGCTCCGTCACAATCCTTTCAGAACGGACTGGTGGAGAACGCAGTCAGCTGAGGCAACTTTTAGCTGCAGTTTCACAGAAGAGACAATAAAGACATTGTTTCTCCACGTGCGAAATGCTTTAGTTGAGCCGTGGATCGATGCATTTAGAGTGACGTCTCTCCTGCATAATTTTCTTGTTTAAAAAAAAAAACAAACAAAAAACCTGAGTTTGCTGTCATTGTTTTCTGAGTCTTGGAGCATCCTGCACCTCTCTGCTTTCAGTAATGGCTCTCTGGGAGCCGCTGCAGAAACACAGTTCAGATCTTCCCGTGCTGGGCTCTCTGAGGCCGTTCTCTGCAGGATCAGAGGAAGAAGCTGGATCTTCTTGTGTTTTTGGTTAGAAAACTGAAGGGTTCTGACTAAAAGTCGGTCACCGTGACTGTTTTATTTTATACACAATCAGCTCTATACACAGTAAAAATACTTGTTTCAAATTAACACCTGCAGAGTGACTGTGTGTGTCCACACTTAAGCAACACCAACCAATCAACACTCAAATTTAACAGCACAAATATGACAGAAAAGAAGAATATTTGATTCAGCTCTGCTGGGCGCGCACACACACACACACACACACACACACACGCTTCAGGGCCGTGTGCAGCAGGAACAGCAACAAGCATAAGCACATCATCTACATGGATCGAAATTATAGAGGCGCAAGTGTTTGTCGTCTGCAAAGGGAATTACCGTGCGAGTTCGTCAAACTCCAGACGCTCACTGCGTCTCGCTGCACGTTGAATGAGATGATTTTATTTGCGCTCGGGTTCGAATATCTGACCGCGAGAGCCGGTTGAAAATCGGGCGTCCAAACTGAAGGAGCCGCTTCAACGGTTTCAGCGACGCAGATCAAAGGAAAGTTGTTGCACTTGGACAAAGATAAGTACATCAGAAACATAGTTTTCAATGTACGCCGTAGTTTCAATGTAGTCTAGAAAATTGACAAAAATGAAAAGATTTAAGGAAAAAAAATTGGACAGTCATTGAAGTGGCTGAACAAAGCAGCCAAGAAAACGTTGGAAAGGCTCACAAAAACCAGGAAACGCTGTTCTGTGACTCTTCATCCATCGATCCTTTTCCTTGTTCTCATGTTTTTCTATTTGTTTCTGTTGTTCTCTCTTTCTCTTTCTCTCCAGAAACATTGCAGCCATCTGCTGGTTGGAATGGTTTGCTCTGCAGACATTGTGTTTTCATTGGGAGAATAAGCTTTTTAAAAAAAATACAAGGGTGAAGAATGTGAAATGTTAAAACAAATATTTCGAGCAAGGAGAGAAAGATTGCTTTTTGACAGATGCTCTCATTTGCATCACGGCCTCGAGACTGAGAGCTGCCAGTGCTCCTCCGCAGACGAGCGTTAACCGGCTTCTCTTCTTCTTTTTATTTCTTCCCTAGGAAACTATTTTACTTCAACTGCCATGCAAACGAACTCTTGATTTTCTTTCTTCCAGCCGCTACAGGTCAGTTACAAGACGTGTCCCTCGGCCAGGACGAGCCGGCGCCTCAGGTGGAGGTGTCGCCCGAGCTGGACCTGGAGGTGGTTCCGGAACCCACCGGAGACTGGCACAACGTGTTCCCTTGACTCGGCTCGCAAAGTTTCGCAGCAAACGTCTAGCTGGGGAGAAAGGAGGAAAAAGAGAAAAGATTTCTGACTTTTTAAATGAGCTCCACTCAGAAGGGAGGATTTGTCCGCAGCCTCGGTGAAAGGAGCGCGCGCCTCTCCCGGGTCAGTGACTCTGATCATCATCGGCTTCCGGAGAGGCGCGGCCAGAGCTCCCCGTCGACGAGAACAGCCCCCACAGAGAGACAGAGTCCGCTCTCTCTGCTGCTGGTCGAACAGAGAGACGGGAGGCAAAACAACCGACTGCTTCATGAAGTACTTGTCACTTTTGTTGACATGTTTATACTGTAAATACCTGGAAGTGATGATGTCATTTTCAGCTCGCTCGAGGAAGGAGGCGGACCTCTCGGCGATGTCATGATTGTGTTTGCTGCTTGTGTCGTTTTGCACCGACATCGGCAGTTTGTTTACTGTAGTTACACAGCAGCGTTGTAGATATTGTAGCGAGAAGGCCTATATTTTCTGAGAAACACTGGGAAAAAAACGGATTGTTTGAATAAATGTAATTTTAGCATATTGTTATCAAGTAAAGCCAAGATGGTACTCCTGTGTTTGTTTGTTTTTGTAGTTTTATTTTCTATTTGTGACTTTAGAAAAAAACAATTAAAGGACATTTTCTATAAATTGAACTTGTTCTTTTTGCAGTAGAGGAAAGAAAACAACAAAATGTGGCAAAATGTCAAACGAGAACACAAGCCAGCTCCATAATGACTGCGATGAGTCATTACAAACTGAAGTGAACCCCTGCTGTTAATTAAATCCAGCTCTGCATAAATGCAGCTGTTCTGTAAAGGTCCCAGTTGTGTTGAAGAATATTAGAGAGCGAGCAGCAACACGAAGACCGAGCAGAGCAGACAAGACCGGGAGAAAGTTTAAAGCAGGGTTCGGTCATGAAACTATAAAATCCATGTCAGATTGAGGCCTTAAAATGTCTTAATTTTAAGTAAGTTGCCTTTAAATAGGTTAATCTCAAATTTCTATTTAATCTCATATATTCAATGTAGGGCTGCCCAGTGGTGCAGCTGGTAGAGCTGTTGCCTTGCAGCAAGAAGGTTCTGGGTTCGATTCCTGGCCCCGGTCTTTCTGCATGGAGTTTGTATGTTCTCCCTGTGCATGCGTGGGTTCTCTCCGGGTACTCCGGCTTCCTCCCACAGTCCAAAAACATGACTGTCAGGTTAATTGGCCTCTCTAAATTGTCCCCAGGTGTGAGTGTGTGTGTTCATGGTTGTTTGTCCTGTGTGTCTCTGTGTTGCCCTGCGACAGACTGGCGACCTGTCCAGGGTGACCCCACCTCTCGCCCAGAACGTTAGCTGGAGATAGGCACCAGCACCTCCTGACCCCAGTAAGGGACAAGAGTGCAGGAAAATGGATGGATGGATATTCAATGTATTTTTTTTGTATGTCCCATGATAATAATCGCAGGAACTTTACTATTAAGAGTAACGAAGTTGTCTTTGCTGTGCTCTGTGACTCAAGGCAGTTGAAATCCCTGCTAACATACCTTTGTTAGCGAGCTAGCTAGCTGTTTTGCATGAAGTTGGCGATGTATATACCATTCATGATGGTCTTAAAAAATTCTACACCAAAATAGAAATTTGGTGTAGATAATTTTGAAATTTCTGAAGCATATTAACTTTCTGCAAACAAAAAGATTGCCAATGTTTCCTGGGGGTCACATAAGCAAGTACATCACAATACGCTACCTGGTCAGGTAACCTGAGACTTTCAAATCCTTTGTGAAAATAAGACAAGAAATTCCTCAATTATTTCTAATCATTTTGTGAAAGTGAGCAGACTTTGTACTTCATTTCTGATTACAGGCAGCAAGGAGAATTTTTAGAGATGAAATGTTGGAAAGTTTGCTCTCGCACTTTCAAAACTAAGGAAGGAAGGAAGGAGTCTGCCCCTTCATCCATCGATCCGTCTGCTGCGCCTCCACATCAATCCCTGTTGGAAAGAGAGACGTTTCCTCACAGCAAGCTCCGGGTCTTTGTGGACAAAACACCAAGTTGCTCTTCAAAACTGTAAGAACAATTTACTTTTCAGCAAGGAATTACAGTCGAACCCTGAATCATCCGTAGCCCTGACAGATTTAGGTTTTGAAGTTATGGAAGAGAGATAATAACATTATGAAGTCAGTCAGCCAGAGTTCCAACTTGCATCAGTAAAGGAAACTTATTGTACATCGCTCCAATATGATTAGGTGGAAATATTTAATTGAAGATATGTAAATCTTGATTTTACACCTGAGCGCTGGTTACCTGGTTCTTTACCTGGTCGCTGCCTTGTGCCTTAAGGTCAAGTCTTAGAGTAAAGTGACGTTCCTCAGTGTCCATTGAACCTTTAAGGTTTTGTATTCAGATGAAAATGTTCAGGATTTTTGCACGCCTCTTTTGGCGAATTCAACTGATCTTTGATCTGAAACGCCATCCCAACATTTCCCACTGGAAAAAGAGAACGAATGGCTTTCATGGTGACATGACTTTTCTCTTATTCAAGGAGCTCCTCTTTCTTCATCCTTTCTCAAGAGTCATGATTACCGTCTACCCTTCTGAAGAGAGAAATTCACTTGCTAACTACGTGCCGCAAAGTTAGTTAATTCTGTATAACTCACTCTGCAATTTTACTTTGAAGACGCAAAACCATGCAAAATAAATAAATAAATAAATAATTTAAAAGTCCTCGCACGCCTGAACCGCGCACAGGGTAAAAAACTGGCAGAGTCCTATTGATGGATTTGGATCAGATCCAACTGACCGATGAACCAGCGCAGATTTCTCTGCAGAAGCGACCAGGAAGACTTTGTGAGGCTGTGAGTTCAGAGCCCAGCGGGGGGAGGGCTGCTAATTTAAGTGGAATCGTTTCATTTCATTTATTATAAGTTATCTGTCCGTTAGACAGAAACAAGCGCAATACGCTGGACAACAAATGCGCATAAATGCTCCATCTTTACGCTCCAATTAGTCACACATCAGATGCCAGATATACAATATGTAGTCACGCTGCTTATGTTACTGGTGACCTAAAAACCAGTAAAAACGTAACTTCAGTAGCATGCCAGATCCCCTCCTCTCCCTGGTCTTGTAAGTACAGAGAGCAGTCCGCTGGTTTCTATCCAGACTGTAATAAAGCGCAGCTGACCACTTGGTGCGCAGACAGTTTCAACTTTACGCACAGAGAACATCGCGGAGCTCACTATTAATCATAACAAGAACATTTTCTGTCAGAGTTTCATCTCTGATCTGGACCCTTTAACGGACCAGAGGCTTTCTCTTCTAATCACTTCATTTGGTGAAATGTTACCTGATTTCAAAATGTTCTGGCAGAGAAACACTAAATATTTCGTCTGATGACTACAAATTGGAAATAAAATGACATTTTTCTTTGACAATGAAAAAACGATTCCAAATAGGAATAGGAATGACCTAACGCTGTTACATGTCAATCATCAGGGGGGTCAATCAGACGTCAGGGAGGGTACTGCCCCCCCCCGTTCCCCTCCCTGTCTCCGCCACTGGTTTTGAGCATTGGAAGCTTCTGGTTTACATTCAAAGTCTTTGTGGATGGAAATGCGTTGGTGAGGCGTTCAGGGCCATCTGCTACAGCTGAGGAAGTTTGGCATAAATAATCACAGTCACCCACTCTGACTCCGTGGAAGAAAATATCTTCGCTCGCAATTTCCGCCTTCCGTCTTTATTTAAAAGCTCCAGCATTTTATGCCAGTCATGTTGGGAGAAGAAAAAAAAAAGAAAGAAAGAAAAACTCTGACAACACAGAAGTTGTAGGGTTGGTTTATGTATTTTTTATTTTTTTTATGTTCAGTTAACAGTCATGTTTTTATTACACGTACAGTAATAAGGACAGTTGTTTACATTCATTCCTGGGATCCATTCAGCAAAAGAGAAGAAAAAAGAACACAGAGATGGAGCTTTTTTTTTTTTTAATCATTGTTTTTTAAATATGTTGCTTTTAACAAAAAAACAAAACACTTTATAT
Source organism: Phalloptychus januarius (assembly GCA_902982915.1). Taxonomy (NCBI): domain Eukaryota; kingdom Metazoa; phylum Chordata; class Actinopteri; order Cyprinodontiformes; family Poeciliidae; genus Phalloptychus; species Phalloptychus januarius. Next base: position 13,090,727 of record CADWAE010000481.1, read on the forward strand.
CGTGTCATTACAGAGTTAATCACGGAGCACCTTTGTGGAAACTGTTTTGCTTTCTTTATTTATTCATTCACCGAAAAGGAAACGCAGCTAATTGTGTCTTTTTTTTTTATTTAGATATTTTTTTTGGCAGTCAGGAGGAAAAGGCAGATTTCAGGGAACTGAATTTAGCTCTAAGTGATGCTATAGAAACACGGCCAACAGCAGAGGAAGCATTTAGCACGACGTTAGCCTTCAAACTTCACTATGGAGAGACCCGGTTAAAGAGGAAAAAGTCAACTGTTAGTGAACTAAAGAGGAAATATATATTTTTATTTCTGCGCAAAACTGCCAGCTTAAAGTTAAAAACATTACATTCATAACAGGACGCTTCACGCGAGGGGAAATAATGAAGCACGTGAAAAACAAGACGACTCTAGTAACAATAATAATAATAAGAAGAAACTATTAAACTGTTAACAACGCAACGCTTAGAGGAGATGTTCGAGGAAAAAGACGCGGACACAGAGACGAGACAGAAAACGACTCCTTTAAAAAATATATATTATTATTATTTCTAACCCGGAAGCGACCTGGTGCTAATCAACCAATCAGCAAGCGGCATTCAGATGATCCCCGGATCGCTTCCGGGTCTTAGCCACCTTTCTGTTAGAAACCCAACAAAGACGAAAAAAATAAATAAATAAAATAAAAACAACAAACTTAACCCGGTACACAGAAGATCATTCATGCTGGCACACGCTGAGCGGCTTCAGGATCTCAGATATTTCACACTGGCACACACTTTGCACTATGCTTGGCGGTAGGGAGGAAGAGATTGTGTTGCTGTCTTGTCAGCCGAATGAGCGTTTGGTTTTGGGGAGGGCAAAGGAAGGTAATAGCAAACATTAGGGTGTTAAAAATAAGGCAGCTCAGTTTGAGGGGATGATGAGACTTCCTCCTTCTTTTCGTTTGTTTTTTTTTGGTTTACACCCCCCATGATGTGCTCTCAAACTTCGACCCTCTTGGTGTTGGAAGAGGCTTTGGGGGGAGGCTTTTCAGCGTTTGGCTGGGGAGGCACTCCTGCTACCCTGTGAAACAAACAACACAGAGATCAGTAAACATGAGCAAGAGATGATCTGATGTTAGTGGTTTGCTCCATTTTCTCCAGCTCTGTGGTCAGTTTCTAGAAAGGTCTGTCATGGTACGCGAAAGGAAATGCAGGTGATTATTGCCAGCAAATTATTCCTGCTGATGGGGATTGTTGTTCAGAGTTATTCCCCCAGTCAAAAAAGAAGAAGAAGAAGAAGAAAAAAACAACCCCAAAAAAAACCGTGAGTCTATAATTGCTTCCCGAAGAACGCGCTTCTCTCTGGTTCATTAGTTCGCTCATCAAGCCTGAGCGCCGCGCTCAGATGTCATTGAGTTGCTCTCTCATCTTTTCAGCTGGTATCTGCTCTCCATCTAAATGAGGTCATGGGATCAGAGCGAAGTCGGAGCAGAAACCAGATATTTACGTATGCCGCGTGTTAAACCGTAACCTTACTGTCTTGACATTAAATCAGGCAGGTTTGCTGTTGTTCCAAGACAGGACTACCCAAATTATTTTAGTCTGAAAAAAATGGAGAATTGTTTTGTTTTTTTCTTCAAATGTTTCTTGATTTCTTCCTTCAGGCTTCTAACATTAGTCTGATGTAAGATTTTTAATTTTTGGTTTTTTTTTTACACATCGGCTTTGTTGTCCTTAAGCCACCTTGTAACAAAGATGGCGGCATGCTTTGCGTCTTTGCTCATAAGGAAACCTCATTTGTGCCCAAGCCAAACATTTTCTGCATAATATTGCTTCCTGGTGATGCAATCTATTTGGGGAAGTGCACCAGTCCCTCGTCCTGCTCGTTTCAGGCCCTATTTTTCCCTCTAAACCACGTTTTAATCCTTTATTTAAATTCCTACATGACAGACAAATTAAATTCTTAATTTAACTAAAATCTTAATTTAGTTAAATTAAGATTTTAATGATCTTAATTTAGCTAAAATAAGAAGTTGCTTTCTTCTGATTGAATGTGAGACGGTGTATGCAAATAGCTGTGTTTCCTGCTAAAGACAGGAACAGTTCGCTAGATGTTTTGCAGTTTTCAGAAACTCTCAACCACATAGACTACTTTAAAAAACATAACTTCTATACATTATGCAACTGGGAAAGATATCTAAGCCACGGACTGTATAAGTTTGTCTGATTGACTTTTAAGCTGCTAAAAATCTCAGACACCGTGATGAGAGATTTACTTCTCAAAGCCTCCAGATAAAGTTTCTCTTTTTAAGTAAGAGTCATGCCAACATTGCATGCTCAATAAAAAAAAATGTTTTAAAGGATTCAAGGATAAATGTTCTATTATTCAGCCAAAAACTTTTACAGAAGGGCTTTAAATTCCCCCGAGGGAATAAAAACGGCGGAGCCGAGGAGGATCTTGCATCGTGTTTCATGATTAAGCTGCTGCGTCAGAATAGCTGCTAAGATTAATGATATTGAAACTTTTTCTTTTTATATATATATATATATATATATATATATATATATATAATCATATATATATATATATTATTCTATGTTGAAAACCTAATAAAAACTGCTTACCATTCAAGCAAAACAACGCTTGCATCTGCAGCTATTACTCGAACAGATGCAGAAACCGCTGCCAGTTACATTTCAACATTCGATCCCATACTCCGTCCTTCTGTGGACCACAAACAACAGCCCCCGTCAAAGGGGAAGCGCTCCAAAATGAGCGCATCTGCTTTATTCGGGGGCCACAAATCAAACCCCTTTTTGTCAGGCCAGATGTCCGCAGAGAGATAATATTATCTGCCGTAATTATATTCCAAAAAACAAAGCGACAGAATGAATTTATTAACGGGATTAGCGGCGTTGTTTAGACTGTGAAAGAGACTTCTGGTACATTATTATACAGGAAAGATTTAAAGGTGTGCGCTCTCTTAAATGAATAGACAAAATAGACTGAATGCTGCATTGAAAGCACAAAGCTAAAAGATGAACAAACTTATCACTTATTACTTTTTAATTAAAAAGAACGAATTAAAGCAGAGACACTGTTCTATTGAAGCTGGTTTTTTAATTTAAATTCACCAAGAAGTTTTTCCTAATTATGAAAAAATATGTCTAACTGAGCAACATTCATGAAAACATTATTCATTCAATTACTATGAATAGATAAGGAGAAAACCAACAGAATGAGCGATAACTACTGTTGTTTATAGACATTCTACTTGTCAATCATTTTCAGTCAATAAAAATGTCGCAGCTTCCCTGTTGGTGTCCTTCAAAGTTTCTTTTTGAAGGACACCAAAAAGAAACTTTTTGTTTCCCACTCAAAAGCAACAGTAAGATCCAACACTGTGAAAAGACAGAAAGTTTCTGTCATTTGTGCAGTGTCTCTCATTGCACAAATGAGACACATTTTACAGATTTCCTAAGAACTCGATCTGCATTGTGGGACGCTGAGACTTCAGACCGAAGGCTGAAGTCGCAGCTTTCGTTTTAGTCATTTCATCTGGACTCCATTATCTGTCCTGAAGGGGGAAAAAAAAGGAATTGAAAAGCTGCAGCGCTTTGGAGTTAAACCTGCCGCCGAAAAGCTTCAATGAATAGCAATTGAGTGTGAAGCAACAGTTGGGACTGGAGTGGGCTGCATCCTGATTTATGTTTGGATTATTTGGTAGAAAAGGAATAAGTGACTCAAACGCCTCCGACTCCACACCAATTAGCTGAACTACAGAGATTTAGAAGACAAAAAAAAAGTCATTCCACTCCTTCATCTTCCAGATTTATTTCCCACGTTTCGGCTCAGATGCTCAGAGTTTAGCCTCTGCTATCAACATGGAGCCCCTGGGAAATTCGGATTTCTCTCCCGCCTGTAAAGCCGCAGCTTATAAGGAGATTCTCTGGAGCGCAGAGGAGCAGGCGCTCATGAACTTGACAGAATGACGCAAATGGTAATGATATGAAAACTGGTTTCCATACTGGAAGTCATCGGAGCTCAAGTGTACGCTTTCCCGGTTTGCATCAGTACGTCACTCCAGACTTTAAATCATCCACCTGTGCAAAGCGTCTTTTGAGCCGGTCTGATTTTCACTCTGGTGAAATGTAAAAAAAAAATTTTTTAAAGCCTCTCTTTATTTGACAAATAAACATATTTCATGGTTTGGCACACTGTGATTATTGGCTGGATTATTTACTTTTATGTAAAGCTAACCGTTGCCAGCTAGCTTTGCGCTCTTGTGTTATAGAGCAATTAATACAAAATGGCTTTTTTGTTTTTTCTAGTACCTTTTAAGCTTCTGGATGCTTTGTGTTAACAATGGGAATCGTTGGGCATTTAGTGGTTTTTAGTGGATAAAAGCAAAGTTTGAATTTATTTTGTTTTGTGTGATTAATTAGCCAGGTTGATACTTATTAACAGATTTCCATATGTTTGCCATTGCTTTGACAACCGGCTGCATTGACCAAATTGTTTACACAGTGCCTGCATGAAAATAATGTGTCTTTCAAGTTTAGAATAATTAGGACCAAACTGTGACTCACTTTTCACAAAAATGGTAGATAAGCACAAAATATTTATCTTTTAACTAAGCTTTCTGCATTCTATTTATTGACTTGTACAGTGAAGCAGACTTTTGGTGAGCCCACACCTGCTTTTAATTAGATTATTCAAACATATTCAATACAGCAAGTACTGTCAGAAGAAGAGTGACCTACATTTTCTTCTTATTGCTGAGAATTGTTTTAGTTTTCTTTTTGCAATGGATTAAATTATGAAAGTGGTTGCCTTTCTTTCCATAACAAAAAAATGTTAGCCATTTCAACGTGTGTTTGAAATGGCTAACATTTCCAGCACACACAGTTTGAAATGCTAGCCACGTTAGCCATGCTAACGGCTAACATTTAGCTTCTTATTTTCACTGAAACTGCTCTTTCTCACACATTGTTTGAAATTGTTTCTGCTGCTTATAAAAACACTCAGATCAAGACATGAAAGACAAAACCTAGACACAAATGTCTTAAAGATTCTCTTTCAAAACTTTCCTGTTTGTGTTTTCGCTAACCTAAAGCCAAAACTTAAATGTAAGAGAAGTGAAACAATAAAATGCGTCAAGCTATCGTCAAAAACGACGAGTTACCCGTGCTTATCAATACTAAATCATGCACACGCATCATCAGTGCATAAGCTGGCCCTCCCCCCCCACCATGAGCAGTGTGTTAGCTTTAGCTGCAGCCAGCATGGATCCTCCTCACCAGAACTGGAAACCCACATCGTTCAGCATAAAGCTTAAAAGATTCCCGGCGATGAATCACGTGTCTAAAAGCCCCTCATTATTATGCTCCTTGTTGCTGTAGCAATGACATTATGATGCTTTTCAAGCGAATCAATGCTGAACGATTGCGCAGCGAGTTAAGCGCGAGGAACCCGTCCATCACACGGTATTTACTCACTTTGCCGCCATCACTGAGGCAGAAAACGAAAATGGAAAGACAGAGGCAGGAGCATCATTAGGGGGAGAAATATGTACTCTTGACGGTTTTATAACCAGGAAAAGAAAAGCAGTGAAAGGAAATCATAACTTGGATTTATTAAGCAGTAAAAAAAAAACAACAAAAAAAAACAAACAGAAAGAAAGAAACCAAAGTACCATTTTGAAGATCCTAGTCAGGGTGCCTTTGCCGTCCCCGGCGCCGGCCTTCTTGCTTGACTTCTGTTGGCCCTGGCAGGTGGAAAAGAAGAGGAATTCAAGTGTGTTAAATAATAATCATTAAAAAAATAATAGTATTTCACACATTGTTAAGGGACTGAAATGTGGCTGACCTTTCTTTTTTGTTCTTTTTTTGTTTTTTAAAGAGAGAGGTGGATTGATTCATAATTCAACCCAGACTTTTAGCATTAATCAGGAAGCAGCGAGAAGGCAGAAACGACTGATCCTTCACTAGAATATTCTGAAGAGCGACGGATTCGTACGTTCTCCAGCCGCTCTGGTTATTGATTAGGGTGAAATCCAACTGTGCCCGACTTTACGGAATGATTGCATCGCACCCCCTTTTAACATTTCTGGTGTTTGAATTATGCATGAGTCTGAAGGAGCAACAAAACATAAAAGACTTAGGGTGATGTAATTAGCTGAGAACTTTTGTGTCCAGGAAAGACGATTATGGCTATCAGAACCTGTTCTCACAAAATTTCACTTTCTGTAATTCCATCTTTTAAATTCTTATTTTTTTAGGTGTTCTAATTTATGCAAGGCCATCTGTGCATACAAGGAATCACTTTTTATTGTCAATGAGAGCACGAGTCAAGAAGTCTGATTATCGTCAAAAATCTAATTTATTTCCGTGATTCAAATCAAAAAGTCAAACTCTTGGAATAATTGCACCGAGAGTGATTAAGTAAAAACGTTTATGGCTTACATCTAGTGAAAACCTCAAAATTTGGTCTATTGGAAAATAGATATATAAAATATATATATTAATCCAGAAATGTTGTTAATAAATCAAACGACTGCTAAGTTGAGTTTTCCAGCAAATAGCCAGTGACACCCGACACAAGGAGGGTAAGCCACAAAGAAGTTCAAAGAGAGCCGGATCAAACTATAGTAGTGGAAAGTTTAGTGGAAGGATGAAGTGGAGGCATGTTTTCTTTCACCGTATCAGATCTTGTTCTTGCAATACAGAAAGTTATTTTGAAAAATAGAGATATTTAGAAGAGGATCAGGTTCTTTTATTATTTATTTATTTTCCCTGTCAATGATTTTCTAATCTGAGGATGAATATAAACAAACATTTTTTTGAATCCTGCTTATGAGTTTGTTTCGGCAGAGGACAACTAAGCAGCTGTGAATAAAATAAGTGAGCGATAACACAGGGTTAAACCCATTTAAATGTGAGAAATAAAGGAAAGTTTTCCTTTAAAGAGGACAAACGTAACCTTCCAGTAAGCAAAAGATAATTATTGTTGGTGATTTCTGAGTAATTCTGCACCGGACAAGCGAAACTGTCCAAAAAAAAATGTTCGATGAGGCAGTGGAAGCAAAGTTTAACTTTACATAAAAAATTTAAATCCCTTAATAGATTGATGTATTATTATTATTACGATGTAAAATAATGAGTGCCAATAAGTTTTGGACAGTCCCTTTATGTCTCCATTCTTCGTTTAATCCACATATATCAGTCTGGGGCCACATTCACATCCACAGCGGTGTTAAAAGACGTGATGCTGCAGCATCACCTGCAGGTGGAGGCCGCAGAAGAACCTTTAGAGTGACATAAGTACCATGAAGAAGCGAGTAATGCTGGTATTATCATCAGAGTCCTAATGTGGAAACGTGAGGCTGCACCAGTCACAGGATGACAGTGATACAGTTTCATCAAAGTCTGGGATTAAGGTTTTTATCTGTGATGTATGGGAAGATTAGGAAGACTTAGTGAGGAATGGAAGGCAACTGTAAGACGGTTAATTACGGAGATGAGGTGACTTGATGTTGAAGGAATGACTCTTTTATTTAAAGAGAGACAAAAATTCTGTCTGATCTTTCGGCCATTTTCAAACCACCTACCAGGCCTATCTTGGCAGCTAGTCCCCTCCACTGGGAGTGCGGAGAAAGAAGAGACAGAAGGGAGGAAGGGAAAATACAGAAACAGTGTGTTTTAGTGCAAAGGTGGGATGGGGAGCCGAGGGGTTGAGCAGTGGAGTCCAACAAGAGGAGGGGGGAAGGCAGAGGGAAGGTTCAGGTGGAACATGGAGGAGCAGGGAAAAAAAACAATGCAGGTGTTCACATCGAAAAGTGGTGCATCAGATCACATTCGGAAGGGTTTGTATGCTTATGTAATAATAATAAAACTTCCTTGCAAGTTTTTTAAACTGATTTTGATCACAAATATGTGATGGATGCTCTCGAAAACTGAACCCTAAAGGTTTTGTCTCTGTTTGTTCTTTCCTGATAAAAAAGGTTGTTCTCAAGGTCAAAACTTTAGATTGATCCATTAAAAAAAATAAAAATGATGTGCAGTCAGTGCCATAGTAAAATTATCCCTACCCGCTCCGCTTTTGTCCACATTACAATCAAAAAAATTCAAATCCATTTTTGTAAAAGGCCAACACAAAGTCATGCAAGTGAATGAAGGTCACTTCTTCTATTGCTAAACCTCTCAGTTAAATCCAGCACAACCAACTGGACTGTGAAAGCTTTAGAAGTTTGTTCCAAAACTTTGTTGAATGAATAGCAACATGAAGACATCTGGGAGGTTTGGTGGTGGCAATCACAGCTTGAGTCAGAGCCAGCAAGCTCTTTTAAGTTTGATGTTTAATCGAACATCCTAATACAGAACAGGTATGGCCCGACTGGAGAACTGCCCAAACATGGACGTCCACCAAAACGTAATGAGGCATATCCCAACCCAGAATTAGACAAGAGGCTTGTGGATACTCTGGAGGAGCTGCAGAGACCCATAGCTCGATAGAGAGAGTCTGTGAGACTGACGGTAATAAACCTAAACCAATTTAGAATGATGTCCCATTTTGGCCTTAGTCAATGTTCAGACATAAATCTGTGGCAAGGTTTGATACCTTCTGCTCCCAGATGGTCTCTGTCCAGTCTGACCGAAGACGAGTTTTACTGCTCAACATAAGTCGGGTCCAGCAGGTCTTGAATGCAAATGGACGGCATGGTTATTCGATTTTTATTTGTGGAAGAAATGTTCCGATCCGTCTAAAATACCTTGAGCTGTGTGGTTGTAATGTGGGAACATCAATACTTTTGCAAAGCACAGTATAACTTACCTTTCAAGAAAATACCAGACTTTATTTTATTTCTATGTGAATGCTCAAAGTGCAATAAAAAGTAAAAGCAGACTCACCCTAGATTTAGGAGGGGCGGGGGACACCTGAGGAATGGTTAAGAGCAGACAGTAAAGAAAAGAAGGTTTGAGTTGGCGGGAGGCAAAGAAGACAAACCAAGACAAATAGCAGAGGCAAAGCGTGGTCTGGCGACCGTGCTGGGGCTCTCTGAACCTGAGACTCTCTGAGGTTTGCTAGAGGTTTAGCTCGCTACTCACGATCGTGCGGAAGAAGTGGACCACGGCGTTCTCAGCTCCGCGTTTGCGTGGCGAGGTGGCAGACGCTTTCTGAGGGGCTGGAGAGAGAGCACCTCGGAAAGAACCCTGCGGAGACAAACAGAGGAGCGGCCTTGAACACGTCTGGGACGACATGTTGGCTGTGCTAAAGGCACTGGCGCCGATTCCTGAGCTCCCGCGTGTGCCAGGCAACCCATACTCATCATTTGTTTGCCAATGACTCAAAGCAATGATGGTGAGCGCACGCCAGCAGAAGCATAATAAAGATGCTGCAGGCAAATGGTTTACCTGAAAACTCAAGCATACATGAAATACACCAAGATGATGTTGCCAGTGTTGCATTTGTAGCTTGTCTTGTAGCTAAATACAAAGTGCACAACCGATGTGTGTATCGGGTTACGTACCTGGAATCCAGGAATTGGTTTGAAAGAAAATTGTAAAGATTAATAAATTGGTTGATATGAAGTTAGGCAGGTGGACTGATTGCACTGGGTCAACAGGTGGTCCAACAGGGGCACAGATCACTTAAAAATTAATGTGGATTCACTGTTAAATGTGAATCTCTTCGTTTTTTACTTCTTTATATGGCTTTGAGACTTTTTTATATCTGGAAAGTCTTGTCTGTCTACTTAGGATGGTTCTGAATGTTGTCTCTGTTTCAATTAAATTAAATTTACATCAAGAAACACAAGATCAAGCAATGCAATCATACAGATAGACTCAATGTATTTACAAGTTGATGCTTATTATAATGCAAGGCAGTCAGATTCATCTCGTAATGATCAGGATCTTCATCCGTCTATTTTCACTGAGTTCGCAAAATGATATCAACTTCAAGGACTGTAAGATGCTCTGAATCTGTACATCAAAACTCAAACAAAACATTTACTTTTCATTTTATACCCTTGCTTTCTCAAGGCTCTAAAAATAAGAACATTTATGACAAAATATATTTTTCCTCCTCAAGTCTTCACCTTGCACAACATTTCTGCATGTGTGTGGAAATGTCAAGAATCTGCTGCAGTACTTATTCTGAGAATTTAATATTTATGTTACCAAAGGTCAGTAAAAAATTGTTTAACTACCAGAGCTGAGAAATAAACTCAGGAGTGATGTGAATGACAATCTTTCTCCTTGCAGCAAAATATGAAAATATGTTTCTCTGGCAGATTATGAATTCTTAAAAAGGCATAAAGGGTCTTCCTCTGACTCAATCTTCTCTCTGTGTTTCTTCCGGTCGGGACTCAAACGTCCCCATGAGACGTTGGCGTTTTACTGTTACGACCTTCTCGGTTTAAACGACATCATTTTATTTGGGTTTTGATGAGATATAAATCTTGGCACACGATCAAAAGATACTGCTGCTGAATTAATGTCTGATCTCTGGCAGATGAACACTTCTATAGTAAAGTCGTCAACATCTTTTTTTATTTTTATTTTTTTTACCCCCCAACAGTCTAACTATGAGGGGGGAAAACGTGGAAAACAAAAGACATTGAAGGAAAGCCAATGTCTTTCCTTCAAGAAAGACATTTCTTGAAGGAAATGTCTTTCTTGACATTTCCTGATGTAAGTTTAACATCAGGAAGTGAAAATAAATGAAAGTTGAAATTAAGCTGCAACGGTTGACTATTAAGAGAATTGAATTTCATTGGGTAAACGCCCAAAGGATCCAGATTGCTTCATCTATTCTAGAAAGGAAGGGAGAAAATATTATAAAAAACAACAAACTCCCCACAAAATACATGATCAGTAAAAGGGATCAACATAGTCAAAGGTTTGCATCAAGTGATTAAGTGGGGATTGACCTTTAACCTGTTCTTTAGCTTTGTATGTTGAACAAGCAAAACCATAATTACACATTTCTAATCATTCTTGAGTCATTAAGTAACGTATTTCATTAAATTGAGATCAGGAGTATGATTACATGAGTGTTCACTTCTTCAAAATGAATGAATCAAACTGGTACCAGGGAACATGTGGAGAAGCCGCTCTCTTCCCGCTATTATACTTTACAAAGAGGTCAATTATCACCAAGCGCCAAACCAAGAACTTCACACAAGTCGAAAGAAGAATTAAGCTTTCTGATTGTCTGACTTTTGTGTTTGGCTAAAAATTGGCAAATGAACGAGACGGGGTAGGAGGGAAAACGTTTTAACTCGTGCAAACTTCATAGAAACATCAGGCATAACACTGAAGTTTTAAACCTTTCACCTCTTGTTACTTCATGTATCTGTTTCCGACCGTCCTAATGGTGCAGGAACCCGCATGTGGGCTTTCTCATAAATTCGTCCCAACAAGGTTTCAGCCGGACGAACCTTTCTTTTCACGGACAAAAGCGAGTCTGCTCTCTATCTCTGGGTATTTTTGGACACCAGCGGGATGGGGAGCTGAAGGTGAGTGCACAGCAAATCAATGGAGTGTCCTCTGAAGTCCCGGATACCGGGAGTTTATTTCTACAGAGTGCGTGTGTGTGTGTGTGTTGAGGGTGGGTTATGATTCCCATCCATTACCTCACTCTGCTGCCTGACATCAAAGATGTTTAAGGTAGTAGAAAAAAAAGTGGGGAACTTTCACCGCCATCTTTGTTACACACATTACGGCACGCGCACTCCGAAACCCGGTCTGCCTTTTATGGCTGTGTTGAATTTGGATCTAAGAGGATGGGAAATATAAAAGAGAAAGATGGAGAGGGGGGGGGGGGGAGCCAACGGTCATTCCTTGTTATTATAACTATTTAAAATATTTCTTTGCCTTTGACGTTAGCGAGTGAACTCCAGCTCTGTTCCGCAGAGACCCCTTGATGACGCCATTTTCCGGTAAGTGCTCTGCCGCGTGTCTTCGCATGGCGAGGTAGAGCTCTGAGAAAACAATGTCCGCCGTGCTTGGTGTTTTTAAGAAAGCGGAGAGAAGAAAGGAACAAGACATCAAATGGTCCCGGAGGAACCCGGCCCAAAGCCGCCTCGTTTGAAAATCATCCGTGTACCTTTGAAGTGAATAGCCGCGAGCTGCCGGAGAAGCAAAAACAACAGTCTGTTTTGGCCTCGAGCGCGTTCAGAAATTTAGATGGAAGCAAACAGAGCGCGAGAGCGACAGCAAGATGCGCCGAGGGGTTTACAATATTACAATCTTTGGTGAAGGTTTAATCAGTCACATAAAAGCTGAACTTCAAACCAAACAGGAAATGGCCGTCCTTTTTTTTTAAATTAAACAACAAATTTTTCTCTTGTGAACTTAAAAAGTTATTTGCAAAACATAAACTTTTATTTGCACACATCAGAAATCTTTTGTTGCAATTTTAGGCTTTGCCCACGTCATGTGAGAATCGCAAGCAAAACTTTGAATGACAAAAACTTAGAATAGCAAGCAAAGATTTCTGACATGCGCGAATAAGTTTGTTTTGCAAATAATTTTTTTATAATAATTTGTCTGGTGGTGTGGTTCTGATTTACATATCTGGCTAAATCACAGGTTTGAATATTGCAATACTTTCCTCTAACAAAGTAGACCTGCTGAAAGAAATGACTAATAAAATATTTTAATCTGGAACATTTGCTCCGTTGAGCTCCGCAGTTAGCTGCCTCATCTCACTGTGAGAGAGGCAACTGCGTCGTGCGTCACGGGCAAAAGGTCAAAGGTAACAAGGTGACCGGAGGGCTTATTATGTTGTTTTTCTTGTAAAATACAAAAAAAAACCCAACAAAAAAACAAATAATTTTAGTACATGTTATTATATGGCAGAAAAGGGTTGAGGACATAAATAAAAAGGAAAATAAAATAAATAATTGACCAAAAGGGCAGTTGGGGGCAAGGAGCAAAAGGGGCAAGTGCTCATATCGGTATGTTTCTTAAAGGGATACCTATAGACTCTGTTTTGGTTGTTTGTTTTTTTACACAGCATACTGTTAGCATTTAGCGATTTTTGTTGTCTAAAATGCTAAAATTCTCTTTCGGTCTCCTTTTACAACCTCCATTTTCTTTGCAGCAACATTCTTTTTGTTTATTTTAGAAAAAGTTAGACCACAACCATCTCAATTAGTTGACAGATCCAACTGTCAGGTTAACATCTTGTTAGCCAAGTCTGCGCGGTGTTTTTGGAAGGACATGAATGGGCCATCCCAGCTATTTAATGATCTCCAGGCATCTGCAGTGAAGCTACAGGTCACTGCCTGACTACGAGTCTGCTTTATTATGGAGGATTTTTAAAAAATATTTAATCCAAAGAATAGATGATGACATTTTGCTTCAGACCAGTTCTCTATGCTAGATTCATTTCCTGAGTACCTGTGAGGTCGGGATGTAAGATTTAGCTAACGTTTCAAAACTTTGTGTGCTACCCTGAAATGCCAAACAGAAGACTTCATTGTTTTCAGACTTCAATTATTCACTCCCAGCCTCGCTGCTCTCTTGTGGCTGTTGACACTGGAGGAACAATGCAACCGGGATGCGAGAGTGCGAGAACCTGGCTGCATACCGCGAGTCAGCTGGTTGAAAGAAAACTTCATTTTAATAAAATCTGTAGCTTTTTAAAAAAATGTTTTTCTGCTATTCATTGAATTTGTTCTAGTTTGCATGTCGGATTAGTTAGACAAGTAAAAAGTTTCTCATGGTTTCAAAAAATGTAAGTTCCAAAACTGCAAAAAATGTCCATTATACCATTCTTGTGGCTTAAATATGTTAATATAACGATACAATACAGATAATGCAGTCATATTTCCCCTCATACGCGTCATACTGGGAGAATCTCATGTCAGCCCACGCACATCAAGTGTTGTTATTGCTAAATAGTGGAGGAGCTTATCTTTTTTTTATTCACACGACATTAAATTACAGTTCCTCTAAAAAAAAAAAAAATGTAAATTTTTTTTTCATAAGGCGTATTACTGAAACTCAGACAACCCCCCGCCGCGCTTTAGCCATAACAGCACTTTTGTTGAAAACTTGGACACTTCTGCTCTTTTCAAGTGTGACTGATAAAGCCAAGCAGGGCTGGCAATAATTCAGCAGTATGTCTTTTTTGCAGTTTGGATTTAATTTGCATTAAAATAGATTTGAAATTCTTGCCTTTTAAATTTTTTTTTAACCTTATCATGCAATAATTTCTTCTATATGGATGTTTGCTGGTGCATGCCGTACGCACGAATACTGAAATGACCAAATGACTTCTCACATGGGCAGACTTGCAAACTGCACACATCTAAAAGCCGATTGAACGTTGATTTGAAGTGTGCATAAATTAATTTCTTAATATCCCACTTTGATATCTCTTTTTTTTTGTTTGCTCTGACGGACAGAATATATTTAAACTCATTAAGTCTCAACTACAGAGATGGTGAAAGGCAAAAATTTGTCTCCAAATCAAAACGAAAAACAACAGCAGCAAATGGAAATTAGAGGCTGTTTTTTCCCCCCAAGGTTGTTAGCGGGGCTGTTAATGATTTTTATCGTGCCTTTGCAATTGCCTTACAAAACACATCCAGGCGAGTGACAGAGAAAGCAAAAATAAAACAAAGAGAGGTGCCGCGGGTTGTTGTTAAAGAATTTTAATCAAGCAATTTTACCCAAACAAAAAAAAAACAAAACAAAAAGATTATATCAGGAACAGGTTCATCAATCGCCACGGATACAAACAGTTTACATGACCCCAGGGCAGAGTTAGAAAGCGTTACAAAACAAAACAAAACAAAAAAAAAAGCATCACACAGATCGGGTCAGAGATGTTTTAACCTGAGGTGAACAAACTGATGATGAGGTGTCAGAGGGCGGGGTCAGAGGTCGTCCCCTCCCTCATCCAAGACACTGGGGTTAGATTACAGCGATACAGAACTGCGGGAGAGCTAAAAACAGGCTCAAGGATGCAGGAATCAATCCTGGATTTCCCTCTGTACCGTTTCACAAATTATGAATCAGGTTGTTCAAAAGAAAAAAAAAAATCCAGTTATTTCTCAGTCTCTCCTTTCTGCTTTAATAGATTTAAAATCGTCCCTCTGATCCCGAACTCGTTGACGTTTAGCGTCAGATGTCCCCGCAGACGCTTTACGTCCCGAGAGTGGCTGCCTTCGCTCATCTCGAGTGAAATATCTCTCAATGAAATAACTAAAAGTGGCAAAAAGCACAAAAAAATAGGAAAAGAAACCCCATGTATCCACGTGCAGAGGTCAGAAGGAGTTAAATATCACTAGAAATCAACATGCAGATTTGTCGTTTTGCTGACAAACACTGGTGCAACTTCCCTCACTAATACTATAATGTCAAAGTGTGCGGTTAAGGATGTGTTTGTGGTTCGATAAGAGACAAATACCCTGCCTTCTCGATTAAAACCTGTTGGAGAAGTAAATGGTTGCGGCAGGAAGACAGCGTGGCTATTTATTCCGTTTGCTAGAGGCAGCAGAAGTGGGCGAACCTGTCAGTGTCTGAAGATTTAAGAACTTGAAGGCAAAACCTTGGTGAACGCAGCGCCGGCGACACGGATCGGTTTACTGGAAAAACTTTATACCGTTACAAACAGCAACATGGCAAAAAGTAAGAATGTTTCCCACAGACGTTTCCCCCGAACGTCTCGACCCACAGCTGTCTCTTAAAGTCTTAAAAGAGCTTTTTCATGATTCCTACTCAGCGCGGGCGGCTCACAGCTAGCATAAGGCGCAGGAGGAATGCATATTTTCAAGCTGGTTTATCTGCAGCGCTCTGATTCGCCAGGTGAGGAAGCAGTTAGGCACGGGTTGGTCAAATCTGCAGCAGGCGCAGCGAGCTGCCGCTCAGCTGGTTGGAACAAAACAACAACAACAAAAAAAAACAAATAAAGGCTACTTTTTTGGTCACGATTACAGAAATTATGAGAAATTCAGCTGTTTCGGGAGCAAAGAAAAACAAGGTCTGTGGGTGGAAAATGATGGAGCCCCACCCATTTCTTCTACAGGAGTAATGGGTTTAACTTTTTGGAGATTCTTTTTTAAAATAACAAGCTACGCGGGACATATCTAAAGCAGCTGACAGCAGGCTGAGCAGTAAATATTCACTTTCTAAAAAACCAAAATGTATATTATTTTTGCAATATAGCTGTGAGAAACAAGTGTAATTTCAGTGGGTTTTGGCACCCTATTTTTGCTCAAATTCATGAACTAAACTAAAAAATTTAAACATTTTCATCGCTCTTACATCAGAGAGGATATTTTTCCTAGCAGGATGCAACCTCCAGAGGGCACTGCTGAGCGCCCGGTTGACAGAAGGGGGCGGAGCCAGTTTGTAATGGCAGCTACGCTGTGCCAAGCAGTCCATCATGTCTGGAAGCAGAACTGGCAGGGCGCTCCGTGCCAGCAGCTCGCAAAGCGTCGCATTTTTCTGTTTCATTTAAACTTTTTTTTTTTTGATAAACTCTCTCTAAAAAAAAAAAAAAGCTTTGCATTTTTATTCAAACGCCCCACGATAAGCTAATCTTTCTTTTCCCCTTACATTAAAGAATAATCTTTCAATATAATTTCACAAAAAAACCATAAAGAAAAACTAAACTGCATACAATACAATATAAATATATTTTCATTGATCATGTTTCAAGCGTAATGTAAGCACTAACTGTGAAAGAGACATAAACAGCAGCAGCAGCAGCAGAGAACCTCCCAAAGCAAAGTGATGAAATAATCCGACGGTAATCCGACAAACATCCACTCCCAAGATTTAGGATCAACAAGTGAGGTACCTGAAGTGAAACCCAGCTGTTTGACAAATACTCTAATTTTTAAAACCTCACGATTTAACGGAAAAAAAAAAAAAACAATTGCTACAAGTGTCAGTACCATTTATGTAAAAGAAAAACTTTAAATGACACAAAATTATGTCGACTATATGGAATGTAAAAGAAGGGAGAGCGTTCTGGTAAAGTCACTGTGTGCTGCGTCCGGTCAGCAACAGCAGGACAAACGCCACACTTTGCTTCACCGACACTAAAACCAGCACAACAAAAGCATGTCGTGAGAAACTCATACAGAATGTGTCAGAGAATCCAAAGTAAAAACAAAAAAAAAGAAAAGAAAAATGTGGCTCTGGGAGTAAAATCAGCAAAAATAACCAACAAACACAGGAGGGGGCCGCCCAGAGGCGGGGACCCCTCCCTCCTTTCCTCACCTTGCCCTTCCTTTTCTTGTCCCCTCCAAAGAACTTTCCTATCTGATCCAGGAGCCCGGGGTTCTTCTTTCTCCGGCCCAGCCCGAAGGCGGCCTGCGCGGAGCTGCTCGCAGATGCCATGGTTGTAGAAGCGCTTGTCGGTTTACTCTTATTAGTCGAATCTATTATTTATTTTGTTTTCCCGTCGCTCTCTATAACAAGAGAGCGAAGTTCAAAAGAGTGTGGGGGGGAAGAAGAAGAAGAAAACAACGGGAAAAGGAAGTAGAAAGGAACGAGCAACCAAAATGTAAAAAAAAAAAAAAGAAAAAAAAAAAGTCAGCCTATTCTAAGTCCTGCTCGGGGCTCTCCGACCCGCACTCTGACGCCGCTCCGCTGTGCTCCTGGATGGTCTGCAGCTCGTCCGACTCCGAGGGTCGCTCTTTGAAGGTGTTGTCCTCGCGGCCCGGGGCATCTCGGGAGAAGAGGCGGACCAGGTGGGGGCGTGGCGTGGCGGCGTCAGGGTCAGCTGTGCTGGCCGGGCTCCAGGGCTGGCGGGGGCCCTCAGCGCCCGTGGAGTCAGTCACCGCCGGCTTGTCCGAGACGCAGCCATTGTTCTGCTCCGCATCTGCCTCGACCAGGCCTGCGCAGAAACAACAAGGGTCATCTATGGGCTTGGGCCCGCATGGCACACAACGAAACCCGGAGCGGCACAAAGAGACCCTTCTTTTATTTATTTATTTTTTTTAACGGAGCCGGGCCCTTTCTGCTGCCGTGGCGACCAGAGGAGCTGATATTTTGTTTTTTATCAGGAGAGAAGCTCACCTTCTCAGCTGGACAGTATGTTGCCTTGGCAACATATGTACAACCAGGGTTACATTTACTTAAGTAATTCCTTTTGGAAGAAATGTACTTTTACATTTCTTGAGGATTATTAATATGAAGTATTGCTACTTGGACTTGTGTCGAATGGCTGGATTCTCTACCCACAAATTAGTTTTAACCAAAAAATTCACCAGACACATGCCTGCAATTTTGTTCAAGTTTCAAAACTGTCATGTTGAAATAAATTCATTTAGAATGAAAAAATAAAACTTTTTGGTTGATTTTGTTATTTTGTATTTATATGATTTATATGAATTATTTTTTATTTGGTCCTTAAAAAAAAGCATAATTGCCACATAGTTTGGTCTAACTTTAAACTATTAAATATTTGCTGTTATGAGCATTTACTCAGTACTTGAATAGCCTTTTTGCCAAATACTTTTTTCTTACTCCAACTTGAGTCATTTCTTGAATGGCTACTTTTTACTTGTAAAAATGTCCTGAAGTGGTGATACACTGACATGAGAAAGAGTTTTGGGTTCTCTACCCACCACTAACATCCGCTCAAATCAAAACCACAAACTAGGTTTGTGACAGAAATACACGCATTATAGAGCAGAAGTAAAAGAATATGAAGTTTTAACAGTTTTTTCTCCAATGAAAAGCTCAAAAGTGTGGCATGCATTTGTTTTTCACCCCTCTACTCTGATACCCCGAAAAACAGATGGAACTAAACTGAGGTCATGTAGTTGTCACTAGCGTCGTCCTCCTAAGATGGTCATGGTGAAATGTAAGTTAACACAACTTATGCCTTGCCCATCTTTCTTATTGGCTGAAATTTATCGAGCTCCTTTCCTACAAAAGCTAGCATAGCAAGCGCAAAACAAACATGTTTCTGTCAAGAAAAAGACCGAAGGAGCCGTCCAGCAGCCCTGCAAAAAAACCCTCCAAAAAACCTTAAGAACTCATGGCCAACTAAAATCAGAAGGTACGAAGCAGCATATATGCTACCTGAATGTTATAAATATTGAGTAGTGGATGAAAGTGAGGAAGAGCGAAATTCTGAGAGTAAATGTTTCTTTATACATTCTGTAGCATCTGCTGTGGATTTTGAAAAAAAGGGGCACCCGACAAAAAGCCGACGCTGTTTGGGCGATCGCGGAGCGGAAAGGTTCGTTAAGTGTTTCAGGTCAAAGCGTAAAGAATAGCCCACTCGATGTCGGTACCTAAGAGGACTCTCGATCCCATATGACTGAACCTGAGCTACTTTGCAAAGAAGAATGTCCAAATTTTCAGCCTGTAGAGTCACGACCTGATGGAGATACCCGGCTAAAGACTGGGACCTGTAATTGCAGCAAAATGTGGTTCTGCAAAGTACTGACTCATTGGGCTGAATACAAATGAACGCCACACAATTCCGGTGATTTATTTGTAAATTTTTATAAAATAATAAATTATTTCCCTCCAACTTAAACCCTCCGCCCCCAGCATATTTAGTGGTTTCTGCAGCACTTAAAAAAGGAAACGGTCGTTCCTGAAATGTCCACTTTTGACAGCCATCGGTCAATCTAGGGCAGCTCCCACAGCAGAGGACATCCAGTGCATGCCCATCCCTTCCCTCCAGCTCCGAGACAATGTACACACTGTACTGACAAGATATGGTGTAGCGCTACACGGGAAAATCTGCATGCTAATAGCGTCTGGGACACTGGTCTTTTGTCAGGGCTGCATAGTTATTACAGAGAAACAAAGGCTCCAGTGTCACTAAAATAACTCCCATAAGTATGGATTTTCAGCCCGATGCACGGTGACACTTATCTGATTTGGGAGCAGAGAGCTCAGAGGTTGATGTCCGCGAGCAGAGGAAGGATTTAGCTCTACGGTGCATGGGATATTACAATGGGATATAAGTTAATTTAGATGGAATAACGTCTAAAACTGTGTGTCAAATGAAATGTAATCCCCGAGTCATATCTGAAGGCTGATTGAGATTATTAAGCAGGAGACTGGAATTCGGTGTTAGAGGAGAAAAGCACCTCCGTGCCTCATTTACAAGAGACAGTTTACAGAAAAAGTTCAAGGTGCTCTTTTAGCGTGTTTGCTAGGGGAAAAAAAATCAGGAAGGATAAGTGAGTGGGGCTTTTTATCTGAGTAATATTGTTTTTTAGCAGGTCACACGGTCACAATGTTTCATGTTAAAGTCAAGCGTGTCTCACAAAGTGGTATCTGCTTTCTGTTAGCCTCTTATTTTGAAGTAAGATAGGAAGTAGTTTTTGTGTTGGCTGGATGGAAATAGCTGCGAAAGTGTTGGAGTTGCTTCCACCACTTATTAAACTCTGTGCGACACCATTTTGGATGCTCGGTAAAAAGAGAGCGATGCTCAAACGATGGCTAACCGTTAGCTGCTAACAATACTAGGATTGGCTAGCTTGCTCATCTGTGCTCACCCAGGGGCTTTTACACAATTTTTAATGAGACTATACTGCATTTAATAATCTCTAGACGAAAAAGTAAAAGGGGGAAAGTGCATTAAGTAGAAGAGCAATAATCTCAGCTCTACTGCAGAAGCTAACATTAAAAGTTTTTCTTATCTCTACTTTTGGGGGAATAAAACCACGTAAATGGCGCTCCTGTTTGGCAAGTACCAGCCAGTTGAATTTCCTTCCGATTATTAAAGATATGCTCAAAAAAAAAAGTTTGTGAATAATTTGGAGCAGGTTCCACATGAAAATGTGCGAATCCTCATGTGAAAACTTCACATCGACTTTTCACCGACATTCTTCTCGTCACTGTGGTCGAACTGCATTTTGTCTAACCAGAAAATTATATTTTTAAGCGCCTTGCTTGTCCGTGTGAGGAGTTAATAATATTACTTTACACCTCCAAACGAAATTGTGACCAATACTGTCGAGGAGCCCGGGATAATTCTTCCCTTAAATGTTCTCATCTAAGGACTTGATGCTCCCAATATCTGAGTCACTAGTGACTAATCACTCAAACACACACACACACACACGCAGAAAAAAACAACAAACAAAAAAGCTCAACAAGCCGCTGTTGTGATTTCTCCCGTCTCTCTCGGGAGTTTGTTAGCTGCCATCATTACCTGCCAATCACTGGAGGGAAAGCTGGCTGGTGATTTCAAAGAGTCTCATTAAACCGAACTGATTGTTCGCAGTGTTGAATGCATCAGTGACATTTACTCTGGGATGGCTGCAGAATCAAACAGATCGCATTGATTGTTTGATGTGCGTTTAAATAGACCTTTCTGAAGACTTTGATGGTCCTTTTCCTCCTCATCAGAGACGAATCGGAGGAACATCAGAGTTCGTATCGGCGTCTGTTTGAACCACATAATGACTTTGTCCCAGGTTCTTTCTGAATAAAACCCTTATGAGCTCCAGAGGAAAAAAGAAAAAGAAAAACCTAAGCCACAAAATTATTCACCTGAAATTATCCACATAGCTGAACAAAGAGGTTTTGTCTCGAAGCTGCGCTCACAGCGACTCTTATTCTAACCTGACTAGAGGAATGAATAAGAGAGCTCTTGTTTTTCTACCCTTCAGTGGCCTGCCCATGAGACCTCTTAAATTTCCATCATCCATCATCTTGTTGCTCTGTTTCGTCAGCCCGGTGGTGCTGCCATCCACTTCTGGAATACCAATAAAACACAAAGCGAAGATGGAGAAACATCCCGCCGAGAAATACCTAATCAGTCTGTAATGGTTCGGCCCGGCGCTGAGCAGGTGAAGACAGGTTGCATTTGGCCACACGAAAGGTCGTGTTCGTAAGAGCGTGTAATTGATTAAAGGTGCGCTCGGATCAGAACAAGTGACATTTATTTGTCGGAGAGTGACATAATGCCTCGATAATGGCCGAGCGAATTAGATTACCATTTTAGGTAACAAAATATTCCTTTAACGAAAACCACAAAATTCCGTTTACCGTCTGCCGAGCACTGATGGAGGACAGCAGATTAAAAAGTGAAAAATAGCCGTTATTAAGGCACTTGGATTGATTGCTTTGCCGAGTGTCTCCCAAGACTTCTCATATTATTTTCCACATCCTGTCCTGTGGATCTTTCAACAACCTGGATATATTATGCTCTGTGCTTAGGATTTAGCCTGGTGAGCGGGGTGGACAAAGACAAACACTTAAACGGGTAATCTTTTCCCCATTGCTTTCATTTAATAACAGCAATCACTCTGTAGAACAACTGATTGCTGCAGTCAATGTAACAACCACAATATGTTTAATAGTTGGTGAACATGCCTACATTATTCAACAGAACATTCCTACGGAAAGAAAAACTTGAAATCTTCTTCTATATAGTCAGTCGGGTAGTAATTTCCCCCTGACAGCCAAGATAGGTCAAAACCTTTTATTCAGTAATGACTGGAGTTCTGCAGGGCATCAGGTGAAGGGCCTGAGGCATGTTGGCTATTTTGCATAATGGTTCCTTCACCATTTACACCAGGAGTGGGAGAGTAAAGGCTGAATCTAGTCAGGCTTTTCAAAGACTAAGCCAACGAAGCGGAGCGGCTTTTATTCTTGGTGTGTACGTCGGTGCAGTATTCTCCAAAACATGAGCCCTTATGGAAGGATCGCGTAAAGGCCGCTGCTCTTGCAGGCAAACCTGTTCTGAAAGAGCAACATTCAAATCGTCCAGTTTAAGAGAAAGATGGCACGCGGAGTCACAAAGATTCGGAGGTGCGCGACCAGGCGCCGCATCACCACTAGAGGCCAACACGTCGGGGTGCGGACGGCGTTACTGGCATTCTGCATCCTCGCGCCCCACTCAATGCGTCAACTATAAACCTCGTCTAGCTTAAGACAGAGCTAAAAGTAGACAAACGACCACATGGAGCCAGTTATAGCTCATGACCTGATCTGGCATTATTAAATAAAATTAATGACTAACTGTGAACAAGCACAATTACCATGCCGTGATCTTCCTTGGAGGTCAGGCGGTCTCATTTTTGGATAAAGGCGCCAACATTGGAGATCGGTAGGATCCCCTATAACACTTGTGGCAAACTGCAAACTGGACTTCAATAGGTTTCTTTTAAAACTATTCCACTAAATGCTGAACTTGAAGAGTCCTTGACTAGCAGCTCCTCCAGGATTTCTTCCTGTGTCTTTTGGTAGTGTTCTCTTTCTCTTGTTTAGGCGGATGGCCTTTTCTCGGTTCCCATATTCAGGTGAAGAACTCAATAATACTCTATGATCTGTTTCCTGGAGTCTCTTGGAACCAGTGCTTTGATTTTCATGATACTCACTGAGCTCTAATAAACTTCTTATAGAAATACGTTTGCAAAGTACAGAACTGCATCCTTTGGAGGGTAACTATCACTGTTGCTCCTTTACTTTACTTTTTAATTAAGCTGGAAGCTCTAGTAACAGGCGATCAGAGACGGGACACACAACTCAGGGTCAAAGGGTCGTTGGGCCATTGGAGCAGCTAACAGTGAGAACCGTGGGCAGCAGAAAGGAATAATCTCCATTATTCTACTCAATTTCCCCATTTTCTATAGTGTCCTCCTTACTTACACAATGTCAACATAAAGCTAGGATATTTATCTTCTTCTGAGCCTATAGCGTTAATCATGATGGCTGATTTATACTTCAATTATGCATTAAGTACAAAGACAATGTTAATAGTGTGATTATTCTAAATGGCTTCAGCTGGTTGGCGTCAAAGGAGTAGAAACGTGACAGATGTATAAAACTTCCTAACTCTGAATTTATCCATGTGTAAAAGACAAATATTTCTATGACAACTTGTCCACAGAAATGAAATTAATGCATGTCATCATATAGCTCTTTATTCCACTCAATGATCGTTGAAGGACAAGATGTACAGGGAAGTAAAATCTTACAGGACTTTCTACAATATGCTCCAATGATTACTGAGACGCATTCAAGTCGCGTTGGCAGCATTGACCTGCCGATGTGAACTTTCTTTCTACCACCGATAAAGCAAACAAATTGATAGTACAGCAATTAGAAAGACAAAAACTGACAGTGAAGAGAAAACCACACAGTGTAGGTCCCCTCAGGATGACAAGGGTCACTGGTTAGAGTTGATAAGAAGTTTGAGGTTTAACTTCCAATGAAATGGTTTATGCACTAAAATTGCCCAGTCTAAATTCAAAAGGAAATCTGAAAATAAATGCTAACACAGACAGGAACTGATTCAACTTACAGTATAATTTTTTTTTAAACTGCAATAATGTAGGATTAAGGTAATTTATGATCATCCATGTTTTGTTTTTTTTAAAGGAAAGATGGGATATAATCTAGCATTATATCCCATCTCAAAATCTAGCATTCTCTTGGTCAACAAAACGTAGGGGGAAATTTATGACAGACTTTATGAGTAGTTCTCACATCGTGCCGCACATATTTTTGGAACCTCAGAGCTGTCGCCTCTCATGATTTATGAATGATCACGTTGTAAAACAGGCTACTGAATGAGAGAGGCTGAACACATGCCCTGTTTCCATATTTATATCGTAGAAGTATTTTGAAAAACACACATTCTTTTCTTTGTGTTTGTACTAAATATGACTGGATGGAACGGTTCTGAATAGGTCAGTGGATATCCAAAGACTACAGTAGTTTATCCTCTGTGCACATTTGTTTTTGCTTATGGAAATCTGCATATCTTCAATAATGACTTGGTGGTTGGTGTCAATTCCACAAATTTTGGCTCTCAAGTGGCATTAAGTGAAAGTCCACTCTATTGGTCGTAGCAAGACTCCGTCTGTAGAATCAATCAGACATCTCTCATCCACAACTGAGGTCTTCCCTTCCACATAGCAGCAGCTGCCTTGATCAAACCAATCAGTCAGCTGCTAACAGAACTTAATAAAAAGAAAACCCTGACACATTTCATTAATCGCTACCTACTAAGGAAACAGAAACAGAAGCGGAACCTGCAAACAAAACTAAGGGCCAATTATTCGGCACGTCTCTGTGTAGCACAGCTGAGACGAGCAGGAATCCCCGTGAGAGTTTCCCCGCTCCACTTTGTAGGTTTCTGTATAAAAAAAAAATCAGATTTATTCATGGGGCTGAAAACCCAAGATATTGACAGCTTCTCCAGGACTTTCTCCTCACTGGATGAGCAGGGAAGTGGGAGAGTTTAGCCCAGAGACGAGGCAGGAAGGTCAGAATTTTATGACGAAACAGTGGAAAAAATATGTGAAAGTATATCACCCTTGGAGCTTTCTTACATTTTGTAATGTGACAGCCACACATTTGAATGTACGTTGTTGGTACAAAATCCTTGAAATGTGTGGCTTTCGATTTGAATACATTGATTAAATCCAACCGACTTGCATATAATCTCAGTGCACTTCACCCTATGCGTTCCCACGGCGACGCATAGGTGTGGCTGAACTTGAAGACTGACAGCCGGAGTATCTCCTTCAAGTGTTTTTTGTGAGAGAACAAAAGTATTTCCTTGAATGACGAAACATCGAAAAAAGTCTTGAAACTAACCAGCGCCTGATTATCAAACTACCAACTTCCTCGCTTGGCTGCTGCTAGTTCTACATCAGATGCAAAAGGTTGCAAATCTGAGATAAGAAGTTACAAGATTTTTCCTATTCTTGTGCTCGTTTTGTGATATTTCAGCCTACTTTCACGTTGCTAGACAGGGTCTATTAAAGCTACAGTATGTAAATTTTAGAAAACAATTATTTTTGAACATATTTGTTAAAATGATTATGTTGTGACAGTTCAATGTAAGACAAATAATCAGTGAAAAAAATAAAAATAATCAAGCTTCCCTGCCTTTTTCAAGTGCTGACTGCAGAAATACATTGTTCTGTCAGAAACAACCAATCAGAGCGAGGGGGAGGGTCTTAGTGCCGTCAATCACCCTCGTTCTCACACCTTTCCTCTTTCTCCACAACATAGCCTGGCATGAATGCTGGGGCTAGTTAGCATAGCCACAGATGACAGCAGGTAAACAGTTTTCCTGCGACCTTAAGCTGCTTTTTTGCCATTAACAAATTTAGTAGCGCATACCCGAGGATGAATGACAGCATTAAGACCTTCCTACTGGCTCTGATTGGTTGTTTTCGACAGAAAGCTATATATTTTCACTGTTTGTCATTCAGAGGAGGTTCATCAAATAACATTTTGATTCTATTTCAATTTTACAGAAAGTTTAGCAAGACGTTTCAGGAGAAACATCAGCCGACTGTCCTCTTGACGAACTAGCACAAGTAGCACGTTTGATCTGCTCAGAGTAAAAACAAAGGAGAGAAAAATCCGCATGCAGAAGGAAGGTGGTATGCAGAAAGTGGGCCTCAATCCGCTCATTTTTCCTCCTCTCCCTGGATGCGGAGCCAAGCATTTGGAACAACAACAAGGACTGTGAGGAGACAGAGGCGCGGGAAGCAGTCCTCTGAAAAAACATCCATCGCTATGTGGCCCGATACCAGGCCTCCCACCTGAGGGCAAGAATCCCCCTGCCGCTGCATTCATGGCCAATCTGAAGCAACCCACAAGCTCCAGGGGGGTGGGGGGGGAAAGACGCTCTCTGTCTCTGACACCCCAACTGGCATTCAGGATGTTTGTCCCCCAGAGATTTTACAAGAAGAGATAAAGAAGACAGCAGGAGCTGTGTCCAGCCGCCAGAGAATGATGGTGACCTATGAACTTTATCTCATGAGATGAGTCTGAACGCTGGGAAGTCATAAGGCAAGACTTATTCTGCAGGTCGCGTGTTTTTCGAGTGTGTTGCAGTCGGATGTATCGGTGATGCTGCACTGATTAAAGCGAAGGTGGCTTCCCAGAACACAGTGACATCCCAAGCCAGGCACTACGCCGAGCCGATGAAATAGATTTGTTGTCCCTGCAGACGGCAGTGAATTCTTTACTGTGTTTACTTTTTACACCTTTCTCAACCCCCAAACATTTGTTTTTGCATTAAAATCCCACCTCCTTCCTCCTCTGCAGGAACTATAATCATGATTGTAAAAGTGGGCTTAATTGTGTCTAACTTATGAGGCGATAACCGAGTTTCCATTTTTTGCTGCGTCATTCTGACGGACTTTGGGTTATTTTTGACTTCAGAGAGAGATTTGCTTCTCTTTTGCCCCATTTTGCTTCAGGAATATATGCATATTAGTGTTTCCTGTTAATTGCATTCACAACTAATAAGCAAAATGTTAAGGATTTATTTCGTCATTACTTGTATTGAGCAACTACAGTATTCTCAGTTAACCCCAAACGTTAATGACCTGCCAACTTGAAGATTTAAAATGGTAAAAGCGGCTTTCTTATGACAATATGTTTGTTATTGTGAAGTTATTAGTGAGCAGGAACTTTATGGAACTAAATGAGTAAATAAAAAAAACTTAAAAACCTACAAAACGTGTAAATAATAATCACAAGTTTCTTTTGCGTAGGAGCAACCACAACCTTCAGTTTAAGTTCCCAGTAGGGTAAGGTGTAAGTCGGGTGAAGAATGGGGTTATTTAATTAAATTTTTGTTTCATTTGAGGGGGGGGGGGCTTTTATTTTATTACAGCCTGAATCTCTGGAGAATGATGTTTTGTCCTCAACACTTTCATTGCAAATGCTGTCCAACTGAGGTTAACTATTTGATCCTGCTTCCAGATTCCTGAATCACTAAAGTATTTTTTTGTGCCATTTTTCACTTTTCAGAGAGAATTTAATTTGTTTTTCTTCCAATTTTGCCAGAGGAATAGAAGTGTCAAGACACATCTACCCCAGAACCTAAATCCACAATGTTTTTGAGGATCGGGTCAAAATCCTGACCTTATCCTGACATTATGTCCACATAACTGGACATAATGTCACATAACTGTGGACATAATGTTCAAAAGACTCAGACAAACAAATCTGAAATGGGCAGACATTAGGGGAACAAGACAGAGAAAAAGCTTTCCTTCAATACTTCCTGTCACCTGAATGCGAGCAGCAATGCTTCTGTCCGTTTGAGCAATTATCAAATCAGACGATCACACTGACGCTGCGCAGCTCACCAAATCACCCACATTCAGACAAAACAATCACTGTAAGTGTAACAGTTCACAGTTTCAAACCCACAGAATGTTTCAATCTATCTGCCGAGGGCGAAGAACGCACGGAGTCTATAGAGGGATTTTAGAGTAGCTGTGAGGTAAAGGGCTTCAAAATGTCAGAACTAGAGATCAGGAATCAGCAGAAAAACTTACCGCAAGTTAGTGCATTAAAATCTCTGTTGAGGAACTAGATGCGCAATATAACGATTTCTCTTAGATATATTTTGATTTGGGGTTTTAACAAATGTTTTTCTTTTAACGTGTTTGACCGAAAACACAAATCAGAAGGTCAGACTGCAAAAAACAACAGTGGGCAGAGAGAGTCTGATCCAGGACTCTCTCTGGAGGTCCAGGTTTCTGAGTTCAGTTCGAACAACTTCAGGTGTTCTGAAAAATATTAGAGATGTTTATAGCTCTGTGTTTTTCAAAGTAGCAACATGTAACTGAATGTGATAGGTTGAAACTGGAGGCAGATCCATGTGGAGCCTGCAGTGTTTCTGCTGGTCCTCCTCGGTCAATAGAGCTGCATTCACACAATGGTAAAATGGGAACTAAAGTCACTTTTCTGTTGTCCATATGTGACCTTTATCCGACTCTTTCACTGCAGACTGAACGGCCCAATTCCAATCTTTTCACCCCTCAAAAAAGAAGAAAACATCCGATCTGTGCCTCTCCCATAACATCACCTCCCTAAAATAAGGGCCTTTTTTTTCCAAAAGGGATTTTTTTATTTTATTTTTTACCGAAATGATCTTTTAGCAAAAACGAGGCAATTAGAAATTACTTTAGGTCATTATTTTTGGAATGTGATTCAAATACACATCTGATTGATTTCAAAGCATCTGCAGTTAAGTTGCATCTTATCTGGTTTTTATGTCATCGATGGAGGACATGCGTCAGACTTCGCATTCGGGATGCTTAGCAGATGTGAAATGTTCGCACAGAAGGCTCAATGTGGTCGTGTTTTATTAGCAGTATGACCGACGATGCAAAAAAATTAAAATCAAATCAGATTTGCGCATCAAAATTTGCTGTCTAAACACTAGTTTCCATCTCGTTTGCAACTCAGCTTTGCTGGTGCTATGGACCTGTTTCAAAATAAGATAACCTTTCTTGATTTAATGCTAAATGTAACGTGCTAATTGTTTTGAAATCCAAAGAAAGTGGGTGACATTTATGTCTATAGCCAACCGAATGTTTAGTCAGAAAATTTGGCCGTGACTGGACGTGTTGGTGAAGCATGAAAAGTTGACTGGCAGTCGGCGCGGCAATCCATCCATCCATTTTCCTGCACCCTTGTCCCTTACTGGGGTCGGGAGGGTTGCTGGTTCCCATCTCCAGCTAACGTTCCGGGCGAGAGGCGGGGTCACCCTGGACAGGTCGCCAGTCTGTCGCAGGGCAACACAGAGACACACAGGACAAACAAACATGCACACACACACTCACACCTAGGGAGAATTTAGAGAGGCCAATTAACCTGACAGTCATGTTTTTGGACTGTGGGAGGAAGCTGGAGTACCCGGAGAGAACCCACGCATGCACAGGGAGAACATGCAAACACCATGCAGAAAGACTGGGGCCGGGAATCAAACCCACAACCTTCTTGCTGCAAGGCAACAGCTCTACCAGCTGCGCCACTGGGCAGCCCACCCAGGGAGACGTGAGCGGTCTAAACACGTTCAAACACATTTCGACATGACTCATGTCCCGGAGCGCAGCAGCAGTTGGTCAGTTGCGTCAAATCCTTCAACCGAGAGTCGAAACTCTGACGTTTCCCGACTCAACCACGGCACAAAGAACGGGACGTTCTGATGCTCACTCCCTTATTGAGTCTGCTACATCGAGAAACGACAGGATGTTATGAGAAACAAGAAATCGCGACGTTGTCGTAGTACGGTACCGTAATTTCCTCGCCACTTTGTGATTTTCATGACCAACGTTCTCCTTGATGGACGACGTTCAGGTCAGTAAAACTGTAAATCATGTCTGGGCTAGCAAGACAGTGACAGTCCAATCAACTGGAAAATTAGTTCCCGGAAAACAGAGCTCGAGTCCCTGACAGCTGAAATATAATACGTCCAGTAACAATCTCTACCAGGAAGTTGTTCGTTATTGTGCGATTGGATATTTCGTGCTTGTGTTGCACCAAAATAAATTAAACCGTATCTTTTAATTGACTGATGGTGTAAGTCAAAGCTTCAAAACACGTTGTGTTGCCGCCTCGCGTCTGACCTGTGTGTGTTCTGAGATGTAATTGGTTCACACGTCATTTGACTATTTATTTATATAGAGTATGATTGGGGGAAAAAAACAAAAAAACTTGGTGTAACATGTTGCCATTTTCCCTCTATTTTGCTAAAACCACCACCGGCACTTTCCAACTCATCAGCACAATCTACTCATGTATACTTATGCTTTTGCTTGGCATAAGCATTTACATAAATATGAGAAGTTTTCGGGCTGCACAGTGGCAAGAAGGTTCTGAGTTAGATTCCTGGTCCCGGTCTTTCTGCATGGAGTTTGCATGTTCTCCATGTGCATGCGTGGGTTCTCTCCAGGTACTCCGGCTTCCTCCCCACAGTCCAAAAACATGACTGTCAGGTTAATTGGTCTCTCTAAATTCTCCCTAGGTGTGAGTGTGTGTGTGCATGTTTGTTTGTCCTGTCTGTCTCTGTGTTGCTCTGCGACAGACTGGCGACCTGTCCAGGGTGACCCCGTCTCTCGCCCAGAACTTTAGCACCAGCACCTCCCAACCCCACTAATGGAAAAAGGGAGTATAGAAAATGGATGGATGGATGAGAAGTTTTCTTTCCCTGGATGCACATCTTCTTTAAATGTAGGCAACTTCCATCTACGCGCAGCCATTTGTTTGGGAGAGCCATTTTCAGAGCCGATATGATTCCAGAACAATACACTCAGGATCACAAGCATTTATCTGCCGCTAGCAGCCTTGTATTGAAAAATACAGCAATCGTCCAGGCTGTAAGTAATAGATACTACAACGTAACTCAGACAGATATTTCTGTTCAAAGCTGATGTGAAGGGTTCGGAATGAGCTCCGGGGGTTTGGCCCAGGCATCTTCTTTGGAAACCGGTCTGCCATGACCAGCAGCGCGAAAAGTAAGAGCGCCCACTGAAAGAACCGCAGCTCCTCTGCTGGCGTCATCACAAAGGTCCGAGTCAAAGCGACCGAGATTGCATGAAATCGAATTAAGCTCATCGCACAAGACTGTGAAGGACTAGTGGCTCGACATTAAGCTCAAGGCTCAAATTGAATTAGTCAAAAGAGAATGGGCTTTTAGTTTTCCTCACATTAAGTAAAATACGCACCGACTGCTCCTTTAAAACGAACGGAGATTCAGCTGAAAACAGGAGGGGGAAAAAATATCCAGTCATAAGTGATTTGACTCATTTAACTCCTTGATACAGCGATTAACGCAAGAAGAAACGGAGCAAAAAACTCAACTTGTCAAGCCTTAATTATGAAAGAATAATCTTGTGTTTTAATTCAGACAAACAGAAAACCTTCAGGACTACATGAAATTAACTACGTTTCACGGGTAAGATGTCTTGTCGAATAAAATCCATGCATCTGTTACCAGGTTTTGAAGGAGGAGTGTGTGAAAGTTACTGGAGAGAAGCAGCAGTGCATTTTGCATTGCTTTTTTTATTTTTTATTAAATCATAAGCTGGGAACATCTGTGGTTTTGCACGTGCAGAGATCTGTTAAAGCATCATCTGCATTTTGCTGCGCTCATGGATTTTATGTGACAAATCAAACCCAAAGAACAAATTAAGCAGAATCATCTCGTTTTTTTTGTTAGAATTACCGCTTCACATCTGATCGTTACAAGCTTCGCACATTTGGAGACTGAAATGTTTGCATTTTTTTTAATGAGCAAAATAAACTCTACCTTTGTCAGACTGAGTGGAAATTGTCTGTGAACAATTTGTTTTCCCAAAGTGTTTAGTTCTGATCACATAACAGTCTGCGGAGTTTTGCTGATTAATTCTGCTCTATTCTTTTTTTAAAATTTTGAGTCCGGCTTATGCACTTCAGCTACCAGGAGAGTTCTATTTTAAAACAACAACTAAAAAAAACACACGAGTAAAACATTTTCAGATAAGTAGAAGACGAAAATATGTTTTTCATTTGTCTCAAATGACCAGGATAACAGGAAGCGAAGAGAGAGTTTTGCCTCTCCTTTGAATAAAAGTGATGGACATAATGGATAGTTGAATGTTATAAGAAAATAAGAAAATGAAATAAGTGATCAAACATAAATACTAAGGTTGTAAATGTTTGCACCGGATCTCAGCGTTTCGGCATCTTTGCGGTTTTCTTGTTCTAGATTTGCGGAGCGCAGAAGCTGAACGTGTTTGATCCGTCAACAGATTATCCCATGTGAGCGGCGGTAGGAGTTTTCACCACTTTGTGTTCAATCAAACAAGCTTACATTTTTGGCTGCGTTGTAAAAAAAAAAAATGAGGATAAAAAAAAATAAAAAATTAGAGCGTGTTTATTTCTCCACAGATTCTTCAATTTCAAGTTGCTCTGTTTTCTGATGAGAGGAGAAACTCTCCAGGACATCTTGCCCAACATATGGGCTGTATCAGCTCTGCACAGGCTCTCTTAGTCACTCACTGTCCCCTCCTCTTGGACTCTCGCTGCAACAGACCCGGCTGCTAACTCTGGGTCACTCGCTGCTAACTCACACACCACGATTGTCCTGCCAGATGGTCAAGACCGGATGACGTGCTCTCCTGAGCTCAGGGCCACACTGAAGCACCCTCTCTCTTCCACCGGGGCGCACAAACACACGCCGGCAGCGCAAACGTGCCCGAAACCTCCCCCCCCTTCGCTCCCCCGATACGTACGGTGGCCCGGCGGTATGGCTGCCGTGCTTCTCAGTTTGTTCACTCGTCTGGAAGAAAATCGAAAGACAAGTGACGATCACAGAGCAAGATGAGAGAGGGGACAGAAAAAAAAAACAAGGATCTGAACAATGGTGTCAAAGCAAAGAACACTGTTCTAGTGATGGATGCTTCCCTTTAACAATCAGAGCTTTTGAATCGGGGGGGTTGCAGAGGGGAGACGCTTGTTGTTGGCGGTGCCAGGGGCCGGTACCGGCTCGAGTCAGTCTCCGCCACGGAGACAAATAACTGAGCCGCTGCACTTCTGTATGCATGATTAAACTCATACAGTCCCCCCCCCCCCCCTCCACGGTTACTGGGGTTCAATCCCATTCACAAAAATACATCTGGGTAAAAATAAAATTGTACCGATTGATTTGCCCGTGATCGGAATTGGCCTAGTTAATGCGAGAGTGGACCGGGTCAGGGGTCAGTGGCCGAGTCGGAAAGTAGAAAAGCCCAATCTATTCTCTGACTGCCAACACGTTGCTACAGATAGACTGCTATCAGGCTACAACTCATAATTATTTCAGTTATCATTTAATCTATTGATTACTATGACAATTAATCAGATAAAAAAAAACATAAGCACATCCTGCTTATGTGCTTTTCATTTGCTTAAATGAAAACAAAAGCAAAGGCTTTTCATTTAAGCCTTTGCTATATAATATTAGTAATACATGTCAACTTTTCTTGGATTAACTAATTAATAATTAGACAGGCAGTAGCTAGAAAATATGTTATTTGGTTTGTTTTTTTTGTGTGTTTCTTACAGCATTTGAAGTGGGTGAATCGAAAATAATGCCACTTGAGGAGTTTTAGGCAGAACATATTCACAGGCAGTTTGTTTTTCATATCTTAAAAGCAAAATGTACAAATTCTTTCCACAATCTTGGCTTAATTATGGCTCTGAGTTTGTTGTGATTTCAGCAAACTACCCTTTTTAAATTTGTACTCTCTAGCCCGATTAGTCACGACTGATTGATTCAGGTTGTTGGAACACATCCAATGCTAACACCTCCAATGTCAACATCTCCAACGCTAACATATCAAATGCTAACATCTGTAATGCTAACATCTCCAATGCTAACATATCTAATGCCAACAGTGATTACAAGAGAAATCTCATTTGGTCCTTGTTTCTGAAATGTAAGTGATATCATTCAGATGTGTGTATTGCTGTGTAATGTTGCTAATATCAACACTACTACACACATGTCCTAAAATCCTTTTTTACAGTAATAAAATATTTCTAGAAATTACACAGAGATATCTGTAGCTAAAGACAAAATATGTTCCACTCTATTTTCCAATAGATTTCACTCTACTGCGTACTCCTGCGTGATGCAGAGTGTTGAGTGCAAGAACAAAGTGGAGCCACTACAGAAAAAAAAATGAAAATATGATATTTGACTTTTCTTTTACTAGAAGTTTCTGTACTGTTGTGCTGATGAGGCCAAAACTAACCGAACAAAAGAAAACAAAATAACACCTCCTTTTTTTAGACTATTTTTAACCCCATTGTTAAATGAATAAATAAATAAAAAAACAAGTAGAACAAAGAGTCAGAATGACGGTTGAAGAAAACAACAGGAGGCTCACAGGCACCATCTGCGGCAAGTCGGTGAAAGAAAAGCCGTCTCACAGAATTCAGCTTCAGCTCCATATGCTCGAAGGTTTCACTGGGGGGAAATTACATTTCCAAAGAGTAGGTTCTCAATCTGCTCTCATTATGGCGTGATCTCTTTCTCAGACTCCTCTACAGTGCAACTAACGAGCCAACATGTCAGTGGATAAGCATAGGAGGAGCCCTCACCCCCGCCCGCTCCCCATCGGCCCATGAAGAGAAGCCCTCCGACTGAATCGACCAGGCCGGGATCGAATCGATGCCATCTGCAGCAGCTCGTTCAAACCCTAATATTTCAACAGTAGCCAGTAGCGCCCAAATGCAATTACGGGGGGGAAGCACATTGAGCTTAAAATAAGTGATTACGGGCTCGGGCCAATTTGCACTCGTTTCACTGATAGGAGGTGAAGTTGGTCTGGACTGAGCTCAGCTGATGTTTGGGGGCCGGGGGGAATCGAGCAGCGCGATGAGCTTATTAAGTTATGTTTGTAGCCACATCAGCAACTGGCCGGCCGTCATCGGGCGCCCTGATGTCGCTGAATCTAAAAAAAGAAGAGAATTGCCTTTGTTGTTTGTGCCTGAAGTATGCCAGTGGTTAAAAAAAAAATACACGTAACTTGATACTGCTTCATATATTCTGGATATGGGTGGGTAATTTAATATTTACAAGAACATTTCTACATTTCAGAATGTTTGTTTAAAAAATAGAAAATGTTGAATCTATGTTGCATCATGTTAATCTGAGTTTGAATCATTTAAAAGTATATATTATGTGTTTTCAGCCACATAGTGGCACTTTATAGCACAATCAAATAACTATGTTACCTTCAGCTGACATAAAAATTCTGTATATGTCAAATATGTCTTAAAAGAAATTTGATTTTGTAATTAAAACCTTGAAATTGGGTATCTGTCTCTTTAAAATCTCCTGCTCATTCTGAAACTCCGCCTTCAGGAAGTCATCACAACATCGCTCTGCTTTAACAATGTTTCTTACCAGTGTTGCACTGGGAAGTAGCTCATATAATGAGCTCAGGTGATGTGCAGTTCTACTAGGTGTTTGCTAATTGCTGCTGGCTAGTTTGAAGGAGCCGGGCGGCGGTTCTCGGTCCCCCAAAGCGTCTTGCACAGCTGGATGGTCTAGGGAGACTAAAGGATTTCTCAAACATGAAAGAATCAAAGCAACACTCCAGGTCTGTTTTGGATGAGTTGAATAACATTATAACATGATGTAGTGCTAAAAAAAACCCGTTGATTTTATACAACGCTGCCCCTTTTAAATTCAGCTGTGTGATTTCATTTCTGCTTAATATGACTGTATAAATAAAGGTCACCTGCAAACATTACAGTATTAGTCCGATAATCATGTTTCTTAACATCATACTACGCTATGCAGACACTCTGTTTGCGCCCATAAAAACTAACTCACTTCGGGATGCCATATGCTTACTGTTACCTTCTGGTAAAGTTTCCACTTCAGACTTAGCAGCTTTGTGCTTGACCAAAATGAATCACTTAATAGAAGTTGCATGTTTCTATACATCTCTATATATTTGTAACTAGGCAACAAATGCTTTAGGGAAACTAAGGCGGGATTGGTGTAGCGACATCTTAATGTAGCCTGAGTAAAGATTAATCTTCATAGCAGCTTATCTTATGTTTCACTAAACTTCTTCTCACTTTTTAAATCGAGGTGTGTATTTTTTTTTTTTACAATCATTGTAAACATCCAAATTGTAAATATAACCAGTGAAGATGCATTAAAAACCAAGAACAATATTTATTTGCTTGAGGTTGGATAAAAAAGGTGATTCAGACAATTTTAACTTGCATCATCGCTAAATGTAAATCTAAAATTATTCCCTGACTCAGATGCAGACTGAGTCAGGGAATAATGCATCAGTTTGCGGAGACGTGCCTCTCTGCACGTCTTCTGCAGAGAGCAGAAGACGTGCATCTGTTCTCTTTCTCCCCATCGACTTACAAGACAATAAATCCACCTCTACATGGTCAAGTCGTCTTTTCTTCATAAAAAAAAAGCAATTTGATGCTTTTAGCTTTTCACAGTCTAAAATCCATATCGGTACGGAAGATTCATCCTGAAATGTGCAGCATCATTTCCTCCCGATTTTGAAAACATCACAAAGATTTGCGTTTTGAATATCCAATCTTTAGCTTAGCGTGGTTCAAAGAAAGGCACACGCTCAGTCTTCCGGCAAATACATTTCTTTGAACAGTTTGTTTGAGAGAGCAACTTTAAATGGACGGCAGGTAAAATGAAGCCAATCCAGTAATAGGTTTAAAACATGTACAATTTGAGAAAAACATTGTGGTTTGAAGCAAGAAAACGGGCGTAGAAACAGAAACGGTGTTCAGGCCTCGGAGAGGAGAACCGTGAAACTTCTTGAACATCCATCTTTTCTCAGTGGACACGCTGTTTATACTCGTGTGTTTCCTTTTGGATTGGAGCTATTGTCAATTTTCTTTTTTAACATAAGGGTATTAAAAGAGACTGAAGATAAAAATGAAATTAACTGCAAAGTAACTACTCTTAAAGATAAAGGCTTCAGGAAAAAAAAAAAAAAAAAAAAAAGCAATCATGTTGCACATAATACTCAACTGCTGAAAGCTCCTTACCGAATACAAATCTTGCAAGTGACAGAAAAAATGTGATTTTTAAAACTTTTGGACTTCTCAAAATCCCGACAAGCCTTTAGGATTTATAGCAACCCTTTCATTTATGTCATAAACACAATCCTGAATGTACTTTATTGGATTGGACAGGCAAATACAATGGAGAAGGAAAACAATGCACAGTTTGCAGCATTTTCTTAAGGAATAAATATCTGACACAGTTTTATCCAGCAATTAAAATGGAGTATAGCACACTGCAGACCAATCAATCAAGGGCTTGATGAGGCATGAAAGGAGAGTGCTATCAAAAGCAGCCAAGCAGACATATACGGGTGAGAAGTCTGGGGCAAGAAAGCATTTAGTGGTGCATCGACCGTTGTTGACGTGACGAACGTTGTGAGAAGTTTCAAGGGATATGAAGGCAGCTGCAAGTTGAAAATGACCAACTAAAAAGAAATGGCCAATTACCTTTGAACAGTTAGGATTACAAAAATATAGACGCTGCAACAACTTATATCAGTTCATCTTTCGGATTTAGGCCAAAGTCAGTATCACATGCCATGTCTACGGTTTTTCAGTGTTCTCGTACACATTTCTGCTTTGTAGTTACGGTGCCATGTTCAGTTTAATGTCAATAAAATGTATCAAACAGCACTTAGCTCCACCCGTCAATTCTGAGGATGAAGAAATACACACAAAAACAGTGCCTACGCGATATTAGAAAATCTTGCGATGGCGATAAAATTGGTAAATGTCCACCATATCAGGTGGACCACATGCCTGTTTCCTTTTTATTCTAATCTGTGCTTCCTACTCGATGCACTTTTAGCACTTTTGGTAATGTCTGCATCTGGTGCAGGGAGACTGTCCAACTAGCTAAATACTGCAAAAGCACAAAAAGTACAATTTCATCATACTTAAAATAAACCAGCCACTGTTATTGTACTCCAATCAGTCTTTTGCAATATAGATATTACACACACCGATATTGCATTTGATATATATTGTGCAGCTCTATAAAAAAAAACAACAACATAGAAATATCACAGTAATGGTCATGTTGGAAAAGAAATTCTGCAACCAGGTCAGCAGTATTGGTGGTATTGTGAAAATCTTAAAATAAGCTGTTTTCTTTATATCAGTGTGTAGAGTAGTATGACTTAGTCATGGACATGAACAGGCTGCATATGTCCATGCCTGCCAACACTTCACACCGTCCTCCACAGAGATATGCCCAGAAAATGTGATCTAAACGTAAAACGATATCTTTGGCAATGCCACGCTTGGCGTCGCGAACCAAAGTCTGCTCCGCTGTTTTCTGTCCATCCGAGGTTTGTCTCTCCATCTGTTATCGGCCTCTTCCCCCTGCAGCCGGCGATGATGGCAGAGCAGACCGAGCCGGGACGAGAAAGGCAGAGGTCTGGGAGTGTGGCGCTTGTAAACCATATTGTCATTTTAAATGCATAAACCCTCCTTACCAGAGTGATCTCTCACAGAGTTTGGCATCAACTCTGCTCTTGATGTATTGATTACCACTCAGAGAGGTAAGAAATCTACTAGAGGCATTTGATTTGTGCGACTCAGTAGACATAGAGCCTATTTTGAGCATCTGCCAATGACAAGCTGCTTTTCAACTCCAGCTCAGAAAAATCAGCTTAAATAACAAACAGGCTTGTCTTTAAGGAGTAGGTAAAGCTGCGGTAAAGGTCACTCTGAACTTTTTAAACCCTGAATGTTAAGGAGCTTCAATCGGGTCGCCAACTTTAAAGATACCGCCTACTAAAACTCCATCCTACTTCGTTCAGGTTTCTATCCCGAGCTGCAAGAAGCACAGCTGTGAAAAAAAACCCTAATAAGAAACAAAGACTAAGCAAGACATCTGATTAAAATAAATCAGAACGTTTTGATTTCGCCCATGTAACCAGCAGCCACGTTATGTCATGCCTTCACCTGAACGATGCTTTGCAGGCCCAGTGGCTTCGTTTTGAACGATCACCCGTGTCTGCGACAGACTCTGTGAGTTTGTTCCTCGCCGATCAAACCCCACCGTTCGCCACAGAGGGGCACACAGGGGCATTAATTATTGCAGGCGGAGGGGCACAGAGCGGATCAATCAGACAGAGTCACTGCATTGTAGAACCTTTCTGCTAATAATGAGCGACCGCAACAAGACAGTGTGGCGACGGCTCATTACTTTGCACAGAGACACGTTCGCTTATTCCGACGCCGGCTGTGATTTAGCGCGCAGAGCTCACACGCATAAACACAATTCAATTAGCCGGATTAATAGGCGCTGCATATTGGTTATTACTCTAAAAGGGCTCCATTGGGGACGCGATTAATGACTTTAACAGTGTAAATAATCTGTTATAGTATTTGCGGCGTAATTGCTTAACCTGCAGAAGATTTAGAGCCCTAAATCTCAATAGTCGAGAGAAAAAGTAGTGCAGCGCCTCCAATTGTGTTGGAACATAACCACACCGCTCGTGATTTGCTGCCGTTACCATTTATCCCGAGCAAGGTCGGTGGAATCACCAGGAGGTCCACGAGCTGTCGGCTGCGCTTTAGCTTTAAGTGCCGTTTCTCACACACCATCAGGCGCTCCGTTGCTCATGTCTCTCCTTCTTGGCGCTGTGCAATCAGCGCAGCGACTGGCCAAAACCCCTCCGCTAGGCAGGTCGACGGTTTATCAAGTGCATTTGATGAACACTTGACTTTTTAATCAGAGCGGAAAGCCGTGACGCCGATTAAGGTCCGTGAAGATATTCATTCGTGGATGGTGGATGTGAGAACGATCCTCTAATTCCCAGGCTCTTGACCTTTGCAGGTAATTCATGTCTTCAAGGCTTCCTTTCTTCTTTCAGGCGAACTTGGTTAGATAACACAATCACAACGTAATGACGCGATTTCATAAATTCTGTTCGGAGCACGTGAACTAAAAAGAAAAAAGAAAAAGGGGGGAAAAAGTAATTTCCTTCACCCTTGGTGGTGTTTGAAAACAGAGTCTCAACTCAGACTCTTTCATCAGAGTTAACAAGCTCTAACAGGAAGCCTCAGAAGCACTGATGTTGTCATTAGGAAAGTGCCAGGTGATTTTTTTTTTTTTTTTTTTCTGTATGAATTACATAATAGGATTTAGCAAAAAAAAGTACAGATAAAAAGATTTCAATAAATTTGTCCGAGTTATTTTTACCCCAATTTTATATATTTATGCAAAACATAAAAGTATTTTGCTTCTAAAAGGCATCAACTAAGCGTGGAACTGCAGACGTCTTGCTTCTGGTTCATCAAACTCTGCCCTCATCTGCTGAGCTGCAGTATTACAAAGGCCCTTTTTAACCTCTGTCCACTACCATACATCATCTTCCTGTGACTCAAGCAGGAAACCTGTTTAAACAGGATCAAGTCTGCTCACCAGACACACAGACGGGTTTTTTTTCTCCCCTCATCTTAGGAAAGACCAGGCTTGCAAAGCTGATTGAGCTTCATTTCTCACTGAAATAAAGTAGCTCTTCACTCCATGTGGACTAATGTCACAGTGTCGGATTAGCAATCTCTGAGTCAGTGTGGGGAAACAGAAACAGTCA
This sequence comes from Phalloptychus januarius, assembly GCA_902982915.1. NCBI lineage: Eukaryota > Metazoa > Chordata > Actinopteri > Cyprinodontiformes > Poeciliidae > Phalloptychus > Phalloptychus januarius. Next base: position 13,131,587 of record CADWAE010000481.1, read on the forward strand.
CAAATGACGCAAAGACACTCCAAAAAAGGCAGCTATCCCAGTAGTTTAAAGACCAAAAAAGAAAGACAGATGGTGAGTGAAGGTACTGCTACAAAATGCTGTGCCGGGGTGAATTTTCTCTATCTTAGCAAGAGGCTTCAGTCCTTTCTAGAACTGCACAGAGTAATCAGCTGCCAAAGCCTGATTGGCCCTGACAGTTTGCCCCATTCAAACAGGGCTGCATATCAGGAAATGATGTCATTCTAATGACATTAGTGACAACTCCTACGATTGGAGCATCAACCCAGATTCTGTCATCTTAACAAGACATTAAACAACATCCCAGTAAATTATCTTTAGCTTCATCCCCAAAACCAGTAAAAAAAAAAAAAAAAAAAGGGGAAGAGTAAATCCAACCAATCAACCGTTTATACATCACACTTGACTCATGGTGATGTGATGAGTTCAGGAATAAATTCAGAGGACAGAGCTGCCAAAAAGAAAACTATTTTCCAGCAAAATCTATTAAACACACGGTGGTTCTTGAAAAGTGAGAGAGAGTGAAAGACAGCGACACTTCAGCAGTTACATGATAAATGTTAATAGTAATAGTTAGCTTAAATGTAATAGGCAGATATTATACGAATGTAAACTTGATGAAAAGAAAATACATCCTTCTAAGCTAACAAACGTACAAGCTAGCCAGACGTACACTAGCTTCTGACTAGCTTCTGACTAGCTTCTGACTAGCTAACGTTAGTCATTTAAGATCATTGGAGGCTGTTGTATATTTGGCGCTGTTCCGGCCACCCCTCCGAGAAGCTAAGTGTTTTTCCCAACATGCTCACGGGGAGTATGACGTCACTGTACAAGAGGTAAGGGAACTTTTATTAAAAATATATATATATATATTTCACAGAAACTAGCAAGTCTTAACAAGCCCTTTAAAAGGAGGGCCTGAATATATGTATAGAAATTCCTTATCTACAGCAACTGCTCTTCCACACATGCAAATGAGCCTCCACTCTGTTGCTGTTGCAATTAATTACTGACTGCTCATGACAGGAAGCCTGTAAGAAAATATTCTCAATGCTGTTTCCTCGTCTTACGTCGAGCGAAATCGCATTAAGCCAAATTGGTAAAAGCGTGTCAAAGCTGTCCTCCTAAAAGTACATTTAAAATCAACCACAAAACTCCTATTCATGCCACCGAGGCAGATTTCTTTTTTTTTTTTTATTTGCATGTAAATTCCTACTGATGGCGTGTTTTTACCGTCCTTACCAAAAACTTCATCCGGCGATTCGGGTTCGGCTGCTTCATTTGCTGCTCCTGCCGTTGCTGTCGCTTTGGGTTCAGGTGATGAAGCCTTTAATAGGAACACAAAAACAGATTGGAGAGGTGAGGTGAGCTGAGATGCCATGGCAACGGAGCAAAGACAGAGACCAGCAGACAGGGAGAGAGAAAAGAGGAAAAATCACACAGATGCGTACAGTACAAGCTACACCGATCTGGGCTTTTTAAACCTCATTAGCTCGCAATTAGGCCAGCATCCGTTCATTTAACACCCAGGAGGCTGTGCATTATTCCCAATCAATCTTGAGATCAGCTGATTTTAATTGCAACAACAGTTTTATTACGTTGTTGCTTTGGATGGTCGGAGATTTCTGCTGCCTGTCTTTTTCTTTGCGAGTGCCGTTTCGTTTTTGTATAGTTCCAAAGTCTTAAAAGCAACAATATGGCTTTGATATGATGCCTGCATAAACAATATAAGCTACGACAAACATAGTGAATCAGTTACAAGCTATCTTCCTGTGCAATGCTAACATACTTTTAGATCTAGGATTGAAATAGCATGACCGAGTTAGTGAATAGTTTATCTGCTGAAAACTCATCAGCGAGGAAAAAAAAACTAAAAACAACTGGAAACGCTTATAAGCCGCACCGGGCTGTAAGCTGCTGGTATTTCCACAAGGTCGCATAAATCTGCTATTAAGAACGCAGCCCTCGTCTCCAACGCCGAAACATGGATTCGTTCACGCAGAGTTTACGTACAGCGGCTATCGATCCGTACTTCTAGGCCGATAGCCTTCAACTTAAAAGCGGCATCATATAAACTTCTTCGTGTGGTTTCCATGATGAGGGGGGATGAGTTTGAAAACATTTCTCCTCGTGCCTGCTGCTAGCATGTGCTAAATGAAAGTTAGCGCTTTCTTCTTTGATTTCCAATATTGACTTCCAATCATTCACTTCTTGCTAGAGAGCCCCCTGGTGGTTGAAGAAAAATCTACAGAAAAGCGGCATGCTTCAAAGCGTGGGGAAAAAGTAAAGGCTTATAGTCCGAAAAATACGGTGTTTGTGGGTGTGTGTGTGTGTGTGTGTATATATATATATATATATGTATATAGGGGTGTGTGGGTGTGTGTGTGTGTGGGGGTGGGGGGGTGTGTGGGTGTGTGTGTGTAGGTGTTATTGGTAACACTGGGAAGAACAGTACAATGTAAAAAGAACAACCAAAATCACGCTGTAAGATTTGAAGGTTACTAATTACTAACGGCAGTTTTTCGTTGTTACAACAGCATCACTAATTCGCCTAATGATTCTCCCCTCCTCCTCCGACTCATCACAACGATAAACGACTCCCCTCAACTGCCTGGAAAGGCAGATCCTGTGACTAAGCAGTATTAAGAGTGATCATCTAGTTTCATATTGAGGCTGTAAATCCCGTAAATCTCTTAATCCTTGCATAAAATTGAATTTGTTTGATCTGGATCATAACATCATCTGTTGGAAATTACAACCGAAGATAAAGCCGACGCACTTCGACCGTTCCTAGTGTCACAACCGACTCCTGCAGGGAATGATGTGGTGGGGTGGAGGGGGGAGAAGAAAAAAAAGAGAAATAAATAGTGTCAAACGGAACAAAAATAAAACCTAAAAAAGAAAAAAAATGAAAAGATACTAAGCTTCACACCTATTGTGTCACTTTTTCCTCTGCAAGGTGGCAGTTTTGACTGCATTATGACAACAAACAGGAAGCATCTGTTCTCTGCTTCAGGAAAAGCCTGACACGTCTGTCTCAACTGGGCTTTAAATAACCGTAATCATAACTTAACCAGCCGGCAAGGCGAATCATAACACCCACCTAAGCTGGAGCTAAAAGAATGAAGTACATAGCCACTGAAACAAAAACCACTTCATGTCCTGAGAAGACAACCAGCTCCAAGCACATAAAGCATTTTTTGTTTTTCCCTTTCAGTCGTTCCAATCTCTTAAGTTTTGTAAAGGTAAACCCCTCGGCCCTCTGTAGAAAAACGGAAGAGGACTGACGTCATCGTTTACGGCTCGGGTTTCATCTCCCTGAGTTTGGCTCGGCCAAAACTGAGAGTCGACGCACGCCGGGCTCACAAAAGCTGCCGCCACGTGGTTCCGCTCGGCGGCGAACAGGTGCGCAGGCGGTGACGCAGTCTCATCGTCTGAGGGGAGCGGAGGTCTGACGAGCAAGTGGTTACTAATGCAGATCGCATAAAGGTCGATTAAGAGCCGTGCCTTTTAATCTTCCCTTCCGATTTCCATCGAAACTGAGCGCGAATGTTTAAGATAATTCAGATTTAATTAGTGGCCCGAACTAATAAATATCAAAGGAATTCAACTTGAAAGACGTCTTTAAGAGAGAACCACAAAATCTGAGACATGGAGCGCCTTGCCTCATACTAATCTTCAAGAAAAGAAAAGAGAAAAAGAAAAATGATTAGTTTCTCTGCCTAACGTAGCGGATGCCAAAGGGAGCCTGATTACCCGCTGACAATCAACAGTTTAGCCAAGACAGACTGTTGCTGCTTTTCTACTTTAATTCGGTCAACACAAACACACATGAGACTTGCCCAAAGGCATTTATCTGACTTAGACTCAGACAAAGATATAAACAATAAAAATCACCAAAAACCACGCCTCTTATCTCCAACACGTGAGAGTATTCATTTTTATCTCCTCTTCAACAGTGGAGCAATATGTCTTCCCTTCTGTTCACAGAGCCAAGAAACATGACAGATTCTTTGGCAGGCATATAAACATAAATATGACACTGGTGTGTCACGTGGTTTAATGCTCGACATGATTCTGCTGCATAAATATGAGATCATGTGAAATCAGTTGAAATTGCTTAAAATGTCACGTAATTGGACATGCATTAACTAAATATCTAAAAATTTCTCAGATCACTGAATGCAATTCGCCTAACCGATTATGTCGTGTTAGCGAAAACGCTCTTCAGTGTAGAAGTTGTCATTATGGGGAGACTCTATTAGTCATATTCAGTGTTGGTGAGAAAGATATTGTTTTCATTTCATGGTGATTATTATTATTTGATTGTGGCTTTGGCAAAATGTAATGTCTGCTGCTGTTTCATAATTGGTTAATTGGTTACTGCATTGTTTTTATGGTGTACATATTTACGGGTGAATGAAAGCGTTCAGTATTCATCCTTTGTTGGATTTAGCTCATGCGCACACACACACAAAAAGGGGCAGCTTTCTTATCAGTCTTGGCAGTCCTGCGCTTCATGAAATTAGCAGAGCAGACATCCATCCGTCGCCAAGAGCTGAGCCACGGATGTCTGGACGCTTCCTTAAATGACAACATTAGCTGGCAAAGAGAGCGATAGGTCATGACCTGCACTTAAGCTGCTTACGGCTTGCGGGAAAACAAACCAAAGTCGGACCGTAACGTGAGCAAAAGACGGCGCTGTCGCACTTAAGAGCTTTAGGCAGCTGCTCAGTAGAACACAGTGATGGAGGACAAAAAGACAAAAGAGAGAGAAAACCTAACACTTCCCTTTCACTGACCACTTTATTAAAACAAGACAAAACCAGAATTAGGAGTTGATTGCGGAGCATTATTTGTCTGGGTGGCATGTAAACGTGATCAGGACAGCCGGTCTGATTAGATGACATTTAGTAACTGTTGAGATTTCTCCTGTTTAGCCGTCTCTCCTCCCTCCGCGACCTTCATTTGAGGGATTCGCCACTTGTTAATGTGAGACACGACACCACATGGGGACTGCTTCCCAACAACTATTAGCACTTCCTCAGGACTGGGCAACATTCAGACCCACCGCGATAATACAAGCATTACCACAGTATGCTGAGAGAATAGTGACGCTGGCTTTTACAGGACAGCAGGCAGAACTGCAGGACGAAATGAATGAGAGGAGAATGACTTGTAAAGTTATTTGCGCCCCTTCAACTGGAACTACGTAACAAGCTTACACGTCGTAGAATAAAACGGGAATGCTATGCGACGAATTCGACATGAAGTGGCCTTAGCTGCAGCTCTGGCTTGTATCCTAAGGGTGGTCGTTCTGCTCAAAGATGGATCTCTGTCTCAATCTCAAGCCTTCGGCAGCCTCTAATAAGTTTTCTTGCAGCTCCATCCATCATCACAAACCCTAACCAACTTAGGGTTTTCTTAAAAAAAAAGAAAGAATCCCCACAGTATGATTATCTGCTGCCAGGGGTCACGTTGGCGAAGGTTCGTGGTGATGTGCTCCGTTAGTTTTCGACCCATTGATAGCATTTTGCATGTAGCCCAAAAAGTTCAATTCGGGTCTAACAAGGGCAGCGTTTCCAGTGAGTCAGACCTGCTTCTGATCTGGATTATACCAAACTAACAAATAGGATTTCTTTTAGTATTCTTTCCAACTTTGTTCCATAAAGACCAGATTTGTGGAGTGCCCAAAAAAAACACAAAAAATGTAAGTGATGCAACTTCTGAACAGTTTAGTGACCTTGTCGATTATGATTACCAAACACTTTTCTTGCTACTTCCTTAATTTGATGTCAACTTCAGCCACTCTGTGTGATGTGCCATTAAAAATTTACATCAAGTGAAGGCACCACAAAGTCTGTCTGACTGGCCAGATAATATATTACTGGGATCAGGATTTGCATGAGTTGTACTCAATATTCTACCGAATCCTGTTTCCAGGGCGACCTTGGTGATAGCAATATTCGTCACCATGATATTGTGATGGCGACTGGGAATACATAAAGTGCATGCCACACTTATTTGTAAAAAACATGACTCATTTCCTTTCACATAAATGTTTCACATAGGTTTTGAGGCTGCAAATATTTTTCAACAAACGCACTATAAATGTTTAAATAATAGATGCAGTCATTATCATTTAGCTTGGTGAGTGTGGCTCACCGGACTTTAGTAGAAGTTTCTTTAAAGCTGGGGTATGTAACTTTTTTATTTATTTTTTTATATTTGTTTGAACTGCGACCAGGTTGTGACAGTATGGTGTGACACAAGACAATCTGTGAAAAAGATCCATCTCCTCCACCATCTCCCAGTGCGTCTACTGCCATCTGCAGAAACGCATCACTCCCTTCCAAAAACACCCAGTCAGATCCAGGAGGAGGGTCTTAGCGCTGTCAACCAATGACGAGTATGCATTGCTCAATGAGCCGAAGGGACAGGAACAACTTTGCGTTTCAGGAAATATGCTAACTAGTTTTAGCATTCACAACAGGCTCAACTGGTGGGAATAAGCACACAAGAATGATTGACACCACTAAGACCCTCCTCCTAGCTCTGATTGGTTGCTTCTCACCAAGCTGAGCATTTCTCTAGTTAGCACTGGGCAAAGACAGAGGAACTTGTTAAAAATGTCATACTGACAGTTTTATCAAATCCATCCATTTTCTATACACCCTTGTCCCTAGAGAGGTTGGGAGGGTTGCTGGTGCCCATAACCAGCTAACATTCCGGGCGAGAGGCAGGGTACACCCTGGACAGGTCACCAGTCTGTCGCAGGACAACGCAGAGACAGACAGGACAAACAGCCATGCACACACACACATAGGGAGAATTTAGAGAAACCAATTAACCTGACAGTCATGTTTTTAGACTGTGGGAGGAAGCTAGAGTACCCGAAGAGAACCCACACATGCACAGGGAGAACATGCAGAAAGATCCTGGGCCGGGAATCGAACCCAGAACCTTCTTGCTGCAAGGCACCCAGAAGGGTGATTTTGTCTATGACAAACTGAAAAAAACAAACTTTAATGCATCAATATATAATGTGACATCTCTGAGATCACATTTCCTAAAAATTGCAGCACAAACAAAGGGCGAACATTTGCTGCACTTCAGCTGGAGTGCCGTGTCTGTTCCATTTCTCCCGCTGGAAACACGCAGAGGGGGGAATGCCTCGCTCGCCCCCCCCTGATGGCTGTCTGCGACACTCAGCTGTGATGGCTGCCACCTGGGCTCCACTCAGCCCTCTGATCCCCATTCAACGCTGGAGCACAAGAAGGGGTTCAGTGTTCCTGAGTACTCCGGAGATAGAGATGAAGGAGGGGGACGGGGTGATTGAAACACCCTTTTATGGCCTGTCCGATCTCACACTTTCAAAGGGCTCCAAGTTCATACTGCTGCCTTGTGTTTTTAGTGAGAGTTTCAGAGCTTCATCCTGTCCTCTCTTTGTAAGATGGAAGATGTGGAGAGCAGGGCTGTTTTGCAGGTGAGGTCACTTTTCTCACTGTGAAGTAAAAGGGCGGTGAACCGGCATTTTGTAAAAAACAAAACAGGATTAATAGTGCATAAAAATAGGGATTTTATTAGATGGGTTTTGCTGGATGGTAAATTCTCCCAGTAATTGTTGCGATAATTACTGCAATCTCAATACTGTTGTGTTGAGATGGTTTTCAAGTGATATCATGTTAATGACATAATAATGCAAGTTTGAGCTCTCCAAGGCCAATGAACTTAACACTAAACTGGAAGATATTTTAATAGGGGTGCACCGATTTCCTTAATTTTGGGAGATCAGTGACCAACCTATCATTACATGTGAAGCTGATCTTATCCCCCAATCTGATCTACTTCAGCAAACCTCTAAAAATCAACCACTGTCCTCTGTTCCTCTCCCATGAAACAGGTTTGACTGGCAGACCGGCCCGCCAGGTCCGTTTACAGTTAACGGTATTAAGGCCACTTTTGCCAACTGAGCGACTTTATTGCTACATTTATCGACATTTCAGAAAAAAATAATAATAATGGTATTGGCCAAAATCAGAAATGGCAGGTCAGGCTTTTTAAAGATCGGTAATCGGCGATCGGCCTAAAAACTGCGATTGGTGCACCGCTAAATTTAAAATATTTAAAATAAAACACGACAACCAAAAACAATAAAGAAAACGGATTATCGGGTCTCTGAACAAAATTTCCCTTCAAGAAAATTGAGTTCATTTGAACTAAAAATGCGATTCATTGAATCGTCGCTTATTGCTTGGATATGGTATTCAGAAATACTTATAGGTGTAACATCTAGTAACAAACTTTGTAAAAACACTAAAAGTGACATTTACGGTCTATTTCCAGAAGTCCAGTCGTCTCAGAGGCGGTGGCAGAGCTCAGCTCATCAGTGATGCTGCGGTGGCAGAACTGTTGCTTTGACTCAGATGTGGATGCCCCTCCTGATAGGCCTCCCGCCGAGGCACAGTGGACCCAGAGCTGACCAGCTGAGGGAGTCATTATGTCCACGCTGCTCTAATTGCTGACGTGAAGGCTGGAGGCCCGCTGAATGGGCTCTGAGCTCGCTCCTTCTTTAATTCAACTGTTTCCGTGGACCAAGCAACTGCTGGGTGAAGTATAATCTGAAGATTTACTTTTAAGATAATTATCGGCGGGGAACCAATTCAGAGAGGATAACAAGCAGCTTGCCTCTTACAGTTCTTGTCCTTTTTTTCATTGATTATATTCCTTTTAACTCTTGTCCTTTTTGTATGGAGACCGAACAGCGACAAATAACTTCCTAAACAAGTATTTAAATGTCATTCATTTATTAAATGTGGAAAGATGGAAATAATTTCATAAATGTAGGATTAGTTGATTTCATTTTAAAAACGAGATCTAGTTATTTCACAATTTAAGATTTTATCTTAAATTGTGCCCATGTAGGCGGTGCTCCTACATGGGCACACCCGTGTGGGGCCACCATGGAAACCGTGGACAAACCCATGTGGGACCCATATTGTCTGCCCTCCTTTTCCCCATATGGGGCCCACCTAGGTATGCTGGCTGGGACGTGCTTCAGTACGGAGAAATAATTGATTAAATCATGAAATAATTATATCTAGCTTTTCATATGAAATCAAAGCATTTCACTGAGGGGCATACAATTGATTTTTTATTTAATAAGTCATTCCTGTATTTATTTCCACTTTTAAATAAATCCTTGCGACATTTAAATCGTTATTCTCACACGTTACCCATTTATTGTAACTGTGGCACTCCACACCCTCCATACGTTTTCGCCGTGAGCTGACCCCGTGTTTGATCCAGCGGTGCACACCGACACTAAGTAACGACGACGTCCAGGACTTTTACGCCACGTCAAGATGTTGACTGCTGATCTTTGAGATAAGCAAGAAATCAATTCAACTCCCAGCAGCTGAGCAGAAAACATCTCAGCACGAGGCGCCATGCAGTCGTCGCACAAACAACGCGGCTCAATCAGATGTGGGGGGTGTCAGATTCAACAATAACACTGTGATAAAGGAACCTCTTTTTTTAAAGCAAACTCAGCTTGATCACGCTAAATGCAAAATAACTAAGCGAATACGCAAGAATGGATTATGTTTTATTGTGGTTACATTGTGGCTTTAAATGTAAGAAAAAAACTTTACGTTTCACAAGCTGTCAGCTGGAGCCCGCAGAGGTAGTTCAATATATGTTCTTTTTTTTTTTCTTTCTGCAATAGTCTGAGTGAACACATTTTTTCCCTGAACTGCTGCAAAGTGCATATCAATGCATGATCACCGAGCGCCACAAGTGAGTAAAACATGTTCATCGCCCTTTAATGAATACTCTAGAACCGGCCTTAATCGCCGGCCCGTCATTAAAATGTATGCAACAGGCCGAACGCAGAGTGGCCTCCAGAGCCTTATCAACGGGATGGCAGCTGTCACGCACAAGCTGCAGAAAAAAGAAAAAAGAAAAAGACACCATTGACACCCTGAATTTATGTCACATCATCCTCCATCCAGCCTACTGTCCTGTCATCAGTTTGCTTCCTCAGCCAACAAATGATCATGAAAGCCCTACATTCATTTGGGGGAAAACGATTCAGACTGCTTGATTCTATTTATTCTATCTGAACATGTAAGTAACATTTTGTGTAACTGCTTGGTAACAAGACGCAAAAGAGAAGCAGAAGCCAACTTAAAAAAAGCATATAGGATTCTATAGGAATTTCATAATGTTGCCTGAAATCTTCCCTGTTTTATTTGTTTAAGGATTCCTGTTGGTCTTTACCGTAGCAGAGGCTATTCTTCCTAGGCTCCACATCAACCTTACTGTAAGAATCCTTTACAAAGGTTCCTAAAAAAAGACATAAATGCATTTAATAAGACACAAAGTTAAATTAAACACAAAAATTACCTGCTCCAGTAACTTACAAACCTACATGCACCGATATTAGTCGTTAACCTCAGAGTGCACAGTGTTGGTGATATTATCGTATGTTTTTATGCTAAACAATTTTGTTATGGGCCCTTTGGCTTGACAGATGCATATACAGGACACATGTGGCATTAAACTTTTCTTATTTATAAAATCTTATTGATTTATGAAATGCCACACTGGGAACTCTTTTGCTAAAAATTACATTTCTGTCAGAAAATCTTCACTTTCTTTGTTCACTTTTGAACATATAAAGAAACGTGTCATTTTCCTCGCTTCTCTGGATCGAATTTTAATGCAGAAGCATCGAACCATGACTGGACCAAGATACCAAGTCAGGATGTGACTATCAAAAACCAGGTCTTATTAGTTCATGTTTGACTTTTTATTTTGCTCTCCAACAACAAAATCGCATGTAACTGATAACCCATGTGACTGATAGAGTGGCTAGGATTATCCTGAGCTATCGCTGTAGTTCCACAGCTATGAAGGTTGTAGCTCTGGACTCCCTCTGGAGTGTTTGGCAGAGAAAACTAGAAAACTTGGCAAATGCCATAATATGATGGAATTAGCATGCTAACGTTTGAATAACGTCCCCCAATAGCTTTTAACAACTTGTTCTAGTATATTAAAAAAAAGACTGGCAATCTATAGATGGACTAGTCTATTATGGGACAAAATTGTGCCAATGAAATTTAATACTATTCGATCCTAGAACATAACTTTGATTACTTTTTGCAGAATTTGGGCAAAAAGGACTTCATTTTTCCATCTTAATTACGCCGTGGCACTTAATACAAATACAATAAAAGTGGCGATGACACAATTTCCAAATGTTTCCCACAGACTTTTGTAGTGTCTACAGCGGGAGCGGTAAAAATTCAGATAATGGTTAAAATAAACTTCTCCATTAAACTTATCAAATATTAAACAGGCTGCTTGAGCTCACCAGTGCAATTGCACATACAAATTGCACTCAAGTCACATTTTAAAATAAGCTAACATTCAGTGATGCTCTCATGGGTGAAACTGTGAAAACAGTAAAGTAACAATCCCAAAAAACAAACTTTTTCTAGTTGAAGACGGCATCATTTTTTAATGTATTATTCTATCGATCCAATTCAAACTTTGTTAAGGATGCAATATCCTGGTTCATAGTAGAGATAAAAAAAAGAGACAAAAAATGTATTTTATTCTACGATTACAGAATAATTCTTTGAAGTACAAAATTATTCAGCAACTCCCAACCTCTCCGTTTTACAGCCTGATAAGTTGGTTTATGTTGCCTTTCATGCAAGTTCATGAAAAAAAAATAAAAAAATCAAGACCAACTACATGTATATTCCTTCTGACATCTCACCAATTCCAAAAACAAATAAAGTTTGCTGGGATTAAATGTGTATCCGTGAGAGTTCAGATGGTCTGGGATGCCACGGGGAATGTTTTAAATTCAACGTTCTGCCTTTTCATAACCATTTCATCAATAATTCACAGTAACATGAAAAGCCTTGGGCTGGGAGAGGGAAAGCATTCAAGTCGAGGGCCCATTGTCGGGCTCTTGTTGTACAAAACGTGATTCGTAGCTGCCAAATACCGCCGCCGTTGACGTTTCAGACGGATGAAAGAAAGCGTTTGACAGTCGAGGCGCGGCGCAAGAGGCCGGCATGGAGATTGCCTTTTGTGAAAGAAAGAGAGCCAGATCACGACTCTGACAACAACATCTAAAAAAACGACCTGTTTTATACTCTTTGTCACGCTTTGTTCCCGTTTGCGTGTCGCTATGACAACGGGGCTCTTCAGGAAGACCTTTAAAACGACTTATGAGGTCAACGAAACAACCGGGAGACCCGCAAATGAAAACGCAAAACAATACAACAAAAAAAAAGAACATAGAAAAAACAAACAAAGAATGTTCCTACGGTGCAGCATGCTGACCTAACAGCGCTCCTACCAGCTACACACTTGACAAATTAATCCACTTCTCTCGGATCTGCTCCTCTCCCTCCGGAGTGTGTTTGGCAGGCGAAGGAAACAAATCATATAAGCTGAGCCATCAGGCTCCCTGCTGGTCCGGGCTCACCCTCCTCCCCACAAGATCAATGCCCCAGCCGGGCAGCAAGCTGTAAACCAAACCACCCAGCCAGTTGTGCAGTTTACTCAACCATTACAAGAGCGAAGGCAGCTTCTATACCGACTATACAGACATGCACATATTTTTTTCTCTCCTCGTCTTGCAGCCCCTGCTGACTAGGAGGGTGAAGCAAGGTCCTCCAACCTATTAAAGTAGATTGGAGGCTTAATAATAGAAACTAATTGCATCCAGTGTAATTTTGAAAAGGTGTTGCAAAGAGAACTTCAACAAAGTGGTTGGGGGGAAAAAAATTTGTTTTACATAACTGCAGCACTGACATTTTCAGTCGAGTGCGACCTCTAAGGAAAGACGGCAATTATAAGGGCCGACGACTTTGCTACTGCCACGGTTCCCACACAGCCTCTGTCAGTTTGGAGTTTATGTTGAAGTATTTTTTTCATTAGACAGAAGATTTTGCTTTCCCTCATTACAGATTCAACATTTTTTTGTGGCCCGCATTGTTTCTTGGTGTTTTGAATGCAAAGGTACGGGCACGTTCATTTCCAGTTTGAGTAAAGGTGGAGAACATGGGCCCCCTAAAAGGGCCAATTTTCCACTCTTTGGCCCCTTTAACCTTCCTAAATCAGAGTTTTGGACTGAACCTGCTGTTGTTTGATCGGGTCTGGGATAGATGTTAAACAAAACCTTAACAATCAACTACTTTTTTGAATTTTCACAAAATACAACAAAGATAACTGTACATGAACAAATCTGTACCGGGTCCAGGGGGGAAAAAAATCAAGTTTACGTCTAACAACTTAAAATATATATTTAAAATCTTACGGTTCTTTTGGTACCACACTCGAATCAGAAGCCTCTGTGTCGTCTCGCGATATGAAAATCAATGACGGAAAAATGCAACTTTCTCAGTTTTTACCTACATCACAGGCTTACATCCACTGATTATTTTTTAGCTTGTTTTTCTTTTTACAATGTATTTTTTGCGTGGTTCTTGTTTCCACGGAAATTGAAAGTCACAAGGTCATTTGGGAATGATGCTCCACCTTCACCATGCCACGCACCGCCGTCAAAGTCAGGCTGGTGCTAACTTTAACGTACATGTTGAGCAACATGAGCACAACAGCTTTTACACACCCCACATGCAGACTGCTGCTGCAGAAAATGACTAAAATATTACAGCAGTGACACAGTGACAACATTACATAATGACATATCTCGAGATACGCAGCGCAATCAACAAGGATTATGTTTCTGTCATGTCAACGTGCTAGAGATTTGAAAGTGAAAGTGAAACTGACGGCATCAGCTACTTTCTGATGAACTCGGCTGACAGCTGTGTGACTGCAGAGAGGGATTAAGCATGTTAAAATTTCCTTCTTAGGTGGATAACCCTCATACATAGGACAATGATCAAGATGGCAAAAATGAATGCAACAGACTCCAAATTTCACATGTGGGGGGGGTTTTAAAAGTGACACACGTGCTTCAAACACATGACAGAGTGCAATATTAAACTCCTTCATTTCTTCATCAGACCTATTGCTACTAATCCAGCCTACATCTGCATCTAGAAATAATTGATAGCGTTTCATCTTTTCCACATTTTATCTTACAGCTGTATTCCGAAACGGATTCAATTATTTCCCCCAATTCACAACCTTTTTTTTTAAAAAATGTTTGATATTTTAAAAACAAATGAGAGATAAAAATCTGAAAACAGTTCTTGCTCATCTCCTTCACTTGTTCTCTGGCAGCTCAGTTGATTCAGCCTGCCAGCGCAGACCTTCAAAGCAGCAGAACTGCTTTTGTGCGCTTCCACAGATTAATGCTTCTAGACAGCCCTGTCTGGAAAGTCTGCAGAAAGTTCCCTCCGCTTCGTTCTTCGTTCGCACTCATTTGTGCTCTGCCAATTACGGGAGCTCATGTAGACAAATGTTTCCCTTTCCAAAACCCGTCCTATTAACCACATTAACCAAATGCAATTGGACTAAGGTGGAGTCCAATTAAACTGTAGAGACATCAGGGGAGGCAGGACGCGCCTCATCTTAATTTTGAGCTTCAAAGTCTGGGAATCCTTCTGCAATATATGATTTCTTACAGTTTTTTTTTATTAATATTAAAACTACAAAATGCTGTTGCCAGGATGGGGCGGCGTGTGTTGAGTCTGACGCCGCTTTATGTTTCGAGAAGAAAGAAGTTGCACTCAGAGTCTTCTTCACTGGTTTTCATGTCGTTTCCCTTCGGTGATTCTTGGTGCAGCGCCTCCACAGGCGGGTAGGGAAACAGGTTTTTTTTTTTTTGTTAAAGGTTTGTCTCTTTTAAGCTGGTGTGATATTGAACCACACCAGCTGAAAATGAAACAAATGTCGCCATTTTTGCCCCCAATCAAACTGAGTCTACTGGACTGTCAGGTCTGAAACCTGCCGCCCCCCCCCCAAGTCATTTCCTTTGGTTTCAACGGTTTTTCTCGACTCGTTGGCTGGTTACGAAGCTCATTACCGCGTTAGACTTTAGTCCAGTTTAGAATTTTTCAAAAACACCACATTAGCTGAAGGAGGCACAGCAACATAGCGCACGGTGTCCGTCCTGCTCAGAGCGCCGTCTGTTCACTCTGTCCAATTAAAAGACGTTCTGCAGCGGGCTGCTACTGGAGACACAATCTCTAGGGTTTATTACCAGGGACACACCACCACGGCTCAGCAATGGATTCACACTGCACTGCAGGCGTTGCCATGACAACCGGCTTCAATTACGAATGCTTCGACTGCTCAAACTTCATTAAGTCCCAATGTTTTCACAGAAAAGTTTGCAGCAGCTCGAGTCGATGTGGCAGAACTCGAGAAAGGCTGATTCATCGGAACGAGTCGGCGAGTCAGTTTCTCACCTTAAGAGCCCCCTGCATATCTGTGCAGGAAGAGAGAAATATTCACACCCTCGGAGTGTGAATATTTCCACAAGTCGCAAACTTCTTTTGAGAAGAAGTTTTCACTGGCATTTCACAGTGGAAAGCTACTGCTTTGTGGTTGTCTGTCGTGTAAAATTTCCCTTACAAATCAATTGAAACGTGGCAAAATGTGGAATACCTCGAGGGGGAGGGGATGTATTTTTAAGGCGTTAAATAAAACCTGGTCAGTGTTTACTCCAGCACCACACTGTGCGGACTTTTTAAACCTAAAGTCGTCCAAATTTGCGATGTGGTTTCCTCCTCAGCCCCGCCATCCTCTCCCCACATGAACAACCCTAGAAATGAAGAATGAGTCAGCGTATTATTCATGGATTACTGCCTATTAAGACACTTGTGAGAGGAGGGGAAAGTGGTGCCTGTGGCTGTGTGATTACCACAAAACCCAGGATTTGTGTTCAGATCCCTGTGGGTGAGAGTTTGTACTGAGGAAACATATGGCTCAGAAAGGACTCGCACTGCCATTAAAGCACGGCAAGCACTCTGTGCATCAGGCTCCGCACACAAACACAACCCACGTGGAACGCTGCTGCCTTTTCCTATGTGGATTCCTGTTACATAGTCTGAAAAGAGTGAACTGTCCCACTGAAAGCCCGGTGACAGTAATAAATCAGCAGGAAGCAACGGAGACTGACAGCAAGGCTGCAACTTGGTTCAAAGTCCTGCGGATAAAAGCCAGCGCTCACACTGATAAGGCTTCAAATAAGCCTCCACGCACACACACACACATATGCTTGCATGTTCTCCCTCACACATTGCTATCATCTCGATCTGACTCACCCGACACAACAGTTCAGTATTCCTTCTCATAGGTAACTGTGTTTTCCATTAACCAAACTCAATGTATGAAAATAAATTTCGCCAAATGGAAACACAGCAATTTCAGAAAAAACTTTTTTGTTTTCTGATGAAGATGTTTTTTGTTTTTTTCCCCCCAAAACACAAAATACGTGTATTTCACAAAACTGCAATGGAAACACTTTTTCGCATCACACGGGTCAGGTGTCGAAAAAACTACTACTACTGGGGAAGACAACGAGAAGTACTTGGAGGATTATGCTTTGTTTTTGTTTCTTATCCATACGATGTACAGCTTGTAAAAAGTTGCATGTCGTTCTAAAGTCTCGAATCCGTGGCTTTGCGGGCTATGATTTCCCCAAACGAGCCGCTAACGAGTCGCTAACAAGACGCTGACGAGACGCTAATAAGACGCTAACGAGACGCTAACAAGACGCTGACGAGACGCTAATAAGACGCTAACGAGACGCTAACAAGACGCTAACAAGACGCTAACGAGACGCTAACAGACGCTAATGAGACGCTAACAAGACGCTGACGTCTCCTCTGACGGCTGATGGGTGATGTGCGCCAGCGCCAAGGGTGAGTTAGGGATATATCTCATTTAAGCTTATTCAAATGTGATACTAATGTAATTTTGTTTTTAACGGAAGTACCTGACTTTCCCACTTTTCTAATGCAAATGCCGCTACAGAAAGTGGATTTAGCTAGCTTTTGGATCACAGTTGCCTTACTATGTTACAAACGGGGCTCTTCTTACCTTGCTGTCTGCGGGTGTCTCCTTCTTTCCTAGATGCTGTCCCATGCTGCTGACAGAGGCTGCAGGGGGGGAACACACAGGAAACACCACATTACAAAGTCATCACATATTTTTCTTCTTATCAAATACAAATACAAGGAAGCCATCTCCAAAGCCAAAGTAATTTCGTATTCCTGCAAGAACACAGCCACCGTTGGGTGACTACGTTTTCTAAAAATGCTCGTTATAGATTAGGGGAGTGACCTTTGCTCTTTTATAAATCGATAACAAACAACGCATTCTAATTTCATAAAGTTTATCCAGTACATTTTGTCCTGAAGTGTGTCGCCCAGCATTTCTCATTCGGCTGAAGCAGAGGTTAGTGATCTTCCCTTTGGGCTGAGGCAGAGCCGCTTACAGGGGAACTATTTTTGATCCTCCGTCTCAGGCTGCATAGCGTTCCATCTCATCCCTGGATGGTTGAGGGAGACGTTTGATTTATGAATCGGTTTAAATTACCAGATGGCGGATCGTGTCCAGCACAGGAAGAGAGATCAAGATTGATTTGAATCATTTTATTTGATTGAATCACCTGAAATGCGTTTTAATGAGCTCGTTTGATAAAGTACGGTTTATCTGGTTGTCGAGGGAAGGCATTTATTGGGAAATTTGTCCGGTGCTCTGCATGATTTTATCATAAATATTCAGCGTTAATAGCGAAGATCCTTCAATCACGCAACATAGCAGCGCTTTACACTGAATGCAGAGGAGTTCAGCATAGAAGTTCTTCATCATTTTAACCTTTAGTTACATCAAACACCAAATATACCTTAATGTGCATTAATACACACAGTGGAGACTGTCTTGGCACTATCACAGCAGCTAACACCCACAGTCTACCTTGTCTTGGGAGTACAGCCAATAAACACAAAGGAAAATGAATGGCGCTCATGGATTGGCTACTTTGCATACGCCAGCCAATAGTGTGTTACTGTAGGATTTTCTTCTTCGGTGTAGAAGTTGTTACTGAAGGAAGAAGAAACAAATTTACCTAGCTTTTGGATCACACGTGTTTAAAAAAAGTAGTCATGGGATGTACAAAAGGTAAAAAGATGCTTAAAAGTCTGATATTTTTTAATGGAAACCATTTTGTCGACTTCAACACACATTAGACCGGTGGAGCTTTGCGGTGCTGAAGCAGCTTACTGGACATTAATGATGGATGATTTAATTAGAAGTCTTCCGAAAGCAACTGAGGAGTATTTATTTGTTTTTTGTTTTTTTACACCCCCAATGTCTGCTGTCCTTTAGCGGAATCAATCCGTGTCGACGGGTCAAACTCTTTAGAAACGGGACGGTGGAGATTAGCCACGAAAGATCTATTTGGGGTATCTAACACTAATCTGAACACTGAATCACTTTACTCCTTTTTTATCTTGGATAAAAAAATTTTTTTTGAAAAAATCTGCACTCGAGACTGTAAATCAATAATCCCTTTTCTCTGGATCACAACCCAAAACTCTGTAGCCGTCATCTGAACTGAAACAGGAAACTGTGTGGCCTGGTTTACGCTGAGCTCCAGCGTGAGTTTGTTCATTACAGTATTTCGCGGTATATGTTTCCCTTTCTTCAGGCCACAGGCAGCATTTGATTAGCAACTACTTCATTAGAGTCACCCTCCAAATCCGATCTGGTCCCCCAGCAACTTATTAGGTTTCTGTGAGGTGGCACAGATTTAACACTTCTAATCATGATGTGCTGATCTGCCGTTTGACTGCAGGCTTACTTGTTGTGACACGCTGACAAAAAAATAAAAAAAGGGATTGTACGGATTCCTCTGTCATACAGAACGGAGCTCAATTATCAGGACCGATTGAGTCCATTGATAATGAAAATCCATCCTGATGAAAAGGGGAGAGTGTCAGTGGTAACGACAGAGTTCAGGTGACATTTAGAACAGGCCGTTATTTCAAATCCATCTAATTAACTTTCCATACGTTGAAAAAAAAAATTAAAAATCAAGACACCCAAACTTCATCCTGATACAGATAATTAATGCTTTGACGATATTTAGAAGTTAAATGACGTAAATGAACAACTTAGACAAAAAGTGAAGAACTCTTCCATCTTTCTGTGAATAAAAAAAAACAAATGCCTGTGATTGTACCTGCCAAAATTCAACAAAGGCATATAGAATCAGCGGCACATAGAGAAAGCGTCACTACTCAGCATTTTGAAGGAGGCTTGTCCCGCAGTTTGCTCCAGGCTGCTGAAGTGGGAGTGAAAACCCCATGATGGGATCGAGAGCGCCTCCATTAAATAATAGAAAACACAGTGAGGCAGCTGGTCTGCTGAGGGATATAGAGGTCTCAAAAGAATCTAATACCAGGTCTGAGCATATCCAACCTGGAAGCAGGATGCAGCTCACCAAAAGTCTCAAAATGGCATCGTGAGACCTACACCAGGTATGGTATTATCATTGCTAAACTTGACAATGATAATTCATGTCTGTATAATCACAAAAACAGACTGTAAAAGTATGTTTAATGATAGATATGTATGAAAAAGATTACCGTATTTTCCGGACTATAAAGCGCACCTCTCTATAAGCCGCACCCACAACGTTTTTTAGAAAAAAACTGGAAACTTACATATATAAGCTGCACCCGGCTATAAGCTGCTGGTATCTCCGCCGCTCTCGGTTTTCCACAAGGACGCATAAATCTGCTATTAAGAACGCAGCCCTGAGTCTCCAACGCTGAACCATGGATTCGTTCACGCAGAGTTTATGAACAGCGGCTGTACTGCCATATCGATAACCTGGCAGTACGGATCGAGCAGCATCATATAAACTTCTTCATGGTTTCCGTGATGAGGGGGTCTGAGTTTGAAAACATTTCTCCGTCGTGCCTGCTGCTAGCAGGTGCTAAATGAAAGTTTTTGAAACTTCTTTGATGTTCAATTTTGACTTCCAGTGATTCACTTCCTGCTAGAGAGCCCCCTGGTGGTGGAAGAAAAATCCACAGAAAAGCCGCACCCGGCCATAATAGGGGCATGGTTCAAAGAGTGGGGAAAAAGTAGAGGTTTATAGTCCGAAAAATACGGTACTTTTTTTTCTTTAAAAGGTTGGCTCTGGTGGACTTTATTTGAAAGTGCTCTGACAGAAAATTGGGTAATGAAAGAAAGGGGAAGACTGCCGCAAATGTCGGCAGGCCGGGAATCAGACCTGCGACCACCGCTACGAGGAATAAGGCCTCAATATGTGAGTCGCGCATTGCCCCTGCGCCACCACAGCAACAGATGAGTCTAAATTGACTAATGTGAATACCAGTAAACAACAAGTCAAATCTGGCAACAACTAAATACATTATTCAAGGAAAGCAATCTCATACTAGCTGGGGGGAAGTATGTCATGTCTTGGGACCTGGATCTTGCCACCCAGCCATCATAGAATCCACAATGAATTGTAAAATGTACAAGAGGATGATTAATTGAAATGTAAGGCTATGTAAAAAAAAAAAAAATACACTGACAGTGGACACTGCAAAATAAAAATGGCCCAAAACAAACCAGTAAGGACTGGCTGAAAATTGAGAAATGGAAAGTCCTCGGCCCAACGGTCAGACAGCAGGGAAGCGGAGGATTGTCCCATCAAAGTGTCAATTTCCTAAACCATACAAACACAAAAAACACTTGTAAAAGCACACAATGGTCAGTGTGACCCTACAGCGTAAAAAACTCATGGTGTTTAAATGACCCCATCTCTTAAAACCGTGGGAAGGTTGAGGGTCTTTTTTTTTTACTCCTGAGTTGTTTAGTCTGATTAAAACAAACTTCGGTTTAGTGTGGTTCGTTTGTGTAGATGGGAAAACATGAAAAGTGCTACGGTGCGGACCAAAGCAATCCTACCCAGACCCGTTGGGGGATGTGATCTAGGTACGGTACGGAGTGAGTGCTAGAGAGATAAGATCTCACCCCCATCCAACACAGACACCAGGTGTTTGATGAAAGGTTGAGCCAAATGCCTTCCATAGCCAGGTATGTGGGATGCAGTAGACTAAGCATACTAAAAATCAAAGACCGTTTTCCTAAAGCATCTAAAGCCCAACACAATCGTCAATAAATCTTCTCAAAATGTTCAGGATTCTTCTCAGATGATTCTGCCCGACATATTGCCCACAAGCACGCTTTTGATTTGATTAAATTTGCTGCTTTCTCTCACCTCAGAGCACAACATTTTCTTCCTGTATTTACATTTGCTGCTCACATCCAATACACACTTCTGGCCAATAACAGGTTGATGGATGATGATAGGTTCTGGTTTGCTTAGAATAACCAAGCCCCAAAAAAGGAAATGAAGTTAAACTCATTAGCTGATCCAGACTAAAGCAAAGTTTAAGTGCAAAAACACCCTGGGCTTTTAGGGCCAGAGTTTGAGATTTGGAGAAAAAATACTAGAAAACTTTTTTTTTTTTTTAAGTAGAGCTTTTAAGTGAGTTAAAAGGCTCGCAAAGTTTCGGATCATAAACACCACTCAGGTGACAACAGATGGAATATTTCATCTGAATGAGAATGTTTCGGGTAATTAGATTTCCAAGTAATTGAAAATTTTTTTTCTCAAAGAGGTAAAAGCTAAACGACTTTTACCTCTTTGAGTAAAATCTTTCTAACAATATCGACAAAAAGCTGTTAAATGGACAGTTTGTGTTTAGAAACTCTTTTTTTTTTTGTTTGGATTTAACGTGTTGATGGAGAAACATGCTGTAAACTTGGGCTATCAAACTTCCTTCTATGCAGAGAATTGTCTAAGAGTTGTAAAACATCGAGTCGCGGGAACTGAAGTACGCCAAAGACAGCGACAAAGAATGTCCCAATAGAATCAGAATAGCTTGAGTTTTTTTTCTTATTAATTCAGTCACCAGGAAATAAGGCATCATTTTTTTTATTCAGAAAAAAGCATTTTTTTCCACCGATTGGATCCTACAGGTAGCTGTTTGGACTTTAGCTGATTTTTCTCCAGTACCAGTAATTTTGAAGTCCAGCTTCATGTTGCTTCAGGTGAGTAATTTAAGTACATACTCACTTGAACCTTGAGTCAATGTTTCTTTCTTAACCGTATCTGCGTGAAAAATCCTAATGTTCCCAGTTTACTGAGTTTATAGAGCTTACTGAAAATCACAGTACAGTTCAGTGACCTTTACGAGAGTCGCATAATATTAGAAAAACACAAAACTGCAAGTCCTTGAATATTGCATCTGTGATTCTGAATGCAATTTGCTCATATTTTTCTCACTCATTATTATCTGTACCAGGGCTGGACATAGAAACCTAGTCCCTTGAAAGTCAATTCAATTATCCAAATATATTTCTGGAAAGCAGAGTACGAATTCATACAAGTAGTACTTGTTTCTTACCACGCTATACGACTCGCTAAAACTGTGTCGTATAGCACAGTTTTAGCTGTGCTATACGATTGATATTTAGAATACCAAATGTAATTGGTATTCTAAATATTCCAGTTCTTACTGATCAAATGCCCTGCAGGTTTGCCCATCTTAAACTGCGGTGCAGGTAACTGAGGAAGCAGATGGGAAAGAGACAAAAAGCAAACCCATGTCAATATACATGACAAGCCAGAAATGAGTAAAAAGCGTAACGTGCAACACAACAATGAAGATATCCCATCGCTTTCAGTGACTAAAGCTTCTGGAGAGCTATTGCGGCTAACAAGAGCCCCAGCAAAGCAGCGACGAGGAGATGAAGATATCTAATTAGATCAAAGTTTTTAGCCGCCCCATTATATTTACTTGTTATTCAGAGCTTTAGTTGGCTTTCAACTGAAGGATGCTGAACAGCAAAGGCGGTTTGCTCAAACAGTCTCTTTTGCTTGTGAAGGTCCACGCCTGCTAAAAAATGATCCAAGGCCTAAAAGCTATTATAAGAGCTCATTAAAATCTTAACACTTCCTTTCACGCCAGAGCATCATTCCTTTAAAAAAAGAAAAGAAAGATCATTTTGTTTCAGTCATCATTTTCATGCAGCCGTAATAATGAACGTTTATGAGGAAAGGAGTAGTTGTACGGAGCAAAGGTAAGCAGTCTTCAACAATGTCTTTCAGTTTATGGCAGGCTTTCTTTCCCCCCTATTTTACAGTAATTACCCTGATCGTGAAGTAAAATCACTTATTCCAAACAGCCAAAGAAAGGTTAAACCTGGCATTTGTTAAGGCAAACTGGTGACAGGATCCTACTAGAGAGGTACTGCAGCGGTCATTATGACTCAGGTGAAAGTTTATCTGCTCTAACACAGCCGTTACCCCTCATTGGTGCGAAGGCCTGAGATCTTCAAGAGAAAACTGCCTAAGAAGCATAAATAGCAATGGGAACGCATCAATATGTTTGCTGCTGATGCTGACTGTGTTGCCGTTGCTCCACTTTTTAACGTACTCAGTAAAAATGCCAGCATGTTCAACCAAGAGTTTGGCTCACGTGGATCTTTGGTTTTTATTTTGCAGGTGAGAAGCTGAAGATTTTAGGATCCACTGCTGAGAGTGGCTGGAGTTTTTAGCGGTTCTGTACTTTGACTTGAGTAACTCGGTAATCAAGCAGCAGTATATCTTTAATTTGACTTAGCCATTTGTTGGTTAAGTTTAAGTTGTTGTGTTTGCTCTTACATGAGAAAAGTGGCCGTTTGGTTCGGCCGCTGCGTTCCAGTCGTGGTATGGCCTCCTCAGCAGTGACACCTTGTGGTCAGGAGAGTCACTGCACTCAGCTCTATAAAAGCTCTAACCTGTTTGCTAATTTCACCAAAGCAAAACTAATGCTCTAATGCTAACTTTTGTTAGTCTGCCTGCAATTACAGAATGTAAGCAAAAATCATGTGAACAAAGTTTCTGCAAATGAAAATATGTTCTTTTCATACAATTTCAGCACAGCAGAGACTACAGTGAGACACAAATAAACATCATCTGGATATTCTGGAGATGATGTGGACAGAGATTACAGAAATAAAACACCTGTTTTCCTTTGTTACAAACACATCTCTGTTTGGTATATGTAACTACAGCCTGCTGTATCCTCTCCTCAGATCTGATGGGTTTAATATCTTAATACAGGCTGATTTATAAGAGACGTATGGGAACAACTGAGGAGTCAGGACTCTGTTGCACTTTTTTTAAATCTGAATATGTAAGTAGGTAGGTGGCAGTTGTAATCCCTGGCAGGTAAAGTCTGAGCTCAGATCTGGGAATTGCATAACATCCAAATTAAGCTAGCTCTATTCCCACCAAGGAACCACAGGGATTTGTTGGCTAATTGTTAGGATGTGAGCTACAGCAGAGAACAATGTATTGCTCTCTGTGTTGTGCATTAAACAATAAAAAGGCATTCACAAATAGAGCCTGCAGTGTATGTATCACTGGTCCAGTCAGAAATAAAACCCAACGTGACATTTTTCATTCACCTTAACCGTGACTTAGAGGAGCAGTTGTTCAAGCTGATCTAAAATAATAACCTGTAACGGTCTGTCTGAATAAAGTATAAATTCAATTTGATTGCTGTCAAGTCATATACCTAAGAGCACATGTGTCAAACTCAAGGCCCGGGGGCCAAATCTGGCCCGCCGCAGCTTTTTATGTGGCCTTCAAGATTTCAGATTACATCGATAACTCACTCCAGTTTTTCACAAATCCTCAAAAATCACACAAAATCAGTAGATCTGCACATTTTTTCTGATTCTACTGCTAAGTTTTCTCAAAAAACTGGGCTGCCTCTAGTAAGGCTGTTTCAGCCTTACTAGATATCAAGTTTATAGTACATGATCAATACGTCGAGTAATCACAAGTCATATTTAACATCATACATTAGCACAAATATTATAAAAATTACTTAAAAATATTTCTAAATTAGTATTGCAAAGTATGTAATTTTGGATACACAAACACAATCGTAAAATCCCAAAGCGACAGCTACTGATTTAGTATTTTAGCAGTACAATACAATATGTAGCAATACATTCTGGTGCAAGCGGCCCTTTAAGAACATGCAGATTTTTGATATGGCCCCAAAATAAAACTGAGTTTGACACCGATGCCTTACAGCAAGAATTGATGAAGTGACGGTAAAAATCCATGACAACTGCAGTTCTGCAGCTAACTAGCAGGATTTTCTTTTCTTCAGTCTCCATGACCTCTTAGTCCGATGACATTTTCTGAAGGTCGAGGTTACAAAAATAAAAGAGTAGTTACTTTTCCCCCCCACTTTTAAAAATGTCAGTGAGTCTTCTATCATGCAAGTTTGCTTATGAGTTGGGAATCTGTTCTTAGAATTGACACCTCTTCTCTTTGTGCTTTATCCATCTTGTAAACTTAATTTCCCATCAGTAAAAGTTTCATGGTTAACCAACCCTGCAGGAGCGTAAATCCAGTGGCCTGCAAGGCAAGCTGCAAGCAGCACTGCACTGCGACAAGGTCGTGGTCCTCGGCTGCAGAGACACTTTTCTCTGCTCTCACTCATGTCGGTCAGCAGCACCAGAGAGAGAAGCGAGGATCGTCTTTCCTGACTCAACCAAGTCGGCCAGTTAAAGTGTTGCTGTCGTGCTAAAGCGGGAACCAAGTTTGCACAGAGATTCCTTGAAGATTTTGGTTCATATTGACTTGAAAGCTGTAGAACCATGATTAGTTTCTCCTACTGAACGATATCCCAATGATCCGCTATTGTCTAAGCTGTGACTATGATCAGCACCAGTACTTGTGAAGACTGTGGTGTTTGAACGGTGCGCAATTCAAGCTAAGGAGAACAAAGTTTGCAAGAAAACTATCCTCCATCCTCTTACACCACCACCAGAAACCGAAGCTGCTCCATGCAAGGAACAATGGAGCATTGCTTTCATGTTGCTTACACCAAATTCTTATTTTACAATCTCAGTGTTGCAGCTGCAATTGAGACTCATCAGCCCCAGCGAATTTTGTTTTCAACTTTCCAGTCTGCTGCTGGCTAATTTTGGTGAGCCTTTATGATCTGCAGCCTTGGCTCACTGGTCTTCTGCCACAGAAGGACGTCTACGTCAAGGTTTAGGAGATAGTTTCCTGCATATCTTAAATTTAACAATTGATTATCTCAGACACTGTCGTTTTCTATCATTTCAAACCAGTCTGATCTCAACAAGTCATTGTTATCCAAATAACTGCCACTCGGATTTATTTATTTTATTTTTTTGATTCATTTTCTGTGAATTTAATAGCTGGTGGTGTGTAAAAATCCTCGCAGATCAGCAGCTTCTTTCTCTAAAACCCTCCGTCTTCCCCATTCAAATGTTTAGCTTGGACTTTAGCAGGTTGTCTGCAGTGGGTCTACATGGATAAATGCATAGAAGAGATTGAACTGTGGGATCGTTGTGCCTGATCAAGTAGCCTGTGAGAGTCTGTTTGGATGCTACAGACAGCTGGGCTTTCACTTCAGTTTCACCTTTTCCTTCCTATCAGCCCTGGTTATTTCGGTCGAGTAACTTTGGCATAGAGAATACAAATGAGTACCAATGTGCATTGGAAAACGAGAACAACAGATAGACCGAATATGTCATCACTCTTAAGCATGGCCAACTTAGAGCGGTCTTTTTCTTCCATTCACTTTTCTTTCCCAACCGTCATGGCAGTTGATTGAAAAAACCCCAAACTCTCTCAACAAGGAAAACCTCAGTGACGGTTTGTGAACCGGCTAAGCTCTTAGTCTGTGTCTCGGTAAGTCTGGCTGTGAACTGGTTGAAAACAACGCGAATGTTCGACTGAAAGACTCAGAGCAAAAACCAGCCGGTGTTCTGTAAGAGACACCAGAGGACTATGAGACGGGGTGCGCGCTCTATCCTTCAATAGGATGAAGCTTAGGAACCGCTGACTCCTGGCTGGCAGCAGGTTTGCTGATGAAAAACTGGAAAAAATTTGTCATCTTGATGAAAAAGATGCTATAGAAATGTAATTGGCTTGACTAAATACAACCAAAATAGTCGGCATGGAAATCTTGCTTTTGGTTGTGTTTCAATATTGTATTTGGTCATAAAACAAGGAAAACGGAAAGTAAACGGTGGCATTTCTCCAACTATTAATATGTTTTACAGAAACGATGCACAGTTGATGTAGAAAATACAAACGTACACATCACTTAATGTTCCATCAAAGCAAATAATAAAAGTTGTTCTCAGTCACTTTCACAGGCCTGTCTTAATGAAGGCATAAAACGCTAAGCATAAAAGTGATCAATGTCACAACTGCTGTTTTGACAGATTAATGAGACTATTCAATGTGATTCGTCTCACTTCCGAAAAGGGCAGACGGATTGATGAACACAACCTCGCCGTGAACACGACAGACGCTCTGATGTAATTGGTAAGACTGGAGGGCATTGGCCAAGACGCCGACGACCTTATGGTGCTAAAATCACAGTCTGGTCCAATCAAATGCTTGCAACAGTAGAATAGAAACGAGTTTAGCTGACATGCCTTCCAAACCACAGGTTAGCATCTAAATAACGTCTAATGCTTGTTATAAGGTTAGTGTGAAGCTATGAATGGAAAGGCGTTGCATCAATTCAGTCCGTTTACCATTTAACGTGTCATAATTGACAACTTGTCGACTTGCCAAGCATCCGCTTCTTTTAGTTGACGTGATGCTATTTTCCTTCAAGGACGTTCAGGTTTCATCAGGCAGAACTTTTTTATTTAACTGCACTCAGGTGGTGAGCATCTTGGATCTGGCAACCAATCATCTTTGTTTCATGCCTCATGGCCGCACTTATGTTGCTACATGATTTGAAAACTGTTATTTTACAAGCGCTCCATTTATCTTTTTTTTTTCCACATATTTTTCTTCTCACTTGCATTTTTATCCGTCTTTGGTACGTTTGATTCCTGCTTAACTTTAAATGAACATTTAGGCATTTTCTTCGAATATTTTCAAGAGATAAATTGCATTTCCTGACGAGAAGCGGTTATGTGCACGTGCAAATTAAGAAATGATGTCTTTCACTTTCTTGACATTTGCTTTTTAAAAAAATCTATTAACTTGAACTGTCAGGGTGCTGTGAGACAAAGGAAGAAGCCGAGTCTCATGAACATTCCTGCAACAAAGAACCCTCGCATCGAATGTGAACTTTAACCCCGACAACTGTGGATCAACAAGCTGCGGCAGAAGAGGTCTGCCGGCCTTCTGCCTCAGAGCGCCCCCTAGTCTGTTTTAACAGACATGAAGCAGAGACCGTGTCCTACTAATGGACTCTGTGACAGTTCATGACACGGACCTGCAGTGAAGTGTCATGTAATTTCTATGGTGCTGGTGAATTTGAGGGGTCGAAAAGTAGTCTGGGTTTTTTTTTTCCAATTCCATTTTCTTACAACTTCCCTCCAAGACCAGAGTTAGAAATTAGGATTTAGAATTAGGCCATGAAAACTTCAGATTTAATGCCAATTAAAACAATATTCTTAGATTTAATTCAGTTTTAAAATTACTACAATTGTTATTGGGGTTTTTTTTACAAGTTATTCATTCTTCTATTAATAAGTACGAGGTTTTAATTTTTACAGTTTTTTCTGCTTGTTGGTTATTTTTTTTATTTCCGTTCTACTTTGTCTCTTTGTTTAAGTTCATCAGTAGCAGCTAAATATTTGCCGGTTATCAGGCTATTGCTGTTTGCATTTGAATTCAAGTTTCAGATTGTTGTGTTGTGTTTGTGGAATAAATTCTGTTCTCTGAATAATACACAATATGGAGGCCCGAAAGGGGCAAAAATAAATAAATACATCATTAAATCATTAGTTTGACATACTGTGAAATAAGTAAATTGTTAAATATCTAGTTTATGTAATAGACAATTCATTTGCTAAATGTCATCAAATTATTAAAATGCAAACTTACAACACCAGATGCAGATAAGTTTATTTAATTATTTCACGCTTCCTGTCCCAGCATCAAAGAAAAATAAAGAGTTGCACATGTTGTTTTTGTGTATTTTAACATACTTATTTATTTATCCACATGTTGGCCTTTTGTAATTGAACCTTCATGGTCCACTGGCAAAATAAGCAGCGATTTTACAAAACCTAAGTAATCACCTACTGAATTATACAAGCTCTTTTGATTGAAAGTAGTCCATTAAAAAACGTGATTTGACACAATGGGCCAATCATAATTTGCGGCTGCGAGTTCAGCTCCGCGTGGTGGCGGAACTCTGTTCTTCACAGACCGTTTCCATCTTGTTACACAATCGAAGCCGTCGAGATCCTGCAAAGACTCGCAAGAAGCGGGTGTTGCATAATACGGTGTGAGAAAAAGGAGAGGCAGACACACACATACACACCCCCACACACACGTAGACAGGCAGAAAGGAGCGAGGAGAGAGGCGGAGAAGTAATGCTGAACTACAATTACATCCCTCCTGCAGTACTTTACCTACTAAATCACATGGAATAATATACGGCCTTTAAATTTCAGACAACATAACCTTTCATTTAAACAGAGACAGAATGCAACGGGACAGAATGAAACGATGCAACAAAATGTCAGTCTTAATTACCCCTCTCTGCTGGTTGGAGGTATGCAAGTGCTTGTTTCTTGCCAGGTGCATCTAAAAACACTTTATTCTGGTTGTATTAAATAATCAAGATAGAAAAAGCTTTTATGATATGGCGCCTATATATGCAGGCCAGCACCTGGAAGAATCCATTACCTCTCGAAGCAGAGACAGCAGCACATATGAGCAATTATATCTCTCTGAGTCGTCCATTACTCCAGGCTATTTCAAATCATTATACTTATAAGCCCATAATGCTGTTTTTTTTTGTCTGCTTTTGCATGGTGGTGATGTGGAAAACAAATGGGACTCATTAGATTGAAAAAACCCAGTATGTTGACATAAAAAAAAAAAATCCACCATATGGTTTCTCTTCACAACTCATAAGGGGCATGACTCCAACCTTCTGTTCTTTCTGAATATTGCAGGTGTTATCTATCAAGATGACAGATCATCACAGACAGATTTTCCTTTCTGAGGTAAGGTCCAATCCAATTTTGAGAAAAAAAAAAGACATAAATGTGTCGTTGGGGTTGTCAGCTGGACCGATCACGGTGCAGATAGGAGAAGCCTACCCACGACGAAAATCTTCTCGGGGCCACCGGCCGTAAATTCGGTTCGCCCATCGTCTTTATTAACTGATAAAATGACAATCTTCCAATTTCGGAGGCAATACCTGAAGGTCGGACTTTCATCTCGCCGACTAACGTCTGTGACGGCAAGGAGCAATATTACCTTCTTCTTGCACATAAGCATTTACCCGACTAATCTGTGGATTTGTTTATGTGTATCACGATCATACAAACATTAACAGCAGAAATATTTTGTGTCGTGCCTAGATGTTACAGTCTGTGTGTTGGAGAAACAGTTACAGTCGAAATAACAAAAAGTTATGCTCTATTACGCTCTATTTTCTTAAAAATGAAAATGAAAAACTTTTTATAGAAGAGTTTGGGGGAGGGGGGGCCAAACAATGTTTTAACGTAGTTGACAATCATTTATTGCCAAAGGTTGGTGTTAGGGAGCCAGTACTGAAAAAACTTTCCAACAGAACCATTGTTAATCGTTATTCGTTTTAATTAGCTCGTTCTGTGGTGTACCTCAGGGATCACTCCTCAGTCCCCTTGTATTCTCCTTTTAAACGCTTCCTTTGTGTCAACTTATTCAAAAAGATTGTCTATACTGTCCATGAAGATGACTGAAATGGGATACTGCAATCTGGATTTTAAGGAAAAAATAAATAAATCGTGCATGGTAAACAATATTATGAACACTATGTCTCGACTGCAGCATCCCAATGTGTAAATGCAACCTTTGCATCTTTGCATACCTTCCTACCTTTACTAACAATTGGACTCTGTAGCAATATTTACTAGGTCACAAGAAACAAATCTATAAACAAATATTAGGTATTTAAACTCAGAGTATCACTGTTTTCTAACCGTTTAATGTCTAGATCTCTGTACATTAAAACCACACTTTGAACTTTGGTATATGTGACCGCCTTTGGAAGAATCATCATTTCAATGTTGTGGTAAACATCTAAAAGACAGAATTTAACCGTCGTCTCTTTAAAAGGAACAGTGCATTAATAACAAAAGACAGGGTTAACATTATAAATATTTCTTACAATAGGATGAATGCAAAATGAAAACAAAAATATGAATGGCTCAGAAACCCAAACCTGAAATTGAATGGATGAGCAAAGCACGGTCATTCATATCCAAGGGGATTTCACAACACTAGCACAGCTCCATTTAGCTCTATAACCCCTTTAAGACTTCTTCAAATAAAGGTTCTGTTCAGAGTGCAGTGACTAATAAGGAAAAAAGTGGATGTGAGGAGTCAAGTAAACAGTGTGGCTCAATGTACTTCTCTTTTTACTGCAGCATCTCGATGCATCTACATTTTATTGCCTAACTCCTTCCACAAAGGCAAATAATTCATTCAAAATCAGGCGTCGAAGCAGACAGCATGAGACTCCCAATAAGCATAGATCCTCCCTTCCTCTCTGGCAATCAACTCAGCTATTTACTTTCTTTATAAGGATTCTACACATGTAGAGCCTGATTTTCCTCAGGTGGCTTCATAATACTTAGCTTATCCATATTGCAATGCAACCGTTCATTGAGCTGACTTAAATTCTCTCTATTCTGACTTCTCAACCTTTGGAAATGGAAATTTGAGAGATTAGACGAGCGCATTAGGGGTGGTTTGAACATAGTCATTAGAGGTAATTGAATAGTTATATAACGCTACCTAGCATAACTAGGATTGTGAACGTAATCATGACAGTCCTCTTATGTTTCCCGTATACACAGATTGTCTCTTAACATTTTAGTTAAATCAGTGAAGGGTAGGATTGTCGTGGAAAAGAGAGTCAAGTCACAAACATTGTATTTTTCAATGGTTCGATGCTCCGTTGTTGCTCTAGAATAGATAGTTAATGCAGGACATTTGAACAGTAGCAATTTAAAACTCCCATGATACATTGCCACAAAGGGATGGGTTATAATCTGATTGATCTTGTTTTAGTTGAAAATAAAGCGATTTCCAACACTTTATAACATTTCAGGATAGAATAGCTGTGATGGCAGCATCCCATCATTTTATTTCTATACCTACAGATTAACTCGCTATCTACTAATGAAGTTGAAAAACTATTTGTCTGGCCCACTGTTACCAGACAGCAGGTCAAGCTGTCCATTTCAAGCACCCTGCATGCTGACATGAGTGACTCTTCATAAGCACGGACACTAACACAGTCATTTTCACTCTGTAGATAATAAATCTTGTGCGAAATCAACAGCAACAATGATTAAGAATTTTTCAGCATATCTAAAAGTCTGACAGCCTGATTTAGTTGATAATAACTACAGCATCAGGTCTATGCCTCGCAAGGCCACCGAGTTAAAAACTTAAATACGCGACCTACGTAAGAACCCAAACCTGAGAATGACTACCTTACTTACAAACATCAATTTAACAAACCCTTTTATTGAACAGAAGAAAATGGGCTATTTAATCAGATCTTAAACAACGCAGTGCCAAAAATAAAATCAAAACCTGAATACAAAGGTGTAGCTACTACAACTGTTGAAACTTGATGGTGAAACTTTGATGACAGAAGCAAGCGCAATCTTTACGTTTCCTGTAAAAACACAAAGACCTCAACATTTTTCTTTTTCAAACAGGGAAACAGCTACCTAGCAGATTGTTATCAGCGTGCGCCCTCATCTCTGAGAATAAGTTAAGATTAGCAGGCTGTTTGAAAACAAACATGGCCGACCGTTCATTTCTATTTGCCACTTTCTAAAATAATGTATGCAACGTATTTAAATACATACGTATCTACATATTTATAGATATGGTTTCCTCTTTGTCACAGTTGCTGTTTGAGCTCCTCGTATCACATCTCCTGTTTGCATCTCCTGGGTATATCTGAGTGAGAACACACGCAGTAAAAATCTCTGCTGTGCAGCACAGTTTGCACAGCTCTCCCAGAATTTCACATCGAGCTTCTGTAACCGTGGCAAATATGTTCAACTTGATAAAGCCCCTCCACAGCATATCACTGCAAAACACGCAGACGAACCTAGTTATCTCCCTGGAACACGTGATCCCCCCATCTGCCATTGTGTGGCTCCTTTGTTTTGCTCGAGGTTTGCTCTTGTGCCCTTCAAACAACGGCTTATTTTAACCCTCCGACTGCCTGCAGTTACAGCACCATGTTAAGAGCTGCTGTGGAAGTCGGTTATGTAACGAAAGCGAAGCTTGTTTGCACGCGCGTCTGGCGGGGGACCGGGAGGAACGAGGAGACGGGAAACAACCATGTATTTACACCCAGCAATCTGCAAGTGAAAGTATGCTGTTCGTCTGAGGAAGAGGCCAAATGTCAGCAAGTGTTACAGTGGAAAGCAATACTGCATAAACAAACTGGGACGTCAAACCTTGTTGAGGACAGTTTTCTTTTTAATTTACTTTTATTCTGTGTTTTTCTGGTGCATTTTATAACTTGCTTCAAATGTTTCAGGGTGCGGTTTTTAAACTTTTCATGCTTCAAGATTTCGTGTTGTTTTCCACGGAGGCCATCAGTTCTGCATGCATGCTAGTCATACACACGAACACGCGAACATGTTTTGGTCTTTTAGCGATGCATTTGTTTGTTCAGATTGCTTTAACATATGTATGATATTTGTGAATGTAGTTCATGGCACAAAATTTAATTTGCAGGGAATTTTCTCTTCTCCTAATAGTTGGACAAATGTCCAAAATGTCCAAGCTACGAATTTCATTTATTCGCGACGGTGTTGATGTTTTGGGAGAGCGTCTTTATTACCAGTCCACTCTGACGTCAGATTAACTGCACTGTGTTTGCATGTGTGTGTATCTGGAATCTTCCAGTTTCAGATAAGCCTGAGTCTTGGTTGTTGCTACATTGTTCCTAAACAGTGTAGTCACATGCAGTTCGAATCCGACGGTCAAAACCTGGATACATGGGTTGTTCCAATGAGATGAAGGTCTTAAACAACCATCAGACTAGTTTTGGAATACTTCTTTGTTTGATGGCCTCCCTTTAATCCCATAGAAATGAATGGAACGCAGGATTATATTATAGGATTCTGTGCACAGAAAGCAACAAATTTAAATGAGTTCTCTTGTCTCCGATTAAGAGTTGCAGACAAGCATCCAGCCTTTATCAAGTCCAAATCCTGCTTGTGTGTGTGAGTCGCAATAATTACAATGATAAATTTATCGCCCTTCAAAATCAGTTTTCGTGACCAGCCTAATGTGCCAGTCATTTTTGTTTTGACGCTGCGCGTTAAGCGAACACTGGATGTTGCTAAAGGAAACTTGAAGAATGAAGACGATTTTCCATGCAGAAGAATTTCTGTGCAGCAGCTCTAACAAACAAGCTAATCTCGCTTTCACAAACGCTTACTTGCATTATTTTTCAGATTCTATCAATAACTATAACCCAGAGCATATAAATACCCAGCTCCACTCCAAGGAAAGCCCCGAGCTCGTTTCACAAAGACGCCGATGTGACAGAGGACAGTGAGCGTTAATGAGCAGGAGCTTATCTACCAAACAAAAGAGGTCCTCCTTGCATTTTAACAATGTTTCCTCTGTGAGTTATTGATCTGTAATCTTTGACCCCCTGAGGAGGAGGTGTGGAGCTCTTAATGATTTTCGGAGAACGATGTCTCTTTCAGTGCCGACTCGTATTTGGTGTGCAGAGAAGAACAAACTAAAAGTTTAAAACATTTTACAAGCTACGCTTTGGTTAAAGAACCTCCATGTTTTCAGCCTTTTTGTTTACATGTCACCAAGTTCTCAGAACAATCTGGGCTGGTTAGATTAGATTAGATTAGATTAGATTAGATTAGGTAGAAAATTGGACGTTGACCAGCATGATTTAACTGCTTTTAGAAGAATATTTAATAGTTAGAGATAACATTTCATTATAATAGGGATAATAAGGCAATCAATAACGGGGAACTAAAGTGTGGTCAGACAGTAATTATCAGAGATTTACTGACTACCATAAACGTCTTCGAAATTAGAATAGACCTTAATCTAGCGTCAGAGGTTAACTGCAATAAAATTGTCAAAAACGATATCTGATATATGGCCAAATGTTATTCCATGCGGCGTTCTTGTTTTTTTTCCTGGCTTTCTGAGAGTCAGAATTGACTCCGGTTATTTAAAACCATTCACATACACACACTGAACCGACCTATTTTTTTTTTCATCAGTGTTTATATCTGCATTCTAGATTTCACTCTAGTGGAGGGCGGACATTTTTTTTTCTTTTGCGGCAGCAGGAAAGGAAACTACTCAGGGTCAGGGATGTAGTCTACCTAGAGAGCCAAGATGGAAACACACACACACGAAAAGCCAAACTCCACACGCATGATCAAAATGAACCTTAAGAGAAAAAGGCACATCTTTACATTTAGCATTCCCAATAATCTGCTTTATGACACAGATTTCAAGTTAGTGATAAATATTGTGTGGTTACTACCGGATATACCATTAGTTTTTTATTTTATTATTTTAAATTTTTGATGCATATGCAAAAATCACCAGCTGCGTTTTGCATCAGTTTTCGAGGAAACATGCTTATTTAGCAAAAATGTTTGCTTTGACAGCAAAATAGTTAAAACTAAAGTTGGCTGCATAATGAGGTTCATGATATACATGCAGCTCACAGCTTGTTAGCCATCGTTTCAAAACCAAATTATTTTAATAATTTGGTTAATAATAAGAGAGATGGGTGGCACCCATTTAAATTCAGTGCCATGACTTATTATGATGTTTTTTTGTTATTTTTTTTGGAAAGCGGATGTATTTCCAAACAGATGAATTTGCCTTTCTTGTATAGACCAGGGATTGATGTAGGAATGGCTGCACTGCATTACTCTGCACTTCACACAGCCAGAGAAACTGCCTGTCACTCCGAGACGTTTTCTACTTCTCAACAAAGAAAAAAAAGAATTAACTATAGGAAAAGAACATGATAGCAATTATAAAATTGAAACTCTTGAGGCCAGAAAATGCCTTTCCTTTATAACAGCGCAAAAAAAAAAGAAGCTGCAAACTTCATCAAAACGTCAGGCTTTGAACTTCGGGATTTGTTATGCGAGTGAACAGCTTCGGGTCGATTTCTGCTTTCTTGGTATACCGACATTTTATATAACGTTGGTTTCAAAACTATATCTGTAATGTACCGTTCTTTACAGTGAGAGCTCAGAAAGTTCCAGAACAACCAGAGATTTTTCCAGAATAACGCTGCACTTCCCTTCCCCTGTTTGTTCCTGCCCACAGCTGGTCAGCTGGCTGAAAGAAGCCCACTACACTGTTCCTTTGCTTACAATAAAGGCAGATGTGGAATGAGAGAAAGTTATTCTCATGGTGAAAAACATGGAAACTCAATGAATACAACCCACCACTGTCAGGGCAAATCAACCAGCTTCAAGCAGATAGATGAACTAATTACGCCAGCTTGTACCAGTTTATGTTGCACTATAAAGGTCAGACCAGCAAGAAAGGATAATATTCTGAGAAACAGGTACTTTTAAATAAGTGTGATTATAGTCTGTATTTTGGCTGAAGGCTATTATTCAAAATAATACAACATCTAAGTATCCATTGTCTGTAACGATCCGTGTTTTTAAATGAAAACAATTAGATCAAATTATGTATATTTTTTCATTCTGTAATTTATTTATATTTTACCAGGATAAAACCCCACTGAGATAAAAAAAAACTCTTTTTCCAGGGGTGTCCCTGCCAAGAGGCAGCAACAACAATAACACACCAAATAATGAATAATTAAGAAATAAAAAAAATACCCTGAACGGCGACGGACAGGTGACCTGTCCAGGGTGACCTGGCGTCTCGCCCGCTGACAGCTGGAGACGGGCACCAGCACCCGTCATCACCCACCCTGGGATAAGGGTGTAAGGAAAATGGATGGATGGAAAATTCCCTGAAGCTGTTATTTTTTACGTATGGTGAGAATCTCTCACCTCCTTCTCGCCTACCTTCCTCTGGCTTTTATAAACAGCTAGGATTTCTTGATAGGAACTAAAAACGCTGTCCTAGAAAAGCAAGTCAAACAGAAACAATCGTAGCTTTACTTTACTAAAGAAACCAACATGACGCCGACTGCAGCCAAAGCAGGTTATGGCTGCAGTTTGATTACAGACACACGTTCCCTGGCAGGCTGCAATCCAAAGTGTTTAAATAGTCTG
The DNA here is from genome assembly GCA_902982915.1 of Phalloptychus januarius. Lineage (NCBI taxonomy): Eukaryota > Metazoa > Chordata > Actinopteri > Cyprinodontiformes > Poeciliidae > Phalloptychus > Phalloptychus januarius. The sequence goes on from CADWAE010000481.1 coordinate 13,168,941, forward strand.
AAGTGCGGTGGCGTTTCCCTATTGTCTTCTTGAAGCCCCAAACACACATGATGGGGAATTTATGGGTTATGTCAGTCACTACACAGCATTCCTTCTGAACGCAGGAGCCACAAAACAACCGCATTTATCGCACGATACAGTCAGATCCATCACAACAAGCACAACCTCAGTGGGGTTATATTCACACTTCCTGACAGCTTAAACTCAGCCTTAATTACATGAAAGGGTTGAGCTAAGATTAGCAGTTAGCTGGGTAAAATGAGTACCAAACACGGGAATTATTTTCCCATTAAATCCACTGTCTACTGACAAGAATTTATGTCAGACATCAGCAGCAATTCCCAGCATCCCGGGCTGGGAATCGAACCCAGACCCTTCTTGCTGCAAGGCAACAGCTGTACCAACTGCACCACTGTGCAGCCCAACAGTGAGACATTAGTTTCTTTAAAAATTTTTTGATGAAGGTTTCATTTTACCAAACTTACCACTGAGCTACACTTTGGTAATAAATCAGCTATTGATTTGCACATAAAAGCGAGAACGCTTTGTACACAGCAACAGATTTCAGCTGGTTTTGACTTTGGCTTTTTGTACCTTTCTCCATATCGTTATCTTCATTGAGTTTAATAATCATGATCAGTGCCAGTCCAATTTCTAACGTGTAAATTCATTTATGGACTAATTTGCTTTGAATTATTCATGTGGATTTCATGGGCTACAGTCAAATTCATCATTAACATTAATCACATCACCAATCTCACCAGCGCGATACCTAAATCTACATTTTTTTTGGGTGCAACCTCAAAAATGTTCCATATCATCGCTTGAACCGAGTTACAGCTCCAGAGCTCCAGCAAGTGCCAGCAATCCTTTGTTTTTGTTTTTTTAGACTTCCTTGAGCATGCTGTGTGGAAAAACTTAAGACAATCATGAGTCTGTGAGGAATACGGCAGAAAATGTGACAGTTTTTGGAATCACGTCTGCAGGTTAAGCAGCCAGACGGAACGCCATGTGACAAAACGTCTAGAATCAGCTGCTGCAACTACGCTCATCGCGCCAGAATCACTTAATCATCACGGCCGCCGTCGCTGCTCCTCACGCTCCAACCAGCGGCAGTCTGGTTGGAGTTCCACGCGCTGAGTAAGCGAGGACAGGCTGTATGCGTGGCACCGGGTTGGGGGATGCGTTTCCCTTTCTGTCAGTTTTTGTGCACTGAGGCGTGACTGACTGCAGCAGCTTCTCTGCGCAGATAAACAATGTTTGGCCCCGCGGGCCGAAGCCGTCTGTCCGGAACATTGAGGCGTCTTCGCTCTCTAACCGTAAGACGATGAGGCTCGGCGTCGCAGTCGGACGCTCTCGTCCAAATCGGTGACGTGGAGCAGGCGGCGGCGCTTTCTGGCTCTCAGCTGGAGGACGTTTTTTTTTGCTTTGGGATATTTTTCTGAGCCTTGCGAATTGCTGCAAAATAAAAAACCCTCGAAAGTCCGATGATGTGTATAGATACCGCTCTGTTATTTCAAAACGATGCTTGCTGTGATTTGTTACTCGCCGCCTCGCCTATCAAAGGCTCACCGAGACGGCCTTGGTGCCTCCTGGGGGCACGAACGCAATTCTCTCCGGTGGAGATTTACAGCCACATCATTCAAGGCTTGCGCTCTGAAAATTCAAACTATGGCCTCTTGATTTGGATCTGGAGGAAAAATAAAGAAAATATAATAGTCCTGCAGGGTTTTTGTTACCCTGACTCCACGCCAAAGAGAGCCGTTAACTCCCACGGTAAACAGTCCTTTGTTTCTGCCTCCCACACCACAATTATTGCTGAAGCGTTTGCACCTTTGCCGAACACCATGACTGTGAAACATCTCCTAATTACAGCTCTACAACACGCGCTGGTTTGGCATGTCACACACGAATGCAGAATGCGCACATGCCAACGTTCAATCAGCTTTGGGCCAGTCAAAACAGGCGGGGCGTTCTGAGAGCGGTGGATTTTTAAAGGCCTAGTTCAAGCCTGGCGTCGCCTGACTAGGTGTGTAGCTGTACGCAAACGTCGGTTTGTACGTTTTCTTTAAAGTCGTGGATCGTTTATTTTCGATTTGCTTCAGTGAAGAGAAACAAATAGAAACAAACATATATAAATAAAAAAACTATCCAAAACAGAACTGCCTGGAGTTGATTTTTGTTTTCTTTGCAAATTGTAAGAGGTGATGGCCACAAATTGACTGGATGGATGGATGGATGGATGGACAAATGCATGACATCTGAAATCGCAGTTATTTTGATATTCAGACAATCCAGTGTACAATATGTACTTGAATGCACCATAAAACTGCAGCCTTTGAAAAATCCCCTCTGGTCAGGTGGATTCCTAGCTTCAGTACAAATCTTTTTTTTTTTTTTTTTGCTTAAATACTGCAGGCAGCTGGATTTGGCCTTGAACTGATTTTTCTCCGGCACTACTTATGCTTTCATTCAGTTTAGTGAGCAAAGTGAGCTAAACGTTGAATGACAGTTAAGAAAATTTGCTTACATAAAGTTTTGGGAACATCAGCAGGTCAGCAACTGAGATTCACCCAGGTTGCATTTTCTTTGGGATTCGCCTGGATAGTCTTTTTTTCAGATTTCTGTCACTGTGTAAGATAGAAATCTGACAATAAATAACGATGGCCTTTGGTGGACAGGGATTTTAACCCATATTATGGCACGGTAGTAAAACCAGCAGACGGTCGTCTTACCCAAGGTAAATAACTTAATGTCACTGGAGAAAACATCCAAATACAGATCATTTGTCTTAATCAAGAGTCACTTTATCGTACGGCCTCCAAAGTGGATTCAATCAGCTCTCAACAAAAAGAGAAATACCCGACACAGAAACGCAGCAACCGACACCCAACGGTGAATAAAACACTCATTTCTGAAATAATGTCTTTGCTACTTATTTTCTCCAGTAAGTAAAAACTATTTCATCAGCTGCAATGAAATGGAGGAATCCAGATAAAAGCACTTTAAAGTACCCACCAGCAGTGGTTAATTTATTTATCCTTATTTACTCTTCTTAGGCAAAATTCAGAAAATGCCACTGCTGGAGGGGGATGTTGAAATCCAGTTCAACTTGGGCTTTGATTGGGCCAATGTTACACACATACATATATCTGCTTTGATCTGAGCAATTTTCCTGCAGGGTCTTTGCTCAGCTGAGAGTTTAACCTTTAACCTAATGTAAAGTGTTTTGCCCCCTCTGACAGGTTCCGCTCTTTGGTGAAGAAGAGCCCCGTCACATGATACTGCCACCACCATGTTTCACCTTGTTAGTTTTACAGAGAATGACTTACGTAGATATAGTCTGTTTTCACTAAAGAGTTTATTTCTGGAGGTATCTGGTTGCATTTGAGGTTTTCTTATAGGCGTCAGAGTAAAAAACAAATTCCTTTCACTTCACATTTACAACCATATTGAAGTTTGAATTTACAAAAGTGTCAAGATCATTTTTACCAACAAATATAAAAAATTTAAACTAAATCATGAACAGTATGGATATTTTAACCCTTCGACGCCAATACTTCTGGACACGACACAACCAGCGATGGCAAAAATAAAAAAGCTCCACAGAGCACCACACCTTGGGCAAATCCAAACAAAGCCTCTGTGGCGATACACAGGTGGAGTTCCTGCGGCGCGTAATGCAACTCGACCTGTCTGCCAAGAACAAGAACAGACGCAGACAGGGCGGGAAGTGAGAGCGAAGAGGAAGCGCACGAGCATGAGAGCACGGAAGCGAACTAACCTCAGTTTGTCACCTGTAAACGGCAGATGTACCATGTGGATGTGGTGCACCCGGCGAGCAGGAGGAAAACAAACATCTCTCGGCACAGAAAGCTGACAACGAGGAGGCAAAAGGTTTCAACACGACCGCACGGTGCTCTTGAGCGGCAGAGGAATGCCGAGCGAGGCATGCGATTGTGTAAGCACACACCTCTCGACATTCTTCCCGCCGGCTGTGGCAAATCCTGTGAAGTTTAATGGAGAGCATTCCATTGGCGTTCCCTGCTTCGCTCAGGTAGCTGTGGGCAAACTATGACACTCCCCACCCCCCCGCACTCCCACCAAACTATGTGGAAGTAAGTCACGGCAAACGTTGAACGCTTTCAATCATTAAACCCCCTCCCCCGACGAATGAGAGATCTCTATCTGGAAAGAAATGGAAAGTGTGTTCAGTTTTTAGCTCGGCTCCAGTAAATCTGTGTAGCTCAACCAAAAGCAAAACAGCCACTCATGTGTGAGTGCGTTATTTAAAGCACATGGAAAGCAACCGCAATACGCAAATAGGAAACAGCTTTTGCCGCCAGTGTCGTTTGCAGTATTAAAATCTCAAACGCGATTTTCAGGCTTGACTGCAAGAGACCCGGATGATTTGTCCGCTAAGTCAAATCAAAATTCAGTCATGGCAAGACTGAATTTTAGATGGATCAAAAGAGCCGGTGTAGGTTCTACTGGTGAGCCATTGTCTTTTGCGTATTGTTGCGTGACCGTGTTATTCAAAGGTTCGTTGCTCACAGGCTTTATGTCGAACGGACAAGCCTCCTGATTGACAGCATGTCGGTTTGTCCACCGCTTGGCGCAAACCTGCATCATAATCAACAACAAGAAGAACAACGGGTTAGCAACTTTCTAGAAAAGCACAAAAACTGAACGCATCGAGTAGCAATCCACCAATCGAACAGATCGGATCAGAGTCTGTCAATTTTTCCCTTCATCGGCTCAGACTGATAAAAACACTGAAAAATCTGATCTTTTCACTTTTTGGTAATTCATTATAAACTTTAGAATAATTAACTACTTGAATTTTCTGTCAATAAACACAACAATCAACAGAATCTTAGACTCGTAGGTAGATAGACAATCAGTTTATAAGCTCATGCTTGATAAATACCCCACAAGAATAAATTCAAAATACTTATAATATACAGAATACAAACAATCATGTTAATATTTCTTGAACTGAATAATCCTCCACTGATTCAAGCAGTACATTTCTATGCATACTCAAATGTACACACAGGAATGGGTTGTGACTCTTGAAGAAATATTATCAGTTTCAATGGTGTAAGGGTCTAATGCATGCCAGATTGAAGAACAAAAGCTACAGAGTGGGATCAGACATTTTTTGCTCGAGCGCCTCCAATCTGGCAAACAGCAAGTCAAACTGTGAAAACAAGGGTTTTTTCTCTTCTTTCCAGCACATGTGAAATCGGACCATTTGTTGTCTCTAGAACCATCAAACATCTCCTTCGATGCATGCGTTTTGAGTTGAATAAAAATCAATCAGACAAAGGTTAGAGCCATGTGGTCCATTAGAAACACGTAACTTCTATATCTGAAATTTGGATTATGTTCAAATTAGAACGGTAAGACCTCAAAGAAATACAGAAATTGGTATCAGCCTGATCAGAACATCTCAAATTCAAATGAAAGATCAATGACTATTGCATATCATTCTGATTATAAATAGGAACACACTCACAATAATCCATTACCAATGGCTTTATGAGAATAAAACTGACACTGTGTGCTTATTGTTTTGGGAAGGCAAATAGCACATGACCAAAAATGTGGGCACCAATGGTTAGAAGCAAAACCAGAAATAACCACCTGAAACACCATCACCAGAGTCAGTTTGAAATCTTTCAAATTTAGACGTTGTGAAGCTTAGCAGTATTATTTCATGTCTTATGCTGCAAGATTAATACCCTGCATGACTCCACTCATAATAACAAAACCATCGGCACAAATAATGCTCAAACAAACCGCACTATATTTAATACTACCTGTATTATTATAGTTAATTGTTAGCCCACTTGTTCCAGCATTGCACACATTTCCGGTAGCAGCGAGTCAGAATTATCTCTCAAAACAAGGAAAATCCCGAAATGTAGTCCCACTTCCACGGTTTAAGGTAAACCGAATTGAAGAAACATATAATATATCCTCAACAGTCTCTTAGTTTGGCTAAATAAATTGAAGCTCAACGGCAGAGCTTAAACAATCGCTGAATTGTGCGATTTGTTTAAGAGGTTCGGAGCGGAAGTCAAAGCTGGGAGTACGACACTGGCACATGACAGACCAAGCGTAGTGACAGTTCTGTGAGGTGCTTAAAGACACTTTACACTAAGCTTGTTCCGATTTTAAAAATAAATACATTAGCACATTTTTTTTAAATTCCCATTTCGCCTCAGGTTTTTAAACGTCCTTTACGTTATACGTAAACAAGTCGCAGTGGATAACATGTTTACTATGGTTACACCACGTAACCTCCGGTCGTAAAGATGTAAATCTACAACGAAACTGCACTAACATCCCCGTGACCTGCATGTGTTTGTCTACGACAACTGCTTTCTCACAACAGTGAATGTGATCAGTTTGTGTGCAACATACCCTTCTCCGGTTAGTCTGTGTCAAATACATCCACAGTTGAGTCTTGCACTGGATGCAAACCAAACTGTAAGTCTTCTTTCAGCAGAGCTTCCCAGTGGAGTTATTGTTATTACTACATATATATATATATTTTTTTTCTTTTACAGCATCGTTCAGAAGAGCGCCTTCCTCCCCCCTCTTTCTGATTTCTAAGCGGTTGCGGCTCTCAGCGCTCCCCCCCCCCACCACCACCAAAAAAAAAGTGTCTCCGTTAGTTAAAAAACAGAAAGAAAAACAGCGTATCCGTGCTTCCTGATTGAGGTGAAGCCGTGATGATGGTGTTTTGCAAAGGGGTGGGGCGGAATGCAGCGTCGAGTCCGCCAAGAAAGAAACGAAGCCTTCAGAAGCGCGTTGGTGCACGTCTGTGCATGACTATTGCGACTACAGTCAGGGTTGTGTGTGCTGGTATATATATCTTTTATTTTATTTATTTTTTTGCAACGCATTTTCTGTGTAATGTGTAGCGGTGGTTTTAACAGGATCTTACACACAAACAGCGCAATAGGCAGCACAGCGTGTATACCAAGGAGTGTCAGAAGTTGCGCAATACTTCCAACTCAGCAAGACCTTGCCCGTGGGCTCCGTCAGGTTAGATGGGGGGCAGAGTGTTCTCCGACATGCGTTCTCCTGTATCAAGCTACATACTGGCTTGCAGCTAATGATTAAAATAAATGAAACTTGTTAGGCTCTGTATCTGGAATGAGGGCTGCGGTCATTTTACATGTGATTCGTTTCAGTCTTATTATACATTCATAGAAAGAGCTGCAGATTTAATCAAGATGAAACATGCATTTTATTGGTGTATTACGTAATAGTCTATCGTTGCACGTCTCTTTCTTTTACAAATAAAAATCTGATAAGTGTGGCGGGCATTTGTATTCAGCCCCACTGGTAGAAGGGGCAGTGTTGTTAAAATTTGATATATATATTTTTTTAGCTTTAACGTCGTGTTATAATGTTATTCCTTCCTCAAAAACACACCTGGGTTGTTGCCTTGATTCTTTCATGCATGGTGGAGATTGTCCTTTATTCTCCATGGCAACCATTCAACTGAGCAAAACACCTGGGTGGACCTAGCTCCGCCTTCGAGGCGCAGCTCCTCCTCTGAGTTGCAGCTTCCAAGCTTCACAGAGCGGCACTCCCCGAGGACTCCCCCACTCAACTCCTTCAGACTAGCCAGCAGCAATTAGCAAAAACCTAGTGGAACTGCTCACTTTATGAGCTACTCTGGTAAAAATGTTGCTAAAGGGTTAACAGCAGTTGTGATGACCACCTGAAGGCGGAGTCTCTGAAAGAGCAGAAGTTTTTAAAGAGACAGAGTCCCAATTTCAAGGCTTTAAATTACTAAGTCACCTTTCTTTAAGCCGCATTTAAAATAACTGAAACATAGTCACTTTATTGTGCTTTATTGTAGAAAATACGTAATACTGCCCCTCTAAGCATTATGTACAATTATCTTTTGGAAGATTTGTTTACCAACTTTGCAGATCAAAATTTTGTCAGTCCTTTTTTTGTAAAACAGGTCAAACTCAACCAGACCATCTGTGGACAGAAATATCAAACCATGCCTCAAATTACCAATTGGATTTGGGTCTAGACTTTAAATGGGTCATGCTAGCACATGGATACTTGATCTCAGCCTTCGCATAGTAGCTGTTCGGTGAGGTTTGTTTATTTCCTGAAAGAAGAACATCCACCCTGGTTTAAAGCTACCTACAGATTTCCTTCCAGAATTTACATTTTGTTTAACTCCCTTCATCTCTTCTGTGTAAAACTCATCAACAGTGTCTTCCTTCAGAGGCTTCTACATAACTGCTCTAACACTGACCACTACAGGAAATCCCTTCTGCCCACAGTCACCAGTATCAACAAGTCTTTGAAGAAACTTGACAAATATGGCATAACATTTAATTTCCCTTTAGGGCCAATACATTTTAAAAAAGGTTTTTATTTGAACTAACTTGAATTGTCTTTCCAATATTCCTGTATCTGCTGGACAGACACATCGCCACAGCATTATGCTACCACCACCATGTGTTACCATGGAGATGTTGTGTTTTGGGAGATTATCAGTTTTAGTCTTATCCAAAAAGAGCAGCTATCTACCCCTTTTCGTCATGTCCTTTACACCGTTGGTGGAACTGTAAATAGGAATAATAATAGCAAAACTTGCCCTACAAAGGCTGTTGGTGAAGAGCACACTTAAAACTTGAATCATTTTCAGGTTCTCCCACTTAAGTCTCACCGAGTAATTCTTTCCTTGTTCAGCCGTGGAAGCTGGAGGAGTGGCAGACGTCTGCAGCTCAGGTGGCAGAATCTGTTGACAAGATACATATTTGCCATCCGCCGCACAAACATGGCTTATTTTGTAAGTGTAGCAAGAAAAAAAAGAAGGTACAACTAAGAGAAAGATGTGAAAGTGTCTGTGTACAGTTTTTTTTTTTTTTTTTTTTTTAACAAATAATGCAGGGATCACACTGGATGCGTTTTTATAAGGAACTGCGTTTTTATTGATCTCAACTGAGATCAAAACTCATTTTTTATAACCTTCAAAACAATCTCTGCGGCAGAAAACCTACGCTGCATCGTCACCCTGAACACACCATCCCACGGTGCTGGCAGCCTCGCGCTTCAGAGATGTTTCTCTTCAGCAGGGATGAAAGACCTGGTCAAAAGTAATAGAGCAATGGATGGAGGTGAAAACAGGACAATCCTGGAAGAAAATGCATTGGTGGTGGTGAAACACGAGACTGGGCGCTGAGCAAACAGATGTGTTTTCTCTGTATTTTTTGTTTCGTTTTCTGCATTTTACACAGTGCTCACAGGTTTTAAATGTTCACTTAGTCAAAATTGCCTTGCCGTTTTTTTTTTTTACAGCAGAATAGCAAACCTTGCCCTACAATCTGAACCCAAGACCTTCCACAGATAACAAGCAAGCAGTGTCTAGCTAATGAGCAAGAAACTGGATGTTAATATGAAATTAAGCCTTCAAACCTTTTCCTGTTTTCATTTTTTTTTTGGACAGTACAGGCAGGATTTATTTTAAGTTTGGTTTTTTTTTGATTATATGGTTTTCAAAGTATACATGTTGCAACTGGAACATAATTGTTTAAATAAAGCCCCAAAAGGCACATTCAGGTCAAATAAGACAAATATGACTTTTTTGACCTACATACAAAATGCTACTTGCGATGGGAAACTAATAATGCAATTCACCTATATGTTAACTGCAGGAGCAGCACAAAGCGTTGGGATGATTTTCTTTAACCAGAAGTGGAAATATGAACGGCAATTCTGGAAGAAAAGCTAGAGGTCCACTATGGAGCGGAATAAAAACCTCCAAACATGGGGGCCAGAACTAAAATACAGTGATTTATTCATGAATTAGCATGGTCCAGTCAAAGTCTGAAAAGATTTTTATTTTCTTAATCCTCAATGTATATTTTTTTAAAGTTTTGACTTAATTACTCCACTGAGTTTTTTCCAGCAAAATTGCCTTTTTTTATTGAGTCTGTGTATGCTCAATTTAACATAATCGATTACTAAAGCAGCTTACAATTAATTGATCACGATTAATCTGATTATTCTTCTTGATGTCGGTGCTTATCAATAGCCAATAACGACAACGTGACGCAGTCCAGTAGGAGGGTTTCTGCCTCCCATTTCCTGTTTCAATGGAACCAAACAGCTCTATGACCCTTCTGGATGACCTTCACTTCTAAGCGTATTGTGGCGCCCGCTGTTTCCACAGAAACCTTTTTGTAATACCTTGCAGCAGGAAAGAGACAGCTGTAGATAATTTGTGTTAATGACAGATGATTAAGAATTAGATGCTGCACTTTCTGGTGCTGCCACGGTTCACGGTGGCTCATCAAGCTGTGATTGATGCTGTTAGGGGAGATCTCGACTTTTCACCCGCCAAAATATACGTAGGGGGAAAAAAAATACCTACAACATTTTTGCTTAAGCTACATTAATTTCTGCTTAATATTAGATAGAACATGTCTTTCTATCTAATATAATGGGATAGGAAAATCCACATTTTCACCAGTCAGAAAATGAAGAACCTACATTAAAAACGGAAATGCTGACGTGGCCTACGACTACCACAAAAAAAAGAAAAAGTAAAAATTAGATTCAAAACCATGAGAGTGGAAAGATTCATTTTAGTTAAATTTTTCAGTTCATGCAACAATCTTCTTTTCAATTAGTGAGATAAAGCTGTCTAAGTCTCTTTCTGCATTTGAAAAAATTTGAGTCATTACGTTATTGTATTGAAGCGATGTGGCATTACTGAGCTGATGCTTTGTTGTGTATTTTTTTCATATATATTTTTTTTGTATGTATTTTTTGAAATCTTTAATAGCCGTCTAAGTTGAATAGCAAATGTTCTCTTCTTGTGAATGGGAGCAGATACAAGTTTGTACTTCTTTCATTCACTATTTCTTTCAGTTGTTACATGAACTATTCAGGTTTATTATTGAGTGAATGAAATAAAAACATGAAATGGAAAAACTGTAAGCTACAAAAGCTCAATGCTGGAGAGCTGAGTGTTTACAGCGAGCCGTATCCGATCACGTTAATGGAAATTTGAGTGGAAGAGAAAAACGGTGACAGCAAAAAACTAATAAACAAACAAACAAAACTCGAAACTTTACCGCCCCAGCAGAGCCACATGAAAAGCAACTCTTCAAAGCCAGACCAGGTTTTAGCTGCATTTACTGGACAGTGCAAGGGCATACGTTTTACTGGGTGATATTTATCTATATTTAAATCCATTTTTTGGCCTTAGGTTATTTTCAAATTTGAAGAGAAAATTAATGTAAGCCATAATCACTAAACTGATCAGAAATACATGTTTGAACATGTCACTCTTTATGTATATTATTATAATTTATTAGATTTACTTTATGAAATAAATTCATTTGTTGACGGTATGCTAATTTATTGAGATGGAACTGTAAGATGTATGATTTCTCAAGGCAGCCTGTCACCGGCAGAACCACCCTGGGTGTATGTGTGTGTATGAACCAGGTTTTTATACTTATGGGGACCTATTTCTGTCTACAATGTGGGTTATGGGGACCATTGCTCCTGTGGGGAAATTTTCTTGGTCTCCATGAGGGAAATTGTTGTTTTTGGGTTAGCGGTTAGGTCTGTGATGGTTAGGGTTAGGGTAAAGGTTAAGGTAAGGGCTAGGCTGTAGAAATTAAAGGAAGTCAATATGAAGTCCCCACAAGTGATGAAAACACGACTGTGTGTGTGTGTGTGTGATGACACACTCTGTTCATCTGAGGTGTCAGATTTACCATCGTTCCTCTTTCAGCTGCGGCCTCGGCTGGGCGGAGGGGACATCCCACGGTAATCTAAAGCTGTCCTAAGTCATGGTTTATCTTGTGAATCGTCTGTTTCAGAACTTGTCCTTGAACTTCACGCCATCTTTGAGGCCAAGGCAAACAACCGTGGGCTCGGCAGATAAGCAATTATTCCAAGAATTCAGAAATAAAACTGTTTTCTTTGCACTTGTTTCCCACTTTTTCAAATTGTTAACTAAGACCTGCAAGACGTGTTTCAGAAAACAAAATTTTTTCTATGAAAAAAGGAATAAACCTCAGTGACAAAGTTTCAACAAGACTTTTGTCAAGCTCATATGCAGTATTCCTAATAGATATGGTTTAATGTAGTAGTTTGTAAGGGTCAGTCCATAACTTTGATTTTATTTCATTTGGAATGATTTATATTGGTTATTTTGTTGCTTCAAACTAGATTAGAAAATCATCAAATATTTAATTTATTTCAGTAATTCAATAACCACAATACATTTTACCTAGAAGCGCCTTACAGAGCGCTCAATGACATTGTACAAATCAATAACAAAATCAATAGGCAATCAATAGTTGAAGTCAAACGGGAAATCTTTAAGATGCATTGCAAACAGAATAGTGTTTCCTTTAGCTTCTAAAACAAATATTCAAGGTTTGCAAACAATTTAGATTAGTAAAACTTATTTTGTAAAGTACCGATATTTGACACAAGCATGGTGCTTCTAGTCCTATGAATTTTGCCTTATGAGTGAATCGATAAACGGAAATTATGCTTAATTTTAGGTCTTCAAATCACTGCATCACATTAAAACATGACTTTTGTAATTTTTAAAAGTGCTTTTAGAAAATGTCATTGAAGCAGCTCTTAAATATACTTTTTTTATTTAAATCAAGCCCTTGTTTCTGTATTATTATTTATTAGTCCTGTGTTACAGTCCGACCTCCTTCAAGATAAATCATACGCGTTTTCGTCAGTTGTGAATGGGAAAAAAATAAAAAATCCTCATAATTAACCAAAACAAAAGGGTTGAAAGCATCATTCCGTGTAATGAATCTATGCAACGCGTCTCACTTTGTGAATTAGGCTAATGAGATAAAGCCCGTATTAATATTCTGATTTACCGAAATGCACTTGAACTGATCACAGCATCGTCACCGGACAGCAGCTCTTTTTCTCATCTAAAGTTTGCTGAAGTCTTGTTTACTCTGGGATGATTTGAATTACGCCCATCTAACAACTCGGGGTAATCCTTTTTCATTTTCTCTGTTGTGTAACGAACGGAGTGTGTTCTAGGAGCAGACAGCGCTCTCACAGGGGAGGCGGTTAATGCACAGACACTTTAATTAAAAGGTTAAATTTCCCCGTCTTCTTCTTCGGTCCCTGAAAGTCATCCTCAGCCAGAACACATTACATAGTCTCTCTTTCTGTTTGTGTTTGCGCTTAATAAATCCTAATGTTCTCCAGACTCTGATGCCTCTGGTTTCTATCAGCTTTCAAAAGTCGCGGTTGACAACTTTAATTAAGATGCTTGTTTTCATGTGAGATGGGTTCGGTGGAACGTATCAGCGTTTTAAAGTGATTTGCCTAATGATGTCTGCGATGATGTTCGCACTCGGCATTTCCTCGTTGCCCACTTCACAACAGACAGTTCTAGTTTCGCACGTTATCTTGTCTCTGTGTTCTTCTGTCTTCCTATCGTTTTTCGGGTCTCTGTTAATTGTTATGAATCATTAACCGTTATAAAAGACATTATTCACTCTGTTTCTGTTTTACAGAACTGCTGCAGACAAATTGTAATTTTGAATGCAAACTGTGTAAAAAGAGCACAAAACAAAGATGTGTTGCTGTCTGTGTAGGTTTACAATAAAATGGTAAAGTAATACTTACAGCGATTTTTTTTCTTAGAGCAGAAAAAACTACTGGAGAAGGTTGTATTAAAGAAAGATATTCCACAGTTTTTTTTTATTGAGGAAAAAAAACTAATGTATTTTTACAAAAAGCTTTTGCGCATGGATGAAGTGGTTTTTAAGCCGTATTGAAATATTATAGTAATATTTCACAAAGATGCAACAGAAACACTCCCCCCATCGCATGAGTAGCTTGATCCACAGCCGGATGTTACTACTGGTGAAAATCACAAAGAGGACAACAGGAAGTAGTTGGAGGATGATGGTTTGTTTTTGTTTTTTCCGGACCGCTGACTCACCCTGTGTGTCACTGGGTCTTGTTGAATCCACAGCTCTCCTCTAAAATCTCCGACTACAAAATTTCCCCAAAACGCTGCACACGTAGCCGCTCCCAAGTAGGTGGGGCTTGGCACTCCAACGCATCCACTATTGCCAGGATTTTTAATGACTTATCTCGTGATCAAGCAAGAAGTCATTAATCACATGTGATTTTGATTTCATTTCTTATTTAATGGAAACACCTAAGTTGCAAATTGGTGTTTTTTTTTCTTTTCTCTACATTATCGGCAGAATAACGCCAAAGAATGGTGCACATTCGCAGTGGAAACGCAGATAATGTTTCTAGAAATTTAGCTTCTCTTCGTTGGATTCTTCTTAACAGTATTTTAAAGTCCAGAATAGACTTTAAAAAACGTTCTTACATTTAAACCCCTTGATGATAAAATGTATGCGCCAGAGATCGTATATTTCCATATGTTCTCTCTCAGGCTTCAGGTCTGTAGTTCCTAGAGTCTCATAGATCACAGATCTTTCAGTTACTCCTTTTATTTTGCATCAGTGAGGCAGACACCCTGTCTACTTCCAAGGCTTTGCTTCTTAATTTGAGTTATGCTGAGGCATCCCAATCGCTATGCTGCTGCCAGGCCACGTTTTCGCACTCCGATACTTTTCCCCACTTTCTCCTCTCAATTTATGCATAATCTCCCATTACTGCTGCCATTAAATCTTAGCCAGGTTCTGCAGAGGAATTATAAAGGAATTCAGTTGCAATAAACTACACTGAAATTAGTGGTCGTATAAAATGAAATGCAAAAGAAGTAAAAGTTTCTGCAGCACGAACACTTTTGCGGGGCGCTGTGAGATCGTTCAGAGTCTGAGTGGGTAACAGAGTGTGGTGGAATTTGTCATCCGGTGCCAACTATGGCGGCAACAAGAAGATGAAGCCCTTCCAGACCCGGCACCACGGTGCAATCCTCACATCTCTAACCCATTTCATGGACGGATCCAATAACGGCTCACTTTCTGAACCTGCTAAATTAGTGTCTACCATCAAAACCACCATGTTTTAAAGAAAGTTTAGAGGTGTTCTGCGCTCTTTACCCAGCTGTATTAACTCCAGACGTCTTCCTCCTAAAAGCGCTCGTATGAAGAGCAGGGCACGTTTCAGCACCGAATCTGAGTGTTTTAGTGAAAGGCCTTTAACTGCCACAACTTAGAGGTCAAACGTCTTTTGCCTTTACATATTCTGCACCATCTCTACCTTATCTTTTTGTTCTTAAGCAGGATTTGCTTTTTTTTTTTTACTGTCACCTCATGGACGTCCAAGCCTCGCTATCCAAATCCCAGCTCATGTTCATCCTTCCTGACTCCTCCACTTGCTTTTTCATTCCAACCTGCTTCCTCTCTCTCCAGCCTGGCCAGTTTCATACACACAAACTGGCTGATGCATCACAATATCCATCCAGCACTGCCGTAGGCTCAAAAAGGAGAACCAAAAAAATAAATAAAAATTCTCCCAAACCCTCACAAACACCAATTTCCTATCCTCGCACTTGAAGCTGTATTGTTAGAAATGGCTCCCAGAGGCACACTCGCATACATCCTTTCTTATGCTCATGCAGAACCCCCATACTGTCCTCCAGATCAGTAATATCACCAGACACATTACCTTGAAGTGTGGTACAGGCTTTTCGGGGGCTTATTGCTCCACCTGATTATGCAGACTTCTTGCAAAAAAGAAAAAAAAAAGTAAGATTTATGGTGCGGATGTTGGCCCCTGCACAACATTCTCATTGTTGCATAACCTTTTGTTATGCAAATCAACATCTACATTTTATGCAAAAAAAAAAATAAATCACAACAGATTCTATTAACCTCACCCCACGCTGCGGCCCGCATCATTTAGATGCAATGCTTCCTGTTTTAAGATGAAAGTGCTTGTAATCATAGGCCTCTGCACTTTACTCTTTTGTAAAGCGAGTGGAGGCCCAACTGCTTGAGAATGACTCAAGACCTCAAATTAGATCCTCGTGCGGCTTGAATTAGCCTTCTTGTTTTTATATGATGAAGCAGGAAAAGTTAAAGAGGAGACAAAGCAGGAAAATTTGATCAAAGCTTAAGAAGGATTTGGATCTGAAGTTCCCCTTTGGCGCTGAACTATGGCACGCCCTTTTTTTGCCTCACTCGGATTGATAAACCCAATATTTCCTGCCTCTAGCTATAGTAATTGCACTTTCTTCACAATGTAACTATTGATGTTTTTTTTTAAAAAGCACTTCTAGAATAAAACCTTTAAAACTAAAATACCATCAATTTCACCCTGCAGAGATAAAAAGTTAAATTACATTTTCTCTCTGTTTTGCATTTTTTGCGAACCTGTGCTCCTAAAAGTAATTTTTAAATTATGAATGTTTTTTTTTCATATTTTGCATTTAGGATTTTTTTTAATGTAGCAAATAATTGTTTTAATTGTAGTTTTTCAAAGATCAACCAAAACGTGGCTAAGCAGGCAAAGTTGCCTTAAAAGGAAAATCTTCATTTAGTACCATCTTTCCAACGCCCTCCACCCGAGATTTCCATGGTAACCAGCTGATGACAAAAAGCAATCACATCCAGTGATGGATACTTAAAAAAAACAAATGCATTTCATCCGTTTTTTTTATGCTTAAGATCATTCAACACGTTTATCCCATGAGAATATTTAAAATGCATTGTTCAAAATATGGATGTACTGTCTTTTAAAGAACTAAAACCATCCGAACTAACCTGATCTGACAAGTGCTTGATAAAATTTCAGCAGAATTACTCCGAATTCTGCTGAATCGTCGGCCAATTCAAACAACCGCTTATGCCAAGTTGGACGGGTTTGTGGCAGCGCTGCTGACACAGCATCTCAATAACGAGATTTAGCAAAGACGTTATCGGGTTGTACAAGGCAATGCACGGAAAATCCATGGCAGCGGTGCTTTTATGTGGCGTTTCTAAACTGTAATTCGTGCAGTGGAAATCTTTTTCTGGCTCAGCTGGAAATCCTGGCAGATGAATAGACACGACGATGCCGAAACACTTTTTAAACTAATGCAACAATTTGACATAGAAATAATCATTGACATGATTAGCATGTATATTAATGATAACGTGCTGCTGCAGTCGTTTTGAAAGAGGCGCTGCATGAGGATGATAAAATGCGTTTCTGTCCCCATGTTCCGAAATGTGACTCAGAAGTAATACTCTTACGACACACCGAAACAAACAAATGAATATCACTCGCCAGCACATCAAAAAGAAGGTTTTTGTTTTCATTTTAACAAAACTTTCACCATTTTAAAGGGCAATCCTTTCTCATGTTTTCGTGTTGTCCAGGGATTTGGATCAAAATGCAGAAAGCACAGACTGATGAGCATGATAGGGAAGCATCATAGAGAAACAGCGCAGAGAATACTACAGCAGACAGAAGGTACAGAAGGGCATGTGGAGTAGGTGTAATGAAGGGGATGAGGAACAGCTGGAGGGGGAGCCCAGGCAGAGGAGAGATGAGTTAGAATACAGCTGTGCAGAGAGAGGAAAGCAGGATGGAAAAACTGCAAAGGAGAGAGACAAAAATCTCAGGAAACAAGTCTGAAGCACAAACTGAACCAAAATGAGAAGATCTAAACCAAGAAACGATAAAAAAAAAACGGAACAGAAACGTAAATCCATCCATCTATTTTTTGACACCCTTGTCCCTTCCTGGGGTCGGGAGGGTTGCTGGTTCCTATCTCCAGCTAACATTTGGGGCGAGAGGCGGGGTCACCCTAGAAATTTCACCAGTCTGTCGCAGGGCAACACAGAGACACACTGAGACAGACAACCATGCACACACACACTCACACCTAGAGAGAATTTAGAGAGACCAATTAACATGACAGTCATGTTTTTGGACTGTGGGAGGAAGCCGGAGTACCCGGAGAGAACCCACGCATGCCCAGGGAGAACATGTAAACTCCATGCAGAAAGACCCCGGGCCGGGAATCGAACCCAGAACCTTCTTGCTGTAAGGCAACAGCTCTACCAGCTGCGCCACTGTGCAACCCTAGAAACATAAATGAGAAGCAAAAATCAAACACCAAAATCTGAGGGAATGCACGATAATAACAATAAACTAAAGAACTGAATCTAAGGAAAATCAAGTAATGTAAATAATAAGCAGATGGTCGAAACCGGAAGCAGACATGTGACACCCGTTGATCATGACTCAAGAAGTCTGTTTATGACTGTAACTCCAGTCACAGGAAGAGACAAACGGCTCATTTAAAAGCATTTAATCCAACTACAGAAAGTCGTGCATTAAAAAGATTCTCTCTCTTCATGTGAGTAAACATTGCGTCGCTGTAACGCATATTGGGAAGAATTTCCTTCTAGTTACAGAAAAAAAATGAAGCTAATTTGAGAAACTTAATAAATTAAGATGAAGTGAGTAGCTGCACCATTACTTGAATAGATTATTTCAATGCAGTTAAATAAGTTTCTAAGCAAGCAGGGGCCGTATTCAAATAATTTTATTTTTCGTTTGCTGTAAATGTTGGTTGAGCGCAATGTTTGTTTGTAAAAAATGTTTTTAACCACAGGAAGAAATAAATAAAAAATGGTCCCCCACCTATTCATAGTTTGCTACTAACAGAGAGATTTTTCTGTGGAACTTTATGCAAAATTATTTGTGGAATAATTTGCCAATTCGCTTACTTGATAACAAAACCCAGATTAGGAAGATTAAATGCCCCAGGCACGAAGGTACTCCACACACTATTGACTGGCATTAATGGAAACACCTCCGTTAATGCCAGCCAATCCTGGAGTGGCATTCATTTTCCTTGGCTCTGATTGGCTGTGCCCCCAAAACATGAGAAAACATGGATGTTACCTTCTGCACTAAAGTTGATTTCACCATACTAAAGCATGTTATGGTACATTTTGCGTTTTAACTACTAAATTAGCCAGTTACATGTTTTTTTTCTATGACCTTCTCAGATTTTGTGGATCCATGGTTTTGTCACACTGACAACGCAGACTGCAACGCCAATACTTTGCAAAGCCACCTTTTGGAGTGTATCACCAGCAGTTTTGCATCAACAAACTGAAAGTTTTGACAGGGTTTTAGCAAAAATAGCTCAAGGATGCAGTCCAGATTGCATTTATGGCATTTTCTTAAGAGTGGTTTTCATGTTTTTTCTTTGCCCCTCAGATTGTCAATTGGTCAATTTCAGAACCACTCCGCTGTAGCTCTGCTTGCTTCGCTGTCTTGCTGGAAGGTGAACTTCTGCCGCCGTCTCAAATCTGTTGCAGCCTCCAACAGGTTTTCTGCCAGGTTTGCTCTGTTTTCAGCTACATCTTTCCATCGACCCTGAACAGGTTTGCTTTTCCCCGGGTGACAAAAAGCATCCTCATTGCGCGATGCTAACCCTAGCGTGTTTTGAGCAGGGATTGGGTTTGAGGTGAAATGTAATGCCATGAGGCTGCTTCTCTTGTTAATGTTTTGCCTTTGTCAGTTGACAGATGATCGGCTCCATGACATATTCAGAGCTTAAAATATTGCTCTGCACTCGAAAACGTCTTTGGACTTCTCGCCGGCTTTCTCCCTGACCTGTTTTCGATGTTCCTTCGTTTTCATGATGCTGTTTGTTCCCTAATGATAAACATCTGAGGCCTTCAATGGATGCCTGGATTTATAAGTTGAAGTTCAAGTTGAATTTAAATATACACAGTAGGACTAGATACAAATACACGCTGTGCAGTAAAACAATTTTGATCACTACCTGTACTTTTTTGTCACTTCACAAGTGTATGTGAAGTGTATGTTGATGACAAATCAATAAGCTTAAGCAAGGTAGGCCATTAGAACAAACAAAAGTTGTTTTCTTTGGTAAACTATGGACATTATGCTAAAAGGAGAAGATTCTCGATTCCCTCTGTGCACAAGCATGATTTCTTTTTTTATTCTGGAACTCATCACTGGAAAACAAGTCCTTTGGGGATTTCTAGATCCCAAATTCAGAAGTCCATCTGCTGGCTCCCTGTGGCTCAGAGAACAGACTTTAAAAATACGATTGTTAGTTTATAAGTCACTGAAAGGTTTTGCACCAAAGAACATTACAGGTCGTATCAATGTTTCAGACATATCAACACTCAGGTCTTCTGGTTCTGCCTCCCCACAACCAGAACCAAACATGGAGAAGCAGCATTCAGCTTCTATGCACCATGCATCTGGAACAAATGTCCAGAAAACTGCAAAACAGCCAAAACACTGAGCTCCTTTAAGTCATGGCTGTTTAGAGCTGCCTTTGATTCATCACAACTGGAACATTGATCAATATATTTGATGTACTTTTGCTTGATGACCTTGATGATGGCATTTGACAAAATGTAATGCTTGCTGCTTGTTTCATAATTGATGTTTTTATGATGTGAGCCACTTTGAACTGCTTTGTTGCTGCAATGTGCTATCCAAATCAATTCATTATTATGTGCAGGACAACTACTTAATAGCGCAAATGACATTTTTTTAAAATTCAACAGCTCCCCAACTCCAACATTAAGATCTTGTGTTTTGGATCTGTGTACAAGGCTGCAGACTATAACGGCTAACATCACTCAAAGTTTGCTTGTTACCATGGAGTTAGCCGCTTCCCCTGCTAACTTGTTGAGATTTAGCGCATTTACTTTTACCCATTCCACCTAATGAGTTTAGCAACATAGCATGCCGAAACATGGCCCCCGGGTTTGAAAAGCGGTACAGCGGACGACAGGAGCCCAATTAACTAAGAACATCAAAACGTACAAGTACTAAACAGGGAACTTTACGGCGATTGCTCGGCAGTATATCCTGGGAGGAGGGGGAGTTCGGTCCACTCTGCCTCAAAGCTCCGCGGTCGTTCCTGTGATGAACGGGTTGTGTTTTATGATAAGAACGGGTGTGTGTGTGTGTGTGTGTGTGTGTGTGTGTGTGTGGGGCGGGGTTGGGGGTATGCTGGCAGCGCCTGCAGTTTGTTTACCGCTGGGTTCAGGCTATGGCACAGAAAATGACTCAACAACGTCAGCTTTAGAGTAATAGCCCATTAGTTTAGACCCCAGGGCTGATTTCAACAGAGATACCGTAACACGTTGTCATGGAGAAGGCCGGGCCTCAGTTAAGGTAATGGGGGGGCTAAGCTTGCATGGGTTATTCAAAGACAATGGCTGCTGTCTGCATTGTTGGAGACGGGGATTTTTTTGTTTTCGTTTGGGTTGTTGTTGCTCATGTTTCCCTTCGTCTGAACTAGAAATAAAACCTCTGATCCTCTGTCGTTTCCTCAGAACACACGGTCCGTCCAGACGAGGACAGATGGGAACAACTGGGATGACTGCATGCGGACCTTCACAAAATCATGTTTTATGTATCGCTGCATGTTTTCATTGATCACTTACCAGAAATAAATCTGGGTCTTTTCCTCACGTCTGTATTTCTCTGAAAGGTAATTATCCTAATTGAAACTATTCATGCCTACGGAGCAGATGGACCGCCTTGTTTCCTATTAACATATGGACGCACCCTACCACATTCATTTGTCCTCTATTAGCACGACTCCATGGTTTGGTCACGTCTGGCTTCAGGAAATAAAAGCATATTAAACTAATAATATACATAGATATATAAATATGTAGCCCAGTTATACCTGAGTTCATTAAGCCTGTTAACTTCAAAATAATAACTTTACTACACTCTCGTGTGAGTTTCACTCACCTTAGAGAAACATTACACCAATAACCTTTCTATTCTACAAAAAAGTCAAAACACATATGTTTGACATTGTATGACATTTGAACTTTGGAACACATAATAAACACAATAGTAAATTCACAAAATGCAAAATACTTCAGTCTTTTGGTTTCACAAAACCTATGGTAGTTAATGTGGGCCCGCACTTCAATGTTCACCTTAGCCAGCGCGATAATTAACTAAAATATAGTCCCAAACAAAACCCCGTTGCAGGCCCGATGTGATGATGAAACAGTTGCACCTAACTCCGAGGAAAAATCTTTAACCCTCTTGAAATTTCACCTGTCCTGAGTCACAGCTGGCCAGATGGTTTCAGCTCCTCCACCAGTCCCTCGGTTCACCGGATTCAGGAAACAGCAGGAAACCGCAGAGGCAGTCCTCCAGCACACCAGAACGCTCCGGCTAAGTTTTCTGTTAGCCGAGTTAGCTCACAGTCCTCAATGTCCATTCACTGTGCTAATGAACGCTAACGCGTTATAGCGAGCATTACATGTCATTTTCCACCTACTGTACAGTGAATTTCGAGCTGAAATTATTACAGTAGCTGTAACAAGAGTGTAAAGTAGATATCTATAAACAGACTTTCGAGTTGAGAGCCTCGTTAAACACTCGTTTAATAACTCCGCCACGTTTTTTAAGCGCGGTTCAACTCTTCCTTTTTCGTTTCTATCCTGTGCTACGTCACTTCCTGTCTCTCCACTCTACTCCCCTATCCGCTCCTGACCCTCAGCCAATCACTAAAGTAAAGTAAATTTGCTTTGCTCTACCCCACTTCCTCTTACAAACATGAGCCCTTCAAAATAAAATATGGTAAAGATTACTTTCTATAAAACTATTTTAACTACACATTTCCAAATTATTTTAACTTATTACATCATACTACATCAAAGACCAGCTTTTTGTGAACACTTATTTATAACAATTTTAACATATTTAAGCAAACATGTTTAACACATTTTAAATTATTTCACCTTCAATGAACTTAAGAAAAGCTAATGGAACCATTCAGCAGGAAGTTCCTTCTATACCATTGTTAGGGGAAGAAAAAGTGCCTCCAGACATATTTTTTTTAATCTCACACTTGACATATTCATGTGTAAAACACATTAGGATATGGAGTTTGGATTTTGTGATGATTAATTTACATTTTTTGGTTTGCCAATGAACACAACCACATCTTATCGTGTTAATATTTCCAAATAAAGAGTAAAAGTCTTTAAAAAAAGAGAAAAACACATCTGTATATATTGTCTCCATGAATAAATATGCCAAGATTTTCATATTCAATTGCTTGTTCATTAAAATATGAAATGTTTTATATTCCAGCTATGTTTTCTTGTGTGTTTTTCCACCTCAGTCATTTTAGAAGATTTAACAGGGATATTTGGTTACTGTTGAATTCAACAAAAAACAAAAGTAAAGATTTAAATTCCTGAAAACCCAGTAAGCAGCACATCAGTGACAATAACACTTCACTTTTCAATTTTTAAACTCGTTGAGTTACACAAGCACTTTGAAGCTAATTAAATTGTCATGGTTATAACTTCGCAAATACTTCACCACTTGGCTGTAATGTTCCCATCTCTCCTAATTTGCATCAGAAATCTCAGCTGGAAAGAAACATTTGATGGTCAAAATTCCAGCGAACATCGCTTCCAGCAGCCGGTGTTTCAACACAGCTCTTTGTGCACCGAGCTGGTGAGCACAGAGAAAGCCAATGAATAATTTGGGTTACCTGACTTTACCTTTTCAGGTTTAATCAGGTAAAAGCTGGAAAGGGAAAAAAAAAACTGCGATAACATCTGACATCGGCAGCAAAGCCACGAGGCACGAACGCAAAATACAAATCAATTACACGTCGGCACAAGCTCTGACTGAAAAAGCTGAATGATTTGACATGGAAAAGTCCCAGCTTGGCTGTGCAGCATCTGTGACTAATAAGAAAAAAATAAACAAACCTTATATCCAAGGTGTTTTCTGGCTTTATTTTTTGCTCAAAACCCTGAAAGCTCAATAAGGAAGAGATGATCTGAGTGGATTCTCGCGCTGACTGTTATCAGTCATTTTGATGTAGAAACTTTGTAGAGATGAGAATAGCAGGGGATCTAGAGTGTCCCAGCATCCTCCCAGCCAGCATACCTAGGTAGGCCCCATATGGGGAAAAGGAGGGCAGACAATATGGGTCCCACATGGGTTTGTCCGTGGTTTCCATGGTAGCCCCACATGGGTTTGCCCATGTAGGGCCACCGCCTACATGGGGCACCGCCTATATGGGCAAACCCGTGTGGGGCCACCATGGAAACCACGGACAAACCCATGTGGGACCCATATTGTCTGCCCTCCTTTTCCCCATATGGGGCCCACCTAGGTATGCTGGCTGGGCTCCTGCACAGGTTACCAGCCCATCACCGGGAGAGTTGCCACATACACAACTAAACCCATGTCGGGTTCAACAAAAAGTTAGGATGAACGAGTTTGGATCAAGGGAGAAGAGTCTGGAGAAAACCCAAAGCACACAAACATAGCACACATCTGCATAGCTCAACACTCAAACTTAGGATGTTTTTTTTTTGTTGCTGCAGGAAAACTAACCAATCATCCCACCATGTAGCCTGGGAGAAGCATGGTGGGATTTCTATTGTATCACAATTTTGAAACAGACACAACTCTATGTTAAATCAAAAGTGATAAAAACAGGAAAAAAAATGTAGGACAGAATCTTACAGCTTTTATTTAAAGCAATCACTATAGAAACCGGTGCACAAAATACCATGTCATGTATTGCGACAATTAGTAGAACACTTAAAATTACATTTATTTCTTGATATTTTATTCTGATTCAACGACCAATGTTTAAAAACAGAACAAATACTGGCCAGACTTGGTAGTTAATATTAAAACTGACGCTGCCCGCTGGCTAAAAGTGTTATTGTTGGGATCAGTGTGATTTAAAGATTTTTGGGGCCGCAAAAAGACAGAGTGTAGAGAGTCCATATGTGTTTTTTTATGACTGGATACATTTTTAAGAACCATGTTTTTTTTGTGTAAACAGGGGAAAAGTCTAATGTTCTGAATTGACTTTATTCTTAAGTTTTGGTATCCTTGGTGTTCACCTCTACTCTGTTTCTTGACAGCTTTCCTGTAGCAATCCTAGCAAATAATCCCTAAGCTCCAGCAGTCACATCAGTCTCCACACAGCTGCCGTGTATGCTTTTAATCGCCCTCACCGATGGTTTTAGCACATCCTTACTTGACTTCCTGTCATGTCTACCTCAGTAGCTGAAAGGTTTATTAAAAAAAAAAAACAACAAACACCTCAATATAATCCCTTAGCTCTCCCTTTCACATCCTTCAGCGACTACGTCAAACAAGAAAGTGCTCCGTTGCTACATCCTCCACCCAGCTGGAAAACCACCTGTTGACACTTCCTTTGTTGGGTTATGCCCAAAAAGGATTTTCAAATGCTGCATGAATCGGCATGATGAAAAATTTAGCAAACGACATGAGTTTTTAAAGACTTGCTATGCTTTCACTGTGGAATCTGGGTGGTAACAATTCAAAGGAGCTCCTGGAGTTGCAGCCAAGATAAAGTGACATGGCTGCTGACACAGCCTAAACTCCGTACTGTTGAACTTGGTCATGTTCTCTCCAAGTCATTTGGCAACTGCAATGGTTAAAAGTCAAGTTTGCTAGCAGTTTTCAGAAAGGCCTACAAAACATATATTAGGGAATTGGACTTATTAAGATTGTCCACTCTGTCTGTCATTCAGACATTGTATTCACCCCAGTTTAGTGTATGTAGGGGGGAAAAAAATAACACTTTCTGTTTTGTTGTTTTTCTTTACCTTTTGATAAATCTTGCCCATTGCCTCTATCTGACTTTTCCCAGTTTCTTTGTCAGGTCATAAGTTCTTCCTCGGCTGGTGTTGGTTTGTCTGGATATCGATCTGTCGGCCTGTTCACATGATATTTTGCTTCTTTTTCCCTCTCCTGTGTGTTTATTTATCTACAGACCTTGCTTCTTCTGCTGTGTGTTGTGCATTTAGGTCTTTTTCTAGCAGAGAAGGATCCCACTTTCAGTTCAAAGAATTATCTCAGCTTGACAAAAAAAAAAACACATCTAGAGAAAACTCAAGTTCTTTTTTTGCAGAATGTATGTCTTTAGATCGCAAAAAAAACAACAACAAAAAATAAATAAAAGAGCTAGTGAATCCAGCCCCACACACACCTCCAGAGATCAAGTCACATTGGCCTTGAGTTCTGGTGTAATCATCCGCCAAACGCTTACTAAAGCAACTTGTAACAGTCTTGCCATTTCAACCGGCAGTCTTTTGAAAAAGACCGACTCAGATCTGAATGTTCTCTTATCCTTGAAGACGACATAAATCGCAGCATTGAAGTCCAGAAAGAAATCTTTTCGCGGCCTGCCTGGTATCCAGTGAGCAATGGGAACGTGTAGATTCCCATTGCTCCCATTGACCACACTCCTGATTCACAGGTATGTTCTCATTGTGATTTTGTTTGAGCAACTTTTGGAGCAACTTCACACTAAAAGTGTCCTTATTTACCGAATGACACGTCATGACAACAGTGATAAACATTCATGAAGATTCCTTCATGTTCATGATAAGTGTTATGTTTATGACAGTGTTGTATCAGTCTTATGCACACCGCGTCAGATAAAGTGTTACCAAAAATGGGGACATTTAGTCTAATTTTAGCTCTTGTCGTCACTCTTTCCCAAGGACCGGTGAAGACAGGCAATACCCTCACAACCCCCCACCTGCAACTGTGTAATGATTAACCGGTTGATAATGAATGGATGAACAACTGTAGCTTTACTGGTTATGCCTTCAGCTTATGAAGGCATAACCAGAATCTGGAAAGGATGGATTTACCATGAAACTGATAAAAATGTAAAATTCTGGTATTTTAAACACTAAAATAAATAACAATAATAAGCCACATCAGTACAAAATAAATCCAGTCAGAAGAATCACGGTTCCAAATCAGCTTTTTTCCCCCCTTCAATATCAAACTTATGAAACTAATTCTTTCCCAGTAGGTAACATCCACCTGGTGTATGTTAGAACTGTACTTCCACTCAGAGCATGCAGTGCTTACTGTATAGCACTGCAGTAAGCATGACAGGTGGAGTCATGCTTACTGCAGTGTAGCTTTGATCTCCAAAGCAGCTTTATAAACAGGAAGTGTCTCTTTGGTTTGTTCTTCCAATGGTTAAGGACAGAGAATCCTCAAACTCCTCACTCAACTAAGAGCGATACCTCACAGTAGTAGTTATGTTTTTGATCTTATCAACTAGCAAATTAAATTTGATCGAAAACAATAACAATAATAATAAATTACATAATTATTATTATTATTACTCATATAATAATAATAATAATAATAACACGAGTAATAATAACAATAATGTTATTAATAACACTGAAAAATAATAACATTGTTATTATTAATGTTATTATTACTGTTATTAATAACGTTAATAACATCATAGTTAGTAATAATAACATTATAAACATTATATACAGTAATAATAACAGTAATAACATTATTACTCATGAAGATTATTCAAAACTGAAGATCATTCAGTTTTGAATGAATATTCATGTTGTGTAAATCCTCAGCATTGTCATATTCATATGTACAACACGGCTGTCCTCGTTTAGGATTAGATTCTAAAAACAGAAGCAATAAAGCAATAAAGCAACAGTAGCAGCGACTGTCACTCCAAAAGGCTGTCGAGTGACACAGAAAGAGGGAAGAAGGTTAAATACGACATAATAAATATAGAAAAATAAGAAAATAATGGAACATTCTCTAAATCGACACATTTTTACAGCTCACAAAATAACAACATTACACCTAAGATTACATTATGCAATAAGAGTGGATTATTTCCATTTGTTTGCATTAAGCCGCCATGTTCGACCTTTGAACAAAACAAATAAACTGAGGTTATACGCGGCGCGGTATCAACAGACAGATAAGCTCTCTCTCTCTGTCCCGCACGCTGCTCGGCCCGTTGCGTTTGCTCTGTTTGCCGGGAGGCAGGCGGAGCGCAGCCATGGGGCCCTGCAAGACCGGCAGGAGCAGAAAGCAATGAATTATTCTGTCCTGACCCGTCCTGACCCCGTCCTCTCACCTCCGCGCTTATCGAGCCCGTTTTAAACGTAGGCTGAGTCCCATGGGAAGCGGACAGAAACAGGAGTGTCAGATCAGGAGCAGAGGGGCAAGTTGTTGTCAGATAAGAGAGCAAACATCATACCACTTTGGGAAGGGTGTGGGAGGGAATTGTAGACCATAACAAAAAGGTTTTAAACCATTTCAATGGTAAAAAAAAATAATAATAATGAAAATGTGCTTCAAATTTTCTTTCCCTGACAAAATATGCTAGACGTTACCAGGGAAACTAATAAAAAAGCTTTGTCTGACCTTCAAAGTGTAGCAATTTGTTGTGTAAGTACCCTTTATCGGAAATTACAGAAGAGATTTTCTGCAGTGTGAACCTTCACTTTGGGACTTTTACAGGGTTAAAAAAATGTTCTCCAAAAACAAAACAAAAAAAAAAGTTAGATTCCAATCTCTATATATTCCTCTTGAAAGGACATAGAATCACATAAAAGAGTCGTTTCCATAAGACGCTCTATAAGATTTCCCATCTCCATAAACTAAACTGATTCATAGCGTTCAGGTTATCATTCTGCTGAACAGTCTGCTTTTTCTAATGGCTGGTTTCACTCCTAAAGCAGCTGGAATTACATCAAAAAGCTATTAGATGAAACGCTGTTGGACTAAAATGTGACTCAACTTAGACTAAGCAGTTCTGTGTGGGAAAACTGTCTGAAATAGTTTTGTTTAGATTTGGAAAATAAGAAGTAGATTCACCAGGGTTCAGATTTAAGATAATTTCTTCTGCTGCAATTACAAAAACCTTAATTTTTGTCAGTCTACAACGGTGATGAGATACTAATCACATCTAAATATTTATATAATTCCTTCATGCAACATACCAGTTCACACCCCTGATAAAGATACACAGAAATAGAAGTTACTTCTCATTTCTATAGTTCATGTGTATAGGGATGAAAGTTATAATCATCAATGTCAAGTTTTTTTTATTCAAATCTAAC
Organism: Phalloptychus januarius; assembly: GCA_902982915.1. Classification (NCBI taxonomy): domain Eukaryota; kingdom Metazoa; phylum Chordata; class Actinopteri; order Cyprinodontiformes; family Poeciliidae; genus Phalloptychus; species Phalloptychus januarius. The sequence goes on from CADWAE010000481.1 coordinate 13,197,869, forward strand.
TAACTGCGTGACCATTTGGATGAAACAATAATGCTTTATTAGTGCCACTAAGTAATCAATTAATTATGAAGTGAAAAATTCAGAAATTTAAAGTCATTTACATCCCCTCTCTCCTTCAGTTTGGACTTCAGGAGGCTGGTTTTACGTTCAGATGAATGATTTTCTACGGAGCCCCTAAGGGGACCTTGTAAGTGTCACTAAAATGATTATGTTGTGAAAATGTATGTTTATGTCTAATAATTAGGTTCATGTAATTTAAGTTGTTTGATTCACGTTTTGAGATTTGTATAAAATGATTGTGTTTTGTTTTGTCCCGAATTGTTCTTCATTTGTAAAATATCGCGTGATTTGCATATATGTGAAAGGTCGCGAGATTTGAATGAACAGAGAATGAGCAGAAGCCTGGAACCGAGCCACGTGCAGCAGCCTCGTGTCTCTTGTAGCTGTCACGGTATTTTGTAGTTATGTTTGTCATATTTTGTAAATGTATTGGTTATGGTCTTTTAATTGCGTCATATTTTTATTTAGAGCGGACGGCGAAGAATTAGTCGGTTAAAGACCTCCGAAGTGGCAGGCGGCCACGAGGTAACTTTTGTTAAAATGCGTGTCACCTGTCTGTCTGTAAATGTTTCTATATCTAAAGTCTTGTATTTTAATTTTTACAGTTTTCACGGCGTTTAATAAAGAGCCCGTCAAAAGGAAGCCATGCCAGTGTTCTCACTTTGGAGTTACAGACCTGGACAAACAAAAAAAAGAAAAAAAGAAATCCCTACTTTTTTTCTCGAGATTCCAACATTTTTCCTCGAGATCCCGACTTAGTTTTACGAGATCCTGACTTTTTTTTGGGAGATCCCACGAAATGAAAAAAAAACCCAAAAACATCGGGATCTCCAGAAAGTAAGTCGGGATTTCTTTTTTGTTTTTTCCTCTCCATGTTCCCTTAGGGGCTCCGTAATTTTCCGTATGTATTTATTTAGTTTTTTTAATCTATTGAATTAGAGTAACTGCTGTATTTACTCAAAGACTCTAAACTTTGTTTGACATTGAAATACGTAAGAAAGGTTGTAACAGCGTGACAGGCTACATTCAATTTCAACCAAATTCAAATACTTTATTATTATTTCATATCAAAGCGAAATTAAATGTTGCTGCAAATCCATTCATAATTCTTCAAATGAGTTTTGCATTGTAGAAAGTTACAAGGTCCCTTTTTCCTTATTTCCATGCTAATAGCAGCTACGAGTAATAAAGCTGATTTCATTTATGTATTCGATTTAGTAAAGGTCTCATATATATGAGTTATTGACCTCGGTGGAAAAATTTATGTTTAAGGATAAAACGGAAAAGAGCGTCCACTTCATCATTGGCTTCTCTCTCTAATGAATAAATAATCAATAGAATAGCGTATAAACAAATAAAATCTAGATCAATAAACTGCTTTCTGGGTGAAGCACATATCGTTGCAGTGATATGTGCAACGATCACTGCACATATCGGCCTATTGCTGGAGATAAATGTTTCACAGTGCACCGCTCTGGTTTGTTTTCAGTGATCTGTGGTATGATACGGTCAGCGAAACTGTTTTCCCATCACAGCGGGCAATAAGTCAGCAGTTCACATGTGAAGTTTTTATTAAGAACTCGGCTTGAACTTGAACTTTACCCTGCGAGTCTGCAGGGGGAATCTGCGCTTCTTGGCGAGCGCCGCTGGTCAAGATCAGTCGGCAATGTTTTTTCTGCCGTTGGTCTGAAACTGCTTAACAAGTTTTTTCAGGAGTACCTACTAGACTTTATCCTTTATATAATATGCAATGCGGTCACTCAGTATCGAGTGATTTATCTGGAAGTGTTTTACCAGCGGCTTTTGCTTCAAAAGGATTTTACCGCGATTCGTTAAACGAATCGTTAAAGGACTCGTTAAATCGTTTAACGAATCGGTTCCTGCTTACGAATCCTTGATGTGAGCAAACATCTGTATGTCATTTTTTTTTAAAAAAGCAATCATTTTGAATGTCCTGTTCAGAGTTATTCCCCTTGAGAGTCTAGCGAGGGGCGAGACAGGGCAAATCCTGAAAATATGATGGAGAAAGGTGTGAGCAAATCAAAACAAGGACAAACACATAAGAACACTCACACACGCCCATTGTGAGTTACTCTTACAGTATATTGAAATGCTTTTTCTTTGTATTTTTATTTATATATTTTTTTGGACTCTGTGGGAAAGTTAGCAAAGCTCACGCATGCTGTGGGAGAACATGCAGACTCGACACAAAAAGGGACCCCAGCCGGGAGTCGCCTTCCCACCCCAAACTACAATGCGTCTCATCCGGATTCCATGCAACAAAATTACACAAGATTACTCAGGATTATAAAGGGGAAGGAAAATAACGCATGATATTCAACGCTTTTTGTGTTGTGGTTTCTCCATTTCTGCTTTTGCGCTGAATCCGCTTCAGTTACAACTCAGCAGAGCCGCCTTTCCATACAATTCCAGTTGCATGTTTGTCGGGGTCCCTTTGGAGTGTGACGCCCCAAAATAAAATGAAAAGCAACCAAGTGTTTTTTTTACAAGTCACCTCATTACAGCACATCTGTAATATTCAGAGATGCTTAACTCCTGGTCTTTTATGTTTAGACTTGCATACTAATCAGCATGTGTTTAGGAAAACCAACCCTGCATATCACCCTTACCCCGTCCCCATGGTTTAAACTGGCAGTGGCAGCATCATGCAAAGGGCACCAGGCAGCATTTTTACTTGTACGCAACAGTAGACTTTGACATAAAACTCCATAATAATAATAATTACAATAGGCCTCCGCAGCACTTTGCTGCTCGGACCTAATAATAGTTAAATATAAATTTATGGTTGTAACATGACAAAAAAATGCTAGCAATGAATGCTTTAGCTAGTTACTGAGGCTGCGAACAAGCTGAAGACATTTACTTTTATATTATAAAAGCTTAAGATGACATTTTAAATATATATTTACAAACCTCTCACCTATTATGGTAAAAATGTTTTGTAGGCGAGTTATGCCTTCCAGTTTTAAAAACTGTTTAATTATTGAACGTCTCTTTTTTGAAGGATTTAGCTCAGATTATCTCTATTTATTTTTGACAGCCTTCATACGTGATCAGTAAATCTGAATGGGTAAAATAATCTCCAGTGAGAATGTGTCATGTTTAGCGGTTGCAGAGTGGCGAGGTAGACGCAGTGGACCCAGTTTACGGGGTAAATGATGACGTCTAATGAAGAAGAACACACAATAATCCAATCCAGGGCAGCACAGGTGAACGCTGAAAGCAACTGGTTTTAAATCTCTAGGCAGCACAGGCGAGTAATAGCAAGATTCTCACACTGGTAGCAACCGGTCACTAAGATTAAGCCATCAATCGACAACAGATGAGACAGCAGAATAGACAAGAACCCGACAAGGAATCACAAGATGGGATTAAATACACAGGAAAGTAATCACAGAAACAAGACACAGCTTACACTTTAAAATTGCAGTAAGTAGAGCCAAAAGCATCCAGTGACCTGTTTCTCAAAAACTTTGGTACACTCATATATCACACGTGGCTAAATAAAACAACAGTTTCCAAAAGTAAAGTAGACCAAACTAAAATCGTTTTCTGGACCAGCAGAATAGAAATGGTTTAACACAAAAATGCCTGAAAACAGCACAACTTTCTTTTTCAACAGTAAAAGTCACTCTTTGTCAGGCCTACAGCAAAAACAGTAAATTTGTTTCGTCTGCTTTGTTTCATTAAAATATCGCATGCTTAGTTTATCGCCGGAAGGGTGAGAAAGGGGGAATTCATGGCAAAATTACTTTGCTTTTTTAATTGGATAGAAACAAATATGGCCCCAGAACACTTTGAATACTTTTTTTTTTTGAGCAACATGTTTGGACGGAAGGCCCAGATAAGCTCTTTGGAAATCAGAATGAACCCTCTATGTTTTGCTCTCGCAGAATCAAACCCCTTTTCTCTTCATTGGCTTCCCTAATTTAATGAAATGTTTGTATTTAACGCAGAAGAAACACAGCGGACATCTGTTGTCAGCGCGTGAAAATTGTCCTTCTGATTACGTTGGTGTCGCAGCTAAAAGCGAAGTCGTTTGCCCAAACCTTCCTGCTCCATTGACCTTTTCGGATGTCAACAGCAGTTTTCTGTTTTGGTGGGGCTGAATGCGAAAGACCAGCACAAAGTGGAGCGCAACTGTGAGACAGAAAGAAACAGAAAGTACGAAAATAATACCTAAATGTGATACCCCGAAATAAAGTCCCTTGACAAGTCATCCTTATTAGTCCACCTGTGTGTAATTTAACCCAGCTGCCTGAGAGCTTTGTTAAAAAGGTCACTGTTGAAAGAAAACCATTTATGAACTTGCTGGCTCTTATAATTAACTCTTTTTTTAATGGTGAAAAAGTAGCTTAAAAAGAAAAAAAACCCTCACCATGTTCCTTTGCCGAGTTACGTAGCGGCACCAGCATCATGCTGTGAGGAGGATCTAGGGCGGATAGAACAACAACACATCCTTAACGTGTTGTGGCACTAAAGCCATTCAGTGATTTATAAGCTAACACAATATGCAGCCTAAAATTGTGGGAACACAAGTTTTTTACTATTATTGTGAAGGCAGTCTCACTGATTACTTTGTGGCAAAACCAAAAAACTTTCAAATGGTAAAACTCTCTTCTATAACGCTCCCTAATGTCATGCGCAGCTCTTGGCACCAGAGTCTGCCTCAGACACTGGCCTTGACCTCCAGCATCCACATTAAACACGGATGGATTCATAAATGGGCAGAATGAGACCCGTAACAATAATTGTTTCTCTGCCTCTCTTCCCTCTCCTCCTCCTCCCCTTCAGCATCCTCGCAGCATTTCATGGTTGGTGGTATGGCTGCTGACGCCGACGGTCCAGCCCACCCCGAGTCCCCCCTCTTATTTAAAGTGAGAGACCGGGTCCAGATGCTGAGAACCGGGAGACAAGACTGGAAGCTGCGCAGCCAGAGCGCGCAGACGCACCTGGTGCGCAACAGGGAGAGACGCAGACCGATCGACGCCTACAAGGCGCGGCAGACTTTCCACCTGTTGGAATATATATCGCTTTTTTTGTGTGTCTTTTTCTTGATTTGTTTATGTGTGTGAGACAGAGAGAGTTATATAAAGTGATGCGCAAAAAGTGAGGCGCGGGATTTCATTTAAAGTGGAGGATCCTGAGGAGGAGCGCGCGTGGAGACGCGTCCGGAGCCGGTGGCGTGAAATTGAATCAAGAGAAATAACAACAAGAATCCATCATGAACTTGTCAGAGTCCGTGTGGCTCGTGGGAGAGCCGTGGAACCTCACCGTGCCGGAGGAGGACGGCGAGACGAAAAACCTGTTCGGCATCGACACGAGCAACTACATCGCGCTGCTGTTTTTCCTGCTCATCTTCACGCTGGGCGTGCTGGGCAACTCCATGGTGATCACCGTGCTCGCCCGGAGCAAGCCGGGCAAGCCGCGCAGCACCACCAACATCTTCATCCTCAACCTGAGCGTCGCCGACCTCTTCTACCTGCTCTTCTGCATCCCCTTCCAGTCCACCATCTACGTGATGAACACCTGGGTGTTCGGCGCCTTCATCTGCAAGTTCATCCACTACTTCTTCACCGTCTCCATGCTGGTGAGCATCTTCACACTCTCCGCCATGTCCGTGGACCGCTACGTCGCCATCGTGCACTCCAGAAAGTCGTCGTCGATACGCGTGGCGAGACACGCACTGATCGGCGTGGTGGCGATCTGGCTGCTCTCGCTGGCCATGGCCGCGCCACGCATGCACTACTACAACCTGTTCCACGGCGGCAGGAACGAGACCTACTGCTGGGACGTGTGGCCGAATCAGAACCACAAGAAGGTCTACGAGGTGTGCACGTTCGTGTTTGGCTACGTCTTGCCCCTGCTGCTGATTTCCTTCTGTTACGCAAAGGTAAAGAGAGGTGCAGGGTGGTTGGTCAGTGCGCACAAATTGTTGATCAACCATAAGCACCATTTGGTTGTGTTTTTTGTTGCTTTGTTTTGTTTTACAGGTGATAAATCACTTGCACAAAAAACTGAGGAATATGTCCAAAAAGTCAGAGGCTTCAAAGAAAAAGGTAGGTGTTGATTTAGTTTATTGATTTGTTACATTTTGGGATTCATTAGCAAACGGATCATTTGGTTACAAAAGCCAGATATGGCTGCCTGCCCAGGGCGGTGAAACAGCATGGGGGGTGGGAGGCTGCGCATAATGAACACTAGAAAAAAAAATAAAAGAAAGTGAGTTGTTTGTTTGGATACATTCTTATTGATTTTTGTCCATTTACTGAATTGTCTCCATAGTGTTGCTTTTTTTCTGAAGGAACACTTTAGAATAACATAAAATAATAATAATAATAATAATAATAATAATAAAATGGCAGTGTGGCCAGGCTGACTGCAATTTATCATCTTTATTTCAATGTCTAATTTGAAAAATGCTTATGTTTCAACTGTGAATGGGAATCTATTAAGCACTGCATAAGATTTATGAAGCTTTTCAAAAATACGTGTAGAGAGCATTTTTATTACTCTGGTTGAGACATAAAAACAACAGAGGTGTTTATAACCTGGGCTTTAATATTCTATGCTTGCAATAAAAAAAAAATATATATATATACAAAATGTTTTATTATCATCATAAATAGCTACTTTGTTAATCTGTACCAGAACAGAGATATGTTTCATGGTGAATTCTTTACATTTGTAACTGGATTGCATCAAACCCATATCTAAAAACATCCGTATGTAGCTGTAAAAAAACATAAACTGTAATTGAGCTCAGACGAATGATCCAACTACAGTACTTACTGGATTTCTTTGGAAAAGCCATCATTGGGCGGGTATAATTATCAGAATTAGATATGATGGATGAATGTGATTTTATTCAGAGACACTCCCATGTATCCAGATCAGTTTATCCACTGCAGATTGTTCTTCTTTTGACAGAGACCAGAGTTAAATGCCTTTTGGAAACTCCTCATTACAATAATAACAGACTGTCCAGCATACACTCAGAGAGCTGCAGGTATTTCTCTGCCAGATTCTGTATTCATTTGCCATTTTGGTTAGGAGCGATATGGCTCTCTTCCCTGGGTGTCGCAGCCTGCTGGGCGCCATGTGGCAAAAAAATATGAACTAAGAAGAAAATATCCCACTTATTGGACTGAAAAGCTGCAGTTCAGTTTGTCTGTTAGTCAACTCCCAATCTCCCCTCCCCCACCAAAAAAAGTATTCAAAGTGTTCTGGTGCCATATTTGTTTCTATCTAATTAAAAATGCAAAGTCATTTTGCCATGAATTCCCCTTTCTCACCCATCCACCGCTATTGGTTTCCCACTTTTATTTTTTTTAACTGTGAACTGTGATCCAGAATGCGTATTTATGGAGATGAACATAAATGCTTAGAATTTTCTGAAAATATTGTTTCACGCCCTATCTTCAGCTATTTGGTGGCTTGCTGGTTTGGTGGTGAAAAATTAGGACTACTGGTGGAACGAAAATCACTATGCGACTTACTTCTGGCGTGCATTGTTTTTATAAGGGAATTATTCATCTATGTCCAAACTATGAGTGAAATATAGAGCAGGGGTGTTCAAACTGTGTCTTGGGAACCCATTTGCTGCCCTTCGAACAATTTTGGGCGACCCTCCATCGCAATTCAAGAGTGGTCTAAGTTTGGTTTGCCAGCTCAGGCAATTGGTGCAGAGACGGATTTAGAATACAAAAAATAATAAAAAATAATGAACTGACCAAGGTCTTTCAAAAATGATACAGAAAAATTACAAACTCCTCAAAATGGTCAATGTAAGATGCAACATGCAGTGTTCATCTTTAGCCAAGACTTTGCTTTGCATTGCATTTGCACATCCAGCAGCTTGTGCTCAATAGTAGTCTTGGGCTCGCCCATTTACTAACTTGCCAAAATAAAGCAAGAGCGATCCATTGGTATTGCTGAAAAGATGTACAAAAAAAAGAACTAAAAACCAAGAAAAAGATCATCGAAAATCTTGGAAATCATTTACTTTTTACCTGGAACGACTTTTTTTTAAAGTTTCAAATATACAACAATCTACAGTTACTCTTTCTACATCAGACAAACTATACTTTGCTTGTTTCATTCGAATAATGTGCATTCAATTTCCTGTTGATCAGGTAAATGTAAAAAAAATAAAATACTTTTTGGGATTTTAATAAAAAAAATAAATACATTTGTGAACACAAATTTAGTTTTTTTACTTAGAGTAAATCGTTACTCTAAGTCTTTAATTATCCTCAAGATGGACCTAAATTGATCCGCCGTTTGTACGAAGCGTCTCGTGGCAGACGCCTCCATTTCAAAAGAAGACAGATTTGAAGAAAACAAAACCATAAAGGTTCAAAAGAGGAAACATGACCAAATGGCTTGACCTGCATGCCAAGTCAACGGAAACGGACCGCCTATGGTGTGTTGAGAGCAAGCGTTTCGAGAAAACCCACCTGTGGGTTGCGTTGATGAAGCCGTAGTTTGATTGGTGCTTGGATGATTTGGTGCTAAAAAAAAAAAAAGGCCGCAGCTGCTGGGAATCTGAACTTTGTTCTAAATTAAAAATCGCACACTGCACACACACAAAATTTTACTAAGTATTTTTCGATACGTTTCTGGTCCAAGAATGGTAGTACACTTGAAATAAGACAAAACTAACATGCAAGTAACGTTTCAACAAGATATGAAAGCCTGTTGTAAGTCAGTAACTCCTTATTATTGATGATTTTCCATTGGCAGACTATTTCACTTATGACGACGTAGTTTCCGTGTCACAAGTGAAATAATACGTGGTAAGATTTAACAGTGTCCATATTTACTTAATCTACTGGCTGCTTTGTTATTTCTAGGCATTAAGTCCTGCAGAAGAAAGAACTTTCTTTTCTTTTTGTTTTCCTCCATGCCTTCGAAAGAGAATTATTATTGCCGATGCGCTCCCTGTTCGCCGTCACGCGTCCTCATTATACTTGGAGGAGGTCATTACTGAAGCCAGTTATCTGCCGTCGCCTGCTCGATCGCTGATCTATTCCTCAGTGCGTCTCTTCACAGCCGATCGGGCCAACAGCATACATCTGATAACCAAGCAGTGCCATAAAGTGGGGAGGATGGGGGATGGGGTACAGACTCCAGACGTGGCTTGAGAGGGGAATGTAAATGTACTTTGATGTGATTGCATACGTCTCCGCAAACGTGCTTTTCTGCACGAGGCTTAAAATAACCGTGAGGTGAGGCAGGAATGTCAGATATTCCTGTGATTTACTGCGCTCGTTCGGTGCGTAGCTGAGAGAACAGAGCACAGAGGGCCTTATTAAGGCTCGGTGATAAACAGTGCATTAAACTTAGACCGTAATAAATACATTTCTGAGATAAGAAGTGCTGCTAGAGCGATGTAGATATCACCGAGTACCCTGTCAAACCTTGCCGGGTCTCCTTTCCAAGCTGTATTTCCATGCATTTGTGGCTCCCGAGCTGCGCTTCTCTACTTTTTGCCCTGTGTGTTTCGTTACAGAAGTAAGGCTTTGCGGAGTCTCTGGAGAATCAATAAAAAACGAATCATGAACATGCAGGAAGCAAACAAATCAGCTGCAGTCTTTTATCCGTTTGTCTCATTTAAATTGTGTCTGGACGTGGCATTTTGTGGTAGGCCAGAAGGGGGTTGTTGTTCTTTAAAAACCTATGTGTGGATAAAAGTAGCCAGAGAGCAGCAAGCTAGCTGCCTCAGTGGCAGGTTTTATGTAAAAAGGGACAGAGAGGTGTTAAACGGCAAACAGATTTCACAGGAAAAACAAACTGGCTTATTAGTGAAGTCAAAGGTCCGGTGATGACTCAAAGCCAGAACTCGCTCGAATAACCTCCACTCACTTTGGTTTGCAGTCTTCAAACATCAGCAGCCTTTGGGTGAAAAAGTAAAACAGGCCTGTGAAAAATCTGCTTCATGGTTCAACTCCTGAGTAAATGTGGTTTGATCCTTTTGGTGAGTTGTAGAAATCCTAAACACTGGGTTTGTCTCTTTTTTTTAATTAAAAAATATATGTGTTTTGCAGCAGAAGTCAAACAGGATTAGTGAGAATGAAAAAAATTGCTTTACGTTAAAGTTTTCAACACAGTTTGTATCAACACAAATGGTTGCAAACCAAAGTGGCTGCATCATTCAGATGCTTTTGACTTTTTTTTTTTACGTTAGGATTCATTTGGTTGCAATTTACAGCTACACCACTGGATGGCACTAGAGATTTAAAAACACATTGTGTTTGCAAGACAGTTTATGAAAATATTAAAAAACCTTTAAGCAAAGCTAGCCTGTGTTTTTTTTTTAGAAAAATAGCGCCTCAAGTAGCATTCTAGCCACTCTGGTTTAGTCCGCTTTAATCAAACTCTGGTTTGTTTGACTAAGTCGTCATTAGTCGAAATGCACTTTCGGACCAAAAAAGCGAAAAGACTAGATGGTGTTAGAGACTGCAGTTTCCTTTTGGTACAAGTGCTGCCAACCTTCGTTTGACTTTCGATGCGCTTACTGGCTACATCGTTTTCAGAAGCAAATCTTGATTTTGGTAACCTCCCACTTGCTGCTCTTTGAAATGTTTTCTGAAATTGTGACCTGTCCCCCTTCAGGAGTGGACTTTTCTTAGCTGACCCACCTCCATCAGAGATGTTTTTACTTTCATCTACTGTCTGAAACTCCCAATTTTTGCATATCAAAAAGCAAAGGAATTAATATAATAATAATAGCTGCTTGTGCCACACGGAGGAAAAAAAAAAAAAAATCAACTGGCACCTTTTGTGGATGGAAAAAGTCCTGTCAGCAACACAGTGAGCTCAGGGAAATCCAACGTGACTGACAGCTGGAAAGACCAAGGTCATTCCCAGCGCTGTTTGCAAATCCGCACATCAAAGGCAGACAGAAATGGTCCGGTCGCGAGAAACTAAAACGCTTCCGACAATCCCGACATAATTACCTCGCTGAGCTGTAATGTTTTATTAGCGTCCCTGTGTTGTACCAGTGGGTTCAACAAACAGCCAATATCAGCCCTCAGTGCTTGTTTCTCAGCTACCCAGGCTTCCAGTCGGAGCACACAGATGTGTGCGGATAATTAGGAAAATGAATATTTGGCCATGTCTCTGTGTTGCCCTGTGACAGGACTGGCGACCTGTCCAGGGTGAACCCCGCTTCTCGCCCAAAACGTTAGCTGGAGATAGGAACCATCACCTCCCAACCCCACTAAGGGACAAGGGAGTATACAAAATGGATGGATGGATAATATTTGTCCAAGTTAGCCTGAAATTGTCTCGTAGCGTCTATAAAGTGAGACGGGGGACAGCTGATGCTAATGAGGCCGAACTCCACCGCCCTCCTAAGCTGAGTGATGGTGTCCCTTACGAATGAATCAAGTAGCATCAAGAGCTGCTTCCCTCTGAAACTTCAAGCAGCTTGACTCACATGTGGCAATTCAAAACTGCATTTCAAACTTAAAATTAAGTCTAACTGGTTATATTGCAGTACATATCAGAAACTGAATCGTTTAAACATAATTTTCCAGTAACCACTGTATTCAGAGTTACTGAACTCAAACAGGTAAATATCTTCGTTTTCTTGGTTCACTTTTCCAACACTTTCCTGCTTTTGGCAATAGGTAACAGACACGTAGATGACGGTATTATCATTCTAAATAATGGTAGAAAACATTAATGTGTGATAGATTAGTCAAACGGTCCACATATAAAGTAGGCAGTACGACCTGATCTTACAACGTTTATACGTTAGGTAAACTTATAAATCCATTTCTATTCCAGCCATAAACTTTAATAGCGTGGGTTTAGATTTTTTTTCGGGGGTGGAGGGATTCAGAACGTCACGAAAGAACCCATAACTGTGAAGTGGAAGAAAAATTATACATTATTTTTAACGAGACAATATGTGCATTACACTTCAAATCAGACGTTAAAAAGACACGCACCTTTTCTTCACTAGCTGAGGTTAAAAACAACCAAACGTCTCTTGCTTTAGGTCAGTAGGAATGACCTAAAACATTCCTAAAACTCTCAACGGTCCAATAATGAGAAAGAGAGTCTGACTCCAGATGTGCAGACGTGAAGGCGACGTGTGGGGTTCTTTCATTCTCTTGCATCAGACGCCCCTTTATTATACATGATCTGCTGCAAATCCTAAGCTGAAGCTTCAACTCTGACTTTTCTCAGGTTGACATCATAAGGCACCAAAGTTTGGAAATTCTCCATCTGATGTGCATCATAAGGTTGTACTGTGTTAAACATATGTAAAAAAAAAAAAAAAAAAAAAGATTGAGATGTTTTAAACATTGGTGTGTGAGTTTAAATACCAAGCTTGTCGTCTGATTTTGAAAAGATATGCATTTGTTACAAGAATTCATTCATAGTGTCTGTGCATATTATCTATGCATTGGTTTTCACCTTCGGTCTTCTTTTTTTTTTTTTTAGCCATCAGGAAACTGATTAAATCAATATGTCTTTTCATAACTAGAATGACAAAAGGAAGTAGCAGGCAGGGCAAGAATGTGATTCTCATGATATGTGGGTTTGATGGTGGACTCAAATGCAGAGAGGCAGCAGTGGCAAGTAGATTTGGTATTTTAATTTTTTTTTTAAATTACAAAAAGACCACAGGGCGCACAGGGAGTCAATGCAGAACAAAAATCAAAAATACAAGGAAAAAGCCAGCAGGGAAAACTGGGAAAAACAGGGAGAATAACTGGATTCAACAGGAGGAACCAGCAAAGGATGAGAGGCGCAGAAGAGCTTTAGTACTTCTGGACTGATTGTCTAACTGATTGCAGGTGTGCACAGAGAGAAAGAGAGAGAGAAAGTGGCACGGCGGACTAGAAAATAAATCTAACACTAAGGAATAACTACACCTAACAAACAATGAAACTATAGTAACAAGGAACAACTAGAAGCAAAAACAAACCAGAGTCACTGATAAAGATTGGACTAAAATAAACCAGACTGAGCTAGTCAAAGAAAGAACACAGGATAATAAACAAACCCGAAAAACAACCTGGGACACGACGGCGACACATTTTGTCCTTTAGCTCGGGAACCTGAGTGAAAAGTGATCAAAGACAGGCCTCTGATTTGTGCAAAATCAGACTCTGATGTCAGCCCCCGTCTGCGATGCTAATTTGGACCGTGGTAGGTACAGACATTCCTGTCTGTGACTCTGCCAACAGAGAAACGCACAACCGTTGGTCAGGCTCGCCTGAAGCTTTACGGATGAGACAGTGAGCAGAACAAAAAGTTATGGCGGACGAAAGCAACACAACCAAATTTGGAAACGCGTGGCTCCGGCTTATCTTCTAATTCTGCACAGGCTCTCGTCTTGGTACCCGACTCCATGTCTCTGCGTCTATTAGCCCATCGTTTGCTCTCTCTGGCTCTCTCTGTATTGTCTGATTCAGCATTGAGCGCACAGAAGAGGATGCACCCGGCGGGAATTTAGGAAAAAAGCCTGTCGGCTTAATCGTATTAAGCTGCCCATTAGGAAATAGATTGCAAAATAGCATGAATCCTATGGTCTACCTTTCCAGAAAGAGTAAGATCCAAAATAAAGTAAGAAGAATAAAGACTGGAGGGAGCGGAAGTCAAAGCAAGGTCAAACTGATTTATTCCCAAAGCTCACTGAAATGCGTCTTAAGTGAAAAGTTTGCATGTTTTTGGCGTTGTTGCTACAAATTTGCAGGACCAAAGATTTCAGCTGCCCACGATGGACGTCCTTTCAGCAGTATGAGTCAGAAGAGTGAAGTCTTCTGACTTCTCTAGATGTCTCTAGATGGCTGCAAGAGCCTCCAGAAGATACAAAACACTCAGAGATGCTATAAAAAAAAGGAGACTGAAATTTATGACACTTTTGAGTTTCTTTGTCCAAATTCAAAAGAAGTATGATGAGAATAAAGTCAAAACCTTTCGAGAATAAAGTAGCACGAGAAAAGAATCAAACTAATACGAGAATAAAGTCACATTTTGGGAAACTTCGTAATGCTATGCCTTTACTTTCGTATTATTTCGCCTTTATTCTTGTGATTTTATGTCTACATGGTAACAAGTACATATGCTTTCCCTGCTGCGTGGAGCAGGTAAATAAGTGAGGATTAGACTTTGTGTTGTGGTCCCCTCTGCACATCTGGATCCGTGCAGTAAATAATTAATATGCAAGTATATAATGAGGTTCTGTTTACTTGAGAGCTGGTGTGGTCAGAAGCTGCCCGCGGAGAGCTCTGCTTCCCCTTCGGCTCTGAAATCCATCTTTCATTGTCTGGCCCAGCGTTATGATTTGATTCCCAGCCGCTCGCTGTCTTACAGGCTCGTTACAAAGCAGGAGCGCCGCAGCCACTGACTGCTGGTATGTTAGGCCAGGAGAGACGTTCCTCCCAAAAGGCTGCAGACCCAAACAGAGCTAACAAGGGAAAGAAAAACACGATTTAGAGTCCCATTGTAGCAGGATTTGGAGGGAAAGCCGCATCACCGGCTCTGTGAGCATCGCGAAAAAATACTTCAGAAAAATCAGCAGACACACGTTGACTTCAGTGAACCTATGGATTTATTGTACTGTCTCCCCCGACCGTCCCTTCAAAAGATAATGACGATGTTGAATATCTTTAGGGATCACAAATCTCATCATTGACATGAAATATATATTCATTCTTTTTTCATTAAAAATCAGCCCCTCTCAGAGAACTATGAATATTTTAAAGAAATAAATGACATATGTCTCTTTACATGTATGCATTTTTTAAATTACATACATCTTTAAATATGTAATTTATAACAATTTCAAGGATCATAACATTAGCATTTTGGTTGAACTGTAAAAGGACGGTTATCAATCACACTGTCTCTCTTGTATTTCAATGAAGTAAAATGTCTGAAGAATTGATTTAAGTCGATGAAATCCTAGTTAGTTTTTTTTAAATATATTTAATCATTTCTCTTTTTTAAAAGGGGATTTGTGCAGTTTGGATCTATCTTACTCGACAGCTATGAGGGTTTTCTCACTTAGACTACGGAGTGCAATTGGTATAATTTTTTTTTTTACATATTTGGTGAAACTGTCAAAATCAGAGACAGGAGGAGGTTCTTAGCGCTGTCAATCATGTTTGTGGATTCTCTGAGCGTCCCCGCTAGATCATTGCTACGCTACGGGCTTTTCCTGTTAGCAGCCTGCCAGGAACGCTCAGGCTAGTTAGCATGGCCGCCGATGACGGCAGACAAACAGTTTTTCTGTGATGGTAAGTTGTTTCTCTGCCATTTAACAGCGCGTACACGAGCGTGGTTGACACCGGGAGATTCTTTTTAAATTATGTACAGGTCTAGGATGTACAGGTCTAGGAGTGGTTAGAAAGAATAAAATTTACAAAACATGATTAACCACATTAGGATCATCAAAATAACTTCTCTTCTTCCTGCGTGTTCTCCCAGACCGCTCAGACCGTGCTGGTGGTGGTGGTGGTGTTCTGCCTGTCCTGGCTCCCTCATCACATCGTTCAGCTCTGGGTGGAGTTCGGGGACTTTCCGCTGACCGAGGCCTCCTTCGTGTTTCGGGTGGCTGCACACTGCCTGGCGTACAGCAACTCGTCGGTGAACCCCGTCATCTACGCCTTCTTGTCGGAGAACTTCAGGAAGGCGTACAAGCAAGTCTTTAAGTGCCAGATCGGCAACGTCGACTGCCCGCTCAACGACATCAAGGAGATGCGCAGCAAGGCGGACACTCCGCCCTCGACTAACTGCACCAACGTTTGACTGTGATCGCTGCCTGAGCTGAGACACTGCGAGTCACGTTGAGAAGAAAGTCGGCGGGCGTTTTAATCAGGGTGAGTACTTGGCGACTGTCATGATTCGTGAGTGTGTGGCGCATCCGGACCGAAGTGGATCGAAGAAGTCTGCTCATGAGAAAACCCTGCAGTGTCTAGAACTGGAGAGCGGAGTGAGTCAGCAAGGCAGACAATTAAATGTCACATCGTGACGTATTCACAAAGGTAAACAATTCAAATATTCATTTAAAACACTCATTTAACCTTCTGACTTTCGATTTAATTCATTCAATTTTGCCTTGTACCAAGTTGAGGTCTCACCACCTGCTGCTGTGGAACAAGTTTTAAATGTGTTTTTTGAAGTGTCTGAAGAACAAATGCTTTTTTTTTTTGTCTTTTAAACTGCTTCATGCAATTTGAATACCTGTGTATCCCAGCGTGTTCTAATTTTTGATTGCAGTTGTTTTCAATGTAAATTCTTCGTGCGACAGAGGAGCTGTTCTGGAAAGCCAGCTGGCACGTTTTGGACACTGTTCCCTTAGAAAAAGAACCGCAGCATTCAGGAACCTAAAAAATGTCATCTGTCTCAAGGCAAAATGGCCATGCGTGTTGTTTCCTTCAGGCTGTAAATTAAGTTTAGCTTGCTAATGGAATCACTTCAGAGTGGGGGCGGTGAATAATAAAGGCCAAGACAATGACTTTTGCTTCTGATTGGTATCAAGCTAATCTGTATTCTTTTTCTTTCACAAGGCTGGCTTGTTCTCTGTTAAATTGAATAAAAATCCTCGAATTCAGCTTCTGAACAACAAAATAGAAGTAATAGAGAAATAACGTTAAGCGCTCAGATTCGTTTTTTTTCCAGATTTTGTTATTTGGCAGAACCGCTATCACTAAATAATTCAAGCTGTTGCTAAAAGGAACTTGGACCTTGAAGCTTTTTTTGGTAGGTTATTTGTTTCAGCTTCACAAAAGTAAGATTATCATCCGAAAGTATTTTTAGTTTCTGTATGTTCCATGCCTGAGATAAAGTTTGAAAATAATTTTTGTTAGTAGCCACAAAGCTAACAGGGTAGCTAGCTCGTTAGCTTAAAGCTCTTATTCAATTGTTAATACCAGAATCAACTTAATTTAATAAAGTAATTTAAGCTCACATTCTTCTAACATAAAACAGGTCTCTCTCTCTCTCTCTCTATATATATATATATATATATCTTTTTTTTTTACCAAAGACGCCAAACGACCTCGTGGTTTAATTTTTAGACACATCAACATGACATGTGCGAATACACACACATGCTGTGCACTAGGCATGCACTAGTTACCCGTCGCAAAGTATTTTTCAGGGTTCTGCTTCCAAAACCTGAAAAAAATCACTTTAATAGGACGCCAGAAAAGTTCTGCGTAAGAGTTAGTTACCTTTGACTTCATGACGACAACGCCCCTTACCTGTCAGTCACTGCTACTTCTTACTTACAAGAAAGGATCACAAGCCGTTTAGAAATTCGTGCTGTAAACGCTAAAGGCTAAAGAAAAGCTAATGCTAAAGGTTCTCAATCCTATTCTTCAGGACCCAGAACTGTCCACATGTTTGACGTCTCCACAACAACTGATTCAAATACTTTCTCAGCATATTATCTAGTAAAATGTAATTGGCATTTACTTGTTTAGTGCTTCATCTGGCCCAGACATCTTCCCACATGTAAGCTACATTGTAGCCACTAGCAAGGATTGGCAGCAGGCTAGCTAACATAGCTAGTCTGACGCTACCTATGTTAGCTAGCAGCATGTTAGCTAGCTATGTTCGCTGGCTAAAGTGAGCTATAGCTAGCCTCCCTGTTGTACTCAGTAAGGAGCAAAACAACAACTCGCCCTTTACTTGTCGCCAAGAAGCAATAATATTCTGCACAGTTGGCACGTTTACTGAAAAACCTCACCTAGATTCAGTGGGTGTTCGCGTCCATATTCTGTGCTTCTCTCGTCCACTGATGTCTGCATACATTAAAAAGTACAAACGCTTAACTGGCACTGGCTTTAAATCTCACTCCCCCGACTGGAGTATATAATTTAGTTCTTGATCTTTTTAAATAAAAACACACAAAAAGCAAGTCTGAGAAATCAGTGAGTCATTTCAAAAGTATTTGGACTGCACTTTTAAGAATGTGTCTGAATCATCTAGAAGAAATAAGTAGTGCAACTAAATACCTGAAATCCAAGCTGAGGGGAAAAAAAACAAACATCAAATCATACCCACTCTGTGCACACAAGCTATTTATTTCTAAGCTAACCTATTTGACAAGTGGATTTAAAAGTTCCTCATTTCTAGTCACTGAATCCTCCCTTTACTGATCAGCAGCCAAAGTTAAGACCATCTTAATGCAGGTGATATTGGTGTGAGTCTAACTCTTCGAAGGCAGTGTGCTGTTACACAGGCTGCCAGCAGCCTAAAGGCTATCCCGGCTGGGAAAGCTGTTGCCAGGAAAATTGAAGTGCACCGTCTTTTCTAATGTACCGCTGTGTTGACACAGAGGAATCAACATGGAGGTTTTTGTTTAATGAGTTGTTAAAAGGCACATGAGAGCAGTGCTTGTAACTGTAAAGTGTTTGTACATCTATTGTGAGAAAATCTGCTTGTATATATTCAAAACACTAAAGCCGATCTTCACATATCTACGAATGCCTTGTCTTGTACATATAGCTTGCTGCTATTTTGTCACTTTTGAAGCTGTGTTGCCTGAAATCTCTCCTCTGGATCTAAAAAAAAACCCCCACATACCTGATTTTTGCTCAATATGCCAAAAAGGGGAATTTACAAGTATTCAAACCAAAATCACATGAATTATGCCAAGGTTTTACAGTGCACAGCTTTACCTCAGCACATAAAAACACAACACGAGCTCGATGAGTTGAGACCACGGTTTGTTGGATGTTTACTACCATCCTCTGTAATGATGTCTGCAGCTTTGACCAGAAAAAAAAAGATCCAAAGCTGTGACGTGAACGCTCAGATAGAGGTTAATCCGCCGCAGTGGATTAAAAGCACCTAATAAATGTAATCAGAGGGCTCAGCCATTCTTCAGAGTCGAGGATTGCTTCCCGGAGAGTTAGGGAGGTGTTGACGATGCTCGGTGTAGAGCTGGCTGTTAATCTAGACAAAGAGAGAGCTTTCTCGTAATTCAACCTCTAATTGACAATATAATCCTTGGGGATTGTGCTATTAGCACATGTATTTATTTGCACTGAGGTAAAGTCGGTGACTAAATTGAGTAATGTAAGAGTGATTTTCTTTCTCTCTGCCCTGTCGACAGCTAGCATACATTCACACACGTAGGGTGAAAAAGCAACAAAGTAAAAAGCCGCTAAGAGTAATAGAAATAAAAAGTTGCCACCACTGACTTTAATACATCTTATGGGGATTTTACTTTGAAAGATCAACATTTAGTCAAGCTTAACAAGTTGTACAATGGAAGAAGAAAGAGGGTTTTTTGTTTTAAAATGAGGCCAAACATACGGATTTTATCTAAATCAAGGAATGTTCATATGTTCGGACAGAAATTATGTGAAATTCTGTAGGTCTTGAAAATCGCTATTCACAGATGCTTTTCATCTTGTAAGGTTGTTTTTTGATTTTTTTCCAAAGATTAGCCCCATGTTCTAGCTGGTAGAAGTTGCAGTGAAAGGTTAAGTAGTTCAATAATCTATCGAATCAATAAAAATAAACACAACACTTTTCTAAAATCTACTTGTAGAACAGTTCAAAAGCTCTACCTTTACGTTCGGTCCATCGTATAAAATTCCAATAATGCATCAGGGTTTGGTAATGAGTGTGTTTGGACTGTTTCTCCCCATACATTTTGAAGATCAGCATTTTGAAGATCAGATTTCATTTCCTGCGAGGTTCATTTTCTCTCTTTTCCTTATTTTTTTTTTTACAATCAAGCTTACCGTTGTGTGGTTTTTAGCTGTGCTGCTGTTCTGTAAAAAGATAAAACAAACATGTATTTTCTTGTCTTTTTTAAAATCTTCTTGTTTCTCTCTCTGCTGGACTGCGATTTGATGTTTTGGCTCGGCTTATGTTGCGTATGCAGTGTTATTTGTATTATAAAATAATAAACAGTATTTGCTTCACAAGATTTATCCGTCTCTTTAAAAAAAAAGAAAAGAAAGAAAAACAAAAACACAGCATTTTCTAAATTCCTGTATGTTTTCACGACTGTACTTTTTTCTCACGTCTCGCTACGGTTTGTGCTTCTATAAAAAGAGCTTTTCCACAACCTCATTTTCACCACAAGTCAACCGTGACTTACGTCACAGCAGGATCTGTTTAGGTTCCCACCGTGCCTCTGGGTTTCCTTTTATTATTATTTTGTGAAGAAGTGAGTGGTGTGAAAACATTTATTGCCATCCGATCAACACAGGGGTTCTGAATATAAAAAATTTTGCAGATGCACATTTATTGTTCTTATCGTAACTTTTTGCTTGTTCCAGATCGCACCTCATCAGACGTACCTGGTGGTAATACGACAGTAAAAACAAATAATTTTAGCAAATCCAACGATTTGCTGAAATTATTTGTGGACAATTATTTGGTCTGGACTTCCGTATGGCTAAAAAAACCCAAATAAGGTACATTTATTGTATTTATTGCATAAACTTCTGCTTTAGAAAAGAAGATATTTAGGGAGGTTTTTACGGTCCAAGACAATTACAGGGTGACAATATTAGGATTATGAGAGCGCTTGGTAACATTTGGCATTTTTCTGTGTCCGGTGCCGATGTTGGACATGACGGTCAACATGACGAGGTGTTGCTGTTTTGGGTTGTGGTCGGTGCCCGTCTCCAGACGACGTCACCATCCTCCAGTCCAGAAAACCGACGAGAAGTCGAAAACATTCAGAAAATTTCCCAGCCTCCCCCAAGGACGGATTTACCGGTTTGGGCTCGTTTTAATGTTTTCGACAAACACACAATATGATGGCTATAAATTTCTCTGAATACCTGAGAGCTCAGGTGTCTACTGTGGGATAAGTACTTACCTAAACCTGGTTGTGAAACAGTCAATCAAAGCAAATCAATCCAAATATTATCGATACATCTTCAGATTTAGGTTTCAAACTAAACAGTTTAATTCTAATAACATGGTCGATGGTAAACATAAATGCAAACTATTATTGTTATTTATACTCGTTTTACCTTGTTTTATTACCTTCTGAGGTCTCCTCTTATTTCCTGATAGAAACAAACTCCTGGGTTAAATGAAAATCATTTTAAATCTAAATCTGCCGGCGGTACGAATCATTTGTGCTTGAATATCGCGCTTTGTTAGTCTCTAGAGGTCATATTTTTTTAATCTACAAATGAAAATGAACAAAAGGAAATGTCAGAATGATGAGGATCAGCTCTCGGCTTGGTACTCAGCCCAGTCATGTTTTCAGACGAAAACATCCCACCGTCACTCTTGGACCACTTGGAGCTAGCTTTCAAAGCTAGCTCCAAGCTCTGGGGTGTTATTTACGGCAAAGGTTGAATATTCTCCTATAAACTCGAGGTGTTTCGTGTCAAACGGAAAAGAATCATGATGGGTTTTTTTGGGCCGTGCAGCGAAGCCTCACAAGGTGGGCGGCGTGAGGGGGGGATAGCTGGCACTGCATGTCCGTCAAGACAAAAATCACAAAGTGCTCCATCAGGTCGTCTGCCAATAAACCCGAGGACCTATGAGATTTACGAGCAGTAGGGTGTTTTCTTTTGACTGGTGAGGTGAGTTTCGACACACTTTATCACTGTCCATTATCTGAAGTCTGACCACTTGCTTTCTGGCAGAAGATGCACGCTTCTTAAAAAAAAAAGTCAATTAAATAGCAATAAATTTTATGCCTTCCCTCTAAATCTATCTCCAGGATGTACCGTCTCCCTCTGCAGCCTTGACTGGGGCCATGGTTTCTGTTGTGTCTGACATTTTGATGATCTTGCTGAAGGAAGTCAACATGGCAGCGATTGAGCTCAACATGAAATCCCTTAAGAGAATAATGTAGACGTTATCTCATGGTACTACGATGAAAGGTATTGCGTGGCATGTGGTGTAGTGTTAAGGTTGCGTCTACAACGGCCAATGGATAAAAACCTTGAGTTCATGGTGTCTCTTGCAAACCTTCTCCAGTTCTGACAAAGCACGTAGAAGGAAATTATACAAAATCCCTAAATACTTTAGGGATTTTGCTTGCTGTGTGTGGAGCAATCACCAACTCACAAAGCCAATAAAGAAGACGACGGATAGGATCACAACCAAAGGAAGAAAAGTCACTTCTTCTAAAGAAACACGGAGAGAAAAGGCGCGCTGTATTCTCCGGTGTTGCTAGTTTATCTTTCAGTGATGCCAAGGATACCAATACTGCATTGATATTCTGACGAGAAATAACTTTATCTATTTTCTGAGGTTCTTTCATCTTCTTCTCATTCTCCGCACTCCTAAGAGGCTGTAGTGAAAACTGCACTATCTCTGAATGGAATAATGTCGCTCAGCTGAGTCAAAATAGTTTGAAAAGACACAAAAGCTTGGTCCATGAGGACCAACCTGCACGTGTTCGCATCGAGGAGATCGAGTATTGATGCGACTTGATAAGCATGCTGCCGCTTTCTTCGCAGTAATTAAACCTCTATTTGAAGTTCTTGATGATTAAATTAATGTTTGTTTGGGATGCAATCCAATGAACCTCAACATCGTTGCCAGCCAAGCCTTGTTGATGCTTTGGATATTGTTTTGTAATCTAAACCTATACCCAAAACCTCTCCACAACCTCCTCCCTGAACCCGTCTTGCTGTGTTCCTGGCTCTTAATGATGCTGCTTCACTAACAAATCTCTGATGGCATCACAGAACTGCTCTCCTTATTCTGAAATCAAATCAGAAAGTAGACATATTTGGAGTCTACTTTCTGATCCCTTACCCTTTGAAGGCATGTGGCTGAACGGCACTTTAAAAAAAGACTAAAAAGGAGATGAAAACAAGCAGAAAAATATATGTATGGTTTTGGGCAGCTTGGTGGAACGGTTGTTTACTGTGTTACTTTGTAGCATCTTTGTCTTGTAGAGGTGTGTGATACTGCACATTTTGGTGTTGATTCGATACCGCCTACATACACATCCTGTATCCAGGGCCAGATTTAGGAGGTTGTGGGCCCCTGGGCATGAGCCGAGGTGGGGGCCCTGCTTAATCATTGGTATACAGTTGCAAAAATATATATTTGTATGCCTGATTTCCTTCCCTTTGGGTGGCCGGCGTTTGACTGTGACTTACTTCTGGAACTGATCCTATCCTATCCAAACCTTATCTAGTAACAAGGTCACTAAAATCAGCCACTCTCCACCATGAGAGAGGGCTGATGGACAGTCCCAACCACCAGGTCATCTCTCCATGCAAGGATTATACCAGTCTTGCTATATTTTGCACACAAATGCACAAAAAAAATTCAGCAAGTCAGATTTTTAAAGATCAGTGATCGTCCAGAAATTTGCTAACGGTGCACCTTTAATGAATGTAAAGATCATTACTACAAACAAAATATACTTAGTAGTTATTAAAGAAATACTTGAACATCTTGAATATGTCTATTCAACAGAACATTTGACTATGTTCTCTATCATCCTCTATGCATAATATTTATTTATCCTTCATTTCTATCTTTATATGTCTCTCTCCCTCTTCCAATTTTTATCAACTGTATCTTTCTCTGTAATTATCAGGTTTATTTCCTTACCAACTTCAGACAGTCAGGTTATTTCCCCTCTGAGAGCCAAACCTGGGCAGAACCTTTATTCAGTGATGACTGGACTGTAGCTGCTGTCAGGGCAGGGCGGGAAGCTCGAGCTCATCTGTCCAGTCGGCCCTTCGTCATAGGATTAGGACAGTTCCTCCCACCACTGTAGGCTGGAAGCTAAAGCTAGTTTCGCCGCTGCTAGCTGGAAGCTAAAGCTAGTTCCGCCGCTGCTAGCTGGAAGCTAAAGCTAGTTCAGCTTTTTTAACTTCGCATTGAGCCGGCAGAGCAGTCTTGTGACTTTTCTGTGACTTTAGCTGTTTTCTTTCTCTTTGAATTGTTCTGTTGCTTTTTTCCACTCTTGGAAACCCTGTTCAAAGCTTCATTGACTTTTAGCATAGTTTCAAATACAAACACAGCCGCGGTGGATGGAGGAGAACTCAGCTGTGTTTGGATGTACTCACCACTTGGAGCTAGCTTTCAAAACGCGATCTGGAGAAGAATCGTTTCTGGTGTTTGTAAAGATGTTCCGATGCTTTCAAATTAACATCCATATTTTCTGCTTCTTGCTCAGCCCAGTAAGCTGTTTTTACCCAAACGCAGGATCAGTACTCTACGGATCGTGGTCATCGCTCCACCTGGACAAGAAGTTCGCCATTCCGCTGCCTCTGACTCCGCGGCACCGGATCAGTCCAGGTTCTGGCGGACCATAGAACCGCTGTTAGCAACGCCTTGAGAAGCGGAGAGGGACAATGATGGTTCTGTTCCATGTCCAATATGAGCTTTAAAAATCCCTGATAGCTTGGATATTTTCTTTATCACCTATCGGTCGCGCTCTTCTTTTTCTTTCGTTCCTGCGCTCCGCTGTCATTCATTCTGTTCTCCGCTGTCATGAGAAATCTATCCTGAAGCTCCGCCCCAAAGCGTAAGAAGCGTCCAGTTTGGACCAATAGTGATCAAGCATTCGTGATGGACGTTTGCCAGAACAAATCAGACAGTTTGTTCAACAACACCGCCAAAATCGTCTTAGCCAGTGATAAAAGTTAAATCTGTCCTTGCCCGTATCAGTATTGATATCGCCAATACTGATAAATCCAACTTTTGACATTTAGATATTTTTGTAATTATTCTTTTGAATTACTTTTGTTCAAATCTATGACAAAATGTCAATAGTTCGCTGGCATCTGTAAAACACATTAAAACAAGTGAACATGATTGTGTATATCTACATATATATATAATTTCAGAGCAAATCAAAAGAAAAAATCTGAAACAGAAAAAATCTGTTTTGAGGTAGAAATGAGAAACCACAATCCAAGAACTAGAACTGTCAGTAGCTTTGAGCAGGTCTCAAGCCCAACCCAGCATCTAATACTGATTCATACATTAGCATCTCTAATGGATGGATGGATGATTTTCCTTCTACTGTTTTGTGTTGGTTTATCCCATAAATCCTCAGCAGTATGTTCTGCGACAGACTGTGAGAAGTTCAAGTGTTACGAATGATTTTTTTTTTGTAAAGAATCAATCTTTCATACTGTCTGGAAAATGCTAAATGAAAGCTTGTCAAAGACTCCTGATGTCTCACCAAGGTTGTTTCAGACGGCCAGGCTGGGGGGAAAAAATAAGTCTTTATTGCAAAATTCGACCATGCTAAGTATATATTCCAAATAACGTTTCAATTTGAGGCCTGTTATCTTGCCAACCGGCTTTATAAATATCTCCTCTTCCTGAAAATTTGCTGTGGGTCACTTGGTATGTGATTTTGGATTGCTCCCACAGAGAAATCCACTTTCCTTCTGTGAATACTGTCAGCTGTTCGTCAGAGCTGTTGTACCTCGGTGGAAGAAAACCGCTACAGAGAAGCTGAGCCCAGATTTGCTGGGTGTGCTCATGGTCGGATGCCATTATTACACGGGCTTAAGTGAAGCAGACCTCACCCAGAGTGAAATAGACGAGAAAAAAAAAAAAAAAAAGCCTGCGATTTGAAAAAGCTTCTAGGTAGATTCGACAACTCTGCCGCATGTCTAAGAAGAAGGGGGGGGAAAAAACAACATAATATAAAGGATTCATAAGTATCCTTTCATCAAAACTCATAAACTGCTTTTACCAGAAAGAAACATCCACTAAGTAATACAGAAAATGCATAATACCCCAATTTCTTTCTTCCAGAGGAAAAAAATTACTTCTAATTTTGCGATGACACCTCGAGCTCAGCACAAAGGCTTCATCCACTCCATCCCACAAGAGGAAGAGAGAGGAAAAAAACAAAAACACTCTCTGTGCAAGTGGCAGAAAAAAACCCCAGCCCTCTTTCACTCGCTCACCCAAAAACAAAGATGTTGCTCACCCTGCGGAGGGACAGACAGTGCAGGCCCATTTCTCCTGAATTGGCTGTTATCTAATTGACGATGATGGAGAGTGAGGTTGGTCCAGAATGAGCCAGGTGCAGATGTGATATCAGAACCAGGGACCACAGTGAAAAGTTTGTCCATTAGCGGGGGGAAAAAAACAGAGTGCAGTGGTACGTTGTTTCCTCTCGACCCTTTTACATTTCAAATGAGCTACATCTGGACCGTTGTTTGGAAGGGTGTTTTCACATCTGATAGTCCCATAGAATCGGTTCAAGCAGGCACCGAAACTGCAACATTTGCTACATTTTCAACTGGTGCATTTCGCTTTCACACTGCACTGTGACAAACTATGCAAACTAGTTGATAAACCTGATCCTCTCCTCATTTGTGGCGGCGCCAAAAACTACTGAAGGAAGCGAAACAAAAACCTCCAAAGAAGACAGGAGTGCAATTTTCTTCACAAAATGTAAGCAAAAATGAACTTGTGTCACTTTTGGAAGTTGTGACTCCATTTGACGCGACTTGAGTGGAGACCGTTGTGGTCTTTTACCTTTGTGGTAACCATTTATCCCTCTTGCATTAGACTCTTATGTTTGTTTTGGTTCTATTGGCCTATAGTCTCTTTTCTGCTTTTGGAGCAGTCTCCAAAGGGTTCTCTTTAATCAAACCGAGACCTACGGAAGAGTTCGATTGTGCATTCACACCTTCCCAAACGAGCTGGACTTTCCAGAAAAATGGAATTGAGTTTGTTTAAAGTGGACTAAATGTGGCTGGTGTGAATACATCCTAAGTGTCTGAGTCAGGATTACTGCAGTCGATGACGTTCAGAGACAAAATTCCAAGCAAACGTGTAAAGGTGGCCCGCACAAGAAAAAGGTCTTGGATTCAGATCTCGGCCTCTATCTTTCTCTGCGACATTTGTGACCCAGTTTGATTGATCCAAGAGGCTACGATATGTAGCTTCATCATTCTTCGCCAACTGCCTTTGTGAACCACCTCATTAGACATCTTCCAATGGATGAAATAAAAATATGGTAAGTTGTAAAATGGGTTTTGTTAATGGTTTTCGCTTGTCCACTGAAGATAATCTAAACGTTTTTTACTTCCCAATAGGTAGCAGAAGCTAATGTTAGCTATCCTTTTTGCATTGCGGGAAGAAGAACATCAAATCTTTGCACGACTTGGTTCATTTTTGGCACTGCACCATCCAAAACCAGAAAATAATTTTCTGCGTTTGTGTTGCCAGGTAATGCAGGTCCGTCACCTGAGTGAAGATGCCCCCTCGCTCCCTTCCAAACACCAGTCGATAGCATTGCGCCTCGGTATCTCAGCTTCCGAAACTGCTCTTTTTGGAATATTTTAGATATGCTCTACGTAAAAATCCACAGATAAGCGGATTTTCTGCAAATAATTTGGAGTCGCTTTCCAGAAGAAGATCTGGGAATCTGCAAGTGCACGGATACTGAACAGGTGGGGGATCCACTAAAGTTTTAAAAGTAAAGGCCACTTGTTTAGAAATGGATTGTAGGATTTATACGGTATCTTCCTGGTAGCCATAACGTTAGACGTTATTCACTTAGCCCAGGGTGCTGAGTCAAACACATAACCCAACTCTATTCAACAAAATGCATCCGAAATCAGTTAAACCAGAGCAGAAGTTTATAGAGTGCAGTTGCGTCTTTATTTATCTTGTTTATCTCTGTGACAAGCCGGAGATTTATCCAGGATGTACCGTGCCCTCTTGCCTCTTGAATGACGGGACAAGCTCCGCGCCATGACCCTGAACACCATTCAGCAGGTGTAGAAATGCAAATGAACCATTTTCATTAGCATTTGTCCACTTGGGATGTTTTGACAAATGTTCAAGATTATTAAACGCAAGATTACGAAATTCAAAAGATAACCTTTAGGCTGTACAGGTGCATGCCTGCCGCAGGAAGCAAAGTTCAGGAGAAAAAGTCTGCCTAAGATAAAGAGCCTTGGTAAGGATGTGAAGATTAACTTGAAACGTTTGGGTATATTCATGCACAGAATTGAATTATTTCCTTTATGTTGTTCCAAAAATCCACTTTATATATTCATCTTATTTTTGGTTGTTGTAAGTTTAACCGTGGATGTGTTTTTAAAAGTTACTACATTCCAGTGGTTCCCAGAGTATGGGGTACTCCCCCTATCGGAAGCGCAGTGCCATTGCAGGGGGGAGCGCGATTAATGAAAAAAAAAAAACTCTCAGGGAGCTGTTCATGTTTTAACCCCATTTTGCAAAGAGGCTTTTTTAAATCGTATTATTGATAGCAAAGTTGAATATTGTTTCAAATAAAAAAAAGAAATATGTTTGAAATAACACTGATAGCAAAGAAAACTCTTCTACAGTACAGAAATAAAGAATAGTTACACAAAAATGTTTCACTGTAAAGATGGTTTGTAGTTTGTTTTGTTGCAACCTGAAGTGTGAAATAAACTTAAGTGGAGTTTTTAAACAAAATATGTGTACAGGTTTTCTATATCTTTTTGGGGGAAATTTTACTGTAATCCATAGGGAAGCGCAGAAGAAAATCTTTGTGAACCACTGCGATATTCTTTTTTTTTTTACACAGAAGTTGTTTTTTCTTCTTTGTGTTCCTATTTAGTAGATATTCTAAATCGAGTTACTCGTACCATTCTGATTAATACACACACAATTAGGGACGACGGTTTTGCTGCATCATTCCAAGCCACCTAAACACCGGGCTGCAAATGTTTGTGCTCTCGTAATTACGAGGGTGCAGGAGGAGTTGAGACCGAGAGAGAGCACGTCGAAATCAGAATCAATTAGGATGAGTGCTTTCCCAGATTCAGGAAAAATGTTCTTGGTCACAACGGGTCAATTCTGGCTCTCTGCTGTGGTCAAACGGTTAATGAACAACACATTTATTATTCATGTGTGAGGGTTCTGTCCTTACCTCATGTTAGACTTAATCAAACAAGTCTTAGTATAAAACAAAGATTTAATTTTTTTAATGATTTCAACTGTTGATAAAAAATTGTTAAAAATTATCTATACTGACTTGGTTCGAAGTGAAAAAATGTATAATAGGTTGTCCCACACTTGGCAGCAACGACTGCTGTAATAACTGGCTATCAGGCTCTTATATTTGAATTGGCTCACTCTTCTTTGGAGAAATGTTTTAACTCAACCAATCGGGAAGGTTCGCAAACATTAACAGCCCGTTTAAGGTTGTGCTCCAGCATCCCAATCAATTCTGTCCAGACTCTGTGTAAGCCATTACAAAACCTTCATTTATTTTAGCCAGCCAGCAAAGCAGCAAGGTGGCCTTGCTCCTGTGCTGAACGTCTGTCTTGTATAATCCAAGTGCCCTTTAGCTGAAGGTCACAAAGTGATGGCCGGACATCCTTCTTCAGGAATTTCCCAGAGGCAAACAGAAATCACGGATCCATCGGTTGGCAAAATCGCCAAGGTTCCGAAGCAGCGAAGCCACAGATCACATTACAATCGCGACGTGCTTTTTCTGAAAGGCCACATTGGTTTGATGTAGAGCGTAAGAGGACGCACGTGTGACCCCCACAAAGTGTGGTCAGATTTGTTTGGTTTAATTGTGATTTTGGTTTAGGATTTGACCCTGTTTTGAAACTTTTGGAGCAATGTCACGCAGTAGCGCAAATAAGCTAAAGAGACAACCCTGATACGTTGTCTCTTTAAGAAGCTCCTACTCTATCCGATATTTCGTCTTCAGCACGTCATCACAACAGCGCTCCTTTACTACAACATTGGCAGCCATTTGTAGGAGCGTTAAATGGAGAAGTAGTTTGCATAAGATTAGCAGACTTGCAGCTCCACCAGGTGCCTGCCAATTGTTGCTGCTGCTAGTCTGGAGGAGCTGGAGGTAGAAAGAGTAGGCACAAGCATTTGGGCATCAAGAATTCCTTAAACATGCATGAAAGAATCATAGCGACATTCCAGCTATGATTTTGGTGGTGGGAAAACTTTGTAACATGAGGTAAATCTCAAATAAAATACATAATACGCCCTCCTTTTAACCGGCTGCATCCGTCCGATGGAATGTATATGTGTTCTACAATACGTTTTTTCAATATGGAATTTGCAAGAAGAGATTTAACTACAGGAGCCTCTTTCAGACAATTTAAAGCAAAAATAAAAATAACTTCACGACAGCTGGTTGGACTCCAACCCTGGTTTGATTCTGCGTTTTACCCGGTTTCACGCCCACCAGAACTTTCATTTAACAGTAAGAAAAGTTGTGAAATGCAGCTATTGCTCTCATAACATCGACAGCAAATACGTAAATCCTAATCCATCACATTAGTCTCAGCCATAACATATTTCCGCACTTGACAACTTATTCTTTTCTTCCCCCCACTTCCCTGTGTTGTGTGGCTTCCAGGTCGCCATGATCTGGCGAGACGCGGGCGAGGCAACAGCTCTCGCAGAGCGAAAACCCAATTACCGCCGCAACACATCTGTTCCCAGAAAAGCATTAGGGTAACAGCGTGGTCTTTCCCAACTGGAGAGCGTGGTCTGAGTCACAGAGACACACTACCTAAAAAAAATGTTTCCTCGGCACACCTGACCTTGATAGCTCCATAACAGACCCGAGAGCAGAGCAGAGAGAAACCATTTAAATGTGTTTTTCTCTCCTCGCGCAATCAAAAACTCGTTTCCCGTTGCGAATCAAGAGGCAACTGTGCGCTAAAAGGAGGGAAGATAAAAACGTGCTTGAGCATCATTGGACAAACTGGGATAAGCTTTTTATTATGATAATTATTCAGTAATTGTTAATAACAATAACAACAAAAAAATGTCCAAGATAAGAGAATTAATTTAAAAAGGACTTGTGAAACGAGTGGCTTGCCAGAAGATTGCCTCTCGGTGCCGTTTAAGGAACAAACACACCAAGTGGATCTCAACGCGATTCTGGGCAGGATCGGAGGCCGACGTTTAGAGTCTTAATATCCGAAAGCCAAATAGCCTGCTTTGTATTCGGGTCAGGCGTTGCAGCCATGGCTACAAAGGCTAAAGAGGTCCCTGATGATGGAGTTAATTCCCACTCCTTCACTCCACTGCTGAGAAATCAACTAATTCCCCATCGCCCGGAACGGTCACTTACAATGGTATCTGTGCACAAGTAGGGCCGAATATTAATCCACCGATAAAGCCTGAGGAATGACGAAGACAACAGACCAGGTAGATTATTCATTAGTCATTGCATCTCTTTAGAAGATGAAGACTTCCAGAGAGCCGTTAGTTTCCAGTATTGCTTCTTCAATTGCAGCCGGCCATCACCATTCGCCTGAAAGCAAGGTAGTTCAAGGTCCCTTTGTTCATTAGGTTTGCAAAAGACGTGCAGAAGCACATGTAGAGCAAGAAGATCTGCAACTCTTGTCTTATGTTGTCGAGTTTGATCAATTTCAACAAGAATTTGATCTAAGGGTCTCTCTGGATGACCTCCAGAGTATCAGACAGGTCAATGTCAGGGCTTTGGACACAAACGTGAAGCAGAGGTGAGACGCATTTCTTAACTGAAACAACCAGAGGGGTTCATCAGTGAGTGAGTTCTCCTTCAGAGGATCTGACTGGTTTCTAATTAATACCTGAAGCACATTTCTCACCAACCGAGTTCATGGTAATGCATGCAAATTAGGGAGGATGATTATTGTATTTCACAGAGACAGAAGGGAGGCGTGTCAACAGTATCAAGACTTGAATCTAATTAGTAGTCAGTCGCCATTAACTCTGTTTCTAAGTATTTAGTTGGAATCAAACAGATATTATTTCCACTGTTTGATGTTAAACAAAAACAGAAAATCTGATTGTTAACCATTAAGCTGCTGATTCACTGACCTGACACGATACAAGGAAGATCAAATATTTTCAGATATTTTATCTACATATGAGAATAGTCACAAAAACACATTTTACTGTTTCTCCTAGACAATAGGAATAAAAAATCAACCCTCTCCACAGAGTCTAGAAGAATAAAGTTCGAAACTTATTCCAGAACTGTGGGGACGTCAGGGAATCGTTTGCACCATCAGAACATATTTATTCCTATGTTGGTTTCTGAAAACTTTATGTTAAGAAAAACTGAGATTTGGAACTTTGGGTTTCACATTTGTTACCATGTACAGTATTTGTACAATTTTTATATCATTAACAGAAAAAAAAGAATTTCCACATAATTTTCTAGTTTTTTGTGTGACTACATTTTTTTAAACCCCTGCCTCTTGCGATTTTAAGAGAGGGGTCCTTTATTCACTTCTAAAAGTTTTTTTTTGTCGTTTCGTGAACTGACGGTATGACAGAACAAACCCTCTTTCTTCACAAAATACTTTTGAACTTGTATTCAGGCAGGTAGACTTTTTACTCTACCTGCCTCTGGTAGCATGAAATTACATACTTAAGATTCATTTGCTATATTTATATATCCACAAATTCTTTAGCAATGGTGCAGATGGGTGTCATGAACCGTTCCCTAAAGTTGCAGTGATAATATCAGAGTTTTCCCGTTATGTTCAAAACTAATTTTGTAACAGCCTGGTTTCACTGAAGAGTCACTTCAAGCAGAATATCTTAATTTCTCCCTTGAAACAAAAAGCAAATTCACAACACTGCTTTTTTTTCTGATAATCCCAGCTGGAATCCTGCATTTTAAATTTTAAAATTGCGTCTATGTAAAACAGAAAATAAATAAATGAAAGCTTACATTGATGTACTTCTATTTTTATCAGCTGCATCACCATATCATTAAGACTCTATTATCACTCAATTGTAACAAACTTATCCCAAGCATCACAGTAACTCATCAGACCTGAAGCAGTTCAGATGACATCCTGGCATTGCATTGTAAACAACAACACTCAAAATAAACACAGCAGTGTAACATAAAATAGTGACATCTTTTTATTAGGAAGATTAGAGATTAAATTGACTTTAATTCAGTGTTTTCTTTCACCACACTGAGCAGCAATTCAAGTGTAACAGCTTTTCCAGCATTAAAGATTATGGAAATCCATATACTAAATTTCAAGTCTCAAATTATGTGAAGGGAAAATTGATTGACATGGGAGGACGAGCAGATACTAGATTACATTTGTAGCTGCGTTTAAGATCATGAGGGGGAAAAAAAATGAAATAAGTAGCATTTTTAAGGAACTAAGATACAAAGAATAAAAAGCGTCACAGAAAAACATTGGATGAGGTCTCTACAGTGCAGTTATACTACAAAACATTAGAAAGAAATTTTCATATGAATAATGATATGAAAGCAATACATCTAGACAGTCCAAGTCTGTCTGTAAAGTGGTCGTCAAAGTACCAGTCGACTTTTAATCCATTCGTGATTCTGTTCTGAGTGAGCAGTTCTACAGAGCCATTTGATATGTTCATTTACAGTAGGTCAATTATTACATTATTTAAAAATAGTAAACAAATAAGCTGCCTAAATTAAGCATCATTATCATTACAGCAAAAGATGGACATTTCTGGCCCTAACTTAATCCACTTAGTTACAAATGCATCAAAAATTGTCTGATATGTAACAGAAAATCATCTTTCTGAAAATATATTAATTCACATAATCAATACTGAATGAAGTGATAAAGTCGACGCATAAAACTTGCCAATACTTTTAAAATTTTTGTCTCCGTAGCTTCAGTAAATAAAAAAATGCATAAATTCAAAATACCTTTTGATTTTAAGATGACTAATAACTCCAGTGTTGTCATATCAATTATATGATCATTTCAAGTTTTGAGGAAAAAAAAAAAAAAAAACTTTTTTCAAAGGGCAAATATCATTATTCCTTGACATTTTTTAATGTCTCTTTATTTAGTATCAAATAAACAAATAATATCAACCTTACCATATATAGCAACAGCAGGAAGTCTCCTTTAAGAGCTAAAAAACATTTTATGTAAAAACTAATGTCGGACAGGCTCAATGAGTTTAAGTCGTGTGACTGATGATGACGTCAGCATCACTTTACTGCAGTTAAACACCGACAAGTACAGCGGGGAGCGATTATGTGGAGAAAAGGGGCATTTTCTGCTGCTTCCATTCACTTCCACTGTACAATTCACTAACGCAAGAGTCTGTACAAGGAAAGCTGGTGGCATCTAAATACACGAAGCAAAAACTTACTGCATATCGCATTACGAATCTGCAGCCTCACCCACCATATTTATTCTGAATAACTCTGACAATTTTTTTATTGGAAAAAAAAATAAAAAAGTCAGGCAGCTAAGCTATCCTAGCTTAGCTAGTATTTTTAAGTTACAGAATTTTATGCAGAATCCCTATTTTAGTTTAAATATAAGCTAGTGGAATTTGATATAGTATGATTATAAAATTGTTTTAAATGTTCTGTTTGTTTACAAACCTCTTATTAGTCAGATAACTTTAACAGAATCTGTAGAAAATTGGTTTCTGAATTTAATATAGTTTCTGAATAAAATCAGGACCCTAAATTTTGGGATTGCTAGACACTGGAAGATTTGACCTCTACTTTTAAATGCCTGGATAGGTTTCCTGTCCACTAGGTCTCCAAGCCATGGCTTTAAGGTAACACATCTGACTTTGTTCTCTTAACTGGACAAATAGTTATATCACTTTACTTTATGAATTTATATCAAGGCTTAAGAGTTTGCCGTCACTACTTTTATCTGAGATGTCTTTTGTGATACGCATCAATGTCCGTGTTTTACATTTTGAACACAATGGTGCCCCATACATATCTTGTCTTGACTTGGACGGTGAAGATTTGAACATAGTCATTCAGAGCTTAAACCTAAACACTGGAAGAGTTGCAGAAAATATGATACATGCCCTTCGAAAAAGATCTGTTCACCCTTTCACATGATGAATATTAAGTGTTTGATAAGTGCAAGTGTTCATCTGCCAAAATAGAGAAAGGGAAAAATCCCGTGTGATTATTTAAATTGACTAAATTCGCCTTTATGCCTAGCAATACCACAGAAACGAACTTGATCGTTAAACAGTTGTTAATAAAACGTAGCAAAACTGTGACCAGTCCACCCACAGCTGCAGCTACAATTGTAGTGCCTTGTGCTTAAGTGAGGTTGAGATGCGTTTTGGAGGTTGAGGCACAAAGAAGCATCAGCAGTGGCGACTCACGCCCTAAAACTCCAGCTTCTCTGAAAAGGCTGGAAGGGTTTCTTGAGGTTGAAAAGCACGAGGTGAGGCTTGAGCCGCGGGGCTTTCTCAGGAATGACAGCGGCTTTACTTTCCTCAGTGGGAAATCGTTCTTGGTACACCTCTGGGTAAGACTTCTGGAACTGAAAGGGGAAGAAATGTCATTTGTTATCAAGTGGAACGTCAAGGACTCTTCGTAAATCCCACCTAGAGTCTCGGCAGAATTTCAGTTGTTAGTCGTAGCTGTTAATGACTTAACATGTCAGATTGAAACAAGTAGGAGTCTGGAGAGGTATGCAACCCCGCCCCCTTGGAAAGTTGATCTAAATGTTTTCTTAATCTATCTTGATGTAGTCACCCCTGCAGTCAGCACTATCCATTTATTACCCTTATCGCCCAAGACAAATGTTAACACCAGGCGTGAACAAAGCCAACTGATGTTTGCCAACTAGCTCTGTTACTCAAACTTGTCTGGAACTGGAAATCCAGTCATCACCGAGTGAAAGGTGTTGATCTGGTTGGATGTCTGAGGGGAAATGCCCTCTCACCTCCGGACCTCGGTAAGGAAAGACACAGAGGGAGAGAGAGAAAAGGACACAGCAGATAAAGATAGATTTATGTGAGAGATGCATAAACACAGTTCATGAAAGACAAAACAGAGAACATTTGAAATGTTTTCCCCCTTAGGAATATTCTGTCAAATATGTAAAAGTATTCAAGACATTTTCAAGTATTCCTCCAATAGCTGTTGCATTTGTTTGTATTAATGGTCATTACATAGATTACACCAATCAGCTGCTCGGCAGACTGATTGCTGTTATTAAAAGAAAGTAGTGGGGGCGGGGGGAGTAATGAAAGAGAAAATAATTACGTCTCCCCAAACCCCATGGCCAAGCCACTAGAGGAAACAGTGTGATGAAAAGGCTTACAAATGATTTATTACACTCCCATTTGGCTTTATGGTGGTTAAGGTCATCCAACAACAATCCAAATAATGTGCACACCTTCTTATTGCAGTTTCTCTTATTGCTCCACCGCTTCTCACTATTATTACTGGCTAGTGTCCAGCTCTCGAAATGCTGGATCTCTCGAGTGTCTTTGACGTAGAATTAAGTTTATTAAGGGTCGGATTTTCTACAGAAGAAAGACCATGCATTGGTTTCCACGATGTGCACGTTGGAGGAGTTCTACATCCTTCGAGCTTACCGTTTAGGATTTTTTCCTTGCGTATGTTTTCGTACCTGTTTGAGTCTTTTCCTCTTGTCTTTTGCGGGGAGTTCTTGGTCTGCGATCAGACCTTCCAGCAGCTGCCGCAGGGGGATCTGTGTTCCTATAACTTTCTGCTCCTCGCAGTTTACTCTCTTGATCTGTTTGCAGAAAGCCGGCGATGCGCTGAAATCCGTATCCGAGCCTGCGTATTTGATCTGACGGAGGAAAGAAAAGGAAATGTCCCATGAAATTCTCTGGTAGTTTTTAATTGGACTGTCAGACGTACAGCCGAGGGTGCGGTTGTGCTCGACGGGGCAGCCGAAATAAAACGAGGCTCTCATTTCTTTCTTTTCAAAGTGCACATTTAAATTTTTCATAGCGTGTCACCAGGACAAATTATTTAATTCTTAAGACGCTTTCAGTTCAGTAATATTTCATGAATCCTAAAGGGAAATTAAATGATTATGTCATTTTTTGAGTTGCTGTTGGCAGAAAGAACCGCTGTAGCAGTCTTTGACTAAAGACGCCTCTGACTGCAGACAGTCTCAGGAAGAGGACGCTCAGGGTTGTTGGTTATCTTGCGTCTCAAGACACCTATAATGTAAAACAGAAAACACTGTGCTCTATCACTTGGAGTCAATATGACACCAAGTGAAATTCTGAAAAAGAACAGGACTACTAGTAAATTTTTTTTTGCTTAAAATGTAATTTATATCCGATGAAAACTAATGTCTAGTTCACATGACACCATGTTCAAACCGTTGGCTTATTTTAAATATCTGACAGACCCCACAAACACGACTATCAAATATTGTTGATACAACAGGTTTGGTCCAACAGTTGTGTTTGTCCAGCCACAGGGCAAACACAACACAACTCACCGATCACAAACAGATTTTACTCACAAACATTCAGACATCAGACAGGAAATCTGGCAAACCCTCAAGATCAAACGTGAACATGGCCAATGAGGAAGAAGCACAGATGATCCTTTGCGGACTACCGTATTTTACGGACTATAAGCCGCTACATTTTTCCCGTGCTTTGAACCATGCCGCTTATGGCCCGGTGAGACTTTTCTGTGGATTCCTCTTCAACCACCAGGGGGCTCTCTAGCAGGAAGTGACTCATTGGAAGTCAAAATTGAAAATCAAAGAAGAAAGCGCTAAATTTTATTTAGAACAAGCACATGCTAGCAGCAGGCATGACGGAGAAATGTTTTCAAACTCATATGATGCAGCTTTTAAGTTGAAGGCTATCGATCTGGCAGTACGAGAGGGAAATAGCTCGGCATGAAAGAAACCATGGTTCGGCATTGGAGATGGAGGACTGCGTCCTTAATAAATCCAGCAGATGCGTCCTTATGGGAAACCGAGAAACCGAGAGCGGCGGAGATAGCAGTGGCTTATAGCCGGTGCGGCTTGTATATGTACGTTTACCTTTTTTTTTTTTTTCCAAAACATTTGTAGGTGTGGCTTCTAGTACGGTGCGCTCTATAGTCAGGAAAATACGGTACCTTTAACAGAGAAAAATAACAACATAAAGACGTCTCTGACGTTCACCGGAACTTCCTGGAGCGCCACGGCGGCTGTTCAACAGGCTGCATTCTTGTTTGTCCTCAGGGAAGAAAACCCAACGTGTTAAATTTCCAAGATTTGAGATGGAGATGTTCTGAGATCCTTCCAAGAAAACCAGATCACTCTAGCTACACCACACGCTGCAGGAATACCTCATAAAATTATATTTATTACAATAATAGCCGTTCGATTAGAAACATGCTATTAATAACCAGCTTATAGAGTTAATTTTTGTTCTGACTCAATATAGTAATAAACCTGAAGACGAGCCATCCTCTGAAGACCTCTGCGCTGCGTAGCAGCTACCGGACCATAAATAATTACTGATACTCCGGTGTGCAATTAGGTTTAAAATGTTCTTGAGCTCCCTGACAAACAGCAGCATGGTGTTCAGAGGCTACCCGTCTCATTTAATTAGCTCTACAAGCTGCCTTCAGGGGCTTAAAGCTTGGTTTTACCTACTGAATCAAGCGAAGAGTTATCTACACTTGTGTAAATAACTTACAGCAAAAAACAAAAAAAGAAACTCATGAGCAACACTTCATCCAGAGTGCGGTTTCAAAGCCCGACAATTCATCATCGTTAACAGATAAAGGTCAACCGTGAATGAATACAAATCGTCAATGCTCTGCTTCTTGATTCCCTGTGCTCTTGGAATAATATTAATGTGCAGAGGAATCGAGCAAAACTCTTTAGAGGACCACGCTTTCTGACTACGACGCTGTTAGGGAGCGTGATGCTTTAACGTAAAGCACTGTGGTCTGTGTTAACATGTTGCACGAAGCAAAAACCCTGCAAAGCATCATGCGGTTTTTCACATCACATGTATTTAAGAGTTGTTGTTTTACCACCAACACTGACTCCCATTAATAAACATTTTGAAAAAAAATGAACATACAGCATATGTAACTGGGTCTATATTAGTAGTTGTACATTTACACAAATGTGTTCTTTTAATGGATTTTTGCGCTTATACTTGACTGTTCTTGTGTTCCTCTGTGTCCTCCAGCTCCGCCTTACTTTCTTCTTCTCTTGTTCAGGGTCCTCCAGGACTATCATAAATATTAAGTTATTAATCTCCTCTTCCCTTTTGTTATTCGTTCCACTGGGGAGAGGCAAGTCCATTGTGATCCATCCATCCATTTTCATAACGGATTAATGAATCATTTGGAGTACATTTTGAGGAAACAACAGGGCCTCTTCTTCTGTGTGACATCACGGTTGAATGTTTTATTAGATTGCATCAGTGGAACTACTATGAATGTAATCAATCTTACACCACTCTACACCAGTAGGACACATTCTCAGATCCTCCCTGGATAATTCTGCTAGTTTGTGCTCTTGTAATGAGGCGGCCATTTTACTTGAAATATCAATTATCTGTGTGATCTGGTGTTATGAGGCACCAGATTCATGTGTTGTTAGTAAAACAAGGAAATTCATTTTTTCTTTTAGTTTCTGCTCGACTTTGTCAGAGCTAAGTCCTTATTAGCTCTGATTTATAACTTAATAACTATAATACTGAATGAATCTTATCTAAACATTAATAAAAGAAAAAATAGCGCAACATGTTTTACATTCAGTTTGTGCATTCTGGCGTGTAAATTGCAATAGAAATAATTGGGAATGAAATCTCAGTCCCAGATATTTAATGGAGAAAGAGGCGGAACCCAGTGAGTTGAAGTTGGCTCATAACTTTAGCTTCCTGTTTAAACCGGACTGACCTGAGCTCTTTTCAAGTGTGACAGATGCTCCTCAACCTGGCAGCGCAGCTTGGCGTTCACTTGGAAGATCGCGCCGTGGTGCTCCATCATGAAAGTCACCAGCTTGGTAGCGAGCAACTCGTCCAAGTCCATGTCGTCGGGGGAGACCAGGACGCAGTGAGAGAACATCTGCACCATCTGCACACGGATCACAGAGGAACAGGAAATGAGCACCGACTTCATGATCAGCACAATCACTGTAGCATGAGGACCAATGAGATGAACGACCAGTCTTGCGCTGCTAATGCTAAAAATATTTTTGCACATGTGCAGTGTTTCAGGTGATGTGTCTCATTAAGTGGTTTCCATGATGAGGGGGTCTGAGTTTGAAAACATTTCTCCGTCGTGCCTGCTGCTAGCATGTGCTAAATGAAAGTTAGCGCTTTCTTCTTTGGTTTCCAATTTTGACTTCCAATGATTCACCTCCTGCTAGAGAGCCCCCTGGTGGTTGAAGAAAAATCCTCAGAAAAGCCGTGGGAAAAAAGTAGCAGCTTAAGGTCTTGAGAAATACGTTATTCAAACCTGTATGTATAATTTTGACCTAGGTCTGAACTATAAATCAATAACAATTTATATCGCAATAGATGTGGTCAATATCAATAGATAAAACATCTGATAGAAAATTTGATATGGAGTAGTCACTGGAATGCAAACTAGAACCATACAGCATTATGGGAGTTGTAGGCAGAGGAAAGGCTGTAGTTGCTCAATCTACAGATGGTGAGCTAAAAAAGGTTGGCAGTGGCATCAACTAGCTCCCTCTTTGGTTACCTAGCAACAGCCTATTTGCGTAACTTGCACAGTTCCAGGTTTTGCTGCTGTGCCTCATAACACAGCTTAAAAATAATATAAAAAAACGGAGTGAAAACTATGGATAAAACAGAAAATGTAACGAAACCAGTTTGGAAATATTTGAAATAGTTTAAAGAAAAAAAAAGAGACCAGAAATTCAAACTTGTGTTTTCAAGAAAACAGGACCAGATCAAACAAATGATTAAA
This sequence comes from Phalloptychus januarius, assembly GCA_902982915.1. Lineage (NCBI taxonomy): Eukaryota > Metazoa > Chordata > Actinopteri > Cyprinodontiformes > Poeciliidae > Phalloptychus > Phalloptychus januarius. Next base: position 13,238,553 of record CADWAE010000481.1, read on the forward strand.
ATTATAACAACAATTGTGCCATTTATGACAGATGGAACTAGGTTCTCAAAAGGTCTGAATGAGAACTGCACTTATCTTTGCAAGCTTTTCATCAATATCACCATACACATGTTCTACAAGTCAGTGTGATCCCATAAGAGCACTCTGATGGTTGCAGAACATGTCGCTAGCTCAGAAAAACAGAAAGTCTGTATGGTTGCACATAGAGATTCAACTGAGGGAAGCTGTACCAGCGTGCGGGTAGCAATAGTGTCATTAAGAGGAGGCAGGCGGGGATTGTGGCAGACACGAGCCATGAGGCGCAGCAAAAGCTGGAGCCGTCTGCGGTTTGGCGGCGGCAGCAGCAGGCAGCTGACTTGGAGAGCCTCGGTGGCTTTATCGTGCTCCTGCAGCAGGCCTGCAAACATGGAAAGAGATGGGTTCTGCTCTCTGAAGGGGGGAGAGCACACTGCATAAGGTACAGAAAGTGAACAACGTGACTAACTCACTGAGGATGTTGACAAAGACCTCGTAAAGATGGAAAGTCAGCAGGGGCTCTTTTAGCCTCTGATAATAATCTGCTACGGTCCTCAGAACATCTCTCTCGAACCCCGGGTACAGTGGCTGTTTGGCGTCGTTGCCTTCAGGCCCTGGTGGAAAAAGTCAGAGAAAGGTTAGCGGCACTTTAAGACTGCATAAGACTGACATGACTCTGTCATAAACATGGCAGGACACCTGTCATGAATAAGAAGGAGAATGTTGTCACGAAGCGTTGCATTAAAAGTATCAACTTTGCACGAAAAGACACTTACAGTTTGCAAGGCATTTCATCGCTGAGATCACCCAATATGGCATGTCCTCTGGAAATGCAAAAATACGGTTCTTTAACAACCATATTATTAAACCAGGTAGCGCATTTTGATCAAATGAAGAAGGAATCGTCAAGCATCATACCAGCTTTGTTTTCCAGTACGACTACGCCGGTTTTATTAACACTGAAGATATTGTCGACAATGTCTTTCCCGTTCACATGCGCCGGGTTTAAAATTCCGTCCAGAGTCTTCAGGCCCAGTACTCTCTGCAAGCTAAAGGAACAACACTCTGAAGTTAGCATTAAAGACATGCAGCAAAAAAAAACAAACATGGATGATGCAAGTCATCTGAAATAAAAACATACTGTGTCACAGTCATCGATTTCCAGATGTGGTCCACTTGTTTGGAAGTTACTTCCCTCCTATGGATGAGCTTGCACTCGTGCACATCTCCGATGGCAACGCTGTGTCTCTTATTCCATAAGTCGGATGTCTTGTTGGAATGAATCGGTAAAAAAGGGAAAGGAAGATTAACGCCAAGCGAGACAGCAATCCAGCGAAACCAATCCAGTGATTAAATATTTACAGGAAGGAGGGAACAGTAATGAGTGTAGTCTTTTATGGAAATCCATTCAAATAAAAACAAAAGTGTCCCAATCCGTATTTGGTGGGGTGACAAAACAACTGAAGCGAGAAGAATTATTTATCTTGTTTTTTTCTGCACGTACAGGAAATAAAAAGTCGATGAAAGTCATTTTGAATCTCGATGAAGCCACAGAAAGGAGTGAAACATCCGTGGCCTTTTCTCACCAGTGCTGGAGCTTTCTGAGGCGCAACATTTTCTTTCCTAGGCAGTTCCTCGTAATCGTCCCAGCGGATGAGCCTGGGCAGGTCGCTGTCGTCTCTCCAGGAAGGTCTTGTTGGGAGAGACTTGAGTGGAGACATTGTGGGGAACCTGAAAGAGAAAGATGACAGCACCTAAGCGTCATCTTACCTGTGCAGGTTGATTTCGTGGAGACAAGCCACGGGGAAGGGCAAAACGATATTTGTGTCCAGTTAAAATCAGATTAACATCAAATCAGAAATATGTTATTGAGACGCACCTGCACATACAACATTATTGAGGAAGTAGCCGTCGTACAAATCTTTTGTCCATCAAGCGAAACTACCCGCATTTTTAAAATCCCCACGTCTTCGTTACCTGTACAGGTGGCTGTTGTCTTCAAAGTCCTCTGTCCCGTGGCGTCCTTTGACGTCTTCGATCACATGGGCTTTGAAGAACTTCCTGAGCAGCTGCAGAGTCTGGTAGCGCGTCACCTCGGGCCCGAAGTTGTAGTTGCTGCGGAGCAGCTCGTGAAGGTAATCCACCGCCTCCGAACCGGTGAAAGTGCAGTCGAAGCAGCGAAAGTTCGCCCAGTGCCGCCGCAACGGCATGCCTCCACGAAAAAGTTTAATGGTTTCATTCCACTGCGTTAGAGAAACAAAGAAGGTGTTTTAAAAAAAAAAAAACATTTAAAGAAAATCTGCTAAGATGTCAGAGCATATAGGGAGTGGTTATTAGAAGTCAAATACTTTGCCACAAGAAATGAGATTCGATAGTTCCCGGAAGGCTTCAAGCATTCAGTCAGCAAATATAAATCACTTTGCATTGGGAAAGTAGCTGACGGTTGCCATAGTATCAATCATTACAGACGGCACTTCATGCATACGTTACAATGCAGACAAAGCTATTCTGTTAACTTCAAATAAATACAGCCGTTTTAAACCTTTCTAGCTATTCAAATTAGTCATGAAGATCAGCAATATGATCACAACATTTGCATGTTCGAGAGTTGTAACTCCTGATAGAGTTAATTGAATGGGCAGGAGAAAATAATAAAAGTCAATCAGATTCAGAGCAGACAGACAAAGTTGCATAAAAGCGTCACTAAAGCCCAACGAGTGCTAACTGTTGTAAAATCATACAAACGAAAAATAAACAAAAAATTCTTAATCGCTGAAAAAAAACAGCAATAGAAGTAAATATCTGCTGTACAGAAGGGAAAACTATATGAGAGCGCTCCTTTTTGGAAAGATGGAAAATTTCAGAACAGACTCTGTAATGCTGGAAATAAATAGTACCTTTGAAATAATAGCAAAAGAACACAATCATTTTTCCAGATTCTGTTTTACTGTTTACTGGGCCACACAGCAAAAACGCCAAGGACTTTTCCATAGACCTGCACAGATAATATTATTACTTGAGCGTTTCCTTACTATAAGCAGTCACAGCGTCTGGTGCTGTGTGGGAAGATTTTCCATTGCATGGGATGGGCGAATTGAATTACAATATATTTCTATCTTGGTGTATTCCTCAGCCTTTGGTGTAGAACGACACAATATAATTACAATTAAAATCAATCTTCGTGCTCAGCTCTCATCAGATGTTGACATAAAACCAGCATGGGGCATAAATGGCTTCAATAAGGTTGCTTTCCAACATACAATTTAAGATGAGTTTTTTTCAAAACGTGATTTACTCTGAATTCCTGTGATTTTCTTTTAATATTCTATCAAATCTGTCTGAATAAAGATTATTTACAAACTTCTAATCCGATGAGTGTATACAGCACAAATATGAATTATGTTGTTCCATTAATATTTTTAGTGATACTTTTACTTTAATGCAGCAGAAATGTTATAAGGTTACATTAAGACATTTTTGGTCAATTTTAAGATAATACTATGGCCGTACAGAAAACCTTTCAATAAAACCATCTCAGAGAGAAAGTAAGAAATCTCCATTTATTTATTTTTTTCAGATGCACCACTCTGTATGCTTGCATATTCCTCTACTGTTTCTGAAAAAAGCGGCCATGTATCTATCCAGATCAAATTCTTTTAAGTTATATTATCAGTCAAAAACACAGACGACAAATGAATTATTGACACCCAAATGTACTGTGATATTAATAGCTTTATTAACCAAAACACTGTGTTTGTTATCAGCAGTTACTCAAGTGCAAGTCACAGACTGAGTACTTTGTGTATCATGGTCCTTTTTCAATGTCTATGTTATTTTGATGTCAATAAATTTAATTTTAATGTAATCTACTCGTTTAGTTAGAAATCAGGCTTGTAGAGTGGCCATATTATAAAGAGATGCTAATTATACACCACTGACAATCACAGGGAAAAGATGCATGCAAGAAAAGCTGTGTAATTTAACAAACAAAGTGTAGTGGAAGTTGCAGACGAAGTAAAGTCGTTACAGGTTGAGTGCCTGAAATTTACCGGCTTGAAACGCCTCTGTAGTAACAGAGGCTTGTGTTTTCTGAGACTAGTTCTAAAAATGAAACGGCAATACATGTAAATAAATAACCTTTTCGATAGAAACCTTAGCCACAAGCTAAGTTTTGCTCAACATGAACAGTGTAAAGTTAAAACTGACGTAAGCGAAAACTTTTCCACGTTACCCAAACGAGCAAGAAACTCACCAGCTTCGTGGCCCGGTACGGCCCGGGTCCGATAACTTGGCCTTCCATGACCTTACAGCCACACCAGCGAAAACATGAAGCTATAAAGTGTTACAATTTATCCCAAAGCGGCGATAACAAAGTTTACCAGGGCAACCTAAACTGAGGCGTCGCTGGCAACTTTGAATCTGGTGCGTCACTCGGATGAGGCAACGTGATTGGACGACGAACTAGTCACGTGACCTGCACAGTAACGCTCGAAGGAGGCGATGATTTACGAGACAGACGCCTGGATTAACACGGAATTACATTAAAAAAAGAGGCTACTCGCTCAGTTTTAGGTTTTAACGTGTTAAATTGTCTGAATTCTGAAAATGTACGCGTTTGTGAGCGCAACTGTGCACTTTGAATGGGCGGTACGACGAGAACAGCAATACATAAACTTAAAAGTCAATTTATTACAGGTAGATTGCAGATGATTTCTGATTGGTTAGGACTTAAAAACAGTAAGATAACGCGTTGTTTTCACCCAGGACCATTGCTGTTAATGCCTCAGTTTCTGTCAACATTAAAAGTACTTACAAATATTTGTAAGTAAATGCACTATCCATCCATCCATTTTCCTGCACCCTTGTCCCTTACTGGGGTCAGGAGGGTTGCTGGTGCCTATCTCCAGCTATCTTTCGGGCGAGAGACGGTACACCCTGGACAGGTAGCCAGTCTGTCGCAGGGCAACACAGAGACACACAGGACAAACAAACATGCACACACACAATTAACCTGACAGTCATGTTTTTTGGACTCTGGGAGGAAGCCGGAGTACCCACGCAGACAGAACCCACGCATGTACAGAGAGAACATGCAAACCCCATGCAGAAAGACCAGGACCGGGAATCGAACCCAGAACCTTCTTGCTGCAAGGCAACAGGCAACAGCTCTACCAGCTGCACCACTTTATAAATACACTATATAGCCATAAATTTATGAGTGAACTGGCCAATCAAAGTGCAAATTCTACATTTTCCACTATTCTATAGCTATGCAATGATGGCAGGCTCCTGGCATAGTCTTTTGATTCCAATCAACGTTTTTGGGCAAAGATTATATGCACAAACAAGTAATTTGACTTTGGTTTCAAGTGCTCACAGTGTACACACATTAAGCATAATCAAAGCAATCAAATAACAATGGCTGCCGGTATCTTCAGGAGGGGAAAACTATGTGACTGTAGAGGTGACCTTCAAATCAGGAGTGGCAAATAGCCTAAAGTGGCTCAAAGCTACTCGAAAGAAAAGCTGTCCCTTGAAACTGCTTTAAAACCCTCGGGACAGCTGGAGAGCTGTGTTCTCTTCAGGTTTCTTAATAGTATAGTCACTACAGTATATGTAGATTGTTTTGTTTACTCTGGGTAAAATCCAAAGGCCTAATATGTACCCATGAATTTCTCTTTCGCTTTGCACTGCTGAAATAAACAACCTTTCACATCCAGGCTATATCATCAGCAATATGGTTAATAACAGAGGAATCTAACGCATAGAGACCTGGAGAGCTACATCAGCACCCTAAAATGTTTGATCTCAGACGTTGTTTAATTCATTCTTCAAACTATGAGCTAATAATGCTTGTAAAGAGGTTATCAATTTATCACAATTGTCAAATATTTCAACATGTCCAAAACGTCTGTGGCAGCCTGGCCTATTTGGTGAACAGAATTGTGTCTGCTACAGTGTTAGATGTGCCAAGCTGATGTCATTTCCTATGATGTCATGTCTGAAAGCAATAAAAGATAAAAGCTAATACATAAAAGTTGGACCGGGGTGTGTGTAAGGCCGACATGACACTCTTATAAACATGACATAACGCCTGTCGTGACCATGAAGGATTCTTCATGAAGTCGGTACAAAATGTAACTTTTAATGCTAAGTTCCATTAAGACTCACATTAAAAGTCCACTAAAAGTGCCAGCTTTGCATCAACAGTGTCAAAGACACTTCGCGACAACATTCATAAACATTCATGAAGTCTTCTTCATGTTCGCGATCAGCGTTATGTCATGTTTATGCCAGTGTCATGTCGGCCTTATGCACACCCCTTCAACTAAAGTGTTACTGACAGCGGTATTTGATTCCTCTATAAATATTTTTTCTAAAAGGAAATTGTATAAAATGTATGCTTTTAGGACTCTGCTGGTTAAAAACTCAATGCAAAAGCTTGAAAACTTAAAGTAAGTTTAAGAAACAGACAGTTCTATATGCTAAGAAAAAATACTTTTATTAGTCCTTTAACATCTGCTGGCTCCACTGATGCTAAGCAGATAAACTTAAATGAGCGTCATTGAGTTGATCTCCTTGTTTCACACTAATGAAGGCCTTACAGCACTCACACTAATAAGAGGGAATAATAAAGCATAAAGAGAAACAGGAATTCATAATAATCTCTGACCCTCAAAGAAAGTGAACAATTGTAAACAGGGTAAAAGTAGAGAAAGGACTAATTATTTAAGTTTTACCAGACCGTTATCCTCCAATATGAAATATTTTCTCTTTTCTCACGGACCGTTAAAAGCAGGAAAAAACTCGCAGTATGAGTGGAATAAAGCTGGAGCGTATCTGATCCCCCTAAAGTAAACAAAGAGCTTTGTTTGTAGCTGTCCTTGCCATCAACGAGATTAGAATCTTGCTCTAGATCACAGGTGTCAAACTCAAGGTCCGCGGGCCAAATGCGGCTCGCCATAGCTTTTAAGGTGGCCCTCTAGATTCTAGACTAAACATTCTGTGTGCTTTAATATTATCTTAGCAGTCAAATCTATGTAGTTTTTATCTGCTTGCTGCCATATTATTTCTTGAGAATTATCCCTCCAGTTTCTTGAGAATTACCTTGGAAATTCACGCCAAATCAACAAATTGCGCCACTAACCGGGAGTGTATTGCAGATTTTTTTCTCAAAAATGATTAAAAACTTTCTTACTTGCACTAAACAGCTGCCTCAGCTTTAACTTATAGTCCACGATCTATACGGCGAGTAGTAAAAAGTCGCATTTACCGTCGTAAACAAGCGCAAATATTTCCAAATTATTAGCACAAACACTTTGATTTTTCTTGGAAAAAAAAATAAAAAATCACAAAAAGAATCACAAAACCCTAGAGGGATTGAAAAGATGTTCAATGATATTATTTAATTTTAAGAATTCATTGATATTTTATCAGTTATTTGAACAGATCTTACCAAAACGTTCTGGCACGACAGGCACTTTAAGAGGATTCATGATCTTGATTTAGCCCAAAATGAAAATCAGTTTTGGGCTAAATCTTTGTAGCATCAAAAGGAGAAAATCGCAGCCTGCTTGTTGTCTTCACTGAATAGGATAAATGTTTTAGAGTGACCCGACGCGACAGCCTGACTACACTGGCAGCAGCATGTTGTACATGCTAACCATGTCATCTGACAGTTATGCCTTCTAACATTATTATTGCTTGACCTGGCAACTCCCGTGTTGCTCCGAAAGGTCAAAGGATGCAGTAGGGAGAGGCACAGTGACAGACTTACTAACAAGTCAGGGCGCTGAGACAGCAGTCAGTGGGATCAGCTGAGGCTGGCTGCCTCATATGTAAAGGTCAGAAGAAGTAATCAGATTTCCGAGCGAGTCCAATGACATATCCGCAACAAAATGCTTGTTTTTCATGTCGGTGTATGATGTTTCTACAACACAACCTCAACATTAGCTCTGGCACGCCTGGAAAATCTGATATAGCTTCACAAAAACAAAAAAAAAACACGTTAACTGCTTGAGATTACACACATATGGACTCTTTTGACTGCCCTGGGTTTTATTTGAGGGCGTCAGAGTGAAAAGATTGCAACACATAATACTTTCTTTCCCACAGGTCTGTACATTTTTGAGTTAGAATTTCTCTATCTTAAAGGAGCGATATTTTGTGTTTTGCATCAATGCATAATGAAGTAACTATGCTACCCGCTATATATAACAAATATCAACAAAAAGATATTTGACTTTGTAATTTAATGTCTCGAAATTGGACTTCTGTCTTTCTGAAATTCCCCCTTCAGAAAGTCATCGCAACATTGCTCTTTAACAATGGCTTTTTAGCAATGTTGGACTTCTATAATGAGCTGAGCAGATGCGTAGTTCGACCAGGTGTTTGCTAATTGCTGCTGGCTAGTCTGAAGGAGTTGAGTGAAGGAGTCATGGGGCAGGAAGTCTGGAAGCTCAAAAGCTGCAGCTCTCATGGGAAGTCGTGTCTCTAAGGCGGCGCTTGGTCCACCCAGGCGCTTTTCAAAAGTGAATGGTTGCCACGGGAGATTAAAACATTTCTTAAACATACGGGAGAGAATCCAGGTATGTTTTTGATGACGGAATAACATTATAATATGATGTATATCTCAAAAAAAGGAAATTTGACATAAAACCTCCTCTTTAGCTTTGTTACATGCTGGGAAACATGATAGATCAGACTTTCTCCTTAATTTAACAGGACAAGTAAATTTTTATTATTTATCTAGTACTACAGTTTTACAGTTCTCGCTGTGCACTGGTTGATATTACCTCAGGCTCAACAGAGGGTGGTAGAAAAAAAAATCCTCACAGAGATCAAATAACCTTAAGCCAGGTTTGAGACATTGGGTGTTTTGTAAAGCAATTTTACTCCAAATTTAATTTAGTGGTTCTGAGTTGAGGCTTTGTCAATGTTTTATGAGTGTGTGTTCAGAGTGGAATATTTCATGTGGCGCTGCTTGGAGACAGGAGGCTTTTTATTTCTTCTTAAGATATCTCTTGCTGAGTTATATTTTCATAATTCTTTGATAATAGTGTTCCAAACTGACCCCGTCGTTTTCATCCACGCGCAATTAAGATTAACACCTTGTTAGCCCTCTAATATGTCAGAGATGATTTCATGGAACACGCTCATCTGTTTTCTCTCTGAAAATGAGACACAAAGACCAACGCAATATTTTGAATGTCAAGATGTAGCCAGCAGCAGGACGCTCCGTTAAAAAGCGCTTAGAATAAGGAGGAGAAGAATAGCCTGGCTATTCTGGTATGGGACTACTAACCCAACAGAGATTGGGTTAGTAGTCCCATACCTGTAACCGTGCTGTAGTCCTAGCTTCTTCCACGTCACCACAATAAACAGCGACTTGATGAAAGACTGACATTAAGCCTTAACACTTAGCCTTAAGCATTAAGCTAGCCTTAAGCGTTAAGCTAGCCTTAAGAGTTAAGCTATCCTTAAGCGTTAAGCTAGCCTTAAGACTAGCATTAGGCAAGCTTAAGGCTAGCTTAAGGCTAGCGGAGATCAGGACAATATGAGCTTTTGAATCACTCTGCATATGTTTTTTACTAGTTTGAAAGTAAAATGTACAACAGAATACGCAGTGTTGGAAATGATAATTCAATTATGCTAGTTTTAACTTTAAGCACATGTTTAAATATTTGACAGATCAACATTGTCTTGAATAGGACTCAATTTTAAGTTAGATTTAGAGTCATGGCTTAATCAACATAATCTGATCAGTAGAAGATAATTGTACCAGTTTTTAGATCCAAATCAGCCCGTCTTGATATTCTAGGTAAGAGGACGGCTCTGAGCCATCGGCCTCCTGCTGTGCTTGGAATGCAGCAGCATCTGTGCTGGGACAGCCTGCGTGGAGATGGCTGTTCCCTGGACCCATATAAGGATTGGGGCCTTTTGCTATGTGGACACCTGAAGAGAGATAGGATCTCACACAAAAGTGTGGAATGTTGGTCGTCTCAGGACAATCAACATTCATCAGCCCAGCAACGACAGTCATAAAACATTTGGAGTATCTTCCCTTTGAAATTTGAAACTTATTCTAATTAGAGAGCAGGAACCTCCCAGACTGCATAAATTAGAGAAGAGACACACCTTCCTTTAAAAGTTTCGGACCTGAAAGAATTAATCAGATCGTTGGGGTGCGGCGGCACCGGCGCTCTCTGCGTCTCCGTATTGGTCTCTGTATTTGTCTATTTTTCTGTTTCTTTCAGGTGACTAATGTCTGTCTTGTGGTTTCGAGTTTCTGATGATTCTGGTATGTTGTTGGTGTGATTTGATGCATTTGTTTTGTCTGAATAAACTCTGGATATGTTTGAAGTAGAACCGTGAATGTTGTGAACTGCCCTTACGCACGGAGAAACCCTCGACCCGGGGAACAAGAGGAGACACCGAGCTACAGGTGGTAATCATTATCCTCTCAATAGGAGCAAAGGCCTTAAAATGGCCTTTCTGATATGAAGGCAACTGAGAGTTACCAGTTTGACTAGCTTTCCTTATCAGAAAAGCTAACAAGGAAATTCCTAAGGTCATGTGAATGTCATGAGGTAGGTTTTGGTGCGGTGAGAAATTGCAGGCGGGGCCAGGATGAGCAGTGGTAATGGTGATTTAATTATGAAAACAGACGCGAAGAACACGAGGAAACAGGAGACTCGACAAGACAGGGGGTGGTAACACGACGATGAACAACAACGAGGATCCGACAACAGACAAAGACAACAGGTGGACTTAAATACACAGGGAGGGCAATCAGGGAACGGGACACAGCTGGGATTAAACACGGGGAGCAGACAGGACAACACAGAGACTCAGACACCGAAAACCTAAAATAAATACACAGAAAAACTCAAATCACCACAGTAAAATTCCAAAGATTACAACATTCATGACTTAATCATGATATAGGTTCCTATGAATATACTGTGTGACGGAGTTTCTAATATCTGCTGCTGTAAGATGTTTATCTACATAAAACCAGTCTGACCAATATTGGTTATAGTTAGAGAAGTTTTTTATATATATATGTATATATATATAGGTCAAATAATTAATTTGACCTTATGAGGTCAAAGTATTAATGAAGCTGATACAAAATATCAGCTTGTGTGTTTAGAGCAGAATATTTCATGCAGGGAATGTTAAAAAACAAAATATTTTCATTGAAAAATGAAAATGTACTCCAAATAATCTGACTGAGCTTGGATTATTTTTCCAAAGATGAAGATCCACAAATCTCAATCTAAAAGAGAAAAGCAGCTTTGTCCAAGCCACATGTCTCTGATTTTTAAAAAAGGTTTTATTGGCTCTAGTGGCCTTTATTTAACAGCCAATGAACAGGAAAGACGGAAATGAGAGAAGGGTAAGACATGCGGCAAAGGTTGCCAGGCCAGGAATCGAACCTTCGGCAGCCACGTCGAGGACTAAGGCCTCCGTATGTGGGTTGTGCTAAACCCCTGTGCCACGCCATGAATATTCTTCTTCTACTTCATAATTACGCAGTATTTTGTGTTAGTCTATAGTATGAAAAGTCTACAGACATCAAAACTGTGGTTGTAGTGTGAGAAAATGTTAAAAGGTTCAGGGGAAATCATCAGGCTTAAAAATTTGCAGCTGTGTTTTAGGATATTTTCCAGTAGGTTTTTTTGCAAGTGCAAACTCCTTGCTTCGGGTGCTGCTCGTAGTGTGATTTAATATTCAGTTTTATTCTCAGCAAATACTTTGGTTGCATCCTCAGGACAGACAGTCACTTTGGGAAAGAGTCACGGTTCCTTCTGAATCTCTAGTTGCAGTGGGAGAGGAAACAAAAACTAAGGCCATGCTTATTATTCCTGCAATGTGGAACTTTAAACAACCTCACAAAATATTTTTCTTCTGAGCTATTTCTTCCTGGTTTTTTTTTTTTTGGCAGGAAATGAAGCAGAGCTTCTTTTTTTATTTTTATAAATGTATTATTTACCTTCTGGTATGACACGACAAATTCAATAAAAAGACAAATCCAATCAGCCTTTTGAATCAAAATCCACCGCGAACAATTTTTTAAATGAGACTCAGCAGAAGGAATAGAAATAAACAAATGTGTCTTTTATGTAAAAACAAACAAAAAAAACAACATGGAAATTCTCAGATTATTTTCGTGCTGCACGTGTCAGCAGAAAGCCCCATCAGGGCTGGGACATCCGACTGCTAAGTGTGTTTCTGTTGTCGTTTTCAGAAGATTTATAAGTTGGGAGTTTGGAATCCGGGTCAATGCCTTGGCCTCTTATTTATATTTCTGCTCCCAAAGGTTCTCGCTATTGGACGGTCAGATTGCGCAATGTCCTGCTGGAGGAAGTTAGAATAGAAATATCTTTTATTGTCCCCCAGGACAATGAGTGTAAGTCATTTTACCATGTGAATACACATTGATGGTACATATCAAAGTAACCCATGGGAGATTGTGACACGTTGCTTCAAGTGGTTAGACCTAGCTTAAAAGGCATTTAGTCCCGGAGCAGAATGCCTAAATCATGAGGCTGTACTCAAACTTATAAAGACAAACCGTGAAAAGATTTGACCAAGTACATGACAGCAAATGTTTATTGCTAAAGTTTTAAAAACTATGAAAGATAGTAAGACAAGGGAAGGTTTTAAAATCAATCAGTGATTGGGAAATGTGAAACAATGTAAAACATGAACAAGTGATATACAATGAGTGTCAGACAAAGGCACATTTATGAGTGACATTATATTCTTTTAAGTCAATCTTTAGCTTTTTCCTACAGAAAAGAGCTGTGGCATTTACCCTCAGAGAAAAGCACATGGTGACTGTTGTATTGTTGTAGGTCGCTTGCAGCCCCATATATCAACTTCTATGTGGATCTAGTGTCAATAACGTGTAACTTCCACCTCACTTTAAGCTTAAGTGCAATTCCTAAATTCAAAAACCCCCCTGCACAGGTTGAAATCCTGTCAACGAGGAAGGCAATCAGACACAACCAGGACGTCCTCACCTGGTCCACATTGAGGTGTGTCAGGGTCTCTAAAGCAGGACAGCAGCTTCACCGTCTGTGAGAACTTCTAGCTGCTTCGCTCAGAGTAAACAAAGCTGTCAGTGTGCATCCACCTGTGTCAGATTGGGACTGCTAAACACTCCCAGACCAGAAGTGTTCAAATTTAGAAGCGTCCCTCACACTCCAGTAAACTCTGTTTTCCGCCGGCTGATCTCACGCAAATGATTTCAGAGCCTGATGACCAAAACTGAGAGAGCCGTGAAGAATTTCTCTGCAAAGAAAGAAAAACCCTCAGGGATTTAGTCCGGATATGTTCAACAAACCCCCGATCGCCATCCAAACATTTAACCACCTTGGAATATGTAATTTTGCATACTATTTTTTTTTAATTATTTTTTAAATTTTATCACATTATATTAAATATTATGGAGCCCCTTAGGGGACATGAAAAAAAAAAAAGAAATCCGACTTACTTTCTCGAGACCCCGAGAAACTTTCTGGAGATCTCAAGATCCCGACTTGGTTTCTTGAGATACCGCGAAGTGAAAAAAAGAAGTCGGGATCTCGAGAAAAAAAAGTCGGGGTTTCTTTTTTTTTTTCCATGTCCCCTTAGCGGCTCTGTAAAATATTACATATAGAACCTTGTTTTCCCCCCAACGCTTTTCCTGAAATTGCACATTTCTCTTTCGGAATAATAAATTTTTCCCTTAATTTTAGACAGTTAACTTTGTTTGTCATAAAATCCATGTCAAATAACTTTAAAAAGCAACCAGCATTCATGTTCTCCTCTGTCCCTCTCTTCTCGCTTTGGGTCGGATTTTAACACTCCCTGCTCATGCCCTCATGAGAATCATTTTTAATTACCTGGCTCAGACAGACAGCGTCTGACATCACATAACAGTGTTGTCTGAGGAATCTGATGAGGGCGCATTCTCCAGCTACTTCCCGTGGGTCTTAGAAAAGACGGATTGGCACTTGAAACCCTAAATCGGTCTTTCAATCCATGAAAGACTACGGTAGTCGCAAAGTTTAATGGCAGTTGTAACATTGCTTCTTGGCCGTAAACGCAACACTGCTGGAAAGTCTGTCCACTGCGTGTAAACGGCACCAGATCTGGACAAAAATGGATGTGTGGACATAAATAAAGCTGTGAAGCTGTATATGCGGCTACGGCGCGTTTGTACAAGCGTAGATAGCTTTCTTGAGGAACACGCAGTGGATCGTTTGTGTCTGCACGCTCGGAGTGAAGATGGATCGTAGGATGTCATATCGCAGAGAAAAACCCGCCACAAATCTTTTACCTCACGTTGGGGGAAATTTACAACAGCCACACTGTCTGGCCTGTCGCGACCTTGAAGAAATGAGCGATGACGGGGTTTTAATGAGGTTTGGCGTCTGTTGGCACAGGAACGACTATAAAAGTTGCAGCACACCAGCTCTTGTGGAGCGGAGCCTGATATTTAGACTTTTTAGGTATTGCAGAATGCATAAATATGGAGGTGGGCGATAGTGGAGTCTGGTTAAAAGTGCAATCGGACTCAGCGCAAACAAGGATGGCCTACTGAAGAGACACAAGCTTCAAAGAAGAAGCAATCTGGCACAGATTTTAAATGGTTAACAACGTAATTACGAAAATTCAACTTAGAAATGGAAAGAATCTCCTGAGAATGATGTTATTTTAAGAAGAAATCCGAAAAACATGAGGCTTTATGGCTTTCTTGTTGTGACAGTTTTCCTCGTTTAATTGCAATCTGGTCTAATTATCAAAGCAACTTTTAGAGATTTTGGCATCACGTCTCCGTGGCTACCACGGAGATCTTGACTTTCACAGTGATCTGTTGGAGGCGCTGTGGGAAGTTTCTGTCATGTGTGCTTGATTACAGACTGGAAGAGCGCTGAGCAGAAGTGGAAGTAGCAGAGGGGACGTAATCAAGTGTCCTTCTAAAGTGCACGCACAGTCTTCTGCTTCGTGTGAGCTACTGACGGCATCCAACTTGACTGCACTGAGTCGGAACACAAAACAAATGACCACTAACTCACTCCATAGCTAAAACGTCACCAAATTAAAAGTTATTTTAATGAAATCCATCCATTTTCATAAAGGATTTCTCAAAAATATGCGGGAATAATATGAGGGGATAACATTATAACATGACGTAAATCTCAAAAAGGTTCATTTTACATAACATTGCCCCTTTTAAAAGAACTAAGATCCTTTCCTTATTGCTACACATAAACTCATTGTGCCGCTTTAGATCTCTTAAGATCATCTTAGTGATCTGCTGTGTGTGATCAGCTCAAAATCTCAAGGATTCATTCATATTGTACTTTGAAATAATCTACTGCTGCAAGAAAATGCAGCCAAGTCAGCATTGCACCACACGTTCTCCAACGCATGTCTGCAGCTTCTTAATGTTTATTAGCTAAATGTGACCAGATCGTAAAATCATGTCGGATTGAGGAAATACAATATATCAGGTGTGTCCACTGCTACAGTACAGCCTTATTGTATCCTTGACACCCATTATGAGGCTCTGCTCATGTGTCATCTCCTGTCACATTTATGCTCTATTAAAACCATTAAGTAGAATTAGGTCTTTTTTTTTTCTTCTTCTTCTTCTTTCTTGTGGATGCGTGTTGTCATGGAGACAAAGCAGGTTTGGCAGATCAACATCTGGTTCAGAGTCAAATTATGTTTAATCAGGTCGTTCTGGCTCTCTGCCAGCCTCCAGTTCTTTTCCCTGCCTTTATTCTGCCTCTGTTCATCATCCTTAAGCTCCACCAAAGCAAGCTAATGAATAGAGCAATATTGACTCTTTTAGTCAGCAAGCGTTTTGCCATTATTACCAAGCTGTATTTACGTTGATTCCTACTGCATTTCTTGGCCTTTTGTTTATTTGAGTTTGTCAAGCACTTCATTCATTATATTAAACAATGGAGGAAATAAGTACAGCTACACAATGTTTATTTAATTTAATTGTGAATCACCGACATGAAAGTTACAATAAAGTGTTTTTTCTCTGAACTACATCTGCTTGTGCGTCACTTCACTGATCATGGGATTTATTTTACAGTGTTTTGGGGACCTCTGCTGGTCGAACAAGGGAATAAATCTGAAATATTTACAGAGCTTTTCAGAAAATCTGGTGACAAAAACACAAAACATACAAAATAGTCAACCAGCCCAAAAAAATTCCCACACAATACAAAACAAATACTATCCATTGCCCATTATGTGTTTTATAACTCAAAAATCTCGTTATATAAAAAAGATATGACTATGTTTCACCTCATAGCTGAAAACATTAGAATGCATTGAGACCATTGCTGTACTTCCTGCCTTCCAGCGCCTTCCTGTGCCTTCCTGCCTTCCTGCGCCCTTCCTGCAGCAAAGCTTCTGAGGTCAGAGGTCGTCACCTGGATGTCTTGTCAAGGAATAATAGTCTCAATATGTGGAGAGCCTTCTACACATTATTCCCAGTGTTGGAAACAGGAGTGGTTGAAATGGTTCTTTTGCTGTTTTTCCCCTCTTTACCCACCACAGTTTGCCAAGAGGCTGTACCTACCTAGAATGAATTGCCTGGATCTTGTACACCTGCAATTACCGTATTTTTCGGACTATAAGCCGCTACTTTTTCCCCACGCTTCGAGCCATGCCGCTTATGGCCCGGTGCGGCTTTTCTGTGGATTTTTCTTCAACCACCAGGGGGCTCTCTAGCAGGAAGTCAATGGTTGGAAATCAAAATTGGAAATCAAAGAAGAAAGCGCTAACTTTCATTTAGCACATGCTAGCAGCAGGCACGACGGAGAAATGTTTTCAAACTCATCCCCCCTCATCATGGAAACCACACGAAGAAGTTCATATGATGCCGCTTTTAAGTTGAAGGCTATCGATCTGGCAGTACGGATCGATAGCCAATGCACGTAAACTGCGTTGGGGACGCATGGCTGTGTCCTTAATAAATCCAGCAGATTTATTCTGCTGGATTTATTCCCTCTGCTTCGTCCTTGTGGGAAACTTTGGGTACCACTGATTCATGCATTTCAGGGAACCTTTAAATGTTGGAGAATTGACTGACGCTTTTGGTCTGTACATAAGTTTTCTTAGTGGTTGAAGATATTTGGACAGGCCTTTACTGGGGTTTTTGGGATTTTTGTTTTTGTGACATTGGTTGAGTGTTTTTTTTCCCTTCCACAACTTTTGAAATTGAAGTGCCACCCTCTCATCATCCATATTGGATGTTTTCTAGACTTTTGACACCTCAGGAGAGAAGAGATGCAGGGCGAGTTGAAAATCACGCTGTGGCTTCAAATGTAGAAGCACCACAGGATCTTCTTCGGTACCATTCATTTATTGACCTTGAGAACTTGCCTCTGTATCCACTTACTCACAAACCGTTCGTACTTTTTATTTTTATCTTTTGTTTGCTCTGAGAGAAATTTTCACCACCACCTCCTTGGTGGTGATAAACATAATTTAAACATTGACTACTCGGTAGAGAAGGAAGGAGCCTAAAAGAAATCATTTTTCACCAGACTATCCTTTTTTTTAAAATCTGCTCTCCAGGGAAAATGGCTCATTTCTCCTTACTGTATCTTAAACACTGAATAGTCACACTTAAGTTTCAGTGTAACTGGGAGACTGACTGGAGCAATGATGGGGTAAACCTAAATTGTTTCGGGGTTATTTGTAAATGGAAAGTAAAACTTAAATAAAGCAAATGTATTTTTTTTCTCCACTATTAAAAGCAAACCTTTCCAGTAGATCTTCTGACATTGAAAAGATTTAATTTAATTTTGTCCATAACATCTGGCATATTCAGTATAACAAATGGTTAGGGGGAATCACAAATCTTTTCTTTCCTTCTTCCTTACATTTAACTGTTTTTCCTAACTGAGTTTTTTGTGTACACAAAAACTTGTGGACTTAGTTGGACTTTTTTCCTACTCTGTACTGTTATGCACCAATAAAGTTGTCAGAAACCACTACATTAGGCACATTATAGGTGAAACATGCAGATATAATTCATGTTGTAAAAGTTGCTTGCAATTAATGAGCATTTCCTTTGACATATGTTGGTGCATGTGGCGATCTGGCTTTCTGTACGGAGTAGATGGCGGCACATTTGAGAGTGGAGTTAGCGAGGTGTTGCTGGTTGCTGAAGGGAGCTGTGAGGTTGTGGCTTGAACAGCAAACTGAGGGGGTTTCACTGAGAGGAAGATCCAAGGGAGAACTCTGAAGAGGGCAATAACCTTAGGAAAATCCAGTGAGAGTGAGCTTGGTATGAATCCAGGTAATCTCACAGAGATCAACACAAGAAATGTCACAGTGGGCCAGCTGTACCACATGGGTTGACAGTCAGACACCGAGCCAGCTGCTCTTAAGCTCCAGCTGACGAGCTTGATGAAAGGCAGGTGTACAGCAGCACACCACTTATCCTCCCTCTTCTCAAGGGAAACCTGCAGCTCGGTGGGAGAGAGAAACCATAAAAACACACACTGCCCAGGTTCCTACCATTTTATTTCATGTTTTTAGAAGTTCTAAAATGTCTGGTTTTAAGAAGGTAAACATTGTTTACTGTCACAATGGTAAATGTTAGTTTTTCAGTTCAGGCTGACTGGTCGTTACTGGATTTTAAGGGTTTTAAGGCCCTAGATGTTGTACTACATCCAACATCTAATGCCTGAAAATACAGGATCCATCCATTCATCCATTTTCTGTACACCCTTGTCCCTTAGTGGGGGGCGGGAGTTGCTGGTGCCTATCTCCAGCTAACGTTCTGGGCGAGAGGCGGGGTCACCCTGGACAAGTCACCAGTCAACACTGAGACAGACAACCATGCACACACACACTCACACCTAGGGAGAATTTGGAGAGACCAATTAACCTGACAGTCATGTTTTTGGACTGTGGGAGGAAGCTGGAGTACCTGGAGAGAACCCACTCATGCACAGGGAGAACATGCAAACTCCATGCAGAAAGACCAGGGCCGGGAATCGAACCCAGAACCTTCTTGCTGCCAGGCAACAGCTCTACCAACTGCACCACTGTGCAGCCCCAAAATACAGGATCCACATTATTATTATTTTCTAATAAACAAAAAACAATAATAATGGAACCTGTATTTTTGATAAACCTTTCAAAAATACAGCATAGCTTTTGGCCAGATATCCTCACATTTTACTCAAGCACATCTCAGTTGGATCAAATGTTGGAGTCGTGAAAGACTGACTCTCAGCTGCAGGATGTCCTGGTTCAGTTGCTACAAAACAAGCCTAAATGATCAGCCCTCCAACAATAGGCCCCGACGGCTGGTGTGGGGTGAATGTTATGATCTGCAATGTTTGGCTTTTTGTAAGCATAGTCAACTGCAACTGCAGTAACTTCCTGATGCCTTTTCTCTTTAACTCTACAGGAGCAGCAGTAGTGTACTTAGTGCAATAGGAGGAGCAGCATGAGCAAAAACGGAGCCTCTACTAAATTTAATACTGGTTTGATGTATTTTTTGTACTTGCCAGGTAAATGCCACTCTTATTACCTCATACCGTACTGTACTACACAGGTGAATTTGCAAATAAAATAAAATGCAAAAGTAAGTCGAAAAAATGTTAATAATTCTATTCTTTTTAAATGTGACATGTTGGTGTGGTCCAGTGTATTAAAGTCAGTATAGATCAGTTATATTCAGCTTTACTGAGGCATACAGAAGCCATTGGTACTAGCTGTATCTGTCTAGGATTGTTGGTTTGCCCCAGATCTCCTAAGGTTTTGGGAAAAAAAAACATTCAGTTATGATTTTTAACTTATTTGTTCATAAGTAAAACCAATAAATTAACACTAGATGAAAGTGGTAACGTTTTGTTTAACTCTGCCTTCTAAAACTGCCCACTACTTGCAACAGTGTGGGATTGTGTGGATATACTGAAATTCTGATTAAATGTGTTAAAATTGGAGTTTAAGAAATTACTGCAATATGTACAAGTGTACACTTGATGGCAGCATTGTGACATTGGAAAAACAAGTCAATGCCTCAACATTGACGTCATGAAGTGTACAGCATACTGAGAAACTGACACACTTAAACTTCTTCAGCTATTCTCTCATAACCTAACAGTTGCATTAAAAAAAACTGCAAACAAGCTCATGTTCATAATAAATGTACAAGTATGCACTATTTTCTGCTTGCTCATTTATTGAATCTATTTTAGTATTTGAATCGTTATTTCTTTTCATGTTTACAGTGAATGCAAATAACTGGGTACCTGACCTGGTTTAGCTTGTTTCCTGAGATATTAAAACGATCTTTAGCGTACATGTACCACCCCATCTTCACCTCTACTTCCTCAGGGGGAACCTAGATTACTTGGCGACTGTGGAAGTTGCTAATAGGAAAGCAAAGGTGGCTGTATAAAGTTTGCTGGGATAAAAAATTAACATCAACTTCTAAGTACCGTATTTTCTGGACTATAGAGCGCACCTCACTATAAGCCGCACTCACAAAGTTTTTTAAATAAACTGGAAACCTACATATATACGCCGCACCAGGCTATAAGCCGCTGGTATCTCCGCCGCTCTCGGGTTTTCACCAGGATGCACAAAATGTGCTATTAAGGACGCAGCCCTGCGTCTCCAACGCCGAACCCTGGATTTGTTCACGCAGAGTTTACGTGCAGCAGCTATCGATCCGTACTGCCAGGTCGATAGCCTTCAACTTAAAAACATCATATGAACTTCTTCGTGTGGTTTACATGATGAGGGGGGATGAGTTTGAAAACATTTCTCCGTCGTGCCTGCTGCTAGCATGTGCTAAATGAAAGTTAGCGCTTTCTTCTTTGATTTCCAATTTTGATTTCCAATGATTCACCTCCTGCTAGAGAGCCCCCTGGTGGTTGAAGAAAAATCCACAGAAAAGCCACACCAGGCATGGTTCAAAGAGTGGGAAAAAAGTAGCGGCTTATAGTCCGAAAAATACGGTAATAGAATGAGAAACTGACTTGTAGTCGTCAACCAACTTGAGTACCAATGGTTGACAGTGACTGTGTTTTTAATAACAAAACATAACCTGCCAAAGTCTTGTAGCACTGCTGTTTGTATTGTGATGGGGGAATAAAGTTATACTACAAAGAACCATTAAATTATACATTTATTAAACTTTTTGCTGTAGCTCTGCCAAGAACAGCCAGATCACTTGTAAGTCAAAACCTTGTCAATAGCAAGGAATACCACAGGTTTTAATCCTTAAGACTGTACTCATTTGGTTCTTTCATGCTGAGTTGTTTTTGACGAGCGCTTTTCTCAGACTGAAATGTTTTGTGGAAAAATTAAATGGGAACTGGTGTCCTGTATAAAATAATAAAAGCACCCACGTCTCATCTCCATGGTGCTCAGTCGTTCTCAGACAGGAGTGAAGTTGCCTGGTGCCAGTGCTTTTCTAAATCAACATTTCTGTCGCAGGCCGTCTTTGTCCTCTGACACATTTTGCTCGGGCTAAATTTGATGACTCCCTCTCCGCTGCCACTCTCCTCTTGGATGGACCCCTGTGGATACAAGAGCGTCACGGCCTGCTGCACCACCTCATCCCAATGTCTGTCGCCCCCCCAGCAAAGCCATGCAAAGCGGCCCCCACGCTGCAGTGCCGCTTTGCAGAGGCAGATTATACTTGATGACTTCATCTTAATCACATTGTTTCATTTTCTTTTATCAGTGCAGCCGTCATGCTACACCGGCTGCAAAATACTCCACAAGTGGGTTCACGCAAGCCTCTTTATGCATTCACGTGTCGGGGAGAGGAAAGCTCACAAACCAGAACTGCTCTTGATTAATTTGAAGGAAAAAACTTTAAAGTCAAACGCTGCATGATTAAATAACTTTTAAATGGTTGTGACTTTTAATCTTTAACCACAGAGGATTTTTCTATTTAATGTTGGAGCAAAAACAAAGAAAATGAACAAGCGTTGAATATTTGTGTAAAAACATTTTTTTCACCTTAGTTTCATATTATGGTTTGTGCTCTCACTTAGAGATAAGACATCCATCATTCATGCAGATTATGGTTTCAGTTAACTGTTAGGATTTAATAAGTTACCCTTTAATGCCGTGAGACGTTTGCTGGAGGATCCAAACACGGGAAGAACAGCGGCGAAATGCATCACACTGTCACACTGTCAAGAAAAGCACAATTTTGCATTGCGGTGTTTTCGTTAAATAAGAAACGCAATAAAAAATTCCATGTGAATGTTTGTTCACACAATAGGCCATTAAACCTGCTGCATTATCATCCTCCTACTACTTCCTGTCGTCGTCTTTTCTGCCAGCAGTAACATCTGGTAGTTGATTGTGACTGTTGCAAAAAAAACAAAAAACCCAACAACATAGTTTTTACAACTGGAAGAAATATTAATACTTCCCACACTAATGCCTTTGATTCCAAAAGGGAATCAGCAGAGGGAGCCAAAGATTAGGGTAACGGCCAGGAGGCTTTCCAGGAGGCTCATCGACAAAAATCATCACATCAGTGGAAGTGTGCAGAAAACTGGCAAGAAATTATAAAAAGGCCTCAGTTGCTTTAAGGCTGATAAAGATTTTACCATCGACTATTATCGACTATTGAAAACTTTTAGATGTGAACATTTTAAAATAAAATTCAAGCTACTTTAATCTTTTGGAAGACAGCTGTCTCGGCTCAGAAATAAAACTCTTACTTGAATAGATGTGGAAGCTAAATCTGAGTCAGACTTGAATCATTTTGGGCCTAATTGTAGCTGTTAACTCACTTCTGTATTGTAAAAGAGTTTGGAAATCTGAAGTCATTATGGTCAACATTATCGGGGGTGGGGGGGAAAACTATGGATGCTAAACGGTTGATGCACCACTTCACTCAGTTCCAGCAACTTTGACCTTGCTCTAACTTCAGACACACACTCCCAGAAAACATGGGTTTTCTTGGACAATGGCAGGGCGCCAAAATAAATAACTTGCCCTCAGAGTGTCGGCAGAACCGCAAGAAATCCAAAACCAGGTCCCGGCCCCGGTGGCACTCACTCACAGGGCTATCAGCGAATGACTTGCTGAAATTTTAATTGTCCGAATGCATCATGTGGTTTGGAAACAAAATCAAATCAGGACGGATCATCCTTCCTCTTTGACGCCCATCCAAAAGGAGAGTAGCATTTTTGATTAGGGTTTCATTTATTTATTTTAGCTGGCTCTGATTCCAAGGTCGGGTTACACCAACTTGGGGGACAAACAGATGACATTGTATGGATAGGTAATTCAAGAGTCCGCATGCTTTGATCCTCACAGATAAGAGGGAGATAAGAGACAGGTGTCTTGTAGAATAGAGGACATCCATCCAGAAATTCAATCGCCGACACTCGCTCAAAAAAAAAAAAAAAATGGCTCCCATGGAATGAAGAGATTGATATCCGTTCCTTCCTCCAATTAAGAAGATCAGAATTCCATACATGCTGACGCGTCTTGACCGGCTGCCTTTTCAGCTGCTTTTCATTTCAACCTAAGCACTACTTTTTGGAGAGCAAAGTTTCTCGAAAGTTTTATTTTACGTGGCAAAATACGACTCCTCACAGCTACTGTCTACGGAAATCACTTTAGTTTGCAGCTGAGGCGTTTCATTCAAAAATGGGGTTCGTTTGTAAGGAAATATATTACTACCAATACAATTTTTTTAAAACAAAGATATAATAAATTACTCTAAGATGTTGTTTTTATATTTAACTTCATAAAAGCACAGAAGACCTCCAATGAGGCCCTTTCTCCTTTTCTTTTGCTACTTATTCCAAAAACAAATTATACATTTTTCACCTGCACCATGACATCCTCAAGGTACGTCTCCCTTCCTACACTGGAAAAACTCGATGAGGGATGAGAGGCTAAACGTTTAGCGTTTAGTGGATAAACGGCGACAAGCATCTCTGATATCTGAGGTAAAAACAAACGGAATTGAATTGAATAAAAAGACACTGAGAAGCAAATGATTACAAACTGCTGTTATATCCCAAAAGAATCCAACTACACTGTTGTGATGAAGTACAAATTATAAAAAGAAACTCAGATATGATGATCCATTTATATCATATTCCTTAAGACCAAACAGTGTGGTGGGCTGTGAGTGTGCTGTCTTTGCTGGTTATTTATTGCATAAGCCATTAATAATCATACAGTAAATATTCATTACAAGCCAGGATATTACCGCATAAAGGCCATGTCTGGCAGATTAAAAATGCATAAGGAGTAAAGGGACTTGAATATCTCAGTGGACGCCTTTCAAATGTGTCTCGCAGCAAGAAGCAACTGAAGACGTACAATATGACACTTTCAGCACCAAAGGAAAAATAGGACACCCCAATTAAATTTTTGATGTTCATTAATAGTCATATTTTAATATCTAAATGATCCATGATGAGGGGGTATGAGTTTGAAAACATTTCTCCGTCGTGCCTGCTGCTAGCATGTGCTAAATGAAAGTTAGCGCTTTCTTCTTTGATTTCCAATTTTGACTTCCAATGATTCACTTCCTGCTAGAGAGCCCCCTGGTGGTTGAAGAAAAATCCACAGAAAAGCCGCACCCGGCCATAAGCGGCATGGTTCAAAGTGTGGGGAAAAAGTAGAGGCTTATAGTCCGAAAAATACGGTAGTTACAATACACGGCTCTTAGAAGTCCTTGTCACTTTTCTCAAACGTGACGGGGGGCTTTCATGAATCTGTTCACTGTTCTCTTTGGCAAACTCATCTTTCTATTACAGGGCAAATGTTCTCCTTGCATATGCACCATTCAGCATCTTGCATTCTGTTTTTAGCGTAAATCTGTCGGATTCAGTTGCTTTTTGAAGGCTGTTCTGTACAATGGAATGGTAACAGATCTCTTTAAATCTCTTATCAGAGTTTGTTTTTATATCGCAGTTCAAAGTGCTTTATATAATAGAAACACACAAAAAATATAACTTGTACTGCAGCTCTGTGATGGGGGGACTGCAGCTAAACTATTTATGAACGTATGTTTGCCAGAATTAAAGCCTTACAGAGCAATTTCTGAGGAAGGTGAATTTCAGTTAAACCCAACAAGCAGTTTTCACTTGCTTGAAAATATTTGACGTAGCTAAACTCCCAAAACTCTAAACATTTACCAGGTTCCACAAGTGAAAGCAGTGCAATACTATTTTTAAACATATCTCTTAAAAAAAAAAGTGAATTACCGGAAGCTAACTGTGCGCAGGTATCAGTCTGAGTTCAGTGGGGGCTAAATTATGCTAACCTCTAAATCACAGTAGTCCCAGCTCCCCACGTTAAACCAGCAATGTTTCAGGTGAGGCTCAGGCATTAAGTATTACAAAATACGTATCACGTGTCCAGTGAACTGACTGTTGTGGAAATGATTGAGAAGATCTCCTTACAGCAGCAGAATGAACCCAGATTTGATGTTCTATTCAAACTAGCATATTAGACCCATTTATCGCCCATCTCCTACTTGCAGTGGGAAGCAGAGATTATGCAGCCTCAAAAAAAAAAAATAAAATAAAATAATGAGTGGGGTATAAATGCAAACTTCTTTCAAAATACTGCATGATAATGATCAGCTGATGGGGAAAACCTGTCTGCTATTTGATCCTCTTTAAGCTGGCATGTATCCATGTAAGGCTGGAGTGGAGACTGTAAGAGTGAACTGCTACCATTGGTACTGAAGAGTGTACCAATGGTAGAATTTGAATGTCGGAATTTATTGTTCACCAGAAATCAACACGCCATTACATTTTACTAAAAGTTTTAAAATATGTTTTCTTCTGTTTGAATCGTTTAATTAAAATTCCAAAATTACTAGAGTATATTCCTGGGAAGCACAACCTTTCATAGTGTGACTTATTCTTTTCACAAATGCATATTATAGCAGCATTAAATTTAATGAACAGAAACTGAACATCTTGGCGAACATGATCCTAAAGATTCTTCCCCCCTTCTGCATATGAACTAAGTTAACACAAATGATTTAGTGCATGGTTGTAAAAGCAAACTAACAGCAATTTGTTTCTTTTGCAGCCTTCTTGCTGTAAGCAACAGCATTTGATGAAATTGCACAACAAGAATACCTGAGATGACCAGCAGGTGTCAGCTTTGCATAAGAGAAATTACAATTTCTTTCCTGAAACTTGGACCAGAGTCGTCTTCAGATTACCTTGAACCCTTTTGGAAGCTTTTAATATGAAAAACATAAGGTTCATGTTATAATTTTCTTAATGTGACTACAGGTTAGATTAGAATCACAGTGAAGTGATTAGCAGGTCTGAGTGATACTCCAAATTGTCAAAGCTCCTTCTGACAGATGCTGTTGCTGTGTTTCCATTTTAGTTGTTCCAGTTTATAGTCGTTTACTTCTACCAAGATTATCTTAGATTATTGAACAATGAGAGATGATGTTTGTCCATGTTTTCCATGCGTCTTAGTTTTTCTAAAAACACATTGTGGAGAGCTCAGACGATGGGTTAGGCTCTACTTTAACAGCACCTCAGTTGTAAATGCAGCATCTTGCAAAATGGCACTTTTTTTTTCTCACTATAATTATTTGTAAACACTTTATTGGAATTTTAAATTAGTGCACAATTAAGCCTGCAGAAAATGTTCTTAGTATTTGGCATTTAGTATTCTCCCATCAACTGTGACCAGCTTCCTTGTTGTTGCTGAAGAAAAGTACCATCGTCAGGTCAGAGCACACTTTTTCACACATTCACCCCCAGCATGACTTTGTGGCAACTTTAAGTGGGACTTTCAGCATTGACCTTTTTCTCGGTCCTCTTTCACAAAAGCCAGATTTCTGGAGACTGTGGCCAGTTGACGACCTGTCAACAGCTTCTGACATCATTATTTTTGTATTTATATGAGCACATTATTCAATTTTGACAGCACCCGATTATCTACCTTTGTGTTTGTGGGGGGGAAAAAAACCCCTTAACTAACACTTTTACCTTTTTTCTTTTCTATTCTTGTAGAATCACATTCTCTGAAGACAATCCTTTATGTCTCAGGTGTCATGTACACACGTTTCACACTAACAATGGCTTTATTTAATATTCTGAAAGTCAGGTGGCCACCTTGACTTGAGGTCTAACACAGAACACTGCATGTAATATAGATCAAATCCATCCATCTTATCTAGAATCCATTGTAATTATTTTTAAATGTACATCTCAGACCCATATAGTGAAACTACCAGAAACTGAAGTTGTCTTGAATTACTAATAAAGCAGCTGGTTTGTGTCTTTATGCTGTTTTATTTCTATTTGTTGCTTAGTTTTTCTTTAATTCTCACCAGCTGAATACTTTGTACTGACATGTTGCTAAAAGCAGCAGATTGGGTGATAAATAAGAAGGAAGTGTTGGTCAGTTTTACCAGTGTAATTATGGGTATGACAACCTGTCTTTGTGTCTGTTCCAGATTTGTTGGTGGCAGAAACTGTGCTACTGAGAAACCTTGAAACATTTCAAATGAAACATTTTCAAAGTCTAAAAATTATTTAAATAATCATTTACATGCAGATATATTCAATGAATTAAAATATTGTTGAAAAGTAACTCGATTTACTAAATGACATGCATCATTTACACTAATTACATAGTGATGCTTTCAAGTCTTTATTTTTTCTCATTTTTAACAACAAAGTTTTTTAAACTTTTTTTTTCCTGATGCCTGTAAGGAGGCTCAACACCTCCTTACAGGCTATTTTCAAAAATTACTTTTAATTTGACTAACCGGCCTCATCGGAAAGGAAACATTTATTGAATATGACTAGAACTTTAGTTTTATGAGGCTTTCCAGGCAATTTGAATGACTTCCTGTTTCCTTTGGGTGTAAACGTGTGACAAGCAGGCCCATTTCCTTTTGCCACTCTTCAAAGTGAAAAGTCAAGAAAGCAGGACATTCATGTCTTCATGAGCTGGGAAATGGCAGAAATCATGTGAGTATAGCTAACATATGTCTAGATTTGTTCTAAAGCAGGATGTTTTTGATTAGAATTTGTTTCAGAAGTTTATTAGAAGTCCAAATGTAGGTTCTTTGTTCAGAGTGATCACATCTAGATCGGTGTTCAGTCCTGTTGTCTCTTTTGTCAATCCAGATTTAAGTTCTTTCTGTTTATATGAACCAGTACAATAAAATACATAAACATTTCTGATTTTAGCTCCAAAGCACACACAAATTGAGACTTTTTCTACACTTATTTATTCCATTAATCCAGGTCATACATATCCCTTTGAGAATAAGAACATGCTTATTATTTTATTTTATTTTATTTTTTATGCAGACCTGGTCAAGATATTTAGCCAACATAGAACAAATAAGATAGGAAAAAATGAGTGAATGAAATGGATTCATCCTCAAATAGTTACGGTTTGGGTTTAAAACACTAGATGAAGTTACCAACCTCATATGACGTGCAAAAAGCACCAAGTAATTGCGATCAAAGAGTCTGACCAGAACGTCACAGAGCTACCGAATCTCAAATTTAGATCTAGAGACCACAGTTATTTGTGGTTTGTTAACACTTACTTTTGTTATTATTTAAATGAGGTCCAGGCATAGCGTTGAGTTTGAAATCATCATGATCATCAGGTGTTAGGTTTTGGGATTTGTACATCCTTTTGTGTGCAAGTTAAAGTCCCTCTGTGTCAAGTGTTGGAGGCTGCTCTCTCCTCTCTCTCAGCTCAACATCCTCCTAATTAGACTCACCTGGTTCCCATCTCAGTGATAATATCTCCTTCACGTTTAAACTTTCCTTGTTTCCATCGTTATGCTTGTTTCTTCCATTACTTCCCTCTGAGTTCGGTCCTGTTCTCCACATGCTCTCAATTTAAGTTTTTGTCCTTGGTTACCACTGAAATCCTTTCTTTCTGCTCATCATGCTGACCAGTAGAAACTCACCTGGACTTACATCCCCACTCAAAGCAGTAATGAGCCAGTTTAGATGTCACAAGCAAAATAGGATTGGTATTTAGCACATGCTTTAATACTAACTCTGCATTAAAGCTTAACGATTTGAATTTATCCAAAAACTAAAAAACTAATAATAAATACAGCCCTGTGTTAACTTCTCCACTTTGCCCTTTCTGTTGTTCGTTTATTACTAAGACTTGATATCAGGTTTTGTAGTGAGCTGCAGTCAGGTCCTGTTGCAGCTGATTTGGAGTGGGATGTTCTCGTTTCTGCCAACATAATGTGTTTTTTCGCGCGTAAAAGAGCTAACATTGCGACAAAAGGCAGATCGCTTGTGTATATCAGGTGGCGTGCTTTGATTCATGTCTGCCAGCAGCGACTTAAAGGCAGTTGGAAGCACGCGGATTCAAATGAAGGTTAGAAAAAGATATGAGAGACTGACAAATGACACTATGCAATTATTAAAAACGTCATACTAGCATATTGTTGATTCAGTTCTGCAGATCAGAACAGCAACCTGCAGCCACTCTCCATACTTTGGATTATTTGCATTCAGTTTAGGCAAAAAGGTTCTGTAAATAAAAAATAAAGTTTCCCAGGGTTCAGTAGGGATGCATCTGTGCTGCACACTGTGAAGCAGCCTCGGCGCCCCCGGAGCAAAGGTTCTCACATATATATCACTTGACTGTGTGTCAGGAAGATTACTGGATAAAGATCACAATATGACACTTTTCCTTTCTTGTGCTGGCTCAGTGAACAGGAGGAAAGCTGCCGCAGCTCAGCACAGCCCCGTCCAGGTTATTGATCACGGATCACACATCTCAGACCTCCCGAGCTTGCAGGGGGGGGAAAAAAATCTGTCCGCTGTCTTTTACATCGAAGACACTGCGTCAATGCCCTCAGCCGTAATACAATCGCCCTGCTCCGAAGAAGAAGGAAGAAACTAATACAAACTTGATAAATGTTCAAAGATGCGTTTTTAATTTACTTTTGGCTCGAGCCATTTTAGCACAAGCAAGAGTCTTAAACCTTCAGCCTGAAATGTATGGCGTTGATTGCAGCAAAGCCTGTAGAAAGTCACTGTTGGATGAAACTCATGAGAAGATGCAACAATGTGCATCCGACCACTGTGGAGTAAAAAAAAAAAAAAAAGACTTTACTATAAGGAGCCAAAAAAAAAAAGAGATGGAAACTCCAAGCAGAAGCCGAGATTCCAACCTGCAGCTTTTGAGCTGCTGTTATTGGAGGGGTTCATTTTTGTGCTGTCACACTTTCAGCTTGCTGTCATAATTTTCATCCGTTTTCTTTCTCGAATGTAACCTTTTAACCACGAAAAGGTCACGTTACGAGCATCGCCGTCTAAAGATTTACGCGCCGGTCGTAGTTCCTGTTAGTATGAGCGCAAACTTGCAACGAATCATATATTCGACATACGGGTTTTTTTGGGGGTTTTTTTGCAGCGGTAAACGTATATTATCCGCCCTGCCGAGGGTTCGCCGTAATTCTTTCCTCGCAATCTTTTCCCTTTTCCTTGCTGAGGGGAAACAGAAGCTCTTAATCTTCCTTTTCCTTTTTGCACAATGGCCGAAAACAAATCAATAATGTGAGCAAAACATTTATATATATATATATATATATATATATATGCAGTTATTAGGTCATAAGCTACAGTATGTCGCACTTCATTTTAGCAACAGCTGAGGCTCCTGGTGAGGCCCTGCTCTCTCCCCCTCTGCTCCTGTCCCCGCGGGGACCTTATGAGAATCATAAATAATACGTGCTAATGAGATATGAATTGATTACGTGTGGGGGCGGAGGGGGAAGGGAGGTGCTTGACGATCTCAATCCATCACGCTAAATGATGTTTAACAATAGATTACCAGCCAATAATTCCTCCAATATGAGATTAAATGAAAGAGCTGTGCAGTTTTCAGCAGGCTGCCGCCACCTCCTCCCCTCCCTCACCTCCCATTTTCCAACGGCTGGAAAATAAATCTGCTCAATTACTGTACCGCCAATCCGTTTTTCACCGCTAAGGACATTATTATTTCATTTAGAGCTTGTTCATGCATCATAGATTATTTCATTTTACTCAGTCAATACGGAGAAGTGCAGTATTTTATTTTATCCACTGGGGCTTATGGGGAAGCGGGGTTTTAATGGAGTACACTTGGCTCAGAAAGAGCCGCTCCACTGTAAGTGGAGAGAAATGTGGTTATCTCCCCGGGGAGGCGGGGATGGAGTCAGATAAAATAATCCAAATGTTTATATTCATGCACTCATATTCATTTTTTTTCTCTCTCTCTTTTCTGGCAGATGTATAAATTTGCTCCAAGGTTTCCTCAGGCTCCCCGACAGACAACGGAGGAAAACGGTTCTCCTTCAAACCTGTGATCAATTGAAACAGCATTAGCTGTGCCTATAAGATGATTTGGAACATCACTTCAATCCCAAAGAACAATGAAAATTGGATAACACACATGCTCGCTGGGCCCTAACTTGGCTGCAAATCATGTTAAGGTTTTCAGTGCAGCCAAAGTTGTGATTGGTTATTCCTCCGTTAACTGCATCAGGGCCGTACCTTTGAGGGTTTGCTTGTGATGATTTGTGTTAATGTGTGCATTTATCGCCCCTCTATGGCTCAAAGACACGGAGCTGGAAACAAACGCAGAGAAAGCAGGAATACTTGGAATTTATTTTCTAATAACAGATTCGGATTGCTGGTCGACGACTCGAGCTCCCGCGGTTTTTTCGGCTCTCATGAGACTTTTTCTTTTTCACCTACAAAGCGATGGTGATCAAAATTATAGAGACAGGTTTTGGTAAGAACGGCGCTGGATATGTCTTTATCAGAGATAAATGCAAGAGATGAGAGCATGGTTCACCGATCCTGTGACTTTACTTCTCCTCGGTGACCCGTCTCTCACTGCTCCTGTCCCGTCATGTAATATAGACAATCAAACTGCTGAGTAACTCTGAAATGGCCAACATTATATCTGATGTCCTAATGAGTTAAAGAGCTTAACTTCAGCCAGTTAGCGTGAGTTCAAATATCAGTCTGCCCACTGCTCAGTCAGGCTTCATTATCTTAAGTAAAATTTCTTGTTTGTTTATAATCTGCTTATTATGTTGCTGCATCTAAAAAGTTGTTTTGCATGGATCTGAATGTGAGGTGCCCTGTGAAACGAATGCTGTTCGTACATCTCACGTTCCTTATCTCAGCGTACGACTGACGGACAGAAGAGAAGATTACTACTTAATGTCACAATCTTGTTTGTGTGGTTAAGCCCACATGTATTCATAACTCTGGCAGATTTAGGTGTGAGATTGTTTCTGGTTAAACGTGCCTTTTGTTAGCGATGGGGAAGATAATACACCTTTTCTGGTAATAAAAAACTCTTTTTTTATACCAAAAAATTAATTTTCTCTTTATGCCCTTCTCGGTAATCTGTTGAGAAAGCTTTAATGGTATTACAATCATTTTTAAAAACCTTTCACATATTTCCTGATCAGTTTTTTTGAATGTTTCCACTGAATTTTGAATAGGTCAATCTATAAAGTTGGTCTCCTGTCAAAAGAAACATATTGTTAAAATATCAGTGATTTTTAAAAAAATTAATTTTATTCTGCAAATGTATCATACAAACCAGCTCCTCCAATCTTTCAAGTAAGTATGCTTGAATTGAATGTGGAACTGGTAGCACGACCTACTTTCTGATCAACACAACTATAACTGACCACTTTCAGGCACTCGTCTTTAAAACAGTTGATCCTTAAGTATGGGGAAAAAAATGAAACCAGGAAACAATGACATTATTGTAAATGAGAACTTGTTAATAGCTTTCCTGATTAAATATACGTTGAATGAAAGGATGTTGATGTATCCAGATGTAGCACAACACTAATTTTTCCTGCTGCTGTTGCAGCGATAAATCTACTTAAAATAAGTGACAGGACTTGACAAAGTTTCTTTTTTTTTAATGCTCAGACTCCTGAAGAGCATGTTTCTCAATATGCCATGTCAAGTGGCAATAAATTGAAACAGGGTAGCTGTTCTGATGGGTTGCTATGGTTGGCAGATTCAACCAACACAATGTCACTTGCTTAATCTGTTGTGAAATTGTACACTATTAGTAAAATAGTAAAAACATTTTTAGTTGACTTTTAAAGAGCTCAACTCGGCTAAAAGAAGTGGTTATGGCAAGCTGCTAGCCCAAATTACTTCAAGGACTTATATATAAAGAACTATATATAATTGAAACACCAGACTGTTTTTTTCCTCGAGAGCTGCTATCCTGCTGCTTTTAGATGCATCCCTTCTCCTATTACTACTCATCTTCATTCGTTTGATTCAGTACAAATAGTTTGTGTACAGTAGGAAAAGTCGTTTTGTGAACAAATTTGCCAATCTGGAATGATTTTCTCATTGTCTTCATGCTTTGCCTTCACAACTTTAGTTTGCCTTTGCAATTTGATTTTACACGAAAATAATTATTGCGCTTCTTCAATTGCACTGATGGAGGGACTCCAACCAGACTTGTCATCTATTATGCAATTGACAGGTGCTGTTTGTGACTAGAGTGGGAAACAGTACACCCTGAGATGTGACCACATTTGTCTACACCATTACATTAAAACGGAACTCGAGAGGAGCCAATTTATCTACTGTCCACGGTGCTTATAAGTGTAGCCATGGTACAACACAAGATATTTAAGGCATCACAATAGGAATGCCTTAAATAGGAATAAACACACGGTGCCTGCAGGTTTTGGGTGAGTATTAACTGCTTGTGTGTACTGAGGGTTATCCACCAAACTATATTGATATTTATCTTGAATGTCTTGCACCATAAGTCGAGGTGGTACTGGATGGTATATCCAAGTCAGAGAGCGTGAACTAAACCAAGCAGGGGGAGCTGGTTCACAGAGCAGAGCCTTGACCTGCTGAAAATAATTTTATCTAAAATTTCTCTTAAAAACTATTGATTTAAGAAGATTTAAAAAAAACATGAAGGTGATCATTTCTAGCCTTTCTGCCACGAGGAGTCATTTATTATTTATGTGAGAGATTAAGGTGATGCTAACCTGCAGATCAGTAGCTGTGAAATTTTTTTTAATGTGTACAAATAAGATTTTCTTTAAATGTATAAATGTTGTATATATTCCTCACGTATTAGCAATTAGTGAGCATTAGCATCCTGGACTCTTAAAACTTTTTCCTAAAGTTTCCTTAATGAAGTTTCCTTGACATGTTGCAAAAACGGAAACTAGAATTTCCTTTTAAAAAGTTTCTTGCATCATCCCTTGATTTGACTTCAGACTGAACTGATGCTAATTGCTAGCTTCTTCTCTCAGTCACAGAACTCACACCAAAGAGTGTTCAGTTGTGCGATTGTGAAATTTAACACTGTGAAAAGCAGTGAAGGTTGTCTGATTCCAGGCACCAGACGTGCAAAACCGTTGAGCTTTGGATTTGGAGACACTACCTCGGTCAAGCAGGACATGTAGAAAGTGTCTAGAACTCCTAAGTTACCGAAGTCTAAATGCTCTAGCCGGTGCTGGTTGATTATCCCAACGGCAAAATCAAAAACATATTTGTTAATTTTTGAGCTGAACATCACATACAATGTTAGTCCTTACTTTGGAGCAGCAGGATAAGAAGTGACGGTTTGCAGGTTGGGGCACGTGGTGAAAGTTCTCAATTTGCGAACTCATTTGTAATTAAATTAATGGACATTAGAGTCGTGAACATTGGGATTACAAAGATTTCTGTACCCTGAATGTTTACACGTATTGTCTTCTGCAGAATCTGTGACCTTAGTTGAACTTATACATCACTTGCAATCAATACATTTTTGCTGCAATATTCCACATCTTCTACACATCTTGCAGTGTTCGTGGGTTTTGATCTTGCTGTGCATGCCATTAATGAGTTTATACTTTTGTTTTTGTTCTCTACAGCTAACCCCATGCGTTTGTGCCATTTTATTTCTTTATGTTTTGACTTTACATCATTCCTCCTCATTCCCTTTTTATCCCATCTTCACAGTATCCATTTGATTCTCTTCTCTCTCTGTCTCTTTGCTCCCTGCGTGGGCTCCTCAGGGTAAGGAGTTGAGTGGGCTTGTCTCAGGGCTGAAGTCAGGGCTGGATAGGGAAGAGGTGACTGTCACAGTGTCTGATTAATGACTCGTCGGTTGGGTGTCCAGCCACATTAGGGCTCCATGTATCTACCAGCGTCCACATGGGGCGAGGGGCTTTGTTCTGGGAGGAAATGGTGTCAGTGGCCCACAGCCGTTTGTGCTTATAAAAAGATAAAGATTTACTGTCATCAAAGGGCAGATTAAAGCCCACAATGGTGACATTGATTTTTTTTTCTTTTTTTTCCTCAAACCCCCCAAAAAAAATTCACATTTTGGAGGGGGGAAACCCATTCCAGGCCCAGAGAGAGATATGATCAGCTTATTTGGAAAGGATAATATGGAATCGTCTCTCCGAATGAACTTTGAAAGAAGTAAATTGTAAATATTGATTTCTGAAATGAAGTGTCAATCTCGGTCGGGCCGAGCTTATTCCTATCATCTGGCTTAACCTCCAGCAAACGATGAATTCAAAACTGCTGACAAAGTGGAGTGTATAGGATTTCTGTTAGAGGCAGTCGGCACCGCTTTACCGCTTGGCCGGCCTGAGCCCCTACCGGTAATGGCTGTTCAATTTTATCAGATAACAGAGGAGATCTCATCAGAGGCGAAAAATGAAATGAACTGTGACTCTGAATCAGGATCCCTGCTCTTATCCCGGCAAAAATCATCGGCGCGGGGCCCAGGGCTTTCCATTATTTCAGGTCACTTCATTACGGCCCTGCACACAGGACCCAATTGCTACAAACAAAGCGGGCCCTTCCTGTCTCACCCAGGGGTCGAATGTGAGGGGCAGTTTGATAGGCTCTTGACGTGTCCAGGGTTATCCTATTACCACTTAAGAGGGTTTCTTGAAAGGCAGCAAATCTCACCCACTTGTTTGTTATCCTCACCCTTTTGTGTCATGAGAGGTTTTATTGCTCACCTTATTTCTTGTGATGGAAAATAATTCATCTTTTTCCAGTCCAGGCTCAAAAGGGAGTTTTGTTAATATTGCCCCACAAGTTTTATCCTTGCAGAAACTTTTCGTACCCATAGCATTAGTGGAACAAACTGGACATCATGTAGCATAAAAGGTTTTTTTGTTTTTTTTTAGCTCCATTTCTATCCCTGCTCTAAATGGAAAAAGGTTAAGATTTGGATAATTAAAGTGAGGTGGGAAACATGCTATTGATGTTACTTTGAGATTTTATATCTGCTTATGTTTCTATTTTTCTCACTTGCAATGATGAATTTTTGTTCAAGCCTTTATATGCCTGGTATTGATCATCAAGAGGATGGGGGTCGATACACATGGGGATGAGGGAACAGGGGTATTTTGCAACCATCAACGGAGAAAAATGACTTGGCTAAGCAGGACGAGAAGGTGAACTAAAAGCAGAAAAGAAAATGGAGACTTGTAAGCACCACCGGACTACAGCGTTGTTAATTTTAAGACCCTAAGATGCTTCTTGGCTGTTTTACTTGGCTGAAGATTGACCCAAGATAAGCTAAATCCAGTTTTTATTAATAATTAAGTGAAGTAAACACTCCTCCGAACACTTTCTTTTTTTAAACTGCAACAACAGTTGGAACTTAAACAGATCTTTTACAATTTTAGCTAATCTATGTTGAAGTTTTAAGACCATTTGTAAAATATTGTGAAAAATATTTTCCTCTCTGGGGATTTTCAAAAAATCATGTCATAAAATCCCCAAAAAATGTTTGAAAGAGTCATTTCGTAAGGTAACAGTGTGGAAAACATAAATGGCTTGTGAACACAATGCGCACAACACTATTAATGGTCCACCAATGTTAAAAAATTACAACTTCACAACTGCGTTGTTCCCATTAAGTAAAACTGCAATTAAAATCACGTGTGAATGACTTTAGTTCCATGATCCCGCCAACTATCTCCTGTTTTCTTTTTCATGGTTTGCGCCAGTCGTAACATTGGGATGTCAATCCTGTGACTCGTGATGCAAAAAAGTGTTTCCATTGCAGTTTTAAGAAATAAACTAATTTTGATACAACCAACAAAAAAAACCCTCATTCTAGCACCAAAACATTTTGTCGAAAAACAAAAGATTTTTCAAAATGGGCGTGTTTCCATTAAGCCAATTTACTTTCGATACGTGAAGTTATGCTATTGTATCATCAATGGAAACGCAGCTAGTGAGCCAAGATCTTAATTGCATTGAAAATATGTGGAAAGATTTGAAAACACCATTGTGTCGATGTGATGTTTAGAATCTGAGATTACTTGGATACTTTTCCTGTTGGTAGCGATGGGTCGGCACATGTGTCAAGCCCATAGACCAGCGTTTCCCAACCCGGGTCCTCAACGCACACTGGCCTGCATGTTTTAGATATTTCCTTGCTTCAGCCCAGCCGATTTCAATCGATGACTGATTAAGAGACATTTACTGAACTGCAATCAGTTGAATCAGGCACATTGAATCAGGGAAACCTCTAAAACATGCAGGACCGTGTGACTTGAGGACCAGGGTTGGTCTATGGCAGGTTTGCCATAGACCAAACCCCGTGTCAGTGCGCGTATTGCTGTCAGCAAGTCACGTGTTAATCTGCTTAAAAATTACTTCAAAATAAAAATAATAAAAATGCTTTTTGGAAATCGAGACAACTTTATAAATCTTTTTTTTTTCTTTTCATAGTAGATGTGTAGCGGAACCACGCGGTGCCTTTTCTTTGTGTCTAATAAACTGTAGGTGCTATACTGCCACCTACAGAGCTGGAATGTAAATCAACACTAATTAGTAATCTTGATTTGCATGCAATGACGACAAAGTTGGAGAAAAAGAAAGCTTTTAGTTTGTAGCTGTACAAAGGAAATGGGTGAGGTTAATCATTAAGTTGGGACTACAGGTCTGAGGGCAACTAATGGTAGGGAATAGCTGAGCAGAAACCAGGAAACTAAACTAACTCCAATTGTAAAACCACAGTTGTCTGACAGATATAATAGATAAAACTCCAATGTATATTTTTGCTGTAGATGTGACTTGTTTAGGATGTAAGAATACAAATATAGACTTTGAGGACATTTCTTTTTTGTTGTTTAAGGCCTCAAAATGAGTTCAAGAGCTCATCTGTCGAGCTCAAGTTTTTAAAATGAACACAGCTCTTGTCCTGTCCATGAGCTTTGTTATCCCGGTTAAAGAAGAACATCCAGAGAGATTCCTCTGTCTTGAAAGACACATGCCACACGCAGGTCCCTGTTGAGGTCGGCTTTCACCTTCTAAAATTGGCCCGCATTGTAAATCCTCAGGTCTGCTTTCTCTTCAGATGCTCCAGCGCGACCACGCTTGGGACGGCTACAACAAAAAGAAAATGGCCTTATTCCCCCGTCCTCTTTCTCTCTTTCTCTCCCCTGCCTGAGTAACACAAAGTTGACATTAATAGAAAATACAAAAAAAGGGGGCGTGGGTGGAGGGGAGGAAAGTCTTGAAACAAAGTTGAAGCCTTCGGTTACGTTTCAGAGCACAGGGCAATTTAAAAGCTTGAGATGTGGAATTAGAGAGGATTTGATGCGTTTCAAATTGAACGGACGGGGACAGCGTCGGTGGCGTTTGCACCTTCAGGCATTATTTAAGTAATGTCTTGTGGCACATTTGAGGCGTTGGAAGGCAAGGGCATAGAAATGAGGGATTTATGTAGACACCGCCGCAGCTATATCTCCTTTCTTGAGGCTGAGTGCACGCTCTGTCGAGTTACAAAAAAAAAAAAAGGCATGCAAGTAGATTCAGATCGTACAGTTTTGTGTGTTTTAGCTATCTGGATATTCACTTTAAACAGCATCTAAATCATGCATTTCTCAGCGGACTTCATCCGCTCCTTATCGAAACCCGGGCAGCAGGAGATAACTTGATTTGCTTAAGGAACGGAGAAGATATTAACAGCGCTTTGACTACGGCAGCGGCCACCCTACCACCCCCTCCACCCCGTTTTCCGTTCCTTGTATTAAACCCATCCAGCACTTCATTACGCCTCGAGTCTCTGGAGAGTCTCTGCGTACAGTCTCCCCCCTTTATCTCTTCTTCTCTCCCGAGTTTTGCTCCCCTCTTTCTCTCTCTCTCTCTTCCCTCTCTGGCTCGTGATACGAGCCGAGTCCCGGTAAGCAGACAAGAGCATCATCAACATGCGCAGTGTGCCGGTGTCATGCAGATAGCCTCCGTGTTGGTAATGGAGGGAACAGCGATCGATACGAGGCAGGAGATGGCTGCAGCTGAGGGGCCTCTGTTTGGCTAGCCCTAATCCTGATGAGTAATGTTGCTGTCATAATAGCGGGGGATAATTTAACGCTGACACTTAACTCCGTGATGGATGGCCCTGTCGCCAAGCGAGGGCCGAGTCAAGCCGCGCGTCAACTTTTGAGGCATTCATTTCATTGCGGATTCACAGACAGTGCCATAAACAAGGTTTCTGGTGGAGTTCAGAGTGATCGGTCAAACTATTCAAACTGCAGCCGCCCTTGTTTTGGAGGCGCATCCCAGAAGTCATAGAAATGGAATAAGTTTTCCTTCTTGCTTTGAATGTATAAACGCAGTCGTTTTGGTCACTTTATGGTAAAACGCGTGGCGTGTAAGACTTTAAAAATCATTGATCGTCTTAGGAAAGAGCACAGTTTGATAAATGCAGTTTTGAAACCCGGTCCACCTGTGCCGTCTTCTGGTGTCTGGGATTTTTAGCAGCTATGTGTTTTATTGTGGGATGTTCTGCGTAACATCATTATAGTCGGTTCAGGAGCAACAGTAGTTATCTATAACAATTATAAAATTCATTGCCCAAAAAGTCTTTGGGTGCACTTTCAGATGACATAATTAATAAATCAAAGCTCAACACTTTCCAAGCAAAACGTAACTAAAGGCTCTGTTTCAACTGAGAATTATTTTAACACGACGGCTCACTTTGGTATTATCAAAGGCCGTGTCTTATGACCACAGTCGTCATCTGAAGGCCACTTCAGCAGGATAATGTCACCCGGCCAAATGCCTTTCTAAGTAATTCTGCTTGATTCTATTGTCTTCAGTGCTCCGTCTGGATTTTCTCCCACTGAAATGGATTTCTCCAGTAGAATTTCTACCAGGCCAATCAGCAAACAGAAGAAGTTGTGAGTGATGTTGATTTCCTGCATTCTTTTAGAATTGTAGCCCGCCTGTAGTTTTAGCAATGGCAGAGGAGGACTTGAACAAAACCACTCGGTATGTGTTGGTGACGCTTCCAAATATTGAATTAACATTAGCAGCCATCTTGTTCAGTTCAGGACTTCTCTCCTTGTAGTACAGGATTCATGTTTACAGTGCAGAACTGTAACTACAGTGCACGTTACGTATGTTATGGCAAAATGTTAGTGATTGGGTAAAATTTAAACCCAATCACTAACATTGGTACTCCTATAAGCAAGGTGTACCTAATGGCGTAGCTGCAGAATGTGTAATGAATGTACTCAATTAAAATATAGTTTTTTTCACGAATATATCGTTCTATTTCCATGTATGTGCCATTATTTAAATGCACATCATTGGTAGAACCAACTGTAGTTCAATGAAAACATTTTTACAGAGTATCAATTTTTCCTTTTTTGTTTAAAAGTCATTGCAAAAGATTAGGTTTCACTGCACTCACAGGACGTTGCAATCGCATTTTCAAAAAAATTCAGCTGTTTGTCTTCATATTACACAGAACTTTCATCCCATATGATTTCTGTCAGACGGTAGATTTATTTTTTTTTATTCTTCTTTTCAGTGTGGACTTCTCTCACACTAATGCATTTACAGTGGCTTCATGTCGAGATGGTTTTGATACTCGGGCTGTTTGCAGGCCACACTGGGACCTTATGTACAGAAAACTAAATTGATTTGATTTCAACCTCCCTTATCTATAAATGTTTAGGAACGGAGTAGTTTTTTTTTTTATGATTTATTACTTTAAAGCCATGAAGTCTCTTGTTGACACAAAAGCAAAGAACTCACTTTCTTCTTATCCGGCCCAGCCTATCTCGAAGGCCACCGCGTTTAGGCCCGCAGCTGCACTTTCTTTCTTACGGGACTCAAAAAGGCATTTTGATTTTGTTGACAGAGGTTGTGGGAAGAAATAATGGAAAAGATAAAAACTCCAATTATGATTTTTTCTTCTTCTTCTTCTTCTTCTTTTCTGGCAGCATTGCTTCTATATGACTGATTGTGTGATAAATGACATATTTGAAAAGTGGTTGTTGTTGAAGATGTGATGATTTCTTGAGCAGCAAATAGGTTCCTTTGACCTTTTTTCTTTTTTCTGCGACGCAGTTGTCTGGTCCACTGATGCTGTGTCTGTTTCGGAAACAGGAAATGATATAAAGTGGCGCCATATAAGAACAACACAACTTTTTCTTTTTTTTCTTTATCTTAAAATTCTAAATGTTGCTTTATCTCAAATCGCCAAGCAGGCACGTCTTTTTTTGAGTCTTCACTCTGGAGTTGCACAAGTTTAGACAGAAACCTTTCCTGGCTGTGTACATTTTTCCTGCTGACACTTTAAGATCAATATAGCTAGGCTTTAATAGCCTAATGCAGCCATTTGACCCTGTATGGCCTGTTTGCTCCAATGACACAGTCTAAATATTTACCTGTCATTGTTGATAATGCTCCAGGCCGCTTTGCCATTAATGGTTTTGATGGAGGAGCCGGGCTTTGCAGGTGATGGAATTGCAAAATTAAGAGCGGTGGATTGGGCTACATCTTTTAGGACACTGCGGCTGTAATTCTGTGTCTTACACAACAAATGCCCTAATCTGTGAAAGAAGATTGAAAACGTGTCAGCCGCCTGAGTTTTAACCTTGAAGGGGTCGGGTTTAGTGGGTCCGAGGTATGAGGAGTTTGAGGCGTACGGGTTCCAAACACCGTAGAGGAGATGTTGACAGGAAAAAGGCTGGATGTCATGGCAGAGGTTTGCACGTGCAGGCAAGAGGGGAAAAATGATGTCATCAAGTACTCATACCTTCTTGTCACAGTTTGCGTCTTTAAACCCACAAACCTTAATGTAGAGACCGGCTCTAAAAATGCTTACGCACCAAATATAGGTTAATATGTATTAATGTGTGAAGTGGAAACAGTCTTAAACCGTTACAGGCAATGAGTGCCAAGGAAACTCAATGGAGCTCCTGGATTGATTGTTGTGCACAGCATGTAGCATTGGGCCTAATGCATTTCAGAATCCAAATGCACCTTTTAAAAAAAACAAAAAAAACAATTTTAGATATCTTCTATTTAAAAATCTGCTAAATATGCCGATTTTCCACACATAATTTAGAGTTGCTTTCAACAGAAAAATCTGCAAATGGGAAAATGAGAAAATCCTGAATTTGTGTATTGTAATATTCTGATACAAAGTGCTACTTTTTTTTAGTAGAAAAAAGTAGATATTTTTCAAATGTTTAAGACAATTCAAAATGTCAAAAGTGCTGGTTGCCTTTGTGTTCTGCCCTCATGTGTCAGTAACTTTCTACATAGCTAGCAGTTTTTTATTTTTGTTTTTTGGTTTGTAGCAGTTTAAGCACAGCTAGCTGATTTTTATTTTTTTTTTAAAATAGGCAACAAATGGCACAAATAATTTGTAAGATTCTCAGTTGGATTTATGTGTCCACTGCTGCCCCATTCCTAAATATTTTACAACTTCTGATTTTCTTTCAGGATTATTCTGTAGTAAGCTCCATCCATCTTACCCCCTTCTCTGACCTGCTTTATTTTTGTTCCACATTTTAAACAAAGCTTCCCCCATACCATGATTCTGCCACAGCCATGTTTCACTGTGGCGTATTCTGTGATTTGCTGTGTTAGTTAGTCCTCTGGGTTCATAGTGTTGATGAATGTTTGTGTTTTCTACATGGTTTAAGGCAAGCTGCAAATGCTCCATTTTACAGTGATTGAATAGTGCTTTGTGTACCGAATAAATAAAATCCCACCAAAATACGATGAGGTTTACAGTTGTAGCAAAATGTGGGACGGTTCTAGCAGCATGCAATAGTCGTGCAAATCGCTGGACACACCTCACACTTTATCCTAGACAATTACTTTATTAACCCTTCCAGATCGAAAGGAGCGCTGATGATCCAGCTAAATTTGCAGTATCATAATTGCGACACATTTTGCGCTACCTGAAAACCTCCAACAGTTTCTTACAGGGGAGACGTTGCGCTTTCGACAAACGGTAATTTCACCCCCACCGTAGCAGGAAGTGAAATTAATCTAAATGTTTCGGTAAATTGCGAAAATAACTTGCTAGAAATTGACATTTCCAGTTGTTTTGAATAAATGGGCAAATATATTTACTCGCAGAACATTTAAACAACTGTGTTTTTTAATGTGTGTAATTAAAATAAGCAAAAATATCCAAACGAATATTGGAAACTTTGGTCACTAAGGGTTAAAGATTGTGATTAAGGATGTTCAGGTAAATGCACTGAAGTTTGTTTTTGTCACGTCTCTAGAAAAGTCAAATTTCTGATTCCAAGGCAAGAGCAGTTTAAACCCAAACACCAAAAATGTCTCTTTGTTTTTTTCTTCCCCACGTAAATATGCAAAACTTTTTATATTCCAAAATAAGACCAGACTTAACTGGGCCTTGAGTTGCATCCTCCTGAGGAATATTTTCTGTTATCTATGACACGGGGAGGGGATTCGTAGTCAGATTTCATTCTACTCAGAATGCATCATATCCAGCTGTTGGCATCAATTGAGATGTCAGCCATGCATATCCAAAGAAAATGTTCCCCCTTCTTGGCAGGGCGATGTCTGAAACATGCTGTAACTGCTGTGGG
The DNA here is from genome assembly GCA_902982915.1 of Phalloptychus januarius. Classification (NCBI taxonomy): domain Eukaryota; kingdom Metazoa; phylum Chordata; class Actinopteri; order Cyprinodontiformes; family Poeciliidae; genus Phalloptychus; species Phalloptychus januarius. Next base: position 13,282,471 of record CADWAE010000481.1, read on the forward strand.
ATTTGATTCATTTTGAGGAAGGAAAAACATAAGAAAGCAGGCTACCGACACGCCACGTTTTGTTTGGCTTTTTCTAAGCCTCCGACTGATTGGGCTGTATCGAATGAAAAAGAAAATAAACGCAGCATGCTGAGAGCTGAAAACATTAACATAGCATTACCATAATAACCTGTCTGGGAAAATAATGTAAGCTTAGGTAGGTCACAAAATAAGGGAGATGTCCTGAAAGTATACGAGAACCGCCAAATAGAGGTGGAAGTTTCTTCATTGTGATGAAGCTGATTATTCTTAACTTGATCCTTTATGTCAAAGAACTCTGGATCATTATTTAAGATGTTGAGAAAATGAGAGGGCTGCTCAGTGGCGCAGTTGGTAGAGCTGTTGCCTTGCAGCAAGAAGGTTCTGGGTTCGATTCCCGGCCCCGGTCTTTCTGCATGGAGTTTGCATGTGGGTTCTCTCTGGGTACTCCGGCTTCCTCCCACAGTCCAAAAACATGACTGTCAGGTTAATTGGTCTCTCCAAATCCTTCCTAGGTGTTGGACAGGTTGTTTGTCCTGTCTGTCTCTGTGTTGCCCTGCAACAGACTGGCGACCTGTCCAGGGTGACCCGCCTCTCGCCCGGAACGTTGGCTGAAGATAGACACCAGCACCTCCCGACCCAAGTAAGTGAAAAAGGGAGTATAGAAAATACTATGGATGGATGGAGAAAATGAGGGGAGGAGGAACTTCTGTCCTGCAGAGCCCGTCTTAGAACCGTCAAAAGGATTCTGGCGAGAAATGCTCCGATTCGAGATTTTGTGGACGAATTCCAAATCACCAGTTTTGTAAAGCCGTCCAAATTTGATTGATTGTAATACAAGAAGTATACTTTTGAATGTCGTTTTAATTGAGGTTTTTCTTTTCAGGCTTTATTTAAAAAGTTGAGAAAATGAGAAGGCTGCACAGTGATGCAGCCCTTATTCAGGCTTGCAACGCTGGACTATGCAGGAGATTTTTGCAACGTTTCTGGAAAGATGGAAACGCCACTTTTGAAAACTCCCTCCAATAAAACATTTTTTACACTAGAACGAGGTGGTTGTTGCAATTGGTGCGCTTCGCAAAACTTCAATGGAAACACTTTTTCTTTCGCATTACGCAAGTCCAGTTCGCATGCAGTAGCAATACACTTCTTTGTAGGCTCTGGCATCATTGAACAATGCGCTGCTGGCTCCACCAGAGGTCCAACAGCGTCACACAGTTCATCAAAAGTTGAGTTTGTTGTTTGAAAGTGTTGAATCCTAAGTTCTTCTCACAATTTCTCAAAAACGCCCCACAAGTTGCTCCCAATGCCTCAATAAGACTCTTACTACTTGTGAAGTTGTCGGTTTGCACGCATTTGCAATGGAAACTCCACCGATGGTGTGTGTGTGGGTGTGTGTGGGAACGGACTTCTTCTTGGTACATTTCTACTTAGGACCAAACACTCCATGTTTGGCATCTACGCCTGCCCAGCTGATGCAAACCAACCCGGAGGTTCTCCATTTACCCACTGTAGCTGTAATTACTGGGAATACTGGTTTTCCCAAATGCCAGCCCTTGGAGGGGAAAAACCAACAGCCCGTCATGTCCAAGTCGGCCTCCTCCTCTTCCTCTCTCTTCTCCCCTCCCCTCCTCTACGACTCTTCCTCCAGACTCAGCAGGGTTTAAACTCTGCTGCTTTGAGTCTCATAGCTGCGCACCAGAGGGATTGCTGATCCCCATTTCAGATACTGGCCCTCAATCTCTTATCATTTACAGCTGTCCACCAGTAAACAACGGAACCAAACAAAACAAACAAAACAAAAAAAAAATGATGGAAATAGTTTGAAAGCGGGTGCGGAGGAGGGAAGGTAAGTTAAGGGGAGAAATCCTTTTATTGCTTCAGAGATTTTACTCCCTCACTGCCTTATCGAGATCGCCATCAAAATCATAACTGTTTACACCGCTGTCACCGCCTTATCCGCACGCTGCAAGGTTTTCAATTTAAAGATTGATTCATTTCAGATGAATTTACCTTTTTCAGAAAAGACTGCAAAAAAACCCCCAACAAATTTTAGTTTTGTCCTAAAACCTTCGGCTTCTTCTGGACTGAATATCCTGGCCGCGCAGACGACTGTCATGTATTCGCAGAAGGCCAGACTACGGCTCGGCGCGAGCCGCTGACTGAGCCCATCTGGCTGATATAATAAGGTAAAGTAATACATTTTTATCCTTCTCTAATTGGCACAGTGGTTTCATTATTCTAAATATTAGGTATCCATAATGGGGAACACTAATTCCTTTGACTAGACTAAAGATTCCCGCCTTCAAATAAGCGCGCTAATCTAATTAGAAAGCTAGCGGAGCCGAACGACTACATTTTCTCATACTTAGCGTTGGAGGGCCGGGGCTTTGTGGAGCAGATGTGCTGTGAAATTAATTTCCTCTGGTGTAACCGGAGACGCTCTTCGCGCGCTCTCTGTTATGAAATTTCCATTTCACAGATGATAACCTATTATCACTTTATTCAAGGGAGACGTGTTAATGGCCAGGAGGAAGATTGAATTATTCATATTTGCTCATTTCTATTCCGCGGCGCGGCCCTGCTCTTTTCATGCACTGAGAGAGGGCTAATGTAAACATGACCAGAATCCTTGTAAATTGGCTTGTAGAGGAGGCTGTTAGCATAGCGCCTGGGGACTGATGCTAGACGGGGATAACAGCTGATATCTGTAAAGTACAGGCTCTGGGTGTGTGTGTGTGTGTGTGTGTGTATGAGAGAGAGGGAGAGGGTCTGAGTGAATGCGTTGTTTGGTAAGGAAAAGTGAAACGAAGTGTGTGTGAGGGAGAGAATGGGGGGAATGAATGAATGAATGAATGAAGTAGGATGCGATGTGAAACATGTGGAGCTGTTTGCCAGAAGTGTAACAGGGATCCCATCACTGCAAACAGAAACTAATTGGGCTCAGAAATGGTGAGGCACATGACTTTTAAAATGCTTACCATCTGATGCATTTGTAAAAGTATTACTACCCAAAACTGCTTGTTTTTTTCCCCCAAATTTTTCTTCTTTTTATTCCTTTTTATTTATTTATTCTTTCACAACCCAGACCGTTTTTTTCCCCATAGGATCTTTTTGCACTGATGGCCTTTGAGAGTTTTGAGACAGAAGTGAGTAAAGAGAGGAGGAAGGTCTTCAGGTTAAGAGTCAAACCCAAGATGGCTGCCGTTAGGGTGTCCCTTCTTTCGGGTTATTTGTAAAAAATCTGAAAAGTTCAGAACTATTTTTTTTTTGCCCCATTTACTCTTGTAACTCTAAATGAAATCAAATTTAAGTTTGTTTGTATGGCTGGCACATTTCAATAAGGCAGTTCAAAGTACTTTATATCGTAAAAGCATAATGGTGAGCAACTGTTAAATGAGCAATAAAGATTACATTTTGTCCAATGCCGTCAAGAAAATATACATCAAATATATCCATCGATGCTGCTGTTATTATTAACCAGCAGCATCTCTAAACAGGTGGGTTTATAGTTTAGATTTAAAGGAATGGTGTTTTTCAGCAGGTTTGCAGTTTTCTGGAAGTTTGTTCCAGATTTGTGGTGCATAGAAACTGAACACGGCTTCTCCGTGTTTGGTTCTGTAGACTAAAATCAGTCCCATGAAAAGTTTCTAAAGTTCAGCGAAAGCCTCAGAAGATTACAGAAAGTTCACAAATTTGTTTTACTAATGTTCTCTCACAAAGCTTCATCATCCAGATATGGAACGATTTTAGAACACCTTCAAACATGTATTAAAGATGTGGGCGCTTTGGAGGAGCTGCAGAATAACTATTGGATGTCAACCTGAGTACATCATCCCCATGGTGAAACATGATGGTGGCAGCATCATGTATTGCATCCGGAAGGAGGAAACTGGTCAGACGTAATAGAAAGGTAGATTCAAATATTGTGGTTAGCAAACTGGTTTAGAGCTGCAAATATTAGATGTCAATAGTATTAATTTTAAATAAGTATCTACAATAGAAAATCTGTTTTTAAAGAACTATTTTATTTCTTTTTTTTGGTTTTAAAATGCAGGAAAACATTAAACTTTTCCTAAACGATAATGGGAACCTTTTCTTATAAGCAATGCTGATATTTGCACATAGTTTCCATCTGAATAAAGCAAATGGATCCAAAATAAAAAAAATGACTGCTGAAGAAATTAAATGTACCGTAATTACTCCATGTAAAAACTGAAAAATGGCTGAAACCTGAACTTGTTTTCATATCCATTTCTAAAACTGAGCCACGTCAGAAGGTCCAAAGAGCCACAGGTTGGCTTAGATAAAGGAATACCTTTATTATTCATTTAATATAATAAAAACTGTAACGACCTAGTCAAAGCCTAGACCTAAATGGAGAGTTGAAAACTGGTGTTTACAGTTGCTCTTCATAAAGTCTGATGGATTTTCTTTTTTTTGTTGTTTTTTTAATAGACTTGGCTCCATCTGTAGCTGAAGATAGCATTTTCTATAAAATATTGTAGCAAAATATTGGCGGCTAAATACAAACGTGCCACATTTTTCGGAATTTTATTTGTAAAACGATATTCATGCATCCTTTTGTTTTCAATTTCAAATGTGTATTACATTCTGTTGACTTATGACATATGTTTGCTGTAATGCAAAGAAATTCCAGGGCTAAAGTCACAAGTTTCTGTGTGCTTGAATGAAATATGATTGTAATATAATGTCACATTTTCCCCAATTTTGCCTCTAAAGAAAAAAAAAAAGACCCTAAACAAGATTCCATTTTAGGAATCACATTGAGGTCGACAAACGTGTTTTGTTGGATAAATGTTTTCTACGGCTGAACCACAGGAAGGGAGCGAACATATATTTATTTCCAGTTGGCGGCGTAAAGTGCTTCAGCATGGCAGAACAGGAAGAAGCTCATTCACAAATAATGAGGCGTCCTGCCCCCGTGACGTAGCTGCTACTCATTCACCAAACGCGAGCGCCTCTTGTGCACACTGATTGTGCGCCTGTGTTGTCATTCAAAGTGATTTTGTGAGTTAACTTTAGTTGAATAAGCTCTTTTTCATTTAAATGGGGTGGGAGTTGTCTTTTTGTGCAGCTGTGCCATCAGCTCTAAGACGTCGACGCACAAATCTGATCGTCTTAATTTCATTCAACCATTTCTCCTGATAAAAACGATATGCTGCTACTGCTACAGTCATCATAGATGCAACACAAAATGAAACATGATGAGAATCACACGTGCTTCAAAGTTGGATTCAAAGTTTTATTTGACTTTTTCTGAATTTTTAACAAAATGCATTGAGACATCAGTCATTAGATATCGTCTGAAAATCAAAAAAATAAACAAAATTACGGTAACTATTCTTTGCACAGTCACGTCGACAAAATCAAGAAACAAATCTGCCAAATTTTTTGCTTTATTTATATCGTTTCCTCCATTCTCAGTCTAGTAAAGTCTTTGCAAACCTTTACATTTGTACTTCTATTATTATTGTGGAAACACATGTTATAGTTATATAAATATAAACTGACAATGCCAACCGTAAATAGTTTTGCATGTTTTGTACATGACGAGGTATTTTGGTGGAGTGCTGTTTCCCACAAACCTTTTCACTATGATTCATTTATTTAATAAATGATGCTACATTAAAACCCTAAATCAGTGTTGGCAGTGCACTAAGACTGTTTTTGACCTGATCTTCTGTTTCTGATTTTAACCATTTCAGCTTTTCTTTCTAAGTCAACAGAAAGAAAAAAAGTGCTGTAGTTTTCTGGATCATGTCGTTTTCATGTAATTTATTAATCAAAATGGATGTCAGTACCTCTCAGATTTATTTATTTTTTATCCATAAAGTATATTGTGATCCATATTGTTGATTTGTTTACAAAACACAAAAATGGAGGGAGTTTTTAGTCTTGCTGCTTCTAACAAAAGGGGAGAAAAATCCCATATTTACATTTCCTGACCTCCTGGTGGCCGACGGGAGCGCATCGAGCAAAACAAATACAACATTTTCAACACATTACGCCTGTTTTTTTTCAGTCCACACTATTTTATGAGAGAAATTGTAACAGGAGTCCAGAGTACCATGACTATCAGGTTGAAGTGTTCTCGATTACTCAGCTGAAAACGAGATTAAATTCGAGCTAAGTGTGTGGCTGCTCTCCGTAGGTCTGGTTTGAAGCGGCATATCTTTTCCCCAAGGGAATCAATTTTCAGGACATTTACATTACCTCTATTTTACATAGCGCCTCTGGCATTACGGCTATTGACTATTGACTCTATGGGGCATAATTTGGTCATAAATACAAATATCTATATAGCTTTTAAATTGCATTAATTTAGATCACTCTTTGGTGATCATTTTGTTGATTCACTCCATAGTTAGGATTTCCATTTTGACATAAATCTGCTGCTTTCAAAACAATTCCGACTCAAAATGCTGTATTAGGTGCCACATGGTGGGACATAATAATCCATGAGCTTGGGTGTGATATTGAAATGCTCACTTATCACTAGGTGGCAGTAGAGCATGCTAATATTAGATATATGCATAGGGCTCAGACTGAAAGGCCTGTGATGTCATGTGACCCTCAGGTTTACCCCTTACTGGAAGAAGTGGCATTTAAACTTTCACTTTAGTCCGTCTCTCTGTGAAAGTGTACATTTTTGGTTCCCTAAAAAGTTTTTTTTAAATATGAAGTTGTTTTGGGGTTTTTTGTAAATGCATTAAAAAGGCAGAAATGAAAGGATTATTATCAGACTGTTGCGACTCACATGTTCTAGGTGAAGAAAGTGGATGTCGCAATCCGCTCTGATGCGTTGACTTATTTATTTTTTAAATGACAGGAAAAGAGAGAAAAAAAACGGCCATAAATTTTCACTTTATTGAAATGACCAAACTTCAGAGGAGTCTAACTCTCCTAATAAAGTCTCTCTGACCGCAATCCTTTTTGAGGACCTCTCTATTATACCGCTGCTTAGCGCGATCCATAGCAATCCAAATCCTTATCAATATCAATTTACTCATATCAATAAGGAGCAGGCTCCCTCTGGATCAGTTCTCACTGGCATCTGTCTGACATTGCAGGACCCTCATCACACCCAGACTACCCCCTCACTCTTCAACACACACACACATGCATATACACACACAAACCATCCTTTGACTTTGGCGTCAATAAGGCTGACCGTCTTTGAGAGCATATCGACAGTTATCAAAAAATGCCCTTGATGTAATTTCATGCCTGTCGACACTCGGTGGCCATATGCTGAGGATTATGGGATGCCTGCGATAGTGCATAAGTAGCCGGAACTGCGGAGCCGGGGCGCCCCGGGCCCCTCGGCCACTTTACAGGAGCCTCTTAATGGCTCCCACTGCCGGTGTTAGCGCCACAGTGACCAAAGCACGGCGGAGTGTCCGCTGGGGGCTACCATCGGCCCCACAGCCGCAGAGCAGCCAGGAAGTCCCACCCCTCCCATTCGTGACACTTATCACTTACAAACGTCCGCAGCATCGCAGCATATGTCGAGTGTCTGTGTGTTTAACGTCATAAAACCCATTTATCTGTTCGCAAGCGCACAGTTAAACGTGGGGTATTAAGTGTTCTGGTGGTTTTATGTATGTAAGGCTTTAATTAGGATGGGCACGATGCAGCAAAAATGTGTTTCGCACTTCTTTGAGCTGAATATAATTCTTTTTTTTTTTTCCAAATTAACAGCCACTGTGTGTCTGAGTATAATTAATAGGTTTTAGTTTCATTTCTCTGCTGCAGTTTGCTCCTTTGCAAAGAGAGGCCAAAAGATTACATAATGCTACATAAGCAGAGGTGTTTGCTTTAAAGCATTCGGAGTCATTTAGCAGAATGAAACCTTTCATGAAACCTTGAAAAAAACGCATAATGAGTATAAATGTGAAAAAATGAAGTGGCACATGGTCAGACATTACATGGTCAGACATGTGGCACCTAATGACACACATTTGTTCCCCTCATATACTGTATATTGACAGTGCTGGAAGTCATGCTGTCCTGCAATGTCAGGGTCTGGTGCATTGCTTTTACTGTGACTTCACCATCTTGTATGGAAATATATATATAGACATCCATCCATCCATCCATTTTCCTGCACCCTTGTTCCTTACTGGGGTCAGGAGGTGCTGGTGCCTATCTCCAGGTAACGTTCCGGGCGAGAGGCGGGGTCACCCTGGACAGGTCGCCAGTCTGTCGCAGGGCGACACAGAGACACACAGGACAAACAGCCATGCACACACTCACACTCACACCTAGGGACAATTTGGAGAGGCCAATTAACCTGACAGTCATGTTTTTGAACTGTGAGAGGAAGCCGGAGTACCCGGAGAGAACCCACGCATGCCCAGGGAGAACATATAAACTCCATGCAGAAAGACCCCGGGCCGGGAATCGAACCCAGAACCTTCTTGCTGCCAGGTAACAGCTCTACCAGCTGCGCCACTGGGCAGCCCATATATAGATATTATATATATAATTTTTTCGCCCATACTGGGTGATCTTAATATGGAGGTTCAGTGTCCTCCACACTGTTTAGGTGGTTAAATAGTGATTGGTTGAATTGATCGAAAAGCAGGTCTGACTTCCATAAGAGCTGCTCTGAGCATTGGATAGCTGAGATGAGTAAACCTTCATTAGTGCAGACAGTGTGTCTGCATAGCACAGCATGAGATCAAATGAAATTTTTGAGCCATTTGACTCTCGCTTGAGTTGATTCTGTAGCAGTGGTGCATATTCCTTGCGAGGGGTGAGCATATCTTCATGTGTGGTTGTGTCTCCGTTGACCTTAAAATTGCGTAAATCGGAACTACAAAAAAATAAATGTGCTTAATGGAAACACGACAATTAAAAAAATAACCCACATGGTTTTCCATAGGTTTTCGCAGTATGACGAGGTCGTTTTCGGCTTTATGGAACTCAGAGTATTTCACAAAGCTGCAAAGGAAACTTTTTTTCCCCTTGTAATCATTAACTGAAAGTTGCACCTGGCAGAAAAAATAAAAATGACAGGAAGTTGTACGAGGATGGTGGCGCCACATGTTTAACAACTTGTTGCATGAACAAACTTATTCACATGTGATTTTAACTACGTTATTTAATAGAAATACCGCAATTGCGAAATTGTGATTCCTTCACATTAGAATATTGACAGTTTGACACATATTTTGTAATGGAAACCCACCTTCCCACCTAATGTGAGTTACTTGGACAAAAAACTGCATTCACACATTTCTAGCACAGTTGAACTCCAGCGAGCCACTTTTAGAAATGCAGTTTTCACAAAGAACGATAATGTGCTGATTTGTACACTGTCTCCTCAAATGGAAAGATGAAAAGAATAAACCAGGTGATTGGTTTCTGAGAAATCATTGTAGATATTATGTCCGAAATGGGTAAAAAAGGCAGAACTCTCTAGATTTCTTAGAAACCAGGTTCATTTTCAGTTTTTCTTATTCTGCTGATGGTACGAATAGTTATTTTTTCCTTAATTACTGAGTGTTTGGTGCCACCTTCTGAACGGGAGTGGTACTGTCAGTCATCATGGTCTGGCACTTCAGTCTGGATGGCAGAGAGCCGGGGTATGGTCTGTAAATACATTATAACATGTACCGTAAATTTGAGGAAATTGAGTTATGCATGCTTCACATTCATATGGACAATTAGCGCAGACTGGAATGTATGACTTTAACCTTCAGACATTAAATTTTGTATGCAATCCTCCATTAAATTGGGAAACTCGCGGCAGTAGCGGGAAAGTACTTTTTTACCGTTGCACTGTTACGATGCTTAACCATAGCAACAAGGTGGGTTTTTTTTTTTTTTTTTTTTTTTACTCTGAGCAGCTGATTAACATTTCAGAAAGCTTAAATAATACCTGAACTATGACCCCAAATCCCAGAGGAGTTGAAAGGAAAAGGCTTGATGGATGCAGAGCTGAACTCTGCATCCATCCTCCATTGATCACAATGGGGGACAAAAATCAAATCCCTGACTCCAAAGTCTCTCTGCCTGGCTTTCTGACTGAACACCCAGCTTTTGCTTAGCAGCATAAGCAAATAGTTGGATCAGCGTTGCTTGTCAACAACTGATGCAGTTGATGTCTAGGACATGGTACTGTGAAAAACAGTCTCTATTGCTCGGATATAGAACTGTTATGTCACGAGTTGCTGTGTTAAATATCAATATAGCGGTATTCAGTCAGAGGGTTTGTCACATTCCCTGCAAGACTGACTGCTACTGGAGAACCTTCAATTCATAATCCCTTTTTGAAGAGATTGATATGAGTTACAACATTCGATTTCCCTTTGGGATTAATAAAGTATCTTTCAACTGAATCGAAAACCTTGACAATATTATGACAGTATAGTACATATGTACAATTTTTTAAAAGTCTTTCCACAAAACTAGATTTTTTTATTGTTGAAGGTTTTCAGGTGAAATCCCCCAAACTTTCAGCTATTAATGATAAATTCATATCACCAATCCAGCCAGTGAGATGTTTTCTCATTAGTAACAGCTGCAATGCAGCACAATGTGCATCGATGATGTCAAACTCCATTTGCGATCGAGCGCCGACTGAACACTTAATTTTTTTTTCTTCCTTCCAGTGTTTGTATGTTTGCATGCTTTTCCTACCTTGGATTTAATCAAGCGCTTCCCTCTCCCCTGCTCCCGTTTTCTGCCCTCCTTTTTGTTTTTCTGCAGCCGAAACGACGGGCTAAGGCGACTTAGCTGTTTTGTAAGCATGTGCACATCCTGATCTCTCATAATATTAGTTAAAATCAATGTGCTGCTTTTTTAATTATTGCTCATGGTACAAAGCGGGGAAGGCTCATTTAAGGGGGGATCGATATGGGAGAGCGATTGGTGGACGGCGGAGCTGTACATCAGGCGGCTTGATGTGAAAATCATTGGGGCCTGTGCAGGCTGTGGCTCGCGCTGATCATCCTGGTTAGCCCCCCAGCTGGCTGCAGGGCCCGGGTAATGGGTGAACCTTCCGTGAACCAGCATCCTTAGCCCCTCCGCTGCACTCCCCTCGGCGCAATCTCACCCCAGCTTCTACGACGAGGGGGTGGAGAATAAGACATCATAAACTCTATTACAAAAAGAATAAAAAAAAAAAAACGTAAAAGCAGAAGAAGGGTGGAGGGGGAAAAAAAAGTGCATTTCTCTTTCTCTCTGCCTTCATCTCCCCCATCGATTCTTTTGCAGCTCAGATTATTCTCTTTTTATTTGCTCCTTCGCTTGTTTTACTCTTCCCCCACCACCCATCCCTAGATACAGCGGTGCATTGTTCCCCAATGTGCACTTCTATTATCTCTGCTATCTGTCCTCTGACCACCACCAGGCCTGACTGGAGGCTTGCGCTCCTCTGCTCCGTGGGCTTTAAAGAGGTTAATAACTTGGGCCTGTGGACATTATTTAGGGTGGCCAGAGGAAATGTAACGCTCCTCTGTTTCTGTTGCTTTAGATCCACCTTTGACCCCGGCATCGTCCCTCCCTCTCCGACCCACCTGACAAACACAACCTTGGATCCGCTTCACCTGACTTTCTTTCTCTCCCCGTCTCGTTCGCTCCTTCTCCGCCGCCTCAGATCTCCTTCATCATGCAGTTTAGCCCCTCTGGCACTTAAAACTGATACAAATGACATTAATCTCAGAAAGTGTGAACGGCAGCGTTTCGCAGCGCCTCGCAGTTATTTGTCACCATTTCTCGCCGCCGAAACGGCTCCATCCCCGCATGCAGATAAAAGAAAACAAAACAAAAAAGTTTCAAACCCGGCCAATAATCGTTTTCATTATTTGCTCGCCGAGCATTCATTGTGCGGTTTGTAAAGAGTGGATGATTTATACTACAGTTTCCCCCCAGCAGGCAATGGGCTCTCTCTCCATGGGGGTATCAATCCCTATAAGCGCCGATCCAGTGCAAGATCAGCGTCTCGGGAAGCCGGGTTGCACATTCAACGTTCCTAAACGTTCACTTCTTCTTTCTGGGTTTAAGATGCAGAAACTAAACAGCGGCGGGAGGCTAGTACTTTTCAGAAGTGTTTGAAATGCTTGGGATTCTTACTTTTTGTTTTTTGTCATATCACAACCTCAAGTTTAGTATGTTTTGTGGCGGTTTCACACCGAGAAAAGACAAGATCTTACAACGAATTAATGTATTAATGAATTAATTAAATCTATTTCAACAATAGCTTGAGTAGTCATAACTCTGAAAGAGTTAAATTAACACCAATTCTGATGCTGCGTACTTCTCAGTGAAACGCTGGTAGAAGCGTCAAAGGCTTAACAGAGGAGCGTTATTGTGACGAGCTCCTGAAGGTGGAGTCTCAGAAAGAGCGGGAGTTTTTAGAGGCAGAGGCCCAATTTCAAATCTTTAAATTACAAAGTATTTTTTTTTATGTACAGCATTTTTTACAACTGAAGTTATCAGTTGCTTGATGGTACAATCTTAAAGCATACCTGGAAAATGCATTGCACTGCTCCTTTAATATCGATGAAAAAGTGTTAGTTCCACCGGCAGATTGTTTCACTTTCAACTGGAAAAACGTCTAACTCTTCCAGCGCCAAACTCAACTGGGCCTGTTGGCTGCGTTACTGATTATTGCGGTTCTTCCTCAGTTTAGATGCACATCCTTGTCTTGGTAGGTGTGCAGCTGTACTCTTTGCATTTTCAGTGAGTCATGGGGTATACAAAGATCAAGAGATCCTGTTTTATAACCTCAGCCTGCTTTAAAGTTCTCAGTAAGAGTATGTAACAAATTACACATACATGCATATGCTATGACTCACTATGCTAAGCTATGTGACTTCTGAAAGACTTCAGAATCCTCACACAGGATTTATTTAGGAGCATCTATGACATAGCATTAGGGCCTTACGATGACTTTTGTTTTGTTTTTTTTAATTACCAGGATAAAGTTATGGCAATAAAGAAATAAACATAGCATTAGCAGAATAACGATGCAACAATACCAGACGAATTGTCCTAAATGTTTTAATGAGAGAAAACTCTAAACTACTTAAGATCAGCTCGACAAGTCGGTTTTGTTGTTTCTTCGTAATACAGTCCTGCTAATTAAAATATTATTTCCCTATCTGCAAAACGAACAAGATGCTGAGCATTTCCAGTTTTTATTTATTTGTCATGTCGTTCTCCTTATATTACAACTATTTTCCCGTAATCTTATGACTTTTTTTCTCCCTTATTTCGATTTTTGAGGTATGACTACAACCCTATTCCATGAGAAAAGAGTTGTAGTGGCTTTACTCTTGTCATTTAAAAAAAAAAAGCATATTAGCCTTGCTCTAATAGTCTGTCAAAGTTCGCGGAACTAAATTTATATTTATTTAAAATATAAATGATGCCCAATGTTTTATTAAACCCGAATGAAACGCATACATTTAGTTCTATAATTACCAAATGTAGAAGGGGGCGGAGGTTGAAGGCTTTTGCAAAGCACTGTATATTACAATTTAAAGAAAAATTTGCATGAATGATGCTGTAGCCTCCTAATGGTGTTTTTTTCCCTCTTCCATATAGAGAATTTAATTCCGACGCTTCGGCCGCCATCGCAAAAAGAAGGCATCAGTGAAAGATGATTTCTGCATTAGCTAACGGCTCTTCTGCAACCACCTAAATCTAATCTTTATGATTTGACAGGCCTCCACTGCAGAATATGCACAATTAGAATTTAATGCTGGATAAGACGCAGCGGCCCTTCTGTCTGCGGCACATTTTTTAAAACGCTAATGCAATGTTTGCATTTCTGTCCTTTTGTTTTCAGAGGATTATTACATGTCGTCCACGTTGTTCACATGCTTACATACACAATGCACTCGTTCACTCGCTCTAAAGGAAGTCGGTTACTGTGCCGCATCAATCATTTGTCCACCGGGAGGTTCATTTGCTGATTAAAAACTTTGTTTAAAAAAAAAAAAAAAAGACAGCAAAATTGACTAATCGCTAAATTCTTCATCGCAAGTTTTTTGACCAACAACCGAAACGTGTCGCGTCGAAAACAAACAAAGCTACTTTTACAAATTAACAAGGTCAATTATTTTTGGTATTTAATTGTTGTCGTAGCACATTGCTTTTAATCATTTGCATTGCGTTGCAGATGAGTCTTTTGAATTTATTTTTGCCCATGATGACAAAACATACTGCTGGAGAAAAAAGAAAAAAAGTTGAAAGGATATCAATAAATTACTGGCATGGATAATTTACCTCGCTTGTCATGGTTGGTGGGCCGTCAGTTTCGAAGCGTCCGTGTGCTTTATCTAATGAAAGAGGCGGAGGGGACTGCGTTGTTTCATTTGTCTAAAAATGCTCCGTTCGGCCAGATTTCAGCTGAAATGATGCCTTTGGTTATGCACTGAGATTAATATCAAGGACATCAGAGTTCGTCTACCTATTGATGATTTGCTGCCATTGCTAGAGATGCTGAGTCTGCACTTCTAGCGGTTAAACGGCGAGTACCGTGTAGAGGTAGCATGGAACATTAAGTTTGAAAATGAACAACTTGAAATGTTTTGATGTAATTATTGCAGGTTTACAACAAGAAAGGAAAAGCTAGAGAGTCCCTGGATTTCCATAGACCAAGGTGCAATTTGTGCAATTGGACATTTTGAAGATTAATTTGCTCAGTGGCTCGGATAAGGTGATTTTCCTTTTTTCTTTTGGCAGCACGCAAGTCATGTGATCAAGAACCGGATGTTACTACTGGCAGAAACCATGAAGAAGAAGACAGGAAGTCGTTGGAAGACCATGGCGTTGCATGTTTTGTAGTCTGCAGGAACAAACTTTTTCACTTGTGATTTCTAATTGCGTTATTTAACGGAAACGCTGCAATTATTAGATTTTGTTTTTTCCCACATTAGTGGAATATTGACAAAGTTTTACGTACTTTTGTAATGGAAACACGGTTAGTGGTGCTTAGAGGAGTTTGATGTTTGACTGTGAGCTAGGCTTCTAGTAGTGGTCTCACATTTTGCATAAAATCTTAACAAATTGGGAACTCAAAGAAATGCGATATGCACATTTTGAAATTGTTTAATAATTTAGTTTTTGTACTTTTTTGTCGATGGAGCTTCTTGTTTTCAGTCAATCTTCTATACAAATCAGTCTAAGTTCACCGTGGTTCAATAGAAGGGTTTGCTTCAGTTTATTTTTAAATATTGTTTTATTATGTCTAATTATACTGACAGAACAAATTAAAGTTGTGCTAATTTTACCAGTTTGATTTTGACCAAGCTTATGAAGCCATTGGTGTACTTAAGTGTTATCAGCAGACTTATCAACTAAATTTGTAAATCCGTACATTTGTCCGTTTAAAAAAAACCATTATAAGTCAATTCAAAGCAGACGATACAATTCTGCATCGAATCGTGTCGTCCGATACTAACCCTCACTTTCGGTATCGAAGGTTAAAAAAAGTGAACCGAAAAAAAAGTTAATCGGTGCATCCCTCATTTCATATTTTTGCTGAGTTTCAGCACTTTCGATAACCGAAACACCGAATCATGTTGAAACTTGACATGCCGTCATGAGCTTTTACAAAGGGCAGGCGCTTTCCTGGTTACATCCAAACCAACATGTTCCACCTGCGTGCTCCTGATCTGAGCTCTGGGTCTGCTTTGCTTTTCATGGAGACTGAGAAGAGCTTCTCATTGATGGGCCGAATGTAAATGCGTCATTCATACCTGTCTTGCCTCTTATGGTGATAAAGCAGCTCATACTCAGGGAGAGCGCGAGCAGGAGCAACGCGAGCCGGTAGCTTCATTCATCGCCTGTCCCGTTTCATTCGCGCGCTTGTGATTCTCCATCATGCTCCTCTCAGCGGCCGTCGAGGGGCGAGGGTGGGGGTATGGGGGGTGCCCGGCTCGCATTGAAACAAATCTCTCATATTCTGCTTTTTGATTTCATTCCTTCTCCCTGTCGCCTCTCCTATTAGCTTATTCATTCTTCACATGTGACTGCCAGCCTGTTAAGGTCATATTAAACCAAAGCAATCCACTTTAAATGGTTATCTACGACGCGCATTAAAAAGCTCTTTGCTGCCCTTTAAATATTGTGATTGGGTTATGGGGGGGGGGCCGGTGTTTCGGAGCGCTGATCGCTCTCCCAGGAGCCCGCTTCAGAATATAAATTGAGTAATATTATAAAGGCGGGCACTCCAGAAGGACTGGGTAATGAATAGGATTCATGATCTGAGGAGGAACAGGAGGTCATGCAATGAAGTGAAATACTCTAATAACTCCAATCCAAACCCACTCAGATGATGATACATTAACTGAGAGACCCTTGTATTCCTGTTTCTCTCTCTCTCTCGTTCTCTCTCTCCTGCGTCGGGCTATATATGCGTGTTACATCCATCCCAAAAGCACTTGCTGTGAAGAAAAAAAAAAAAAAAACACAGAAAGCTGATCCGGCTGGTAATGGTTATTTAAAGTTCTCATTGCGACTTTAATGTCAAGGCCACCTACTACGACTACGGTGACGGTGAAGAGTTTGGATCAAATCTTCGCAAATCTTGTAATCTTCTACAAAGAGATGAATGGGAAGAGAGGGAGTGGAGAGGGGGCAGATTTGTATTGTATTACTAATGCAATTTCATGATCTTCTGCAAATGTCCCAAGAAGTGTAACCGGACAGACCAGACAGCAGATTACTCCCACAGAAGGCCTAAATACAAAGATATTAAGAATTTAGATGTAATCCCCCAAGTGATTATAATTTTTTTTTTTTTATATCCCTGTAGGAATTAATTTCATCATCTGTTTATATGCGATCGCCCATGGATACTTTTACATGTTATCCCTGGAGATCAGATCAGGATAAATCTGGTAGCTGCTTTCACTGACTTGTAACTGACCTCCTTTACTTGTACCTGGGAAAGACTGATTGCGTGTTATTTAACCGTGTTCAACCGGGATTAACGTTAAAGTCCCCCCACCTCCCCGTCCGCTTGGTTGTAACCTGCCACTGTGAGTGTGAGAGTCGGTCAGAATGTGGTGTGTGTTCTGGTCAAATCTGGGCCTTGCGAAGGCATTCATACAGGGAGTTTGTCTCTCTTCACTCTGATGCCTCTGAATAGAAATCTGCGTGTTAAATTACCTTTCAGAAGTCAACAGGTTGGTCAGCAGATTGTGCAATTCAGAGGTTTTTTTGAGAAGCCGCCGCTCCTTCTTCAAATGAAACGAAATCGGTGACAAATGTTTTGCTACGTTTGAGCAGCAAACATATTCTGTTTTTAAGATTAAAAAAAAAAATCGGGTCACCAGAGAAGCAAAATCAAACAAAATTATAATAAATCATATATTTTTTTGTTTGTCCTCATTTGAGCAGCTACATTTTTGTTGTTCTTTTCTAATTTTGGTAGCATAGTTACGGAAGAAAAGAGAAAATTCTGACTTCAGTGGCCCTAATCCTCTTCCGTACATATACAATATAGTTGATCGAAACAATATTTGTTCATTTTTTGTACATTTGGGCTGGGCTGGTTGACCTTTGACCTCTGGAGATATTTATCATCTTTAAAACGATGGTGGCACAAAGTAAAAATTTGCTGCACAAATGTTTGACACAAATTTTGTTCAATTTGAAGAAGGTGAGGAGGATGTCTTGACTCAGGTCAGACATGTTTGGGAGAATATGAAATTAGTCTCTTAAAGGGGCGGTGTTACGTGTTTTCCAGCCACCCAGTGCTTCTTATATCAAGTCTAACAGTTACCTTCAGTTGTTGTTATAAATTCATATGTGTCATGTGTAAGTCGTAAATGGAGTTAGATTTTTTTTTTTTTTACTTGTAATCACGGTTAAAATTGTAACCGTCATAATCCTTTTACAATGCAAAAAGTTAAGTACAACACAACTTATTTGTCTTTTCACAGTCAAGCTTTTATAAGTAGAACCACATTTATCCAGAGACTTTTACCAAAAATCTGACTTCGATGCCCCCAAATCAGCTTTTATCTAATTTATGAAACTTGGCTAAACCTAGCAAGCGTTTTGAAAGTGACACATATCCTGTAAAAATTTGTTCTGTCGAGCACAAAACGATTTGAAAACTAGATGACTTTCTTCATATCCGCCAAGGTCCTTTTGAAGTTTTAGATCTGCAAAGAACAGCACATCACTTTACTGCAAAAAAACAAAACGGCCACCTTATTTGCCTTTGCTCGGTTAAAATATTGCTGTTATTTTAGAGATGACCACGAAAAATAAAGTTTAAATTAAAAACAACAAATAGTTTTTTTCTCTTGTCCCACAAGTCCTTGTGACTTAACATTTTTGGCCCATGTGACGAAAAGTTTGGGCATCCCTGGTTTAGAGCAAAGCTGTTTTGTTAGAAAAGCCTAGTCCAAGTCCAGGCTTACTATAAGTCCATTGTAACCTGCTGTTTCCTGACTTTCTCTGAATCTGATCCTTTTTTTTTAGCTTGACCTCCTGCTGGCGGACGAAGCTTTGATAGCTTTGATACTCGCACGACGGGTATAATAAAGGCTCAACTCAGAAGATCGAATACATATGCCGCACTTTTCAGATTTTTACTCGCAAATAAAATAAATTAAACAACAAATACTTTGGTAATTGCCCCTTTTTACTTCTGCGTCACAATTACAGTATCTGCTACTTTATGTCGAATTGCCACGTAGAATTAAATTCCCTCAGGTTTTGTTTAGGAAATCCCTGCAAAATATCTTGGAAGTCATATTTATACCCCTTTCTTTGTGCACCCAACAACAGTTACTGTCGGAGACGGCTTTCTTTTCTGCCAGTGGGTCTTGATGCAGTGAATGGGAGTGCTGAAATGAGTGGAGCGTCTTGCAATCAGGCGCAGGGAAAATGGTTAATTCCACTTGTGATGACACCGGCTCGGCAAGCACAACAGTTTTCAAGTGCTGACACTGACCAGTAATGACTGAGCGAATGGATAGAGACTAGAGGAGGTGTGTGTGCGCGCGTGTGTGTTTGTGTGTGTGTGCAGTGGAACAGGGGTGAGGGATGGACTGAGAGAGGCTCTGAAAGGACAGAGGAGTCAGTGAAAGAGACTCGAGTAAAGTAAGAGAAGAGGGAGGGAGTCGGAGAGCCACAGCTGCTTTTCCACAATCGCTTTCCAACATCTACAGTTCCAGACCCAAAATACCATTAATACAAGTGTCAGAGGAGTGAGCAGAATCAGGCACACTGCGATGGCTTTGAGTGGATCAAGAAAAAAAGAAAAAGAAAAAAGGAAGGGCCTCGGAGCCTTTGGGGAACAACTGGAGCCTGTCCGAGGCAGCTGTCCATTCCTCTGCCCCTCTCTTTTTTTGCCGCCCCTTCTCCGTACGTCCACCTTTCTTTTATTTTGGCCTGAAGATTGAATTGCACACGATCTCCGGCGTCTCCCGGTCCTCCGCCCGTTGCGGGTCGGCGACCTCGGCGCGGCTCGGATAATGGATACATCCCCTGTTTGTCTCGTGGCGAAACGCTCGTCCGCCACAGTCCAGTAAACAGCCATTGTCACGCAGTCTGAAGCAATTAAGGAAAATGGTGGATAAAGCCTCGACGCGTCCTTTCAATATTTATTACATCCGCTTTGCAAAAAAGGCCAGTTTAAGTTGCTGTATCTAAAATGATCGCTAATGCAATTACAAGCGCATTTAAAACACACATTAGGAGTAATCTTCACCTCTTAGCGAGAACCTCGGCGATCTGGTGAAAGGAGAGAGCGGACGGAATGGAGTGACGGTAAAAAAAAGACTTCAAAACCCGACGTTTTGGAACGATGGCCCTTTGAGACGGTTTGGGTTATGAAGTGGCGTTAAGTTGGCTTCGTTTGAGCCAACTTTAAACAGAGCCGATGATAGGAATGTCCAGACCAGGAATGTCACGATGCATCCAGCTCTTCAAAGCTAAGCATGAGTTTGTCTGAACCAACATTCGTTTAAGTCAGGTGTTTAGAAGCGGGTCGTGAAACACTAGCCGCATTTCCACTGACCGTAGAATTTTGCAAATTGACGTGACAAAAAGAAATTAGCTTAATGTAGCCACTCTGGTTTTAAAAAAGCGCAAGTTTTCAATTAAAACGCTTTTGTGCCAGGATCATGGATTAACATGTTATTTTTTTTATGACTTATTGCGTGAACAAACTTTTTCACCAATGATTTTACGTTTGTTTCTCATTTATTTTCTTAGTTTTTGGGGTTTTTTGTTACTTTAGCAGTATACAAATCAACACAAGACAGGTGTTTAGTGGAAATGCAGCTACTGAGCAATGCTCAGCAATGCTCATTGCTCAGTAGCATTGCTCAGTAGCATTGCTCAGTAGCATTGCTCAGTAGCATTGCTCAGTAGATGTTTAAAAAAATGTCTTGGTGAAAAAAATGAAAAAACAAGTTAGAACAAAAAAAAAAACAAAAACTAAACATTTTGTGGGTTTTTAAGCTTCAGGAGCCAAAACATATTTCTTATAGGTGTGTTCTTTTTATGACTTGGTGCAAAAGTGTAAGATTTCTTGATGAGTAATTCACAAAAAAGAATATCTGTACATGTCACATAACGAATAAGAAAGTTGTCAAGTGTGCAACTCGTAAAGTGAGTTCTTTGTGACCGTTGATTTATTGAAATGTGTGAACTGTCTTGCACCAACGCAATTCATAAAATTCTATCAAGATGAGTTTAATGGGTCATTTCCTGAGGGCTTCGACTTCAAACCGTACCGCAGGTCAGTGTTTTAAGCAGAACTAAATCCCTGACTCCTTCGCGTCTGCAGGCCGGACAAAGTCTCTGGAAGCCATTTCTCTTTGCGAGAACCAGTCTGGTGTCAGCTTGGAGCCAGTCTCTCTGTCCCTCTTCTGCTTCTTCCTCTCTTCCCCCGTTCTCTCTCTATCTCTCTCTTAATTGACTTCCCAGTTTGATAAGGCGTGCCGCTCTGATTGGAGCCGGGCTGTCTCGGTGATGCTCAGAGGAATGTGCCTCTTCGATAGCGGATCAATTAATCTATTAAGATAACCAGGGACATAGGTCCTCTACGCCAGAGCTAATGTGAAAAGCTGGCACTGTTCAAATAAATAAATAAAATAAAATATTCAGCTTTTATACCTGATCTCTGGTGTCCCATAGCAGGGCACGCCTAAATGTATTTGTGTGAACATGTAGCGACATGTACAGTTTATTTATAACGGAGGGTTTATTAAACTTGACACTTAAGATCGCCCAGACGTGGGGATTTTATTTTATAGTTTTAGGTGGAATACATTGTCCTTAATCGTGCATGAATGCTTTGTGTTGCAGACAGATGGCATGCCCCCTTATTATTATTTGGTGTGCCAGTGATTCTGCTTGAGCTATGGCAGGTGGCTTGAATATTCATTTCATTTTGATAATTCCTCAGATTACTCCTGACATGCTTAAAGCTGCGACCCGGCAAGAATTGTGAGCAAGAAACATCCCCCGTCTTATCAGCCCAAGTCAAGAAGGAGTTTTTCCCTCGAAACGGATTTGCTTTTTACAAACTTAAATGTGCATCTCTACGATTTGAAAACTGAAGGAAAAATTCATTTGTCACTTATTTGTTTCAAAAACAGAAGCAGAGTGGTTCGTTTCAAGTGTTAAATCGGATTATTTAGTGGCTTAAAGATGAACTGATTCAATATCCAAAAACTTGGTTTGAGAATGGGGACAGAGAACATTTTGAACTAAAAACAGTGGGCCAACCTAAAAGTATTCTCCTTTTTCTGTTCAAAAAAACCTACTCAGTACTTGATGAGGTTTTCCTTATGCTTGGATTACTGCATCGATGCTGTGTGGCATGGAGCCTTTTGCTCAGGTGAGATGTTAAAGCAGCAGTATTATGTACTATTATGACTTTTTTTCATTTTAGATAATGTTATAATGTTTGTTCCCTCATCAAAAACACGCCCTGGAGTGCTGGCCCCCGCTCCCAACTCAGCATTCACATTGGCATGTGGGAATTGCTTCTAACAGATGCACAATTGCATCTTTGAAAAGCAGAAGTGGAGCCTCCTGCCCAACCAACAAGAATGCGGAAAGTGGTTTCTTGTCTTTTCCAGCAGCCATTGTACAAGCATAGAGTGGTAAAAATAAACTGAGTGGAGCTCTGCATGGGTTGCTAGTTAATGGCACAGTACTGTTACTTAGCAAGTGGAACATTTTTGAAAAGGCTCATTTTCCATACATAAAAGCAGCTTGGGCATTTTTTTAAGCACTTCCGCAGTTTTTAGAAGCAGTTGATCCCCAAAAGAAAGAATAAAAATGACCAAAACAGGAATTTAGTTTAATGGATCCCTTTTAAAGTTTTTGTGATATTCAAAATAACTGAGATGCGCTTGAATATTCTTCACCAGGCTCAGTTTTTTTCAATTTATCTTTCTCCAAATTAGGAAAGCCGCAGTTTGTTTTTTTCCAGACATTCTGGAGACTACCCACGATTTCAGGGTGGAAGGACTCTCTGAAGTGTTTTGAGCAACCAGCCGAGCAAATAAGAGGTCAACTTACAGCATCGACTTTAACATCCACCGATCTGCTTTCCCCACCTCTGCCTGCTGAGGTGCATCCAGCATCCGTGTCCCTCCGTAAGCAACTTTTATGGCGGTGGCGTGGAAAAAAAAAAAAAAGCCAAGCCACCAAGCCCAGAGGTCAGGGGCCAATGTGCTGATGGATTATGGGGCTTCGCTGTGCCTGCCTGCTGCTGACAGGCTTTATTGGTCGGGAGGATGAGCTTGTAACCCTTTATATAATTATTGTATTAAAGCCAGTCTGCCCCTTTGCCTTGCTTGCACTTGTCCACCGGATCAATGCGGAGATAATTTCAGAAATGAATAGTTAGTATCGACCAGCCCCTGTAGTGATGGCTTATCAGCCGCCCAGCCGGGTCGCTGCGGATTATTGCGCCGTATC
Organism: Phalloptychus januarius; assembly: GCA_902982915.1. Classification (NCBI taxonomy): domain Eukaryota; kingdom Metazoa; phylum Chordata; class Actinopteri; order Cyprinodontiformes; family Poeciliidae; genus Phalloptychus; species Phalloptychus januarius. The sequence continues at coordinate 13,305,430 of CADWAE010000481.1, forward strand.
ATTTACGGCCGCCGCCATCGCATCTGTTTTTTTCCTTTTTTTTCCAGTCATCCACGGTGGCTCGAGTCCATACAAAGACGATTCAATTTGGAATGGATTTTGTTTTTTGTTTTGTTTTATTTTTTTTCTCCCACTTTTTTGCTACACAATCGGCAATAAATCAAAGTCTTTTTTTTTTTTGCAATTTTTTTGCCTTCGGATGAGGTGGTAGGATGCTCTCTGTGGACTGGGAAAGGCAGAGGGAAGACAAGGGGGCAAGTGTCAGCACTTGAACTGTAGCTGAGGGATTGAGTGAGCTTTGGTTCAGACAAACTAATGACCTTCAGGCCTAGTGTTTGTGGAGGATTGAACTGCTCTATTTACTGCTGTTGGTGTGGTAATAAACACCCCCAAAAAAGTGTGGCCACGAGGACTTAGACGAAAAATCCTCGGCTCCTTTTTCTTTTGTGATTTTCTTTTTCTTTTTTTAATATATATATTGACCTAATGAATGAATGGCAGACGCAGGCTACCTTGACTGCTGTTTTAAGTTCTTGTTCATAAGTTATGTTAGGAGAAAGTGTTGGGGTTTCATGCTTGTACTTTGGCCCCCCCACCCCCACCTACTGCTTCCCTTTTGCCTCCTAAACTGTGAATGACAGGATGTATCCATCAGAGGGCCGGAGCTCGATTTCAATAGGAGCTCATGGGGAATCGTTCCGAGAAATGTAATTTACTCGCTATTGGTCAGTTTGACCCTCGACCTCAATCACTTGACACGGTTGCCGTGGAAACCGTCGCCAAAAGAACAAAACAGGAGTCAGATGGTATCATTTCTGGCAACGTGCACAAAAGGCAAGGAAAGAAAGCAATAAGAGGGAGGGGAGAGACGACAGAAGAACCAATTAGAACAATCTGGATTTACACCGGAAGATGTGTTGGAGGTGGGTGTGTGTGGGGGTGGGTGTGGGGGGGTGGGGGGGGGGGGTTGGTACACTGAGCAGCCTCCAACATTACATAATTATATCAACACTGCAATTTGTCATAACTGTCGAGCGCAGTCATTTTTATCCGGCGGCTGACGGATTAATTACCGCTAATTATTTGAGAAGTGCTCTCATGCTAATTAGTCATACAGTTACACAGCGCTAATAGCTGAGGGATCAAAGAAAACAAATGACTACCATACATCACTTCAATTAACCAGCGTGATGGATTCATTAGCACTCTGTCATTTTTAATGCCCAGGGGGGAAGACGGGAGGGTGCATGCTGGGAGTCCGAAATGATGAGGTCTCGTCATTGTGTGTCAAACTTTAACTTATCCGGTGTTGATGTGACGTGTCGCATCATCTGGCTGCAGAGTAAGATGCCAAAGTTCTTGCCGAAGTCCAGCGAGCAGGACTCTAATGTCTTCATTTTGGACAATCCCCGTTTAGACCAAAGTCCAGACTGACACGCTACAATCGTGCAGGCCACACTTTTCAGATTTGTATTTATTTGTGAAAATGTTGAGAAAACAAATATCCTTTTCCCTTCAGCCATGCAACATAAAACGCTAAAAAGCAGATTGTGGTTTTAATCTCACGATTTGTGGAAGCTTTGAGTGTAAGAAGCCGTACTTCTGATTCACAATAATTCAAAATGTTTTTTCTTTTCTTTTTTATGGAAACCTAACCAGCTTTTCTAAACACAATTTTATTTTGAATTAAAATAAATAGTTACACGGAACCGATAACATTTCCTACAGGGAGAGAGAGACAGAGAGCATAATGACTTGGAAAAACAACGGTTTCAGCCAATAAGGCCTCGCCGCGTCCTCGTCCGATGGGCCGATATCCTCATTAGAGGCTTTTTAACCAAAACAGCAGAAGCAAAATTGCTTCGTCCATGACAGTATAGGTCAGCACCGACCGACTCCTCGAGCAAGGCCCTCCATCAGTCTCCGCGGCCGAGCATTCATCATCGGAAGGCAGGACACAGGCCTTTTATTTTGCCCTGTCGATGAGCCTGTTAGCAGAATTTTTCCGAGCTCAGGCCTTTTTCCCGAAATCAGCTCAAAAAAAAAAAAAAAAACAGCCAAAGGAGCAAATGAATAACCGGAGGATGCAGCACAATTCTGATGAACGAGGCCGAACCCTCCAAACCTAACGGCCCATACCGACGATTGAATTTTACAAATCCATAGCTCTAAATCTTTTTGGCCACGCAGGAGCACCCGCTCCCCTCATTCCTACCCCCTCCCTTAGGGAAGCAACATCTTTGCTGCGGATTCCTCTCATGCCTTGTTGACCTACGCTGCAATTCGGCGATATATCCACGTTGTTGACCCTTCTAATGAAAGTTTGACATTGATTTCTAAATAGGCCGTCGTCGTGTTTTACTGTAGAGCCTGACGTGGCGACTCTCGTCCAGCGTTCTGGGGCTGCGGGCAACAGTTTCCCAGCGCCTAATCCAACTCGATATGGCAGACCCACTCGCTCTTCATTTAAACAAACAAAAGCAGCACATAATGATCAGTCCTGCCATTATGGCCGATTGATCTGATCTGGTCCAGGGCGCTCTGGATTTATTTTCTTTTATGCCCCGTATGGATGTGTGTCACTGCCTCCGTACGCATCGCGAGCATAATGCATGAGGGCGTGTGTGTGTGTGTGTGTGTGTGTGTGAGTCGGTCCCTATCCAAACAAATGGAGGCGCTTGGGCCAGAGAGCCTGAAGCACTGCTTGTCCTTTAATTGCCATTTACATACTGGCACAATCATTAATTTCTAATTCCCCTATAATTTGTCACCCCGCATCATCCGCTATTGCTTTTTTTCTGTCTGAAACTCACGTCAATGTCAGGCCTCGTCAGTGTCACTCTGCTATAGAAGGCACCTCTGGGTTATTGTTTTTACTTAGACGTGCCTTGCAAAGAGTTCACACTGCAAAATTGATTAAAATGTGCAGAATTGTTGGAGTAGGAACAATGCAAAACTTAATAAAATCTTGCCAAGTACCTTCTTGTAATGCCTAATTTCTTGCGCAAATATCCGTTATGTTCATATATAAAATAGGACAAAACTGACAAATAATGTTTCAGCAAGATACAGGGGCTTGTTTACAGTGAATAATTCATTAATATTTCAAGTGGCAGATTATTTCACTTCTAACAAAATATTTTCCTCTTGTTATAAGTGAAAAAATTAGCCAGTGGAACTTCTTTTCTTTTTCTAGTCAATGTTGAGGAATTATTGACTTAAAACAAGCTCCGATATGTTGCTAAAACATTTTTTCTAAGTTAGTACACTAAGATACTTGCAGATTAGACAAAAACTACGTGGTAAGATTTTGCTTTTACTGTTAATGGCATTAAGTGACCCAGCATCTCAATCAGCATCTAGTCAAAGTTTGGATTAAGTTCAAACTTTGACTCGGTCGCTCCAAACCCTTCGGTGGTTCAGATCACTTTCCCGGTTCTTGAAGTTAAAACCGCAAACTGATCATCGGTCGTCCCCATGAATATGTTCTTGTAGAGGGCGGAGTGCATGAGTCCGTCAATTTCACCAGGTCGTCATGGAAACCTACACATAAGTCATGTTGTGGTACCTACTTGCATTTTAAAGTCAGGGGTGCGGTACATCTTTGGTTTGCTTTAATCAACAGGAACAAATAAAAAGTATGAGATGTACTTGAAGGCATCATAAAAAGCACAGCTGTTTGGAAATCCACTTTGGTGGGATTTCCAAGGGAATCTAGCAGATTTTTTTTCTCTAGTAGCATCGATATTTGCATTCAGCTTGATGTTGGATCACACCAGTAATTTGGTTAAGTGCCAGTCAAGCAAAGTCATTTTTCATCACCGTTGAAAAATGTGCACACAGATATAAAGTTCTGCGTTGGACCGCCTTATGTTCTTCCACTGTGCCTGCATGAGGACGTCCCCAAAATTCAGAGCTTAGTGATGGCTGAGAGTCTCATACAGTGGAAGCCTGGAATTTATGGGGGTTAATGATTACAGCCACCCGCAACTAGATACAATAAGCAAATGCTTGAAGCGTCCTCTAAAATTCAAACACCAAACTTACTATAAGACACATTAATACACTCATTGGATGCAGACTTAGAGCTACAGCAGAAGCTAACATCGACAGTATTCCCCATTTCCTCTCTTGCGATTACAGCTAGTCAGAGCCAAAGGAAACAAAAGCAGCTCCTGAATTTGTTGGTTTGGAAGCACCAGCCAAATGTCAGTCAAGTAGTGTTGCGCTCTGTTGCTCCAGCTTCATAAGCTGCTTTTTCCTTCGAATATAGTAGGCAATATCATCCATCCATCCATTTTCTAACACCCTTGTCCCTGAGTGGGATCAGGAGGTGCTGGTGCCTATCTCCAGCTAAAGTTCTGGGCGGGAGGCGGGGTCACCCTGGACAGGTCACCAGTCTGTCGCAGGGCAACACTGAGACAGACAACCATGCACACACACACTCACACATAGGGACAATTTGGAGAGGCCAATTAACCTGACAGTCATGTTTTTGGACTGTGGGAGGAAGCTGGAGTACCTGGAGAGAACCCACGCATGCACAGGGAGAACATGCAAACTCCATGTAGAAAGACCGGGGCCAGGAATCGAACCCAGAACCTTCTTGCTGCAAGGCAACAGCTCTACCAGCTGCGCCACTGTGCAGCCTGCAGACATTATCAATATTCCACTAATAACTTGGAATCATCTTCCACAGAAAAGGCCATGAATAGGCGAATCCACAAACACTGACGCAGTTGAATGCTGCAAGTTCCATACTCCTTATCCCACCATCCTGAATGGGGAAACAAGTACGACACATTCATTCAAAGATGACATATTCTCTTCAGTTTAGACTCTTTTCATGTCAACACACATATCAAAAAAAAAGTCTGACATAAGCTACTGTAGTGGTATTAAAGTAGCTTTATTTCTCTCTTTCAGTCTTACCTGTGAATGCTCAGGGCTTAACGATTGATGCTCAAAGACTTTAATGCTTACATAAACAAGCATTATTCATACTGCGGGTTGTTGTAGATGCATATTTTAACACATTCACGGTTCTTCTTATTAGATATATACACACCATCCTGTGCGAAATAATCTGTCTCGCCGTCTCTTAACTATAAAAGACTGCTACTTTTAGAAGTGAACAAATATTGGATTAAATGTTTGAGAATCAGGAACCTTTTAGAAAAGTGTAATTACACTGCTCCTTACACCAGACACGTTGGCATTACACTAAGCCAACATTCAGGTATTAAGACTATATTAAGTCTGAACAACTAAGACATCTTCATCTTAATCTGAAACTCCCCAGTTATTCATCTTCTTGAGACAATATCGCACCGATCTTTTATTTCTGTGAGAATTATTCCACTTCAGTTAAATGTGTTTTTTTTGCACGTATGAAAAGTGGTTTCATCTCTATGCCGACAGCATCAATTTCAGGCCTAGTCTCTACAGGGATTGTGACCCTCCTGTATAGATTTCGCTAAGCCAGATAAGTGCTTTGCATGTAGACATTTGCTATTGGACCTGTCGCTGGCATCAGAAGCCCAGCAGTTGCAATTACTCGCTGATCATCGCCACAAGCCAGATAATAATTAGAGGTTGGCAAAATTCAAGGCCGGCGTATTGATTTCCTCGTGTTCCCTCTTTGGAGGGATTAGGAAAATAAGACATGAAATTTACTGTCTTCATAAAAGTTTTACTAAATCAGGCTGTTTTTAAAAGGGGCTATTGACAGCTTTTTCATTACCATACATAGGGCTCTCTGAAGTGTTTTTTTGAGTATTTGCAATAAGAGAGCAGCTTTCTCCTTTGTGTCTTTCATGCACCAATAAATAATGGCTCCTTTGGAATATTTGGAGGTAATTTTAATCACCCAGACTCACACATAACCTCTGCGAGGTTATAACAGGATTACTTTCCAATTTAACACTGACAAAGACTGCCTTAAGCTTTCGCTGAGAAACGCACATATGGAGGTGTGCAAAGAGGAAAAGCGGTGCTCTGGCAGGCTGAAGGACTGGAAAGAGAGAGAGAGCGAGAGAGCGCACAATTATTCTCTGTAATCTTTTTAGCTTGCAATGTTGGGTGTTTGCTTTGTCTTTTAGCATCCAAAAGGTTCTGCGAGTACAGATGCTTGCGAAAGTTTTCACACCGCCTGAACACTTCCACATCGCGAAACATGCCGTCCAGAAACTTTGAAATGTTTTATCAGGATTTTATAGGAAGCGATAACGTGATTTTCACTTTTTTTTATGTGAAAAGTAGGAATACTGTAGTATAATACAGTAGCCAATTATGAAATGAGCAATGACCGTTACCTTTTGTCATATCCGTTACGGAAATCATCAAGCAAATACACATCAACCATATTGATCAACGTTCCACGTGGCTGAATTAGCCGTTCATCATTTCATTAAATTCTACAGAGGCCTGGCCGGGAGCTATTCATTTGTTTCAGGCCTTCACCCTTTGTCACACACAGGGTGTTTTAGTTTATTTCATCCAACCAGAGTACCTTCTCCAAATGTTTATCCTCTGTCGTTTAGCAAAACTTGAAGACATCCTATGGTTTGCTTTCCGCAAAGGTTTTCTGAAACGTGTAGTAGGTGTAAACAGATTTCCCCGCCTGCGCTGTGGAGCTCTGTTGCTCCTGCTGGGTTGGGCGAGGAAACTGTGATAACTGCTTGCAGTTCTAGTTTTAAGTTTTCAAAGTTTAGAACAGACGAACAAGGCTCAGATGCACATTATTATTACATGGTACATAGTATGTGTGTGTATATATATATATATATATATATATATATATATATATATATATATATATATATATATATATATAGTTATATATATATAGTTATATATAAAAGGTGGCAGAAGGAAGAGTCCAGAATTAGTTAATTTAGCGTAATCTGGCCTTTGCAAAGTGATTCCAGATGATCGGAAAAGTGTCTTTAGAGCCTTTTCATAGGCTTTCTCTTTGTATTATGGACATCCTGTCGGTTCCACACAAGTAGAAGAATGGAAGAAGACTTCCCGTCTCCCAGGATTATTTTCTTGGCAACAACCAGTCCTTGTTGCTGCCACACTGCAGCAGGTATAGCACCCAGCATTTGGGACCATCCAAAGATTATAAATCCTGGTTGTGGTTGTAGGGGGGCAGCAGGGGGGAGGGGGAAGGAGGGTGGGGGGGGTGGGGCTATATACCTTGGAGAACCGATTAAATATAATTTAAGAGCCAAGCCCTGGTCAGATTTTAATTTTTAAAACATTTTGAAAAGCATGTATCATTTCTCATCCCAAGTCACAATTTTTTTTTCTACTATTTCGTTTTGGTCTGTCAAAAAGGTTGTTTGAAGTTTGTGGTGGTGATGCGACATATGAGAAAGTTAGAAGTAGGATTTCTGCAGCTCATTGTATTTTAGTTCTGATAACGGACGGGGCTTCAGTAAGAAAATCCACACCGACAGAAACATGAAGAACAGGCTGACTCAAAATGCAGGCAAAAGTCAAAAAGCGGGCGCATTCGACTCACCGTGAGCCGGAGAGATGCGCCGGCTGAAGCCCAGGGGGTCATTTCCCTTTCTCGATGGACAGACTATTAACTTTTTGATTGGCAGCGGGGCTGACCGCGCCTGTTCATCATTGAGCTCTGTCGATTCCTCAGCATCTGGAAACGGCACATAAATTCAGAGGTCTAAGTATGAACCGCGCATCTCAGCATCCTCTTAAGAAGAGTAACTTGCATCGCACAGCCATAAAAAAAAAAAAAAGAGAATGCTTTTTGGCCGATGCTGATTTCCTCTCTGGTTTAAAAAAAAGGAAGGAAAAAAAAACCCTCAGCAGAACAGAGGAAGCTGAGGTTTAGCCACTACCTTCCTCAAAGCTAGTTTGTGTGTCTATCCGCGACTTTCTCACACTAAAGTCACAAACATTATGATTTCAGTAAATCTACATGTGTAAAAAGTTTCCAAAATCGACTACTACTTCACTTTAACAAGTCTTTAATAAAGGACAACAAATATAGCTCATAGGGTTTATGGAGGTGGAAGTGGGGGAGCTGGAAAAATAAGGGCTGGCCACTTTTATCTGCCCTTGCACACGCATCAGTGTAATGATGACAAAACGGGATGTTAACTAATGATTAGTAGAAATGGTTTCAGTTAATTAGTTGGTCCTTCGTTTATCGTTCCATTTGCACATTTTGGGGGGAGCAATCGTTATTAATTAGGGCCATCATGCTGAAAGGGGTGAGGTGGAACCCTACAGCCAAGTTAATCAGGCTGCAATGAAAGCTCCATTATCCTGCCCCATCCCGTTGGCCTGTGATCTATTCGCATTATCTAAGAGCCGCGACGGGATCAACGGCAATACTGGGGGGAAGAAAAACAACAACAAAAAAAACAAACAAAAAAAACACACGGGGACATAAACGAGGAGGAGTTTGATTGGCCCAGTTCTTGGGTCACTGGTTATATGAGAGTCTTGAATGATTTTCACTTTTAGTTGTTGCATAAATCTAAGCGATGTCGTCCATTTGAAGGGGGGCTTAGAGTACAAGAGATTAATGAAAGTTTGCGTTAGAGCTCTGTTTGAATTTTTTTTTTTACCAATGAGGCTGAACTGTAATGGCTTACTTCTCCTAAATAACTGACATTAAAAAAAAACAAAACCTAACACTAATATTCACCAATCAATGCATATAAATCCTACTTCCCTCATCTTATTGTTTCCTCCATCCCCCAAAAATCTATTCAGAATTGTTCTACTTTACTGCTTCTGTTTCTCCATTAACTTAGATCTAGTCAGCTTGGGTAAAAACCAATCATTTGTTCCAGGCTTTTCCTTGTACACAGGTTCTGAACCCTCAGCTATTGGGAAACAAGGGTTTCCTGGAGGCCTGGACTCTGTTGAGGTTTTACCCAATCTTTAATATTTGACATATGCAATGCACCGGTTCAGCGCTATGGAGCTTACCGGAAGTTGCGTGCGCCGCAAACAACCTCCACTGCAAAGAGAGAAGTACCAAGCTGAACAAGACTGCTGTTGTCAATATTCAATGTTTGGAAGTGTGGCGGACATCGTCTTGAAAGGCTTTGTTCATTTCTTCTGCTGCTTAAGCTACAAATTGATGTCAGAGTTCACAACTTCTCTTTCTGTTCGCCAATTGGTCCTCTTGAAATTCTAGCAAAGAAATTCAGGTATCTGGGAGAAAGCCCAGATGGAGCTGTGAAGGGAAATGAGAATTGAACACAATTCTGTGTTCGACTGAAGTTTTGAAAGTTGGGTCACGAGCCATAACACCCAGCATAATTGACAGCTCATTAGCATTCAATAACACCTTTACAAGTTCTACTGTAGTGTGCGTCTCTTTTAGCTATCTACGTCTAGACGTTAAATCTTCTGTCCATCCAAAATGGCTAAGGCTCAGTCAGAGTGGAGTGCAGAAAGTCTGTCAACTCTTTCTAAAAGCACTCAATTCGAATTAGTCATAGACTTTGACTGGGCCATTCTAACTTAAATGTTTAGACCTAAAACAATATATTATTTAGCATTACTGTCCTTTTTTTGGCTTCCAAATTATTTTTCATCCCTTTCTTAAGAGTCTATCAGTCCCTGCTGAAGAAATGCATCTCCGCCCCATGTAAAGGTGAAGACGATCTGCTCAGGGTGACATGCAATTTTCGTTTTCCGCCACACATTAAGTGTTCTCCACGTAATTCACAAGGCTTAATTTGGTTCTTTAATGACCCGAGTGTCGTCTTCCACACGCTTGCTGTGTCCTCTACACACGGCTTGTGACAAACTTTAAACACAGAATACAGATATTTCCCCTCAACCTCTTTTTGCCCCCAGGGTGGCGCCATCGAGGGCTGTGTGATCTGCTTACACTGAAAAGTCTGAAAATGCTCCCCACTGATGACACAAAACTCTTTTTGTTCATTTTAGTTACAAAAGTTGCATCATTTTAGCGTAATGGACATTTATGTTTTGTTTCTTCTTGCTTTTAGCATCTCCTAGACTGCATAAATATTAAGATCTTGAAAGCGTGAATTACTTTCCATAAGCATCATTTTCTATAAACTCATTTCTAAACCTTAGAACACTGAAGAGACTCGAACTCAAACTCACATTAACTTATGGAAACATCGCCTCTTAGTCATGCAATAAATAATCCCACAAGGTAGAAACGTATATGTTGAAGAACAGAAGAACACGTGTACAGTAGTGTGCACACAGGCTCCTTATCATAAAATACTGCATCCATTAATCATGCAAGATGAGACCAGGACACCGGAGTGTAAAGACAGAAATCAATGTGTTTTTTTTTTTTTTTTTACCCCCTAGGTTATTTCATGCAAATGAGCTCTGAAGCAAACTGATATGGTTAAAGCAAGGTTACAGAAAGACAAAGAGAGAGGCCAGTGTCCCCAAGAAATCAATAAAATGAACTTAAGAAATGATTTAGATAGAGCAGATATGAACATTGAAATAAACAAATAACTTTAAAGGAAATCAATCATATAATTTAAAGAGCAAATGGCCTGGACCAAGGTGATCTCCCCCATGGTTTAGACGAATGGAAGATTTTTAATTTCATCATTGATATTATGCCAGACTTGGAGATTTTGCAGATGGTTGCAGCCATGAGGAGGGGAGAAAAATCAATCGAGTCTAGTTCTGTGGTCTTAAGAGATGTTAGATATTTACAGCACTGCGCTATGGAGGCTTGTATAAATTTACATTTTAAGAGATAAAAGACCTCTGTATTTTATCTTGTTATTGATAATGGAAACTGTCGACTCTTATCCTGTCCGGTCTCGGGGAAGCCGAGCTGTCTGCCCGCGCGCGTTTGTGTATGTGACTGAGACAAGGCTGGAGAATGTGTTTGTGTCCATGATGGGGGAGAACGGAGAGAATAAGAGAGACAGAGCGCCGGTCGGAGGCAATTTCAAGCCTTTATTTTCTTGATACACAAAAGGCAGGCTTTGTGTGCGGCTGTGTGTGCGTGTTGTTGTTTTTTTTTTTTCCTCCACCCCATCCCGCTTCCACGTCAAGGCAATCGAGGTGGCATAATTGCATCAGAGGTCCAGAAATATAGAGTTGCAATTTAGAAAGAGGATGAGAAGAAGAGTAAGAGGAGAAGAATGAGAAGCAAGAGAGAGTGATTGTGTATGTGTGTGTGTGTGTGTGTGTGTGTAGTGGGAAGGTGGGAAAGGCATCTCAGACAGGTTCATTTACGTCCGGAACAGGGACGGAGAGGTTAAGACATTGTGACAAGAGACAAAGTAAATGTATATGTAAATGCGAGAGGTTGTTATCACTCCTAAAACACTGTGCGGACCCCTTTTTTCCACACTTTGGAGACCTAAATTATATTTAGGCCACATAAAATCCAATAGTCCAACAGCAGACCCAGTGTTATGTAAATGGTTCGGGTAATTCTTTAAAACACTACACCGGTGGCTGGACGGTGGGGGCAAATAACAACAAAGTGTTTACATCATTTGAATGATTTAGGACTACTTGTGGCGATCACTTTAATAGACTCCCGCGCTCTCGGCACAGTCTTCCAGCTTCCACTTCCCCCGGCTCTTCTGTGCTGCATGTGTCTCTGAGTTAAGAAGTAGAACTGTGGGGCGGAATGGAGATTTTTTTTTTCTTCTCTTAAGCTAGAAATATCCAGTTCTCAAAGGTAACTTTACAGTAAAACAGAAAAAAAGGGAACCTGTTTCAAGTTTATCAGTCATAACCTGCAGCGCCTCCTGCCTTTTGTTGGCAGCACAAGATGAGTTAAGACATTTAAGGGCAACAGCAGGAACTTGTGTCTTTCTTCAACAACTGGACAATGTTTACGGCAGGATAAAAATAAAGAAAAACGTAATGCAGGATTTCACCACAAATACAATATTTTTCAAAGCAAGCAAAAAAGAAAAAGCAGTGATGGGGATCGGCGGTTGCCCAGGGCAGCATAAGAAAGAGGAGCGACAACCAGATGAAGAAACTGATTTATTGGTCAATTTTTTACCGCTTTTCAGCATGTACTGTCAAAAGGGAATTGGCGCCCCCGTCTATTGAGCAGATGTCCAATCCAGACATCAATCCTATACGTCTAAGTCAGAAGAACCACGAGCCATAATGGAGGCTAACATGGCTGCAGAAGCTGGAATAAGCAGCGACGACAATAAGGATCATCTTCAGAACTTAAACTCGTTCATAACCCAATTGATAACAGCATTTAACAATAGAAAAATATACTCTAGGATATTAATTGGCAAAGGTCTTCTTCCATGTACATTAATGTTGGAGTTTGCTCGTTCCACTCGATTAGCTAACAACTGGTACCTGCTAGCTAGGTTTTGTTTTCTGACTTTAATAGCTAGTGCAGCACTGTTGTTCTACAAATCTATTGGCAACACAGCCAACGTGTGTTAATCACATAAATAAAGATTCCTAATCACAATTAGTCAATTTTTATGTCAATGAGAAGGGCTTGCTTAAGGTTTTAAGAGCTCAATTTAACATTGTGGTTGCTTTGTAGACGATAGCTGTCTTGACCTGTAATGGCATCGATTTTATGATTACTAGTCGCCATCAGGAGGAAAATGGCGACTAGTATCCTTTGCTGACCACTCCACTTGGATGTAAAATATTGTTTTCATAGCATCATAAACCAAAAATATTGTTCTGGCTTTTGGTTGTGGACTGCCACCAATTGATTATTGGTGATTCCAAAGGTGCCACCCGTTCTGTAGCTCATCTGGAGTCGCCCCCTACAGATATGTACCGATTCTGTACTCAAACTATGAAACTCTAAGGTGCTGTTCTCAACACACATCAATATTACACATCAATATTTAGTGCTTGAGCCCTGAACCTTAAATCACTTATTTTATACACAAATATGGGGCATCGTGAGGGTTTTAATACTTCTCCCAGATCAGCGGCTGGTACAGAGAGACAGACTCATTTGGCTTGGCACAGTTTCTTTTCCTGCACTGATTGCCTGATGTTAAAAGAGGTGTACGCAGCCCCCTCTTGTCCACTTTAATTTTTAATTACCATCTCCCTCTAACCTTTGTTATAGCCATGACACGCTTGCGTTAAGCCGTGTACAGCAGGAAGGCAGACAGAGTGAGGGGGACCAGAAGGGGGGGAGAGGCTGGATTCACTTCTCTAATTATGCAGGCAGACGTGCTGCGGGATGAACTCTGGTACCAACATGCTGCCTGTGACACAGGATCAGGGCCCCGGTGCCGCAAGGCCTTCTGGGGGATGGGTGAGGGTGGTAGAGACATGTCGCCAATGAAGAAGGATGCAGAGCCTTGAAAATGTATTTATAGCCTTTTGAACTTTTGAACATTTTGACGGATTACAAGCTAGAAGCCTGAATATGTTTGCTGACAGATTTCATTCAGTGTGATAGGTTAAGACAAAGCAGTATTATCTGAAGCGTCATGAAGGTCAAAGAAACAATGCAAACAGATAAGGTACAAGATTAAAGCACTGATATGAAAATTTGGGCTAATGTCAATATCTGATATTGGTATTGCTGGCTGATATTTACCAATATTCTATATATTTGTATACCCTTTTTGACATATTGTAGAAAATGACCAGACCGCTGCTTCTCAGCTTCAGTTAAACTCCCCACGATCTTGTGCTGCATCATTATGACTGTCGCTTGACTAAACGGATACCACATGGTCATCCATCTCCACTGCCCAACCGGAAACAAACCACAATATGAGTAAAATAAACATCAGTTTTATTTATCGGGACCCATACCGATACATTAAAGAATGATACCGATGTTGGTACCGGTTTATCATACATCCTTATCCCGCACTTTAAACATCTCGGCGGACTCTTTACTCAGATTATGAAAAAATGTAAAGAGTATCGCAAATCTTCAGCCCTACAAAGACTTGGCAGTCCATTTAATCTGAAAAATCTAGAAAAGAGAGAAATACTTTGGGTTTCACACAGTTCCTACTGGAGTGAAAGTTCACTAGGCGGCGCCCAGTGAAAGTCCAGACCTAAATCCAAAAGAGTTAGAGGCAGTACTTTCAAATTCCTGCTCCCAGAGGATCTTCATCCAATATGAACGGACTGGAACAATTTTGGAAACAGGAAATTCCGTCTGAATGTAAAGACATAAGGTGTTTTTTTTTCTTTTACAAGTATTCGTTTTGGCTATAGGTACAAATGCCCATTGTAGTTTTTTTTTAAGGTGCATTTTCTTCCACTCACCTTGTTTTTTTTCTTATTCTATCACACGAAATGTGAATAAAATACTGCATCTTGCGTTTGTAACAGGATAAAATGTAAAAAAGAAGCTTCTTGCAGCTCAAAACATAAAGAATGAACCCTTTGCGTGTTCCTGTTTGCTTCTATTTAGTTTTTTTTCTTACTCAATAACTCATACTGAACATGCTTACCGAGATTTCTCATTAAACATCTTATCTTGTTGTTGTTGCAAAACAACTAACGAGTAATGATTCAGCTCATAGGGATTAATAAACTTATTGTTGTTATAAATTCACAGTGAGGGAAATTTATGCTGAGGGAGTGATGTTTCCGCAGAGTCGGCTCCGGCCGCCGCGTGAATCGGCAGAGTTGTGATCAAACACACAAATTAACACATTATGCGAAGCATGTATAATTGATATGAATTGATTCCTTCTGTTCGCTGCGCAAACGCTTTATCGCCACGTGTGCGTTTGTCCTCACAGTGGAGTCTGGTTGGTAGGAGAGCGAGCTGCCATTAGTGCCAGTCAGTTTGATAGATGCTGTAATTGATGGGTCAGCATGCTGCAGAACGGCCCACTAAAGCTTCGTTAATTGTCATAAGAAGCTCGGATTGATTGGGGCCGCTGCATTAGAACGTACAGTGGAATTGATTAATGTTTGGTTCTGAAAGGAATGCACGTAATGGATGGGTTGGTGTGGCACTTTATTTATTGAGTTTATTAATGTGAGCCTCAGGACAAGAGTGATGCCATTGGTTAGGGGGCGAGGAGATGAGGGGGGAGGCAGGCGGTCGGTTCATTTGCGTTTATGTGCAACAGCGTATTGTATAATTACGTGTGTGCAAATAAAGAGAGCAGAAGGGAGTAGTCATGTTAGATTTGACGTTTTGGAAACATTTCATATGAGAACCGTAGTATCTTTTGACAGAAAGATACAACAACTTATTAAAACAACTTATTAAACAAAAGAAAAGTCAACATAGCGGGCAAAAAATTCAGTCAGGAGGCTATTCGGTATTGCATTCATCCGTCCATCCATTTTCTAACACTCTTGTCCCAACTGGGGCCGGCAGGGGTGCTGGTGTCTATCTCCAGCGAACATTTCGGGCGAGAGGCAGGGTGCAACCCTGGACAGGTCGCCAGTCTGTCGCAGGGCAACACAGCCCCATTGCATTCATTAATAGTAAAATATTTCTGACCTCCTAACTTCAGCTGACACGCATTAACCTATGTAACAAATGCTTAATAGGTTGTTGTGAGCATGATATATGGGCAGCTACATTCAATAGAGATGAGCGGATTGATTCAAAATATTGATGAGCGATACCAAGTCTGAATCGGATCAATACTAGTGTGGTAAGATCAATACTTCAGTTTCATATTTCCTCTTAAAACGTTATTTTGGTATTGCAGTTTCTCAACTCTACAGCAAAAAATATTTTGATTTGTTCTCAAATGTTTTTTTCTACTTTTTTTGTCTTTATTTGTTGAAGTATTGTAGACACCGATGCACTTTCTTCAAACTGTGTCCCAAGGTTTTAACAAAAATAATTAGAAGAAAAAAAACCTGAAGGTCTGAAATCTGATATATCAAGCTTAAATAAAAAATATCGGTATCGTGTTGGTGCTGACGATACTGTTTTTACTTTGGATCGGATCGACACCTGAATAACAAGTATCACATACCTCTTATATTCATTAATATTCAGAAGTAATCTGTTCAACACTGATTTAAAAATATGTATACATCAGAGCAAAATTTTTTTACTGCTCTTTAAAAAATAATCTTCAGAGATCGCTGGTAGATTTTGCAGAATTCAACAAAAATGAAACAAGAAAACATGTACAATACTCTATTGTGTAGTCATTTGATGTATTCATTTCTAAAAATATGCATTTATTATAAGGGACTGAGGAGGCTGCTGTACAGGGACAGACTAATGATGCAGAACGTAGCATTCCCTACGCATCTTGTTTGTGCTCTGGGTAACATTTGAGAGGCAGGACTTGTTATATAATCATTGTGGAAGATAAACTGCTCCATTTTGAGGTCTTCAGAGAGCAAAATCCTATAGACATTTTAAAATGATCCCATGAAAAACCTTTAAAGCTGGACTGAAATGCTTTTCTTTGCCAAGTATTTTTAAGAAGCATTTCAGATTTTTCTGTTTAAAGGGACAGTTTACATTTTTCAAGTATATTTCTGTTGTCATTTATCGCTAATAGTTTCCTTACTTGTAGTAAAGTCATATTCTGTCGCTGACTTTGAAAATACAAACATCTTCAAATTGGTGAAAGGCCAGCAAAAAAGGACAGACTGTCCCTCTGTTTGAACTCATTTTAGTTTAAGCTGCAGTATCTAGCTTTAATTAAAAAATATATATATTTTTTACATATTTATTAAAAACGTCACTATGTTCCAATGGTACAATATGAGACAATTTGTATAAAAAAAAATAATTTTCTCCCAGTGCTAATCGCAAAAGGACACTATTTCCTACACCCTTGTCCCTTAGTGGGGTCAGGAGGGTTGCTGGTGCCCAGCTAACGTTCCGGGCGAGAGGCGGGGTCACCCTGGACAGGTCGCCAGTGTGTCGCAGGGCAACACAGAGACACACAAGACAAACAACCATGCACACACACACTCACACCTAGGGAGAATTTAGAGAGACCAATTAACCTGACAGTCATGTTTTTGGACTATGGGAGGAAGCCGGAGAACCCGGAAAGAACCCACGCATGCACAGGGAGAACACGCAAACTCCATGCAGAAAGACCGGGGCCGGGAATCGAACCCAGAACCTTCTTGCTGCAAGGCAACAGCTCTACCAACTGCGCCACTGGGCAGCCACAACCAATCAGTCAAATTTTAACATAGTCGCTTATCAGCTAATGCAGACTTTACCTCTCTGCGACTTTCTGATATTTTCCGTAACTGATGAGACAATCGACGAGTTCTGTGATATATCACACATCCCTTCTGTCTGCCATCATCCAGAGATCCAAACAGCTTAAAAGTCTTTTTCTCAAGTTAAAACTTTGGAGTTTGGTAACTTTCCATGATAGGTTCTCTTCTTCCTCAAAATAAATGCAAAACCAGCAAATGCAAAACGTTAACTTAAGTGGAAGAGGGCTAAAGAGGCAACCATTCAACATGTATCACATTGCTAGCAAAGATTATAGTCGTTTTAGTTGTCGGTTTAAACTGTGAAATCCCCCATTATGCCCGTCTTTTGATGTAAATTTTCCATATGGTTAGATGATGAAAGCTGATATAATCTGCATATTTCCCACCATGACCATGTATTCTGAGTCTCTGTGTGACTTAGCAGTAGAAAGGTTACCCTCCATATATGGAGGGCATCAGCCCTTAACACTGCTGCCTAGGATTTAATCCAAGACTTCGAGTCCTTAGTTAAATATCTTCCCTCCCTATTTTTCTTCTGGTCTAGAACTTTCTGGTCTGAATAGAGGCCATCAGAACCACAAGGTCTTTGAAAAGATGAGCATAGGACATGTTTATTTGTGAAGCAATTCCACTTTGTGCTAAAACGATGCTCTTCAGTGTAGAAGTTGTCATAGAAGGAAGAGAAAGTGTTGGAAAACTTAAGTCTTTCCAGCCTAAAAGGCACAAGAAGCTATTTTAAAGTTTATCTATTGAGACGTGTCTGCTGTTTATTCAGGCTGCTAATTCTAAAACGGAGGATGAGAGTTCAGCAAATTAATTCCAATAAATGTCTGATGCATGCATCGACGTCTATTGGACAACAGAAGTTACACAAAAGGTTGCAGAAGTCCGAAAAGGCGTGTAAAAGGCATTACAGTCTCCACCAACTTCTTCCTAATCGTGTTAAGGAGGGCAAGAAAACAAGAAATTTGTCCCTAAAACAGAAACACGGAGCCTCTTAACAGGCCCACAATTGTATTTACAGAGAGAGAAAGAAAGAGAATGAGGACACAGCCGTCTCGCACAGTCCATGGCGCACAACAAAGCCTCAAAAACAATACAGCACAAAATGGCTAATGCCATTAACAAGATTACATCCTAAACCATAAAAGGATGTTGTAGCAGCATAAACATAAGCTTGTCAACATGGCTGTGGCAGAATAGTAGCTGGAGGGGGGAGTTCTGGTTTAACCTCTGCAGAAGCGAATTCTCAAATCCCTGCTTGTATTGTCGATTGTCGAACTCCGTCATTGCCTCGTCTCAAATATAAATAAAGGGGGTGGATTTTTTATTATTTTTCATATACTACACCCTTATTTACAGAGACCACCTTGCTTTTAATTCAATCTGCATCTACCAGCTCGGCAATTGACATTTATGCCCGAGGTTTTCCTTTTTTTTTCTTTTTAAATGCATGCGGGCGGGACGCCAGTCCGAGACCTTGTAAAGCCACCCCACCCCTCGTTCTCCGCTGCGGCGGTGTTGGGAGTAATAGGAAGGCAGCAGACAGTAGCTCAGTGACACAGTGTAACACAATTAAAACAATAAAAGTCTCACAAATGAACATGTCACTGTGGAACCCTATCAATTAGTTATCAAAGTGGAGGGCCCCCACTGTGGCGCTTCTACCTATTCTTCCTGTCGCGCAACACCCTAATAACTCCCCTTCTCCTGTCGACCAGGAACCTATTTGTATGCGCCTGAGTTTCCTCCTCGCACAGCAGCATGGTCAGACGCTCTATTAATCTTTCTATATGAACAGTTACTGGCTCAGATGAAATTGGGCCCAATGAGGCGAGCCTCCAGTGGCCGGGATAGGCCCCATTCATCTTGATTTGATTCGCGCGCTGACACCGGAGCGGTGCGATGACAGAGGTTAAGTCAGTGAGTGGCCATTGCCTTCTTGTTTGCTCTTTCAGCTCCCCACCTTTTAACCATCCCTTCGCCTATAGAAATAAGACGTGGGAAGGGCGTGGGGGGCGACGTCTTGTGTCGATTTTTTTTTTTTACAAAGGCACAAACTAGAACATCCGATAACTCCCACGTGGCTGATTTGGCCCCCCCCTCCAGCTCCTCTTGTCACCGGCTGCCGTGTCGCCCAACAAATATATACACCATTGGCGCTTCGCCTTGATAGTGTGTGACTTCGGCAGATCACAGATAGATGCAGGAAGGGGAATAGAATCAGCTGCCTGACAAGCGGCACCTTCTCTCATCCAGCAATTTCACAGTGTCATTTTGGGATTATTTCATTACTCGCCATGATCCATGACTGAAACTCATTTTGGCCCTGACTGCTCCGAGAAAATGTGCGACAAGCAGTCGAGAAGAATTGAGAGATTGCAGGGAGGGGGGGACTCGGAGCACTTAGCGTCGAGCCACTTGAATAATTAAACCTCGACTCCTTGAAGTATTCATTGGAAACTTTGAGTTGTCACTTGATACCTGAAGTTATTCTTGGACAAGAGAGATGGCTTTGTCTTGCGCGGCCGTTTCTTACTGATTTGCGACACAAAAAGATATTATAAAGGTAGCCAGCTGCTGATATCAGACTATCTGTTTCCATGCTTCAGCTCGTTGAACCCAAGCAATGACATCAGTGAGAAACACATCCAAGGACCTGCGGTTGCTTGTAGCTCTTTGCTCTGCGGCACTCTTCACGACTTAAGGCTCGTCTCGGATTACAGAAAGATTCAAAGGCGATGGTCCAGTGGCAGGAAGTATTGGTGCATTAGCTCCATTAGATTAATTAAACACGTTTAATTTCCAAAAATGAAGCTCGAGACGGAGACGTGACTCACAGCTTGCCATTTCCGTCCTATCTTTAGGTGGAGAAACAAAAGAAAAAAAAGCTTCTTAAGGGGTTTGCCATACTCAGAGGCAACATGACACCATGCTCATTTTCAATGCATGCTGTGCATTGGCACTTTATGAAAACTAGCTGCTCTGGTTGAGGAGCATGACTGATGAGGCTTGAAACAGGAACCTCAAAGAACACACGCACACACATTTGAGTAGACAGACACAATCTGTAGAATCAGGAGTGAGGACCCAGAATTCATTCATTAAAGTGCCCTCAGGTTTGTTTTTTTTCACACGCAAAGAAGGTGGGGCTTGCCAAATTTTTGCGCAGCTAAACACTGACATTTTTGTCTTTCTCTTTGTAAAATCTGTCTAGTTGGATGGAGTTCCTACAAGGTTAAATTTCCAAGTTTTGCCACAATTTCCTAGTCAAAGTCTAGTCGTCTCCCTCACAGAGGGGGAAACCTGCAGACGAACACGGCAACACAACTTTGAATTGATGGCTTTACTCGCCTTGCTTTTGGGGTTATTTGCCTTTGTTTTGGAACCACTCCAGGCAGAGACAACAAAAAGCGCCCTAGACCCTCTGGATGCTTCTTTTTGTCGCAGCGGGCTGGAAGTAATCTATCCAGAATTTCCAAATTTTGCCACAATTTCCTAGTCAAAGTCCACACTTTGACTAGATTTTCGTGTGGACTTTGACTAGGCGCTGGCGTAAACCATTACCATAGCT
The DNA here is from genome assembly GCA_902982915.1 of Phalloptychus januarius. NCBI lineage: Eukaryota > Metazoa > Chordata > Actinopteri > Cyprinodontiformes > Poeciliidae > Phalloptychus > Phalloptychus januarius. The sequence goes on from CADWAE010000481.1 coordinate 13,326,158, forward strand.
CCGGTTGTATGTTTAGGATTGCAGCTTCTTAGCTGCGCTATACTGAGTGAATTGAGAATGTAATTGGTGGCACTCCATTTTACTTGAGGGGCTTCTGCGTAATGGGAACTGAATACGAATGCAAGCCACAATTTTCAGATTTGTATTTGCTGCTTTGTACACAATGAGACCGCACACACACAACCACTTTCACCCACAAAACGGGCATAATCTGTGGAATCATGAGTGCTGGCACAGAACAAAACCCATATCGCTTTTCATCCTCTATTCAGACACAACCGTCCTGCCGTTTTGTTCCAGTCGCTTTCAGGTGCCCGCTAAGAAGCTTTGTATATGCTGCTAAATTCATCCTTTACAAAGCCCAGACTGTTAATTGTTCCTTGTCTATCATACTCCTTTTCATGATTTGAATGGGAGTAATTCCCACCGATGGTGGATTATCTTCACAGACTCCACCACTACCTTGAAGCACATGCACCTTTGAGACAATATGTGCATACATCCAGCATTGACATTATTACCTCCCGGTTGGAGTGCAGTGTAAACCGCTTAGAGCTTCACAGCCTTTGTAACCTCAGTCCCCTTAGAGCAGTAAGGGAACTGGATATCCTCGCTGGGAAAAAAACACAGACGCTGCTAAAACAGCTTCTGATGATACTGCTTTATAAAGACCAGTGAACATACATCTGAATGAATCAAACTTAAAGACTAAATGGTGCCGCGGATCGATTTTTAAGATATTGTTTTGCATGCAAAAGCATATGATCTTCACATTCACACATTATTGGATCATTTATCATTTGTCACGACAGGATCTTGATTTATCGTCACGACAAGGTTAAAATTTATGTTTATAAGTCTGTGTTGTTGGGATCGTTGGTTGTAATATTTTCTAAAAAATGTTTTTATGGAAAGTAACAATTTGAAAGTATGATTACATGTAGCTACTTTGTGCAGTCTAGTAGCACAAATCACACTTCATGCGACTGGTATCCTAAAGAAACGTATTATAAATACCTAAAAAAGAATAATATAAAATGTAGCAAATCATCATATATTATTGTCACTTTATCACAGCACTACCACAACATATTATGGTAAACTTTACTTCCATATTGTCCACCTCTACATGCTTGATGTAAGCAAGAAAAGACAGATTTCTCAAGGTTTTAGTACAAGGATTTGATAACTAATATTCAACCAGATGAAGAGACTTAAGACTAATTACTGTATTTTCCGGACCATAGAGCTCACCTCACTATAAATCGCACACACAGAGTTTTTTTAAATAAACTGGAAACTTACATATATGAGCCGCACCCGGCTATAAGCTGCTGATATCTCCGCCGCTCTCGGTTTTGCAAAAGGACTCAGGAATCTGCTATTAAGGACGCAGCAGCGGCTATCGATCCGTACTGCCGCTGCAATTGAAATTATGAGACGTTTTTGTTCGAGCTGCATCTTTAAAATGATGTTCAAATTATCAGACATTCAAAATAAAATTCACATAAAAAAAAACAAAAATAATTTATGTTTTATCGATAGTCTTGAACTTACAGGTGGCGTCATATAAACTTCTTCGTGTATTTTCCGTGATGATACGGAGCCCCTAAGGGGACATAGAGGAAAAAAAAGGAAAGAAATCCCGACTTACTTTCTCGAGATCCCGACTTAGTTTCTCGAGATCCCGCGAAAAGAAAAAAAAAGTCGGGATCTCGAGATAATAAGTCGGGATTTCTTTCCTTTTTTTTTCTCCATGTCCCTTTAGGGGCTCCGTATGATGAGGGGATCTGAGTTTGAAAACATTTCTCCGTCGTGCCTGCTGTTAGCATGTGCTAAATGAAAGTTAGCGCTTTCTTCTTTGACTTCCAATTTTGACTTCCAATGATTCACTTCCTGCTAGAGAGCCCCCTGGTGGTTGAAGAAAAATCCACAGAAAAGCCGCAACCGGCCATAAGCGGCATGGTTCAAAGCGTGGGAAAAAAGTAGAGGCCTATAGTCCGAAAAATACGGTAGTTACTTTCTATCTGGGATGAATTCTTATTGACGTAATTGTTGCGTTGCTAATTGTAGTCACTCTGGCAAGCAGATGACTTTTACACAATACTAAGATGTATGTACTGCAAAAAGGCTAACTTGTAAAGTAAACAATCTTGGATATATTGAATCTAGTATCATGGATGCTTTCTCAGATTTGTAAAATATTGAAGAAAAGTGGAAACATTCATTTAAGTCTAAGTATAAAAAAGTTATATAATATTTCGGTACAATATATGATGAAGTAATCATTTATAAAATGTAAAACAAAATACTGCTTCAGTCCATGTTCACAGCAGACTCTCCATAATGCAAGTTTTGTTTTATTTTTATTTTTAATGTAGACAAAGATGACCTTCAGTGATGCAAGATGATAAATTACTATCAAAGAAGACGCTGTGTAGAACAACTGATCAAAATCAGTCAATAATTAGTCAGTAAAATTACTAAACTGACTGATTAACATTACTAGGAGACAGACATGCTAGGCTAATGGGTCCAATGCTCCCAAGAGCTTCTGGACTAAACGTTGTTCAGGTTAATAACGTTCATCTACTTTATAACAGATGGATTGTTTACAGATATAAGCATGCTTCATAATAGCATCTCTGAATCCTGCTGGACATAGTTAGCTGGAATGAGGGCTAGCTAGAATGCTAACAAAGACTGAAGGAAAGCTAGCCAGTCTCCTACTGGCTAGCTAGTCTGCTTTTACAGACTAGCTAGTCTGTAAAAGCAGTTTGATAAAGCAGTAAATCTGTTATCAAATCTTCAGCATGTCTTAATGTTTTGTTGCTAAATTGAATCGAAAGCCTTGTGTGCCAACATTTCAGTAGAAATTACAATCTGTAATGTCTGATTGTCTGAAATTTATGCCAGTCCTTCTGCCAAAAGCTATGACAGTCAGGTGTTGCTTCAATCCCAGATGCTCCCTCATCTGTTAACTGTTTATAATAAGATGCTGGTGTAGCAACTAAAGAACATGCCCTTAAAAAGAAACAGCATTGATTTTAATATAATGGCAGCATATTCAGATTCTCTCTCTCTAATGCAGCTTCCCAGTCGAGGCCATCTTAAGGGCCCTCGTCTCATCTAAGTGAAGATATTTTCATGGTTAATATTGTGAGCAAAAAAAAAAAATTGCTGTTAAATTTCATCATGTAGCTTACATAAAATAATTAAATTGATTGCTACTTCTTTTGAAGCCAAAAGAAATGTGAAACATTCTTCTTTAACAAGTTGTATACCAAAAGTAGCTACTTTTTAAAATTATTTTACAGAGAAAGTGACTCATCTTAGAAAACAATTTCAATATTTTTGCTCTATTAAATATCCAATAGACATATAAAGTTATATGAAAAAATAAATCAAAAAGTAACAAAAGAATCTTTGATTTCTTGTCAACGCAGATAGAAAAACATATCTTTTAAATCTTTGTGTTTATTGGACATGAAATCTTTTTCAGCCCATACATCGTATCGACACTCAGATGCATAAGCCTTTCTCTGTAGGTCTATTAAATGTCATGGCACCCAGAAACAAACTACAAACGTTGCAGATTGTATACATTTTTGCAAATGCAGCCCTCCGACAAGTTAATTTGTTTCTACAATTAATTTCAAAAAGTGAAACTCTTATATAGCCTTATAATACACACTGTAAAGTTCAAGCATTTATTAGTGTTAATTTGAATAACTGTGGCTTACACCTGATGAAAACCTGAAGGTCTGTTTTTCAGATAATTTGAATATTATATAAAATAAGTTTAAAAAAACAATAAATTTTTGAATATGTAAATGTTGTGTTATCACGATGTAACAACCTGCACCATCATGGGAAGACTGTCAAACTGACAATTGTTCAGTCATTAGTTTGTCATAATATTGAAAAGTGAAGAGGAAGGAAAAAGTGTAGCTACAAAAACTGCTCCCCGCCAACTCCATTAAAAATGTTCGAGCTATCGTCAAAATGAAGGAGAGATACTAAACCCTAGAATGCAGACAAGCCATTGCTAAAAGACCCTTGGTTAAATTAAAACTTTAGCAAAGCTACAGCCTCATCACTTCCATGTCATGCAGCATCGATGCAGTAACTCCTGCAAAAAGAGATCTGACCGAAACAATATTCTGTACAGTTGGAATACTTTTAATTATTCCAACATTTGTGCATTAAAAATTTCTACTTTCCATAGATATTTTGAGATGTGTGTGCAGAATCCATATGTCATGCTTTTCACTTTTTGAGCTGACATAAATTCACTTTTTGACAATAAATGATGTTAAGCTTGCTACATTTAAAGAGATATTCCCAAAGCAGATCTTGCTGAGACTCATTGTAGGTGTACGGTTGACACATCCGTGTGTGTGTGTGTGTGTGTGTGTGTGTGTGTTTGTTGTGATGTGACATCTGGGCCTGGACAGGCTTTGGTGAGGAAGTGTGTGTTGGGGGAGACCTGGCCCTCTGAGATTTGGCTGTTCCGAGTGCAGCGGGCCAGAGGGGGATAATGGAATGTCATTCTGTCAGCTCCTCGGCTGATTAGCGAGTGTTTGTTATTTATTGATTGTCTTTCATGGTGAATTATCTATGCACAGGTCAGTGCCAGCATTTTACTCCTGCAGCTCTGATAGCCGGCTATTCCCATCCTCACACCAAATCAATGAGCACAAATAAAATGGAATTTTTAAAATGAGGAGAGAAATTAGCAAACATCTCGGCGCGGTCGCTGTCATGCATACGTTAGCGGTGATCCCCACGCAGCCCCTGACATGGGCCTTGTGTTTCCACAAAAATTGTGCTCTCACCGACTATTCAATTTCAGCAGCAGTCATGTCTCATTGTCTTCCGGTCCAGGCTTCACGTTTTCACCTGAAATCCCTCTGCCACAAGCAGCTGTCTCGTCTCTCATACCCATATTCTCATGTTCCATATTTGTCTGAACTGGTCTAGTCATAGACTTTTTCAGAATGTGTTCTCACCCTCAAACCTTCACATTTATTGGCACCACAGGTAAAGATGTGAAAGAAGTCCCAGGATGGTTGGAAGAGAAACAGCCCCGCAGCATCACTGATCCACCACTCTACTCAACAGTGAGTGAGGTAAGTTCCTTTTCCACCAGACTCACCTGGTGTCTAAAATGTTGACGTTAAGGGTCAAGACGCGTCACTCGCGTTCGACTTCACACTGATCAGATTATTTCCTGACATATTGATGCCAACTCAAAGGTCCCCGCATGAACCACCAGCCTCATCATGCGATTGAGTATTCACTTGAGATTATGCAGCAGAAACACAAGTCGGTCTAGCAGGTAAACTCAAAGTTGCTGCTTCACTCGTTCATCCGTTTCTGTACTTCTGAACTCCTACCGTGGCTAAACTACACAGTTTTTTGTTTTTTTTTTGCGAATAAAAGATATAAGTTTGTATTTTCTCCGAAAGCGGAAGTTTTTCACTTTCTGTGTCACTCATGACTTTCCCATCAAATTGCTGTGTAGTTCCAGCCAAAACAGAAGCTAGGTGTATCTTGCTCGGACAGTCAAAGACGCAGTGGCGTCTTTGACTGTTGTACCTGTTGTTGTTACAACAGGTACAACAACTTTACCCTGTTGTAACTGTTGCATATGTCACCCAACCTGATTTTTTTTTCCCCAGGTTAGATCAAATGCCAAATCAAATCCAATGTGTCTCAGCCTTCAGGCTCCTATTTACTCGGTTGTAATTCAATCCGCGGTGGTCCGCTTGTACGCGAAGCAAACTTCGCGTACAAGCGCAAACGTCAATCACGACCAAGTACACAATTTCTGTGTCGCACTTTAAAAATGTTTGTTAGAACACGTTTTATGTCCGACAGTGAGATGATGAGGTTGAGAGTTTACGCCACCTTGTGGATAAAACAGAGTCAAATTTTGAAGAGCGTCTGACGGAGGAGATTACATCCTAGACGATGCTAATATGTTAGCATCTGGGAGCTTGCTCAGGCGATTAACTCCAGCTCTGTTTCTGCTTCGCCCGTTCTCTTTTTCACAAATATAAATGCTCATGAGGAAGACTCCATGACATGTTGAGCAATGTGACCAACACAAAGGTCTACTATTCGCTAAGATGCATTTGAACCACCAGGTTGTCTGACTGATGTAGCATTATTAGTTTACATGGAAATGTTTGGAAAGTGATCATGCTGTAAATAATACAAGGGGACGCTGTTTCCCATTGATTGGATATGCAATTTAATAGAAAAATCCTTGCGGGCACAATTTACTGAACTTTTTTGCTCTTTCTTTGAATGCGACCCTCACAGAATGGCACCCTGGGCAGTGAGCCACATCAAACGCAGCACCTGGACGTAAACCAAGCATTGAGGTGTTACAAAGTTGACAACAAATCAAACATAATAAAAAAAAAAAGAATAATGCCAGTTGAATTGATGTGGCGCTAAATTACTGTAACTTACTTTAGCGCCTAATCTGATCTCCAGTCTCTCTGCTTTGAGTCCTGTAGCATCCGAGAGAATGACCTCGTTTTGTCACACTCTGCATCCCCGCTCCTCCGTCCCAGACTTCATTTATTTACCTCATTTCTCGTTGACAGAGTACAGCGACTATTTATGGCGCTTGAGAGTCAACAGCACGCTCTCATTCTCTTCCTCTTTCTCTGCCTCTCTGTGTTGTCGGTGACGTTTGTGTGCCAGAGATGGATGCGGTCTTCTTTATTAGATAGCATCAGTCTTTTGTCAGACGACTAGGATTGCACAGTGGTGGCTGTCTGCACCGTTGCACCGGATTTCGCTTTTAGTCCTCCGAGGACGATCGCTCAGAGGCTTTTTTTTCTTTCTTTTTTTTATTTTTTGTTGTTGTTTAACCTGGCGGCCATGTGATGGGGGGGCCCACTTGGCCTCGTCATCCCGAGCATAAAAGGCGTCCGCGTTGGGCCTTCTTCTCAGACCAAACGGCTGTCCGAGGCAGCATTGACTTTCTGTCAGCGCCTGCCCCGCTTATTGTTTGTGAGTTTGATTAAAAAAGAAGAAAAGAGGGGGGGGGACCGGGAGGAAGAAGACGACAAAAAAATGCAATTACTCAAGTCGGAGGAAACCGAATGCAGACTTTATAGAGATAATCACAGACTAATGTGACATTCCTCCCTCACCACAGCAACCAGAGAAAAGACTTTGAGAAGCAAAAAAGAAAAAAACAGAATGGGTAAAAAAAATAAAAAAAGACTGTTAATCTATACGGGCATCGATTCTACAGCTTCTATAATGTCTTTTTTTTTCTTTTCTTCGGATCTGTAGCAGAACTGTAATGGCTCGGGGAGAAATGGACTTTTATGAAGCATCCAAGCCGCATCTGCTTCACGTCGCAGCCATTAAATGAAGTCAAAGTTACTGTACTGCAGCAGCTGCGTCACGAGAGACATTTCCGTTACAAGACGGTCGCACGAGGAACCGGCTGCACCAGATGCGGCGAGATCACAATCATATAATTTTCGTACGCCAGTGAGCATTATAAAGGAACACAAACACCAAACGCGGGGCCGGAAAAAACATGTTACTAGACACACAGTCACTCCGACTCCAAGTGAGTGACTGCGGGTGGTATCTGTGCGTGGTGCGTCTCTTAATTTCTGCCAAGGAAACAGCTTCCAGATGTAACAGTTTCCTGCTGGCCCCGCCCCATCCAGATGCCAGGTCTGCCAGCAGATCTGCCTCAAATTGGGCACATCTGAGCAATCATTTAGCTCCCATCTTCCCAAAGGCAAACTTTTTTTTTTCTCTCTCTCTCTTTTATTAATAAAGGCTTTTCATCTTTGATTAGACCGGGTAGCGCTGGGGGGTGGGTGGAGGAAGGTGGTGTGCGTATTGTCTTAATCTTACAACATAAGGTTGCCGTATCACTGTATTTGTTTGGAGGACGGATGTACTTTTCTTTTTTTTATATATGTAAGAGAACTTTGGTCTGAAAACTGTTGATAGGAAAGGAAAAAGGGCATCCTCGGTGGTAAGTGGTTCCAGGTTATGCATACTGCATACTTACTGAATCATGTTTGCCTTTGGCCACAGCCTCAACAAACTCCTGTAACAGTTTAAATCACTAGTACACCGCTGCCTCTTATCCTCAGTTGTACGTTTCTAATTAAGGTTTTGGAAGGACTTTGTAGCAAAATAAAGATGATACAGTGTGAATATGGGTATGATTCTGTAGCCTTTCAGCGTGTAAGGGAGTTAAGTTGAGATGTAAAACAAGAGTTTTCATTGGTGATGACGGCTGCATGAAATTACAACAGTTTAAGCAGTATGATGGCATAAAAATATGTGCTTTTTAATGTTCATTTAATACCAGATAATCATGGAAGCTTAAATATTGAAACTAACAAATACAACAGTGTTTAATATGTGCCAATATAATGATTGAACATTTTCAGTTAGCTAAAATTAGCTAAAACTGGGGCCTATCCTCTTGCTAGCTGTTAGCATAATACTGTTTCGACGAATTTTTTTTTTTTTTTTTTTTTGCTTTTGCTACAATCTCACTGCAATAAAACATCTTTGTATTGCAGCTGGACTCCTCTGTTACACTGGCTGGAACCTTCATCTCCAGATCTTTAGTCATGAAAAATGAATAAAAAAAGAAAATAGACAGTCCTTCCACAACTTTCATCCCAACATACACACTCTATACCACACACAGGAGTAATGTGAGCAACACCAACTTTAAAGAGTAGACAAGGCTTCATGTTCCTGATAACTGTAGTATTTTTTTTTAATTAAGTGTGTTTTTAGTAAGTCACATGGCAAAATGAGAAACAGTGTGGCAAGTCTCAAAGCAACCATTGCTGCTGGGAGCTTCACCAAACATCATGTCAGAAAATCGAAAGTATTCCTTTCATATGTCTTTGACGATATTTCAAATTTAGAATATGCAGATAAAATATGTTTGATTCCCTTAACATCTGTCATTTAAAGTCAACATCCACAAAACTCACTGACCTAATGACATGGAAAGTAATGTTTTTAGGGATGTCCTAATGAAGATTTTTTTTTTCTCCCTCACCAAAACAGAGCCAAGGTATTTAAGATCAGAAAGACTCTGCATTAAACATAATAAGATTAACCATGTGTATGAGTTAGACTCTGCATTTAAAGTGCAGTAAAAACAACACACTACATTTCATAAATATTGGTACGCCATGAGCCATTGTCCTGGAACTTTTAGCCTGTTCAAACACACCAAAAATGACCTGAATTTTTCCTCCTCTTAACTCTGAAATTTCCAAACAGTTACCAACATATTTTTCCACAAGTAGATGACGAAAGCTCTAAAGAAAAAAAAAAAAAAAAAAAGGAAACAGACACTTTGTTGTACTCTGTCTAACCTTCCTGTTATCTGCTGGAAGTCTTGCTCGCTCTTGCATCCTAAATGTGACGGACACTTGCAGACACTTCTGACAACAAAGCCAAGCTTTTAAGTGTTTGTTTTATCTGCATTATTATTTTTTTACATCTTTGTATTTTGCTGTATTTTCCCCTCACACTGAGTCTTCGCTCATTTTACAGCAGCACATTGTTTTGTACCTCCACCGATCAGACAAAGGTCAGGATTTTTCATTTTCAACATGTTGCGGACAAATCTCATCTGATCAAGCCGTCTGATTTCGGTCACCACCTGATTTCTTGATGCGTCTGCAGCGATGATCTGTTTTCGTGTTTTACTTTTGCAGAATAACTCAGCCGCGCTAGACGACGATAGACATACAGGTGCATCTCAATATGGTAGAACATTTTTGAAATGCTCATTTATTTACCAAGTGAAGATTAATCGCATACGATGTTTTCTAACATATTTGTGTGATTCTCTGCTTCCACTTGCCTTCAAGTGGAGAATATTACATCATACTTATAAATAAATCTATAGAAATGTGGGCTTGCTGAAGAATGTTTCATACCTTCTTAAAGATTGTTTTTTGTCATATCAAAAGGTATTTTTAATCTGACGAACGAGCCTCATCTGAACACGTATCCCACCTCATTGAGCTGTAAATCTGTTTTTTTTGCTTTTCCCCGTCGCCCGTAAACATGCAGGTAAACAAAACATGGAGCGATGACAACGAGAGGATGGAGTTTTTAGCCGCCTAATGTCTGATGACAGCGAGCTGGGCCTCCGTCTGATTGCAGGTCAGGTGTAGGGATGGCCCCGCGGTCACACAATTCCCATTCCAGCCCTCCCGTCTTCCTCCCCGGCTGCGTCCGGCCGTCACTTTCCATTTCGACTTTGTGCTAAACGCTGACATGCTCAAAGACATATAGGATTCCATTATTTTTCACTCATATGAGAGTGCCACACTTGATTCAAGCCAAGCTGTCATGGGAGAACCTTCCTCCCCCTCCTCCTCTTCCCCCCCACTCCCTCCGTCCCCGGATGCACACACACACACGAATGCACACACACTGCAGACTCACCTTGGAGTCCTGCGATTCACGCCAATGAAAACGAACTAATTTTGTTGTGAGCACATGATCCGATGCCATTTATCCAATTAAATGTTTTATGCAAGTGGTGACTTACCTCCCTGGTCTCTATAAAGCAGCAGAGAGCGAGCCAGCTCATAATGCTGCCACTGTAAATCAGACAGATTTAATTTCAGTTTCAGTTCAAAGGGGGGGGTTAGCCATCAATAATTAAAAAGATGTGTTTATGACCGACTAAGATCATAATTAATCCGCTTCAGGGCGAGGGTTTTACACAGATTATATCCATCATGTTCTGTTTTGTTCCTTTCAGGCCTTCAGCGCCGCGGAGGCAGGGCTGTTGATTAAGACGTGCTTAGTGGATTATAAACTGTCGTTCCTTAGGCAGGTCGTAAAGAATAAAACAAATCTTTTACCTTTCTGCTCAGGCTGACACACTTTTAGCAGGCTATGATTCATAAGCAGCCTAATTCATAAAAAAACAGGAAGCAAGAGATCATACGTGTTTACTTTCCCCTCTGTCGGATGAGAATTAATCTCTCACGGATAACGTTTTTATTTACAGCTCTTATCTGCTGACAGTTTATGTTAGTCGTCGTTAAAGATGCGCCTTTCAAGTGTCTGGCGTCTTGTATAAATTTTAAAAAATCATAAAAAAATGAAAAAAATGTTAGAGGTGCCTTGCAAAAGGTATCCATAGCTAACATTGGTCAGTTTTCAACTGCAAATTACTTCAAAAGTACTTCACTGGGAGTGTGTGTGATGGATCAACACAAAGTACTATACAATTGTGAAGGGAAAGTAAAAAGATACTTTTTAAAAATGTTTCCTTTAGCGCTCTGGCGTTATCTTTAGAGTCATTGTTTTGCTAGAAAATGAACTTTTGTAAATAACTGGTGCTATATAGAAGCTAGACTATAGAATAGCTCCTAGTCTTTAGCTTCGATAGTTAGTCTATAGCTTCTATATAGATGCTAGTCTATAGCTTCTATAGTCTAGAAGCTATAGACTCATACCATCTTCTCTGCTGAAAATAAACATGGTGCTGCCAACACCATGTTTCACTGTGCGTATGATGCGTTCAGGGTTTTGAGCAGTGCCGGTTTAGTGTTGGGCTAATCCGACCAGAACACGTTCCTACACAGGTGTGCCATTTTCCGAAAATGACAAACCGATAGTGAGAAGTTATTTTTGTTGTTATGGTTTTGAATCTTCCATTAATCCCCTCCTCGCCCAGCCTATCAGTTTTAGTGGACAACGATTTGGTTGGTTGATAGGTTTGAAGTTGTGCCATAATGTTTTCATCTTCAGACACTGGACTGAACATTGAGAATTGTGTGATGTCCTAACTCTGCATTTCACTCACACAGCGTTTCTCCCTGATCTGTCTGTTGTGTTGCTTGGCTTTCATGATGCTGTTTTTACACCAGTATTCCCTTTAAAAACACCTTTGAGGTTTTCATGGAACGACTTTATTTACACTGGGATTAAATTACACAGTAATTTGTGACTTTTGAAGACAATAGGCGGCACTCTGTATTATTTACAGGTGTTAGAGTGAAGGAGGACGGAAAAATACGCAAGCACATAATTTTGCCACCAACTATTTAGTTTTATTTAACAGCAATGCGCTACTTTGTTGGTCAAATTTCAATACAATACAATGATCAGAAAATGCCAAAGCCTTCTAGGGAAGTGAATACTTTTGCGAGCAACTGCATTTCTTTGCAGACCAGTTTGTTTTCTTCAGAAAGAAAAAAAAAAGTATTTTTATAGTCAGTGAAACTTTAATCCAGCTGATCTGCTCCATTGTTCTTGAGCTAAACAGCCGGCGAACTTGGCAATCTTTCCAGATACATTGAACTTGTTTCATGGTGAGTTGACAGGGGAGAAGCACATCAGCAGTTACCAGTCAAACAGAAAATGGAGAGTGTCAAGCTGTACACCAAATCAAGACAGATCCCGCAGCAAAATGTGTTTAGGCATTGTACAGATTTCACTTTTCCCGTCTCGCTTCTTTTCCTGCTCCCTCGGCCGGGGTGCGGTGGATGGTGGGAGGTGTGAGGGGTGGAAGGGATGTAGGGAGGGGAGGAATTAGCCATTACGATGGCTCCCGGCCCCCGCGCCTCGGCTGATGGGCGAAAGTAGTCTGGCCTGGGTTTTTGTCACCTGTCTTCTAGGATTTAACATGGCTGCGCGTCTGGCTGCTGACGAGACGTCGGGGCTGCGGGGCGACGGGTGCAACGTGGCAAAAAAAAAGCAAAACAAACAAATGCAAAAGAGCAACACCCGCTCACGAACAAAAGAATTAGACATGGAGAGATTGCTTTCCATGTTCGGTCGGGGCGGTTTGACAAGCGGCATTTTGCCTGGTATGTATTATATACACGTAAGTGTGGCGGCGGCCCCCTTTAGACAGTGGAACTTTAGTATGCAGCGAATAGTCGGGCAAAATGGAAAACAGAGGAAGGAGGTGTTGGGATTGATTTTTCTCCTACTCCTTGGTATGAAAAGGTCACTTTGATCAATGCCGCATAATTGGGACTGTATTAGGATTATATCGGGTCATTTTACTGTTTAATGATGAAATATTAAATATTGGGTAGGTAAGATTGCAGTCATTAGAGGGCCCTTTCATTTATAGCCCTTTAATTAATTTGAACCTGACCCCTAGTCCAATACTTTTGAGTGTGCAAGACTCAAAAGCACTCTCTGCTGAAACCACAAGCTCTTAGCCAATTGGATCCACTTACCTATACACATACCTCACTTTGTTAATGGACATAGGAGAATGGTATTAGCACTTTAGTAAATAATATGACTCTGCTAATAGGATCCTTGGAAGCCACAAAGGAAACTGTGCTAATTATGCTGCTTCTCACCCTTTTGGTGCATGAAATAAAGCAACATAAGGCACATGTATGTGCAGTCCGATGTTTTAAGGGACGCTTTTAATCAGTTTAGTGACCGAACGCAGTTCGTCAAATCATGAACCATCCCGAGTTTGGCTTACTCATAGAAATACTTTGTCACTGTCAAACTTGACTCTATATTTCTCTTCCACCCACCCTACGCCACTGCCACCCTTCCCAAGACTTTTGCTCATTCATTTCCTGCCTTCTACAGCTCTTCATTATTAACCCTGATTGGACATAAAGACAATATGTGAGGAGTCATGCCGCCGCGCAGATGAGTACTCTTTCTGTAAATGACCAGCAGTGGGCTGGTAAAAAGCACCGAGCGCCGGGGCAAACGGAGGACAGTAGGACGACTAAAAGCACTTTAATGACATGGCCGGACTCGTGTTTCCTAATGATGCAGGCGAGATTAATTATGCTCCGCGTATGGGTCATAATTATACGAGCACTGATCCCTCTCCACCGGCTATGCTTGGCCACTCTCCGTCTATGCCTTGAGTTTCAGATGATCCATCAACACGTTCCCATATTCCTTTCATTCTTTGCCTCATTTATATATGGCAACATGTTTGTTACTTTATGCCTCGCATTAGAAAACATGGAGTATTAGATGCTGCAGAGTGACGGCATTCCGTTGATTAGTTTTTTAAAATGAATTATGCAAGCCTTTTGCAAAACAAAACAAACGCACTATTAAGTTCTTTGTTACACTACATTACAATAAGCAACACCAGTAACACGTATTTGGAGGTTTCCAGAATCTTGGTGCTTTATAATGAAATTGCTAACAGTGGCGACCTTATTTAGAATGCTTTAAAGATTTTTATTTATTTATTTATTTATTTTGGAGTTTTGGTTCCTTTATGGCATTCATATATAGAAAAACTCATCTTACACTGACTTATTCATAACATGCTTACATTCTACTGTAATAAACGTGGTTGTGTGACTTTATGGACTTCTACCAGCAGGTCAGAGTTAATCTGAATATAATCTAGATTTAAGTATAATTTTACACAAAAACATGAGGAATTTCATCAAAATAAACCAATTACCAATTGAAGTACTCTGGTATGTAATGGTTAAAACAGAAGTGGAATGGTACGAATTAAAAATGGATGGTTTTGAAATGTTAAGGATTGGATGAACTGGACCAGGACCAATAGAATCTTTTAATTTGATTTTGGGGATTGATCCATATTGACAGATTTCGTCGATGGTCCTGTAAAAATGACAAACATCCCACTAGATATGGTTCCATATTGTCGAGGTTTTGTAGACACCAACTTGCAGTAAATTTAAAACAAATCTGAGGACATGAAAATAATCTGAGTTGTTCAATAGGAATGGTTTATTCCAGTGTCATTCTCGAATATCTACAGAGACGTATTATTGTGTTTAATAAAAGCCATGTGGATGTTAGAATTTAAAGGCGATAACTTTAACATATGTTTTGATTTTACTGAACATGGTCTATTAATCTATTAATCTCAAAATCACATTATTTTCTAGGCCTTTTTATCAAAGCTGTAGATTGGGATCAATGTCAAGTTGGTATCGATTACTAATACAAAAAATACCTAAAAACTGGTTGAACCCATCTCAACAATGACTGAAAAAAATACTAGAATGATAGCAATCGAACCCTTCTTATTATTGTTGATAAGCCTTTTTTTATTTTTTTTTAGTTCTCACTGGTAATTTTGTAATTTTTTCTTTCATGAACTCCAAGTGTTTGAAGTTGGAAGACCTCCTTGCCATCACCCTAATCTTCAGCAATCGCCACAGATTCCCTATCAGACTCAAGTCAAGATCTTGTCTCGCATGTAAAAAATCTCACATTCTAACATGTTAAAATGTGAGATTTTGCTTTTTCCTCATATCTATGCAAAGGTTATGTTGTTTAGATAAAAATGAGCAAAGTCTTGTCAGTTGTGATTTAACACTGAGCAAATCTTCATACAACAGAAGACCGACATCCAGACTTGGACATTGACCCGTAAGGCAGGATAGAGGAACAGCAGGCAATTTACTTTGGGGTAAGTAGATGCAGTGGTTGATTTAATAAATCTCTATGAGATGCCCCCCCACCTCCATCTTAACATCATGTGTTGCCGTGTCTTGTCTGCGAGTTGAGGAAGAGAACGTCGGTGCAACTGGGATGTCTTAATTCCTTGACATAAACATACACACAGATTAATGAAGCCTTGGGAGATTGTGAAGGAGGGGGAAAGATTGCTTATCGATCCATATCAAAATTTTCATGCTAATCCCGAGCAGGAGACGGAGTGTCTGGTATCAGAGTTAATAATCTGATTTCTAGGCTGTCCGGGACAATTCCGAGCAGCGTGAGGGCCTAATCACAGCGCCGACTTCCCATCTACGAGCAGCTGTCGTGGTCCAACAGCACTTCACCTCCCCCCACTCTCCATCACCTTGAAGCCTCCGGCCCCGTGTAATGACTCGGACAGTGATGGAGCGTATGATGGAAGCATGTTGACAAATTAATTTTTGTACATTTCAGAGGAGATTTGGGGAACATGGATCTGTCGGTGTTAGCCCGGCAGACCTGCGCCGACCTTTTGGTCTGTTAGCGTGCTCACCGGGTTTGAAACGGGATAGCGTCCTCGTCGTCGGCTATCTGAGAAACATTTTCTTAACCAGGTGAAAATATATTTAAAATGTTTCAGAAAACCTCTCCCACCACCAAAAAACAAAGCACATCACAAGAAAATACATGAGGCACCCAGGAGAAATAAATGCAATACAAGGTTTTATTCTTTTACACCGTTCCTTCGCTTTCCCTCCAGGTGTTCCTTGACTTTGTGTGCTGCAGCTGTTTTAAGACAAATCAGGGTCTTAAAGTTATATAGTTGTCTAAGAGCAGCTTGGCAATAACACATCTTAAGTAGCTGGACGTGGGCAGAGATTTTCATCAAATCTGTAAGCGCACTAAATTTACCCATACTGTCAACACGAACTCAAATTACAGCTAATGACAAAGTAAAAAAAAAGCATTATGTTTATAATGTATTAGCTGCCCAGAGAATGTTATTTTCTGCTCTTGTAGTAAAGTATCAGAAGACAGCATGGGGCACCCCAAGGAGTGGCAGCTGATGCGTCTCAGTTAGGCTAATATCCTCATCCCCCATTTTTCTCTATTAAATCTTAATCACAGACTTGTCGAGTGTCACTTGACATTTGCATTTTGCCAGGCAAAGCCGGGATGCGCACGGCTCCCAGAGGTTGGACGGCTTCCTCCCACAGACTGCTTTGTTCAGTCGTCGCCTCTCGTCTCCAGCAGCGTCGAGGTCGCAGATTGGCCATGATGAGATTCGGTTTGTATCTCTCTGTGGTCTAACTGAGGGTCGTTTCCTACTGGGGGGGGAAACAGCTCATGCAACGCAACCGACGACAAAAGAGGTTGAGAATATTTTAGGCTTACGACCAGACATTAATCTAAGATTTGAATAAGAAGAATTGTTTTTAATGCAAAGGATGTTCCCTTAAATGACTGAAGAAGGCAGAAATAAATGACAAGGACCTGCTAAAAGAAGCAGTCGACACTGATTCAACTTCTCTCAATAATCAATCTCCTCGTCTTGATGTTTACAAAAAAGAGTCGATAAGTTAAGAAGAAGCTTTGTGATTAGCTTTGATTTCTACTTCCAGTCCAAATCAGCCATTATTGCCTCTGTCCCCGTCTCTCCCTCTTCCCCAATCTGACATTGATGATGGGAGGCTTCACGGGAGCTTGTCCTCGCAAAGGATTCATCGACTTGCTTTTCTGAGAAGGACTGTAACATCAACCGAACCGGGGCATGGCAAAACTCTCATCAGCGCGTCTGCGTGGGAGCGTAAGATCAACAGAAGTGATGCTTAATACCGGGCACAGGCGCTCAGTTGCTATGGGTAAAGTTCTAAACCGCTGCTGGAAATGAGTTTTGGAAAAAGCTTTCTGTTGTGTGTTAACCTGTGAGGCTTGTTTCACTAGTATTCTGACTCATTAAAATGAGTTTAGCTTGTCATAAAAGGTGATCTGGAAACGTTTAAGCCAACCTATAATGGAAGCAGTCCTGAAGTGAGAACATTTAGTACAGCTAAACTTGTTAACAGATGCCTAGCTTAGATTAGCTTAGCATTGTTTTAGCTTGGCCCGGTCACCGGGCTAATGCAAAAGCAAACCTGAACGTTTGCCTTTCGGTTGGGGTTGAACCTTCTCAGTTTGGTTTTTAAAAGGACAAAAGTGATATTTTGAAGTCTTTTAGCACAAATAGAACTGATTAAATTTGGTGAACATGCTGACAAAACCCAGGCTAGGCCTGCCAGACAGGAAAGTATGATTCATCACTCCAGAGAACATGTCTCCACCGCTTCACGTCGCTGCACATGCTGACTCTTTAGGCTTGGTTGTAACTGCTCAACCAGTAAAATATTTACCTTTTTTTCCAAACCTCTTCATCTGAATGCGACATAAAGTTTGGAGGTTTGTAGCTATGGACTTTGCCAGCTTTTCGTGTTACATCTTGTTCTGTAATTTTACAGCGTCTACCACCTCTTCCCCAAGTTGCTTTGGTCTTCAATCTCTTCCACTTTGTTGGAGCGCCATTAAGAGTTGATTGGGGAAATTTCACGTCTTGACTTGCTGCACAGGTGGGGGATTCTGTGATGGTGGAATGCCCTGACTTGAACCATTCTTTCATCGATGTTTGAAGCCGTCTGCGTGCCTAGAGGCTGGACTCTGCACACCCGTGGACATGAAGGTAGATGGAACCTACCTACCAAATCCTTGAATGTCATAAGTCGAATAAATACATTGGACAATGTAGTGTGACTCGCAAACAATCCATTAGGTTGCCTTTAACTTAAATGCTGCTTTTTATCAATTTTTATCAATTTAATTGAAGAGTCTGTAATTAATTGTAATTAACATTTTAATCGAATATGATACACTGACAAAATTAGCAATATTTTCAATTAAAAAGCCTTTTTGCTGCTATGTTATTGAATAGACATATGAACTCACAAGGGTATTGTTTTTAAATCTATTTTTAGACTATTTCAACCAGGCTTTCAAGTATCCTTGATCATTCATGTAACTTTTTGAGAATTTCATTCTTTAGTGCTGTGGACTGTGGATTCTAACATTAGTGTTGGGAGAGGGCTGTGCCTGCTTTAGCATCAAGATGCTAATTTAGGCTTAAATAGCTTTGATGATAGGCTAGCTACTTTTAGCACAACTTGAACACAAAAATAGTCTTTCCCTCCATCCCAGCAGAAAGGTTTTTTTTTTTTTTTCTGCAGAAGCTAAAATTAACCCCCAGTGGGTCAATAGATGCGTCTTTGTCTCACATCGCTGTTTGCTAATGCTAACTGTGCATCAGATTTACGGGTGTACTTGAAACACAATTCAAAGGTTCCAGTTTTTACCCTTTTTTTTTTTTCTTAATAGAAAAAAAAACTGCAGTCAATTGCGGTAAAATCTATTAAGTTGAAAGAAATGTAGTCAAAACACATGCCTTCCATATTCATCAGTCTGCTTCTTTTTTTTTTTTTTTTTTTTAAGTGCATTCCTTCGTAAGCATGCGTCTGAATGATGCCTACATGAACATGTGAGCGTTCGGGTCTGCCTGTGAATAGGCTCAAGCAGAGCCTCCCAGGAAAAGCTCTAATTTGACAGTAATGTTGCCAGTAAACAAACAAAAACCCAGCCTCACTTATAACCTGTATCTTCTCGGGAGACATAATGATGTGTTAGCGCAGCCCGGTTTTTTCCATTGTGCTTTGGCCTTGTCATGGTGGCTCAGGGGAAGACTTATCCATATGAGAGGCTTAAAGCAGCCTGTTCAGATCTGCCAGTATTAGGCCCAGGCTAATACGCTGGGTCAACAGCGTGGTCGTCCTAATGAGACAGGTGTACAGTACTTATGGGTGTCTCTCTACATATCAGCGGGGGGGAGAAGGGTTCTCGCTCAAAAGCTGATATCATCCCTGCCGGCTTACCCCGATTCGCATGATATCCCCAGTTGTAAATATTGTTTCTATATCAGCCTTACTGCAGACATACAGCGGGCTCATGATGGAGCTTAGCTGCACAAGAAGCTGAAAGATTGAGGGGGGGAATATAAAAGGATTTAAAAGGTTCTCGTCTTTGATTCTCTCTTTCTAAACGAGTCATAGTGGCTGCAGGTATAATTAGATCCTCCTGTATGGAATTTGCAGTTTTGTGGGGCTTTACTAATAATTCATATACAATGCTCATAAAGTTTAAATCTAGTTAAAAAAAAACCAACACTTTTTTGATTTATTTTAATTACTTTAATCTCTTCATCAAACAATGTAAAAAAAAAAAATCTACGGAAAAAAAAATTTTTTTAAAAAAGACTATTTTATTTTTTTTAATATTTTTTTACATTTAAATACTTTTTTTTTTACATGGGAAAAATTTTTTATGCACAGAATAATCTAAAAGGATCTTAAACAGAGTGAGTAGGGGAGTGAAAACACTCCCCTACTTCTCAGCCAATCACTGCTGGAGATGGGTACCTCCATATGGATGGATGGATGTGAGAATACTATGTCGCCATCATTAAATGATGGCAGCATATGCTTCGAAGCTATTGCCAAGCCTTTGTCTACATATCGGAACATCACCTTATTGTCTTTAACTCCAAGTCTTACTTTTTGGACTAACCAAACAGGTTATTCACTGAACAAGGATTCTTTGAAACAAAGTTTAGGGTTTATGAAGACTCTATCATATCTATGAAAATACAAAAAGGGAGCATATTCTATGTTTTTTTATTATTATTATTTTTATTATTTTTACATTTGGACCACTTTAGAAATAGAGCAGCCCAAAAACCAGAAATGGACTCTACAGACTCTACAGATGTCAGACACTTTTAAATGCACCTTTGCTTTATTTGTGAATAAAAGTTAGCGCAGTGTCATTATATAATCCCTTTCCTATACCTTCACTTGCTGCTGTGATACCTGAATTTCCCCACTGTGCCACAATAAAGGATACTTCTTACCCGATTCATCAGAGTACCTTCCAAGACTCAATACAGGACTGTGAAAACAGGTTTTTTTTGTTGCAGATCTTGTGCACAAGTCATGAATCAGTCAGCTCTCCTCCTCTCCCTCTGCCCCCCCCTGCAAGCCTCCCCCCCCCCCCCCTCGTTTATAGTGCAAACATTTGTGAATTCCTATTTTCCTTTAATAAAGTATACTTCTGTCCTGCAGATGTATTCTCGGATGGGATGTCATACTCTGTCTTTGTTGAGAGTGGTGCCACGCTGATGTTCCTAGGCAGCGAGAAAATTGCCTTATTGAAACACGTTGCTCGGAGTGACTCTAATGCCGCACTGAGGGCCGGCATTATGCACATGACATATCTCGCGACCTTGCGGTGGGAAAAACCATGAATATAAAGTAATCAGCGAAGGCGCCGACATGTTTCTGTAACGCGATAGCTTTGCTTTTTCTTACACCTTTGTCAAATATGATGATTTCATGACTCCAGGCGAAACCTTGGAGGTCCAAAAGGGATTCCTTCTTTTTTTCTTTTGCTCGTCATTGCAAAGATTTCTCTTACTCCGTTGGTCGAGTGCAAACACGCTAATAACGAACGGGTGGCTAATTTTTTAATATGTTCCAATTGAAAAATTCAATATTGTATTTATCCATTGCAAACTTGCACAACAAAAGTCTGATCTTGCGCACCAAGGTCTGGAAGTACTGCCACTAAGCTGCAGTCAGTGCAAGCAGTTTGAGTTTAATGGGCCAAGCTATATGTGTGCGGGTGTATTTGTGTGTGTGTGTGTGCTTTTTTTTTTTCCTCCCCTTTTATTGTGTGTGTGATTTCTGGGGAGCTGTGTAAACAGAAAATGCTAAGCTACCCCAAGAGTGCACTTTCTCGGGGAAGTTAAGAGCTGGGTACACATGTTTATTTCAATTTCAAACAAAATGCAAATGCCATTAAACAAATGGGGCTGAGGCAAATTGGCTGGGAATTTAATATTCAGCGAGTCTATGATATAGGACATCTTGTTGCGAGACGGCGGTCTGAAGCCTCAGCCGCGTCTTTCATCCGGCAGGCTCTCTTGAGGATATTTGTAATTAGCATCGTTTGCCTAATACTTCAGGTTAATTAGAATATTTAATTGAATAGCTCTAATCTTCTGAGATGACTATATTATAATCAAATTAGCACCACCACTAGGCTGGCTATTGAACATGGCAGACTGCCTGGCTCCTGGTCTCTTATCTGCTCCGTCTCCATCGAGCATTCTCACATACTTAATGGTCCATTTGAACTATGCTATCAACATTTGATTATTCCTGAACAACAAAGGCAGCCGCACAACCACTGGGCATAAAAAAAAAAAAGAAGAAGAAGAAGAAGCGATGATAAAGAAAAAGCACTATGGCTCCCATATGGCAGGTTTGGGGAAAGACTGTGAAGCAAGCCGAGCCAGGCGTCCAGGTCATCAGGGAGAGGGGATGCAACCCAACTTATACCTCCCTCCATCCACCCCTCATCGAACTGAGACGAGCGTTTGTGCCAAGATAAGCAGATGAGAGGGAGTGGGGTTGGAGGGAGGGGGGGACATATGCTCAAGAGTCTCCAGGAGAA
Organism: Phalloptychus januarius; assembly: GCA_902982915.1. Classification (NCBI taxonomy): domain Eukaryota; kingdom Metazoa; phylum Chordata; class Actinopteri; order Cyprinodontiformes; family Poeciliidae; genus Phalloptychus; species Phalloptychus januarius. Next base: position 13,348,211 of record CADWAE010000481.1, read on the forward strand.
CCATGGAGAGAGCTTTAGCGGTCGAACTAGATGAAACGCGGGCCCGCGGCCTCGTGTGTTCCTACAGTAATTACTCGTCTCTAAGTTCACTGCAATGGAGGTAACTGCAAGAGAAAACAAAAAAAAAGTGGATCAGTTACTCCATGTTATGTCTTGGTATTATTTACCCATGCACCTACGCTACGAGACTGTTGTTTTTTCTTTTTAGAGTGATTAATGCGGGTGAACTTGATTACATTGAAAAAAATCAATCATCTCGGATTTATTGGAGGCGAAAAGTGCCTCGCTCGTACAATACGCATAATCGGCCTCGCTAAGCAAAAACAACAAACTAATGAAAAGCTAAATATTACAGTGCGTTCAATTGCGCCAAACAGATGGCAGCTAAATGAAAAGAAATTACATATACATTATCTCTGCTTTATGGCTGCACTCTAATTGAGGCGATTATAACTCCTACCTTTCCCGTCTATAATGAAGTGAATTAATTCATTCAGACTGGAGACGTGTTACAATCGCAGTCGCCACTATTTGTGTTTAGCGTCTCAAGTGATAATTTTTGACAGTGCCATATGTTTCCCGGGCAATATTTCTTCTCGGTTGGGTTTTATTAGATCATTTTATTTGTCCCCGCGCCGATTCCTTTATACATCCGCAAATGAACCCTTGTTGCAAATAGGTAGCCATATGCCGCGAGGATGCAGAGTAAAGGCGAAGCGAATATTCCTTAGGCTTTCCGTTAATTTGTTTTTTCCGTTTTTTGTTTTTTTTCTTCCTTTTACTTCGCTGTATCGCCGCTTATTGGGCGCCGCGGCTGTATTAAATTGATAATGAATTAAATGTATCATCACTCCAACTCTGATTTCAGTGCGGAGGCGCCGAGCGTTTGCCAGTAGGAAGAGTGAAAACATAATTGTGTCCTCAGTCTTCTCAATTTCACACATTGCTGGAAATGACAAAAGGAACACGGCAGATAATCACGGGCCTCTTTATGCACATAGGCAACAATAAAGCTGGAAATCACTGCGTTTTTGCAGTCATTTTTAATCATATTCGCATTATCTCTTATTTGTATTTCCAATCCTTACAATCCCCCCCTGTCCTACAGTGAGATTTTAACTATATATTCAATAACTAAAGCTGCAGTGTCAATGTTTCTCTTCTTGACTCTTATGTTTGTGCATCTGAAACACATTTTAGATGCACAAACCTTTTGCAGGAGAGGAGAAACATTTTGCTCTACGTATCAGAAATGTGGTGGCATCATCGTGCTGTGGGGATGCTTTAAGGTTATAGAAGATAAATTGGGCAAAATGTCCTGGTAGAAACCACATTAGAGAACCATTTTCCAGTTGGACAGCAACCCTTAACGTAGAACCAGAACTGCAGTGTAGAGTTTAGGTCAGGCCTGAAAAATCAAACCCGACTTGGGGGTTAGGGTTGGATCGGAGCCTGATCTAACCTGACTGATTAACTTTATTCATAGGCCAGAGACCAAAGTAAACCCGGCGTGTTATTTTATTTCCAATTTTACAGCATCAAGGAAACGACGCTGGCCCGGCCCGGCTCGGCCCGGCCCGGCTCGGCCCGGCCTGAACTTTGGGTCTGGTTCAGATGGGGCCAGGCCACTACTCTAAACTCCACTGCAATAAGCCCTGCAATCTGTTGAAAACGCACACTAGATCATTTTTAATCCCATTCGAATACACAGAATCATAAAACCCATTGAAAGTAACAGTCTTCCATACTTATTAAAAATTAGACAAACACAACTTAACCGTCTTCCAGTAGTGAGCTCTCAGTGGTCTTTGTGGTTTCCTTGTGATCAGATCCCCCCAGCTCAGGAAAGCAGGCCCGACCTGTTTTCTCACTGCAGTTTTTGAGCCGGACCCCCCGGGGGGTTTCAATTGCAACATAACTAATGCAGAGCTGAGAGGTAAACGGTGTCTAAGCAGCTCTTGTGCATTTTTTCCATAATGTTTCAGAAACAGTGGCACGGTGATTGGCACAGCTCTTCAGCTGAGGAGGGAATTGGTTCCACAGCTTGTCGGGGGAACGCAGTCAATTAAATCATTTACAAACGCTCCATCGGTGTGTCTTGAATAACCGGCAACAAGGACTGAAATTGTATTTTGCCTCTCTGTCTGAGGAGCAGTCACTTCTCATTAGGTTGTTCGAAAAAGAGTGTCAAGACCTCAGATTTTTTTTTCTTTTCTTCACGGTTATAGTTTACTTAAACACTTACACTCTAGTTGACAGTGCAAAGCGTCTAATAAATTTCTCATTCTCCTCTCCCTGGCAGAATAAAACGATGAAAAATACACACACATATGCTGCATGTACTCGCGTGTACTTGCTCTATACAACATAATTAGAAGGTTCAACATGTTTGTCTAAGGCTGTTAGGGTTCTGATGATTCCCACAAAAATGCCATGTTCCCATAAACATTTCAATTATAGATTATAACAGGGTGATTGAACATGATTAAAGTCGAGCAAGTTATATGAAATACTTAATTATGTCGAACTTGTAACAGTTTTATTTGGGAAGTGCGGTATGGTTAGTTGAGATGTTCACTTTTGGTTTGAGAAGTCTTGATGCCACATGTTTTGATATTAAATCCGACAGGGTGCAGGCATTGAACGCACACAACTGCATTCTTTGAACTTTCTTTATTTTTATGCTAAAACATATTAACACCTTTTTTTTTCTTCAAGTAAATTAGGGTGACCGAAATAATTTATATTTGTTAAATGACACAAGAAAAAAAAAAAACGTTACGACTTTCCTTGAAGTCAGAAGTTTAAATATTCAAATATTTCTGTACTTTGATGAAACCCAAGTGATGAAGTCATGACCTTGTAATGTCTGAACTGGAGACGCACTTCTGGATGCTTCATGTCAAACACACTCCGACTTTGTGATATCAGCCAATCATCTCAGGAAGTGGAAAGCCGCTTTAAGCCAGATGTCTGAATGCTCATGCTCATCTGTTCAAAAACTTAAAGCGGCACAGGGGGCATGCGGACATGTTACAAGTCCTTGATTTGAACTTGTTTCGGTGGAAATACCAACTCCAGAATAGAGCCATACACATTAAGACAGTGGTTGAAGCTGGTAAATGTCATTATTCAAAGTGAAGCAAGTTTTGTACTGAGATAAGTCTGAAAGAAACCATAAAAAGTTTTCAATTACACATATTGACAAAACCCTTACAGCATCTAATCAGATGAAGCTAAAATTGATGATAAAAAGGCCATTTTTCTCCAAATGGCCTTTGTTGCATTTGGAGAAAAAAGGAGGAAACTTACAAACCTGAGAACACCACCCAAACTGTAAAGTGCGGTGGTGGCAGCAGCATGCTGCCATGTTTTACTTGGAGGCAGTGGCGCATTTCACAAAAAGAACATTTAGCTAAAATATTAAAATGACATCTCAATATATCAGCCTAACAGTATGGGCACAACTGGCTCTCCTAAGTAGACAATGACCGAAAGTTAATCCCCAAATTTGTTAAAGTGGTTTTATGGACAAAATCAATGTCTTTGACTGACCTCCATCGTACCCCATTGTGCTTCCAAGGCTTCAAATCTGAAGCTCCATTGTCAAGTCTCACTCTACCTGGTTCCAGTCAAGCTGGGCGTTTCTCCGTTAGTAGTGTGTCTCACTTTGTGAGCGTGATTACGGGCAGTAATGTCAGAATGGAGGCCAACCAGGAGTTGTGGTCGATGCTCCCATGTCATTTTGAGTGTGTCCCTTTGGGTGGCCAGGTTTTCTGAAATCTCTTGGAGATTTGCGGGCTGCCACTGTGACGGTGCGGTAAGAGGTTGGAGAAGGAGTTAGCAGTGGTGGTTAGCCGCTCTAACCCAAAACAGCAGGACGCACTGTTCAAGTCTTCACAGGTTAACTTTATTTCTCGTCGGACCTCCACGGTGCTAAACATTATAATCTCATACATGAGAAGAAATATCTGTTATCGCTCTGCACCTCATCATCACCGATGTTCTCTACAGAAAAACACGTGGAGAGCTGCTTCTTCTCCTATATATATATCAGAACAACAACAAGGAGTAGGCTCCCCCTTGCGGTGATGCCTAACATAACACTAGGAATCACACAATACAATGACTGTTACACCACGTCAAGCACTGCCTTAATGGAAGGCAGTGCTTCCATTAAGCACTGCCTTTTCTTACCTGTAACATAAATCCATGGACTTATCGATGTCTGCTGCCAATATAAATGCTTGCGCGCAGAACATCGCACTGCGCCGCATCCATTTTAAGTTCAGACAAGCAAGAACAGTAAAGTATCAAATTCTACTCTCAACAGAATTATGTTCACAACAAAACACTGCTGCTTTGGCGTCTGCCAGAGCGACTCAACATATGATGCGCTTATGAAGGGTTTTGATTTATTTCATTTGCTAAAACAAAGGCTTTACTGTCAAACATGTGACCAAAGACACCTACAGTGGGTATAATAAGTATAGAACACATCACCCTTTTTCATAGTTAACATATTTCCAAAGGTGCTACTGTCATAACATAGACCCAAAGCAAATTACCTTTGTTGTAATGTATGGAGAAACTAATCGCAAGCATTTCTCAGATGTAATTTGACCCAACCCATACTGATTAAAATGTAATCTTGCTGAGTACCAAAGAAATTGTCATTTAAAAATTCTCTCATATTTCTGATACACAGTAAATAGAAAACAAATCTGGCAACTCAAACTGATCTAAAACAGGAAACAGTAATTTAAAGGCTTATGTTTTTATTCAGTTCATGTGAACTTTAGTTATACCTGCATATCTGAAGTGAATGAAAGCAAATCAAATGCCATTGAAGAAATGTAATCAGTGGAATCAAATCTGACTTCACAAATCCTCCGGATCAAGAGCACAAGCTGAGAAATCTGCCCAAAGTCACAAAAAAGAGAGCCAGGGAGAAAAGAAACTCTGGTGATCTATATTAGGATTGTTTAAAAAAGGTCTGCACTGGCCCACTCGGTGACGTCCGAAGCAGTCAGACCCCAGTGTATGGTCAGCGCCGCTTTGATGCTGGGTTTGATGGAGTATGTCAGTCCAATCAGCCGGGCTTCCAGAGCCTGATTGGGTCTGCCAGCCTGAGAGGCAGCCCTGATATTAGCTCTACGGCCAGCTGACAGCCAGCATAGAGGGCAGCTTACACGACACACAACAACAAAGGCGACGCACTGAAGGGCCACATTTTGTCTGGGCAAGAATAAAAGATAGCCGGAGAAACATAAATAAGGAGAAAATCGTTTTCAAGCGGCAAAGACTAACCTAAAAGAAACACTGAAGTCTACTGACTTGCTCTCATTTGGAGAGGCAAATAACTACTATTTTCTAAATGACAATGATCAAAATATATGGTGGATTTTTTCCATGTAAAATGCTGACTTTTGCCAATATCGATCATTTTGGTGGTTCTTTTGGAAATTGGGATTTGGGGAATCTTGTTGATGTCATCAGTCCAACATACAGAGAAAGTACTCGTTTCCTAGCACATCCTCAAATTGCAGCAACAATACATGGTTAGAAAATCCTGAAAAGCAACAGTACTAATAGTTTTTATTCATTTGGCACCACTCATTGTTGAGAACAAACTATGTTACACTTCAATCCGAGTTATTTTGAAAGATTAGCACTCGTTTTCTCAAATCATTGACTGGTCTACACAATGTTCAGGCTCACAGTTAAAGGATAATTTGTAATAGGGAGAAGTGATATACCATGCTTAACGGTTCTTCAAACTTCATAATGCATTTCCAGAACCTCAACCACAAACGCCAATGTGTTTTATGTGGTAGGCTAACAGAATAATATAAATGTGAAGGAAAATGATTCAAAAATACTGTATCAGTTTAAGAGATGCAATACATCTTGTTGAAACTACAATCATCCCCTTTTTTGAGATTGTTTTCGCACCATGCCAGCGCTTAATGAAATTTGGACTCTTGACCATCTCTGATACACCCGATGACTCAATCATCAGATTATTTCTGATACTCCACTTTTCACTCTCTCCACAATTCTCAGGTGAGTTTCAGTCTGGACTTCTACTGGTTCATTGTAACACAACTGAAGGTGTCAAACACCTTCAGGTGTCCTGCAAGTTTTCAGAAGAACATGGTATTGAATAAAGCAGCACTAAATATTTAGGTCGTTAACTGGGTCAGGGGTCGTCACACCCTTATATTTATCTAAACTGGTGCAAAATTCTTTAAAGAAAAAAAAAAAAGAAAAACAGAAGTGAGCTTCTAATCAGGAACAGTGATGGGAGCGAAACAAACCACTTCTTGTGATTTTTTTCTTCTTCTTCTTGTTAATAACTGCTATAACATTTTCCACACGAAGATTAAGCTGATTTGACAAATAGTACTCGCCTGGTGAGGGACTGAAACAATGAGCTCAACTTGGCTGGTGTAAAGCATCTCTCACTTGCACTTGGCAGAGTTAAAGGCTTTGGGAAAGTTCTTGGGGAAATTTTCTCTAAGGTTTATGAGCCATAGCAGATGAGTAGATGACCCAAGTTAATTATTATTGAATTTGTTTTCTCTGCTTCACTGATACTTACCTTAGCACTGAAGCACCAGCGACGGCGGGTACTCCCATTAAAGCAAAGAGCCTGTCTTTCCATGGAGGATAGCTTATTTTTCATGAGACAAATTTTCAGCTGTTGAGCGCTGCTAGCTTTCTTGTTTCCCTGTGTGGCTCCGTTGTCATCTTATACTTGATTTATTCTGAAATAAAACATCTGAGAGTTGTGTACGCAAAACTTTTTCCGCTATAAAAATCAAATGCACAGTATCTTCTGAATGCAGCCATGCGCTGTTTTCCCTCTTTGCAAGCCGACTGGATTGATGTTAGTATATGAGAAATGATTTATAGTCAACACAATTAACTACGATTAAATAGAAAGACTTGAAATTGCATGGTAAGACATGTAAAGTAATGAAGCGTAATTGCTAAAGTGTTGAGGAGCAGACCTCAACACTCGGGGTTGAGGTCGATTTTACAAGTAGACTGAAAATAAATCATCATGGTTCATGCACAGACACTTTCTGCTGTTATGATTAAATCCAAAACAGATGACAAGTTCTTGCTAAAGTTCACAAGTTTGTGGGTGGAAAAAAAATCTACTTAGCTTTATGTTTTGGGAATTAAAACACAGTTTGCAAGTGAATTTCGCATGAAAAACGGAGATAAATTTGTGCTGCTTTTTTGTTAAGTGCCACCACGGAAGGGAGCAGACTGACCTACGTACTCGTCTAAAGTAGGTCACACCAAAGCAATGCAAACGTGGGTGGTAATGATAAAACACGACGGTTTGAAGATCTGCTTATTTGTTGGGTTGTGGTTTGTGGAAAACCTATTGATCGTGTATTGATCAGCAGGCTGATTTGTCTTCATCCTTTGTCTTGGATCTCAAAGATTATTTTTGTGTGCTTTAAACCCAGCCAGCATACCTAGGTGGGCACCATATGGGGAAAAGGAGGGCAGACAATATGGGTCCCACATGGGTTTGCAAGCGGTTTCCATGGTGGCCCCACACGGATTTGCCCACGTAGGGCCACCGTGTGCTATGTAGGGCCCCACATGGGCCCTACATAGCAGTGGCCCTACATGGGTAGGGCCACTGCCCATGTAGGGGGTGGACCCCCTATATGGGGTCCACCCCATATAGGGTATGCTGGCTGGGAAAGTTTCCCATAAACATTTGGTAACGCCTGACAAGAGTTTGTACCATTTTATACTAAATCTGAATGAGTATGAATATAATGTTCTGAACGAAAACCAGCGAGTGTTCAGTGTCCTAACAAGGGAGTTGACTTAATAAAACTGTTTGATGCATATTTGTGTTAAAATACTTTGAACAACGTTAAAGTGTTTAAAGAGTATACCTGATATCTTTACAAATGTAAATACTGACTATAAAAATAATTGTGAAGCCACAAATGATTGAATTCAGGCTTTTACGTATACGATCAATGAACAATATGCTGTTTTTTGTAAGTTTGCTTGCATGTATTGTTTTTTTTCCACACTCTAAAGGTAACACTGCGATGGAAGTCTTGTGAAAAGAAACTTTCACAGGTTTTAAAGGAAACATTAACATTTTCTTCCCTTTCTACTCTTGTGTTAAGCACACATGTGTGAGGTGGTAGAAAGGTCATCCACACACTCAAATTTAGTTGGGCGCTGACAGCTCTACTATATTTTTTAACACCAAACCCTGTGCTGTTGTGGATTGACGGTCAAAGAGTTCGGCATGGTATTCCAAAGGATTTGTAATTTGATACGATAAGTAGTTTGAATTTTTCTAGGCACTTTCAGGAACAGTTTGTTGATGTTGAACTGCTATCTTTCTACATGACACGTACATGCATAATTCCAGCATGATGACAAGAGGAGTCTAATGACAGACGTCCGATATCTTCAACACCTTATATCCCAAACATCTTCTTTCCGCCGTCCGCCTTTGCTCCGAGACAATATGGAAGAGCACCTTGTCTTTGGTTATCAGGGGATGATGTATAGTCTAGTCTGCAGAGAAACATGTGTTGCGCTTTAATCTAGAGTGCATAGGCCAGTATTCACGGCCAGCAGCTGGAGAAAATCACTGCAGACGAAGAGTCCACAGTGGAGAGAGGAAACGTACTGCCTGTCTGCCTGGCAGATGCTGGTTCTTGTTATCATCCCTTTCTGCACCTTATTTATGTGGTGACTTACAACCCATCATCTTTTTTTTTAACTCCTCTTGCACAGGCCTTTTTTCCCCACACAGAAACATTTTCATATGAAAAAAAAGTGTTGCTTGTACTTCGCTGACAGGGCTGGTAATTCTAAAACAGACTCTCTGTGCAATAAGTAGCGGCAGATATTTAACAAATAGAAGAGTGAAGATGATGGGTTAAGAAAGTCATCTTTACTCAAGGTTATGTTAAATTTGATTACCGTATTTTTCGGATTATAAGCCGCTACTTTTTCCCCACTCTTTGAACCATGCCGCTATTATGGCCCGGTGCGGCTTTTCTGCGGATTTTTTTTTAACCACCAGGGGGCTCTCTAGCAGGAAGTGAGTAACTGGAAGTCAAAATTGAAAATCAAAGAAGAAAGCGCCAACTTTCATTTAGCACATGCTAGCAGCAGGCACGACGGAGAAATGTTTTCAAACTCATCCCCCCTCATCATGGAAACCACACGAAGAAGTTTATATGATGCCGCTTTTAAGTTGTAGGCTATCGATATGGCAGTACGGATCGATAGCCGCTGCACGTAAACTCTGCGTGAACGAATCCAGGGTTCGGCGTTGGAGACGCAGGGCTGCGTCCTTAATAGCACATTTATGCGACCTTGTGGAAAACCGAGAGCGGCGGAGATACCAGCGGCTTATAGCCCGGTGTGGCTCATATATGTAAGTTTCCAGTTGTTTTTTTTTAAACCTGAGTCAAACTCTAAGCTGGTTTGTTTTTCCAAACTGTATGTCTTAATTTCAGCGTCATATTTACCTTGTCAGATTAGAGCTAACTTGAGCTATTGTTATTAGCTATAAAATTGTGATCCAAGCTGTGCTCTAAATAGACACATGTCTTAATCTACTAACTTAACACAGGGTTTATTTTTGCTATCAAAATCCTTTATTAACCATGTTTGATGATGACTAAATATTATGTGAGGTTATGTTGATTTATCTAAACAGTTCACCCCCACACCAACACATTAGCTTTACCACTATAAGCTATCCACTGATATTAGCTAATATGTTAGCTAATATGATTAACTGTCCTTTGGTTAAAGACCTTGGAGCCATTGTTTAATTTTGCATAACTGATCAGAAACCCTTGTGAATAAATAATATTTCACTCCAAGTACCCATTTTTTCAGATTTTTTTTTTATTTTTAATCTTTCCAATTGCAATATCTTTAACAGCTCCCTGTCACAGTAATCCCGAGACGCCTTCTCATTTCCTTTTTCCTCCATGCACCTATATATTAGCTCCTCTTCCACTCGCCGGTTTTATGCTGGTGCTCCGGTATTGACAAGCTCCTACTGTGATATTTATGTCACATATTTAATATGGACATGGGAATGATTATCAAATCCATAGCTGCCAAGAGAGTCTGATCAGCGTTAAATAATGGATGAGCGAGGATGCGACTCAATTTGTGAGGCCGAGCAGAAATACCGGGGCAACTGTCGCCAATCGACCCCCTCTGCCCGCCCCCGCTCTCCGGAACGTCATTATTCTGGTCGATCTTCTCGCCCCTCGCTTGACATCATTCAATGTAATCATCCTTCAATAAAAAACCTGCTTGTAATAAAAGGAACAACCCGGGTCAATACACAGAATATGGAGAAGGATGACCCCGAGCTGGGAAACGGCGTATAAATGGACCTCTTTATCAAAGCGGATAGCTGCCCGGTGCCTTAACAGGAATTCGACCGTGGTCAGAGTTATCATTACTGTTACCTTTTTTTTTTTTTTTGCTATCATCAGTGTTTGTGTTCTGCGAATATGAGGAAGAGTGATGGCTACATTAATGAATCAATGAGCTAATGAAGCAGCCATTGTGTTGGCTTATTGAAATACGCTGAGGAACATTGAAGACTTTCTTCAGAATCTCTATTGAACTCTCCGCTGTCATGTGGCGGTGAACTCAAACGCAGCGATGGAGTAACCAAGAAAAAACAATTACCATCTGTTTACAAAAACTGCACTTTTTTTCTGGGAAGCATAAAGAAAACAAAAGTCATGACATTGCTATATGCGATTCTTCAAACACACATAGACTCTCACACACACACCCCAACAGGACCAAGGAGTGTGGAATGAGGATAGTTCGAGGGGTCAATTTAGCTGACAGGGTAATCTTGCATGGGCGACATGCAGAGTCGCTGATTATCCCTTTGCTGGCATCATTTTTGTTTATCAAAAAATGTTAATTGCCTGTTTTTACGAGTGGGAAAAGATTAAAAGTTAATAGGAGAGACTAAATAAACACAATGCAATTGCACAGGGCTGTAGAAGATGGTAATTAATTTGTGGCCACCCCTGAGCTAATTAGCTGATATAAAGCAGGAAAAAAGAAGTTAATGAGCCTTAATGTAACTGATACACTGAAAAGTTTGCACTAACGAATTTATGAATGTGTGAGGAAATGCTCCCTGTAACTTTCACTTTGCACCTCCCGGTGATGGAAAAACTTTTGTTTTTCGGTGCTTTGCCCCTCTTCCCCCAAAACCCTGCCGCACCTTGAACTCGAGCTTGGCTCTCGTATAAAGAAAAAAAAAAAAATTTCATAGCTCTGTTAGGTTCCACGTGTGGGAGCAGAATCAGAAGTGCCGCCTCCATGCAGTGAGAGAGATGGTGGACCATGGGAGGGCCCATAGTCGCCCAGCGGTGTGTTGTTTTGTGAATCCTTGGGGTGTAGCTGTTATGAGGATACAGAGGCTTCTATATTAGAAGGTTTGAGGAGGTCAGTGTGCCTGGGGAAAGGGAGGTGCGCGTGACGATAATCTGCTGCAGGCTTCCTGGGAGGGCTTATTGTGATGATGATCCAGGAGGCTGTGTCACAATCTGAAACAGCCACATGCCAATCACTTTATAAGAGACCTAGACTATACCTCTCTCATGGCTTACGCCCGGCTCAGGGCGATTGGGATATTACATTCCAATCAACCATTTAATGTCTATCGTCTTGATTTTACCCCTAAATGTTCATCTTTAAAATAAAAAAGACCTCATCATTGCTCCAGCTGTTGAGGTAACCGAAAAGGTTGTTCGAAATGCTCCGCAGACTAAGGTTCATGGGTAGTTTAAATTAAATTACAGGGCTGTGGGGGCCAGAACGGTGAAGTAATCATCTAATTGGAGCTTCCGAAGTTGTAATCTATCAGCACGACGAAAGGCCAGCAGAGCTACCTGACTACAGTACAGTCGGCACATTTGAAATCTCTTCACACTGACCTGCAGCGATGAAGTAGAAAGGTTCCCTTCAAAGTGTTGCTCTCACTACACATAAATCAAATCTAAAAATGGATTTAGTGCCTCACCGTTACCTCCCGTTTTTAACGGTTTACTGCTGGTAACTTGTCAGGCCGCCCACTCATAGTTGGTCGTGTAAAACACTCTAGTTTTCATGATCTCCTATATTTGTTGGAGATCTAACGAATCTTGGGTCTTCTCCAATGATATTTGTATTTTTTTCTTTATTTGTATGTTTACTTTGAAAGAGAGACTGTATTGGCTGCGTGGTGTGTATTCTGTCTATGCAACGTTTTTCCCTGCGGTGCTCAAGTGTCCCCAGGCGTCTGCACAGAGCAAAGTACATTTACAAAGTTCAGTGTAAATTCAGTTTTTGTTTTTTTTTAGGCTGTGGAAATGAGTTATAAGTTTTGATCCCAGACTTTTAACTGTAACTGCACTGAAATGCGTAGAGTAGAGTTAGTCTTAGGAAAACAGAGTATTGATGCTAGCATTACACCCTTGTCCCTTAGTGGGGTCAGGAGGTGCTGGGGCCTATCTCAAGCTATCGTTTTGGGCAAGAGGCAGGGTACACCCTGGACAGGTCGCCAGTCTGTGGCAGGGCAACACAGAGACAGACAGGACAAACAACCATGCACACACACACTCACACCTAGGGAGAATTTGGAGAGGCCAATTAACCTGACAGTCATGTTTTTGGTCTGTGGGAGGAAGCCGGAGTACCCAGAGAGAACCCACTATGCACAGGGAGAATATACAAACTCCATGCAAAAAGACCGGGGCCGGGAATCGAACCCAGAACCTTCTTGCTGCAAGGCAACAGCACTACCAACTGCGCCACTGTGCAGCCCCCAAGTGTACACCTCTTTAGGTCAAACCTTTCTAGAACATTATAGGTTGTTTTTTTTAAAGTTAATTTCACGTTTCCTGAAGGACAAACAACCAGGACATTACTGGTGAATGAGCTGGTGTTGTGCTGCGTTTAGTTTACTGCAATTTAAAGCGACAAGACGGTCCAGAAAGACCCACTGCTTTGGTTTTATGACAGATAGAGAAGCTTGAATCTAGGAGATGGTTTTTTCAAATGCCCACGTTTTGCATGACTCAAATCTGGACAATTACTACATTCCAACAGAGCTTTGTTTTCTCTCACTCCAGATCCTCATTAATTTGGCCGCATGTGTTTTATTAATGACCCATTAAATGCTAAAACTCTGGTATAAGATATTTTGGGCAAACACAAACCTGACTTTTGGTCTGCCGAGATAATTATCGAAAAGCCCGTCTTCTCGAAGCATGATAAAATAATACAGAGGTATTGCTCTCAGGGCGGTGCGTGCATTTTCCTGTTTGGAAAGTCAGATTTTCTTTGCAAGTGCAAGTGTTAGGAAGGAGAAGCGGCTTGAGTGTTGAGTGAATTGTTTCAGTTAAACCGCACAAAATGCTTGTTTGCAACTGGAACTCTTAATCTAATTTATTTTAAATAAATATGTATATGTCTACATTGGGTTCTTTTATGCATGTTTTCAGGTAGATGGGTCAAGCATTTCCACTTTATTTTGCAGCTTAGACAGTTTACTGGCTGCCATTTCTTACATTAAACTTGCAAATTCTCGAACGGTCCCTCTAAACGGCGTTTAGAACGGCGTTCTAAATAAATGTGTTAGCTGCTACAGCTGGTCCAGGTCAACCATTTGAATGCTGTAAAATCTTATAAATGTGTGGTGCAACTTACATAAATCCAATCCATTTTGTAAATGAAACACTTGAAAACAAATCAGCACAGAAACGGTTACAGTGAAAATAAGTTTGAAATGCAAAAGAAAGTTTCATCCATCCATTTTCTATACACCCTTGTCCCTAAGTTGGGTCGGGAGGTGCTGGTGCCTATCTCCAGCTAACGTTCCGGGCGAGAGGCGGGGTCACCGTGGACAGGTCGCCAGTCTGTAGCAGGGCAACACAGAGACGGACAGGACAGACAACCATGCACACACACACTCACCCAGGGAGACTTTGGAGAGGCCAATTAATCTTATAGTCATGTTTTTGGACTGTGGGAGGAAGCTGGAGTACCCGGAGAGAACCCACGCATGCACAGGGAGAACATGCAAACTACATGCAGAAAGACCGGGGCCGGGAATCGAACCCAGAACCTTCTTGCTGCAAGGCAACAGCTCTACCAAATGCGCCACTGTGCAGCCTGCAAAAGAAAGTTAAAATATTAAATAAAAAAAAGACAAAATACCCGATTTCCGTAGTGATAACAACAGCCTGCAAATCAACTAAAAACAAACATGTTGTACATCGCAAAATTTAGGGATGACTAAGAAGCAGTTTTTACAGAAACAATAGTAATAAAATAGTAATAAAATCGTTATGCCATGCTTTACCATATATTATTCATGTTTGCTTTATTTTGAACCAAATTGAATGTGTTTGTCAAAATTATGGATGGCGCAAGTTTTGGTTTTGGTCAATTTCATGATCACAGTGAAAAAAAAGTAAAAAACGTATTAAAAAAAATACACATTCTCACACCGAACTGTTTCTACACATTCCGCGGATTCAAACCGCTGCTTTCTTGTCCGCAGCTCAAAATGTTTACCGGCCAACACAATTTAGCTTGTCGGTAAACAACAACGGCATTCTCAAGCAGCGGGCGAACAAACAATGACATCGACTCGTCTCGGGTCAAATCTATATGAAGCGCCCGTCCCCCAACCTGTTGAGAGGCATGTCGAAAGCTCACTGGCAACAATTTGTCCCTTAATACAAAACGGCAACACAGATAACATTCAAGGTTGATTCCCATATCGCCCGGGCTCTGACGGGAAGGTCCAGACCATCAGGAGTGGGGAGAAGGACAGAAACCGAGCTCAGCATGTCGCCTTAACGACCAGCGCTTCATCCTCGGCAACGGCTCTCGGCGGACAGTCGCTGCGTGCGCGGCGGGTTGAGGGGGGTAGAGATTGCAGGAGCGAGATGACAAAGGCTTTGTTCATGGGTCAAACACTCATTTCATAAGCGCCTTCAGCAGAAAGCTAAAAAACATGATGGGTCAAGCACAGGTCTAAATGCCTTTTCCAGTTCTCCTATTTTCTCATTTTCCCCATATCCGCCCTTCCTCTCTCGCCTCTGTAATGGAAAACTATTTCAGAAGCATTTCTCCGTCAGCGGGGGTCAAGGGGTCATCGCTGATGTCACTCTCGGAGTAACCAGTGGCAAATAGGTCCTGACATGTGCTCTCCGATGAGAGAATGAGACCGGACAGCTCCTCTGGCTCTCCGACTGATAAGCCCATAGAAAAGAATATGTGTGGCTCGGAGCGTCGCGCCTTTTTGAGAGGCTAATACCAGCTGCTGAATTAAGGGACAAATAACAACCGGGCGATCTGAAGCGACTGTTTTTTTTTGTTTTGTTTTGTTTTTTCCACCTCCACTGGTGTGTATGTGTCTGTTTGACGTCTTTCTGTTTCTTTCTTTTTAAAGCACCAGTCGTGGTTTGATTCCTTCTCGGGTTTTTTTTTGGTGATAATTCATGAACCGCGAGATTCTGGAGCCTCTTGACGAAACGTCATTTTTAACCCTCCATCCCCTCAGTGTGTCTCACTTCATGTAAGTGCCACTCTCCTGTTCTCTTCCTCCCCCTGTAACCCTTCCTGTCTTTGTCTCATGTGTGAGAGCGAAACAAATTCCTCTTGTTCTCTGTCAGAGGCATGTCGCGGCGCGCGATTTGCTTTACACGTCCCCGTCGAGTGCTGATTTCTACGCCTGTTTGTTTTGTACCGACGTGAAGTAAGTCACTACTCGGTGTGACTGCTCCCTCTCTCTCCCCCCTCTCTCGTTTTCTCTCGCTCTCTGCGTCCTCCATCCTTGCCGTTACAGGAAATATCCTGGAACATCTTCAGAGTTTAAAGCTGCCACTCGAATCTTTCAGTACAATCTATTTGACTCACTTTAAACATATGTCACTTATGCTGCACCCATACGTTGGACAGTTTTCCTTTTGGTTTCGGTGATTTTGTCTTTAAACAAGTTCAAATCCACCATCTTGTGACATCACAAAAGGTAGAGGCCAATTGACTAGAGTTTCAGGGAGAGATGTTGTGTATTTTCCAGGTGAACAGTGCCATTTTATAGCACAATCAACTTCTGTTACTAAAAAAATACTCTACATAAATCAAACCTGATTTAAAAGAAGTGATTTTTTCTTTTAAAAGAAATTGGCAACTGTTTCTTTAAGAAACTCCTGCTCTTTCTAACATTCTGCCTTCAGCACGTTATGCCATTTACAACCTTTATTAGGAGTAGATTTTAAAAAAAAGTTTAATATTTTGTGTCTGTTTCACTACTTGGCTTTGTTTTTATGGCCAGTGTACATTTGTTAGTAAAAAGAATACACCCAGCCAGCATACCTAGGTGGGTCCCATATGGGGAAAAAGAGGGCAGACAAAATGTGTCCCACATGGGTTTGTCCGCGGTTTCCATGATGGCCCCACACAGGTTTGCCCATGTAGGGCCACTGCCATGTAGGGTCCATATAGGGTCCATGTAGGACCCATGTAGGCAGTGGTCCCACATGGGACAAACCCATGTGGGACCCATATTGTCTGCCCTCCTTTCCCCATATGGGGCCCACTTAGGTATGCTGGCTGGGCACAACCGGATATTGCAACATATCCGTATCCTATTTCACTTTGTCACAAACCGGCGCTTTCATTTCTGTCGTCGTGTTACAGGAACAGACGACTGTACTAGAACTTTGAACCGTTTGCAAAATGTAAAACAGAAATCCTCGGGGCCCTCGCTTTTCAGCTGCCCATATCGGTATTTCATACCAATTATTGCCCCCACTGAGCAGGTGACAGGCTTGTGTGCCGACAGCGGCGGCAGCACGCAAACTCCCCGGTAATCCCGAAGTGAAGGATTGGGGAGGAAGCCTTGCAGTGATTTGTGACAAAGTAACTGAACGCAGACTCCTGTACTTAGAAACGTCAGAGCGGTTTGTCTCCATGCTCACGGCGGCAGCCTGCACTTTGATTTGACGCACGCCGTTTTAGTCACCAAAACACTCGGCTTACAGGGGAGGGGGGGGAGGTGGCGTCGTCCTCATTCGGGTTTTAAATTGGAAACTCGCTGTGGAGTGACCGTATGGTATTTACTGTGCGCCAATCGATAAATATGCAGCGTTTTCCCCTACGGAAATATGAGCAGTAAAAAGTTCCTTGTTCAAACCCTTTACATTTTTTCCCAAAATTTGACATTATTACTACAAATATCTGCCTTTATTTTATTTTATTTTTTAGATTGGATGTGACAGACCAACACAAAATAGTGCAGAATTATAATATGGAAGGTAAAGGACACCAAGTGTTCATATTGATTTACAAATACAAATCTGAAAATTCCTCAGGCTCAGGAAGGACGAGAAGATGGTCTTTCTACAGGGAAACTTAAGTTCAATTTAATTTCAATTAAGTTCAGTTAAATTTCATGACGGCATCCCGACTATATCTGCAGCTGCAGTTGGAAATGACAAAGCATTGTCTTATTGGGACTGAATATAAATGCACACCACACTTTTCAGGTTTTTATTTCAAAAAAGCTTTGAAAAGCATGTCTAATTTTCCAAATAATAATTTTCAATGAGAAAAACTGACATGCCTGGCTTAAATGGCAAATTGTGTCAAAATTCCCTGGATGTGAATCAAGATTCCTCTTTGTCACTTTTTGTGTTCTGATGCTTTTTTACTCCTCTGTTATTTTTATAAAGCTGAATCAGAAATCTTTCCAGGTAGCACCATAAGGATTAGTCACTTTATTCCTCATAAAAGTCCTCAAATCTTTCTGTCTTGTTACTTTCTTTTCTCTCTCTCGGTCTATTCCAAGCCCGTCCTGAAGTCTTAAAGCTTCCAGCCTGTTATATTTCCTCCACATCAATATGTCACCTAGTTCCGCTGTGGCAGGATGTCAGCTAAATGCAGCTCTTGGGTTAAGAAAACACCATCACCGCCTGCTGACTGATAGCCTGTCACCGCTCACACACACACGCGGTTACGAAAAAAAAAAAGTTTTGAAATTTGATCCACCTGTCGTCTCACCGTCTGTGATTATGGATCTTTTTTTTCCTCGGTCCGTCCAGATGCGTTCTGGGTTGGCCTCGCTCAGCGTTTGCTGCATGGATGAGAGAGAAAACACCAAATATGTCACCACTTTACAGAAAGAAGGTTTTGGGAAGGTAATTCCTAAAGTTAGCAAGTCACTAAACTTCCCATACCTTACCTTTCTCATACTTCCAGGTCTTTGCAACAGTTTTTCGACATTTATGTGCTAAACATCAACTTAGTTGGAGTCTCAAAACAACCCGACGCTACAAACCGCTTTCTAATTCTGCAGCATCATGAGAGGAGGATATTATTTTGTTTTGAAGTATGAAGAAACCCAGATCGAGTTTATTTTGAAAACTTAAAGTTCTACACGAACAGGTTCTCTGAATCAAAGCCTTTATTCACCTTGCAAAATTCTGAAAAATGAAGCGCCTTTGTTTTAAAATCACAATCAGGCCAAATCAAAGATTCTAGCGATCTAAGAGGAGCTGCAGTCGTTCTACTTGGATATTTTGCCATGTTGGCCAAAGGTTTCAACAAATAGATGCAAGAAGAAGGAATACGACATATAATGTCCTCCAATTTTTGGTACCTAGTTTTCCATTTCTTGCTCTTATGGAAGATCTGGAGCCAGAAGTAGTTCTGTGGTTCTCACACAGCAGCTTTAAAAAGCTAAAAATAGCAACAACAAAACATGACTGCGGTTTTAAATGTATATGATAAAAATGCAGGTTATAGTAATTTTATAATTGCATTAACGTTCCACAGTAGAATGACACTAACAGTAGCAGTGATACGGTGGCTGTGGACCAAACATTCATCGGGATCCTGGGTCACATGAGGCTTAAGTTTTTTTTTTTAAAGGGGTGCACTTACTTCAATTATTTATGTCAATTACATGGACAAAAATTGAAGTTTTAATGTGACAAGCCAACAACAATAAAAGAAAAAAAAAAAAGTAAGAAATCTTAAATATAAAACGTTTCCCCCCCACTCAACTAACCCCCTTTTTTCCCCCCTAATCCACATTTGGGAAACAAACGGATCATATTCCAGACTTTTAAAAACTGTGTAAATGACGCTGTGGCTGTTTGGAGCAGAAGCGGACAGTTGTCTAAACCACTTTTCTTTTTTTTTTTTTTTCCTTTCAAATGAAATCTCCGTTTCCTCATTTTCATTGAGATCAAGTTGGCAAGCAAAAAGACGGGACCTGCTCCTTTGACTCTCACCTCCCCATGAACTGCAGATGACCCTCTGTGTCAACTGCATTAGCTTTGGGGTGGTCAGTATGGGGTGTGTGTGTGTGTGTGTGTGTGTGTGAGAGAAGTGGATAGAAGAAAATGGGGGAGGGAGTTTTCTTTTTCTTACTTTGCTCTCCATTACGGTTGTTTAGGTTTGAGGGGTTAACTCGATGAGCCTAAGTAAGTTTGAGCTGCGAATCAGATCAGCAGACGTGTGCATGCACTTACGCACAATTGCAAATGTCTGACTCAGATGTAATCGCTTTAAGAGACCTCTCTAATGCACTGTGCCGTGTTTTCTTTTGCAGTTACGACCGAGGTTTATTTGTAGAAAAAAGGGGATCTCTGCTCCGGCCGGTGCTAGGACTACACTTCTTTACATTACATTACATCCGTCGGGCTGTCTGGGTTCGAACCAGCAACCCCGAGAAGATTCGTCGCTCTCGGTTGTCGAGCTGTGATTTTCTTGATGTTCCCCACTTTCTTTTCTATTTTTTGCCTCTCCTGGAGGGGCGGATTTCTTATAGATTTTCTTTGTTTTGATTGTTTGGCTGAGAAGCGGGATGGGAAGACGGGACTTCCAGCTGCTCTGGATGCTTGGGAGTCCTGGGAGTCCTGGCCCGGCTGCCCTCCAAGCCGGCGCAGCCGAGAGGGCATGCGCCATCGCGGGCCGCGGCGGGGGGCTGATGGGCCTTTGGAGGCTCGGCCAGAGAGGCCACAGATGCCTCAAATGACTTGGCATGATGGGAGAGCAAAGGGTTAGGGGCACGAATCATGAGTAAATCAAAAGAGTTTTTCCTGCGCTGTGTGGCTCACCAAGAGCAAGGAGAAGAAACCCAATGAACGAAGACAGGCCGAAACAGAAGGCTCTGATGCGTTTTAAGGTTTTTAGATGTACCGCAATTAAAGTTGATCAAACATAGCAGACAAGGCTTTCAGGTAAACTTTGCCCTTCACCTTGGTGGTGACAGTATCATGGAAGGGCAGGGAAAGCTGCCAGACATTGATGGGAAGATGGATAGCAGTAAAATCGCAGCAATTCTGGAGGAAAACCTCAATACTGGGACAGCAGGGCAAAGACTCTAAATACGCAGATATCGCTACAATGGAAGGTGGTTCGTGTTCCCGTCAAAGCGTAGACCTAAATTTGATTAAGAGTCTGTGGCAAGACGTGAAAGTTGCTAAAGGATCGCGGCTCTTGGTGGCGATCCTGGACCAAATTCGCTAAGGGGTGCCGGTGTTTATCACGATGGCGCAGAGCAAAACAATGGAGAAAAAAAAATTACAAAAAGATGATATTTGATCAGATGAGAGTTGTGTTGATCTGATGCTCATATTGGAAATCGGTTCAATATTTGCCAAAAAATTAGTATCGGATAATGTCGGCCTGCGTCTAAAAGCTCTGACTATCCGGACGCCGATAGACGCACTTCGCTCCAGCATTTAGTCCGGCCCGGCATTTCCATCCAGCAGCACTTGCATCTGCTTAGTAATGAATGCATCAGTTCTCTCATCTCTTTAAATTTAAACTGTCTAATTTTTAATCAGTTTGATGTGCTTTTTCCTTTTATATGCTGTTTCTAACTTCCTTGTACAAGACAAGTGTGAATTGTCTTGAGTGTTGTTGAGTCTTGTTCTCAGTGAGTTTTTCAAACATTCCACACTACAAATTAAGGAATAAATCTATGTATGATTTGTGCTGATATCATCAATATTAAGAACTTAAGAAAGGCACACCAAACTTTCTATACTTTGCTCTCCTGTTTCTATGTCCTATGGTAACTGATGTGAAAGCCATGGGACTAACATGATTATAATTTTAAGTAACAAAATTACTTAAAATACATTTTTAAATAATTAAAAATTACTTAAAATGTTCATTTTGGGCAAACGAATGTTCATTCATTCGTTTGCCCAATGAATACTATTAAAAAATGTCAAACCAGCATTTTAGATGTGAGTAGTTTAGTCATTTTTGTTACTTTTTTATTTTCTTGATTCTCAACACTCGCGTTGTTGGATCTCTTATGTGTAACACTGATTCATCAAGTTTTGTGGTTATTAGTTTGACCACAACCAGTTCCATTCATTCCTGTGTTGCTCGTAATGCCGTTTGCACATATGGCATTGATAGATTTTATTAGAAACTGTAGGTTAAAAATAAAAAAGCGATGCTGTTTCATATAATTTTCTCTGCATATGTTTGCTTTCAGCTGCATGTCCTTTTGTAATTGCGTCACAATAATCCTGCTCTATGTTTTTCTAGCCCAACGGCTGCACAAAAGTATCAATACCAAGTCTGGAACAGCATCGGACTGATATTAGTGTGGTAAAATTCACAGCTCAGTTTCAGATTTCCTCTTACATTTTTTAGTTTATTCTACCTGAAAAAGTTTTTTTATGTGCTCTCGGATTATATATATATATATAATGCAAATTTTTGTTTTTCTATCGTTAAAGTATGTTGTGGACATCTATAGGCTTTATCCAAGTTTTGCTGTTGGTTTTATCAGAACAATTTGAAGGAAAATCCACAAAAACACCTAAAAGTAAGAAGTTTGACAATACATCAATACACCATAATAGACAATACCAGTATTGGCGAGTCTGGCCCTGTATTTATTAGTATCAATAACAAAATGAGCACCTCTAGCTTGCATGTTCTCCACATCCAAACACGGCTTTTCTCTGGGTACTCCAGCTTTCTCCCACAGTCCAAAAGCATAACTCTTTTGTTAATAGTTTCTCTAAATTGTCTTCAAGTGTGGGCGTGCGTGCGCGTGTGTGTGCGTGTGTGTGTGTGTGTGTGTGTGCATGGTTGTTTGCCCTGTGTTTCTTCATGTGCATCTCCAGCAGTCATTGGGCGAGAGGCAGGGTCTCTATCTCAGCTGGAGATGGTGTGCTAATTGCTACATCCTTGACTGACTTTATTCAAAGCAGACAGCTTGTATTAATAAAATATGAACTGATGTTTTGCATAACCTACAACTGGGGCGTCTAACTCATTTTCATTTTGTTCTACGCAGAGATCATGAATGTCCTCAAAGGGCCTTTCACAGCAGAATGCATTGAGAAAACCCATTAGCAAATGGCTAAAGTATTAGGTTGTTGTCTTTTCCTTTACTGAACACCTCATGAAATGAATGGTATTGAACTTTTTTTTCACATTAACACAGTACACGAATTAAAACCACTTGATTTAAGTCAATAATACTTAAGTGCAGATCTCTCTCTTTTTTTAAAGATTCTTTTTATATGTATTTCTAGAGGATGGAGGACCAGATAAAAAGCGACGGTGGGCCAGATTTGGCCCACGAGCCTCGTGTTTGACACATGACCGACAATTGTCGACTGTGTTTTTTTAGTCTTTGAAAATCAAAAGACTTTTTCTATCACAGTACCAGTTTCGCTGTGCAGAAACAGGTGTAGGAGGGGTGTTGTTACAGTCATTTTGGTACTTTACTGGACACCTCAATAAAAAATTATTTTATTTTCTTGGATGAGGAGATAAATATTACTCCTTCACTTTTCTGAGAGACGGAAATTTGAAGAAAACCATAAGTTTTACACAGTAGTTTTTTTTTTGGGCAAACACAGCAACAGAGAATTTCACACGCATACATCTTTTTTCTTCTTTTTTTTTTCTTTATGCACTTCCAATTACCGACACTCTCCTGTGACGGCGCTCAAGCACAGAAGCTCACACTGTGAAATGCACTAAGAAACGTAGGTGATCAGGTGGGGAGGCGGGTGGGCGAGAGAGAGAGAGAGAGGAAAAAGCCAAACTAGTCCCTTTTAACTTTCTAAAGACTTTTTCAGCATTTGTTCTGCACACTTACCTACGCAAACTCCAAGGGGCCGCGGTGACTGGGGTCCCATTTCGGGCCCAGCGTGGAGCCGGGGAGCTCGTCAGCTGTAAAATGAGAGCACCGGAGTGCGGTGTGAAAATGGATTAGCCTCGCTGAGATAAGGGGGAGCCCTCAGCGAGCCATGCACGCCTTCAGTGGGGGGAAAAGAACTGCTGTACAAATTGTTTTTGGTACATTAAGTACCTGTTACTTTATTTCACAGATGGAAAACAATAACACAGGCTCCGGGGTTGGAACCGCCGCCGCACGCTGGAAATGACAGGCTTTACCTCACCTAGCGCCCTCCGAGTTTGCCCGCCGTTTCTTTTAATATGCAAAGCGATTTTTATCGGCCGCTCATCGGGTAAAAAGAGCCGAGTGGATCGACAAAACATGGCATATGATGATAAATGACTAAGTGTCGAGCTGGCAGCCAGTGGCCTACTGTGGGAAATCATACAGAATATCCAGGTTGATAAAATAAATAAATAAAAGAATAATAAAATAAAACGGGCCGAATGTTCCCATTCAGCAAACAGGGCAGGGATTTTTCATTAATAGGCCCCGCTGCCGCAGCAGGGCCCCCCTCTCTCTTCCTCCCCAAATTAAATGAGAGTGTCAGATCCGGGATGATTTATACATTTGGACTGATCTAACAGCTCCGTGGAGCAGCTATGACACCCTGACAAGCCAACAATGGATATGAAAAATGAGCCAATACCGCCGCGCTAAATCTGAGACTTTCAAAGCCAAGCGCGCGCGCGCGGAGTCGAAACCTCCAGCATCGTTGCGAGCATAATGAAAATAAAGTGAAGGCGGGGGTTGTTGGTGGAAGAAAGAAAGAAAAAAAATCCCTGCAAGAATCTACGCAGTTTTAGCTAAATCATTCGCTGTTTGTATGAATAGAGTGATGGAGACAAATTGGTCTGAGCGCAGTGTGGCAGTACTTTGCTTTTCAGATGTCTGTCGGCGGCTGCGAGGAGAGGCCATCACTTTACAGCCGAATGAGATATCAGGCCCGTTTCTGAGCTGTGACTCAATAGAAAAATGTCAAATGAAGTTAGTTCAAGTGTTGTTTTTTTTAAACCACCTCTATTCTCTTTGGGTTTCAATCAAATTCAAAAGACCTCCTCAAATTAATTCCTTCACCCCCCCATTCAGGCTGGTCAATTTCTAGATGTTACATGGCACCAAGGCAAGCTCCGTCCATTCACAGCTGACAAAGGCTAGGGTTGTAATTATGTTGCAAGAAAGGCTAGCGATCTTACTAACTTGGGAGATGAAGTGATAAAAAACAACACGATGGAATAAAGCATTTTTTTCTCTTTTTGGGGGGGGGATTTTCTCCGTCCGTGTTGTCCTTTTACCCTCTCATCCTCCGTCTGATGAAAAACTGGTGTTCCTCAGAGCTCAGCAGATTTAGAGGAAACAATTACCAGTCCAGTGATCTCTGCTTCCCCGGTCCCGCCAATAAACACCCAAGTGCCCTGAGGTACGCTCGGAAAATGATACAGTTTTAAACGGGTTAAATTTCATTGTTTTCTGCACCCCGCGCCCGCTCCCGCTCCCCGCCACGCTTCTCTCCCTCAGAGGGCTTTATTCCACAAAAGCGCGAGCACATTTTTTTGTTTTGATGGGGGCGAAAAACGCCGCGACGATAAAGCATACAAGAAGCCCATCTTCACAGAACATTAGACGTCGCAAAAACAACCCAGAGCTATGATTGGATACATCAAAACTGACAAGTAAAAAGTTGATTGCTTAGTGTCTGTTGATTGGGCCATTCTTCAAAGGGCGAGCACTGCCTCGCAGTTGTTTTCACCGAGCACCAAACAAAAGACACAGCATTTGGAGACGGGCGGCGTAACAGGAAGTAGCCATCAATGGTTAGTAGGAGGGAAGTCTGTATCACAAATCCACCCCAAAGAACAGCTCAGGTGAAGATTCTGAATTAGCGTCGACACCTAACGACAGACACAAAGCTTTTTATGAAGACGGGTTGCCGTACATTGTCAATATGTTAAATATTTTTCTCAGCGTGAGTGCCACTGCTCGCACAGTGTATTCCAAACATTAGCGCCATTGCTACAGAAAGTATTGTAGCAATTGCCCAATAACATTGCTAAATCTCTTGCGAAGCTATGCTGGCTTTACCGACGAGTCGTGTTGGCATGCTCAGTGCTTATAAGTGAAAGTGAAACTGGTGGCTTGACCTATTTTTTGGATTCATCCGTCTGACCACTTCAGGGCATTTGAGCATTGAAACTTTCTAAAGTTGCAATGTCTTATGTTCACTGAGAGGTATGTCACAGGTCGGTGTGATTCGGTTTGCCGTTTTATCTGTTTCCACATCAAAAATGATGCACACAACCTATAAAACCACACAATTCCTTCACCCCATTTAGTTGTAGGTCCTTATGATGATGTTTGGTACGGTTAGGGTGGAACTGCTGATGATACAACGTTAGACGTTAACTCCACCTACCCAGTGAGAGTCCAATTGGTGGTAGAAACCCTTTCCTGAATACGCCAGACCTTAAAATAATGTACTTAATCAAGGTGGCAGGTTTTTTTTAATCATATGGGTCATTTGGGCAGTTGCCCAGGGCAGCATTAATAGAGGAGCACCTTAACACCAAACGATTAACGGAAGAAGGGGTTTTCCGAAGGCAGCATCCTTGGTAGAACCACCAGACATCCAGACATTAATTGAAGGAAAGATGCATAATTTAATAATAATAAAAATGGTAAAAATGTACCCGAAGGTGAATTCATCTTTGAATTTATTATGGCATGACGAAAGTTTAAGGGGAAAAAGAGGTATTAGGGGGACTCGAACGATGAGAGGAGGCCATACAGTCCGATAAAACTCGGGGAGTTTAGTTATGGCAAGCACGCGGTGATATGATCATCCGCAATTTGTGTCTTTATCCCCAGCAAGTGAAAGGAATGGATAGGAAAAAGAACGGGATGAGAAATAGACCAAATGCTGACGGGGCAGGAGACACTTGAGCTGCAGAGAGAGCCGAGCGACGTGAACGCAGCGCAGCAGAGGGGTGATTGAATGATCCCATTCTGGGCTTTTTGTTAGACACCAGGCAGCGATGTATGAAGATTGATACACAAGTGCTCGACTCGCTTTGCTGGATCATCAAACGGATTGATATTATACTCCAGCCAAGGATGAAGACAAAGTAAGTGTTATCATACTCAATACTGGGGCTTGTCAGAGGCGGGAAATCATCTCGTGTCACTGGTTATGGGAGCGTTTTGCGGACTGTCTCGGGAATTTATCAGGAAGACGCACCGCTCCGTGGCGGGCGGCAGCTGACTGTGGAGGCCTTGGCTTCGCCGCGCAGATCTCAAATAAAGATTGAATCACAACAACCTGTCTTCGAATGCATTTGTTTTGCTCCTATCAAAGCCACAGTAAGGCCCTAATCTGTTTCGAGTTGCCATTTGTCGCTCAGAAACATTATTCACGGCGATAGAAAGATAATGCTTAGCTCTTATGAAATGATTTATTCGTAACACAATCAAGTGAGATTAAAAAGATTTATAAACATACTTTAACCATCATATTTGTTTTGTGCAGTGAAGCTGGATCAGGTCCTTGTTTTAATTCAAAACGGTGGTTTGGGAAGAATGACGAGGCTCCAACTAACCGGGTCAAAAAATGTTTTACCAACCAACTTTTATACGAGTTTTTAGTTAGAATTTCTTGATCCATGCAACACATTAAGACCGCTCACTGAAGGCGTGTAATCCTGTATGAATTTGAAGTTGACACAAATAGATGTACAACACGCTGAACAACACAGAACAGCAATGTTGTTATTTGTGAGAGCGAGGTGCATGCCGGTTGAAAAGCGAGTCGGAGCTGCAAAGTCATTGTTTCAAAGAAAGACGCGACTTGCATGTGCACGAGAAAGCCACATTTTGAAACGTAATTACTCTGGCAAACAGTCGTTCATGGTCTCTCAAAGCATCAGATCTTTGTGGACGAACATCCAGAATAACAAAAAGAATCTTCGCCGATACGCCTGACCTCGTTTCCATGTGGGCGAGGCCTTTTTAATAAATATTGCATTTGTCTGCCTATATACGCGGTTTTCTTAAGAATTGAGGACATAAAAAAGTATAACTCTGCACCTCTGCCTATGCAGGTATTTTATACGCATAGTAAAGCTGTCGTGCATGTATGCGCTTGTCGTGTCCTTCCCATGTCACCAGCCTCCGTCAGAAGCATGCAGAGGGAGCGACGCAGGCCGCGGCACTCATGGACATTTCATCATTTTTACACAGAGTCACCGGCAGCTGTGAGAGCTGTCAACCAGACTTACAGCTTTTCATCTTCATATTGAAATTCCAGGAGAAGGTTGTCCTTCCGCTTGTAAACATTATCTCCATTTTTATTGTACATGCTACAGTTTAGCCATTACGTGGAAAGGCAAACGCTTGGCAGGAGCAAGAGGCTCTTCCTGTGATTCGGCCTTGTTGTGCTGCTGACCCAGATGCGAGAAAATTACCTCTTGTGTGTGTGCGCGTCTGCGTTTGTGTGCAAGAGCCGGTGCTGTTTAGGATTGTCTGCCGGCGATGGAAAGAGGATGACGAGGGGGTGGAGTATGTTTGAGTTAGGGGTCCTATCAAGGGACAAACTTCCTCAGCACAACAAACCCACATGATCCATCACCCTTTTTAGCTGTTGTCAGGGCCAGTTTATGTGATGATGATTTGATGCTTGGGTACCGGGTTCCCCTTTCGCACACGCTCAGATTGAAGCATGACAGAAGGAGCTGGGATGCCTTGGCTTCTGGGCCGCAGCCATTTGAGAAGTCTCATCAGAGCACAAAAGACACAAGCTGACTTTATACTTTAGTCACCCGTCTTTTGATTTGAAGTTAAATCATTTGATCACAGTTATAGATGTTAAATGATCATGATAAAGATAAGAAATGGTGGCTTAATGACAACATGGGCAAGACGTCCCCAATGCTGACAGCGGCGTCCACAATCCACATTTCAAAATTGTTTTAAAGCTGAGAAAATGTTTTCTTTCCTCTGTCAGAGTGAGTTATGCTAATATTAATACAAAAATTAAAAGAAATATTAAAGCAGAACACAATGTTTTATGACATGTTTGCGTTTGGGTGAGCTGCGCCTCTTACTTTGCGCATTTGTCTCCGGCTGCCGGCGCGCGTCTAAAAAAAACCAAAACATCGTCCCTCTTCATAACCGTTATGATCATAAACGACTACAGTGCATGAATCTTTGAAACAATGTCAGTGAGTTGTGTTTGTTGTATAGTCGGCGCGCGGGGCGCAATAACTCTGTCCCCCCTGTAAAAGCGGTCTGGGAGGACCGTGTGTGTAAATGAGCCAGTTCTGCTACATTAGCTTCATAACGCCATAATCCTTTCTCTATAAAAACCATTACATGCGCCGCAACATTTCTGATTTATGGCGGGCAGAGGATCAATGGAGGGCGGGGGGGAGAATAAAAAATTAATCCTCGCAAAAAAAACATCCCAGGGACAATATTGAGCAGATTTTAATTGTGATTTCATTCAAGTGGCTGTTAGCCAGATGATGAATGGGAGCTAACCTTCCACTCAGCCAAGCACTGCAGAGAGTCTTTAATATGACAATTAAGTGTCTGTCTTTTAGATTTTATTGCATCTTTCTCTCCCCTATCTTGTGGGCTGCTCTCCCTCTCCTCCCCCTCTTCTGCTTCTCCTTCTACCTCCCCCCTACTCCTCCTCCCCAACCCGTTTCTATCTCTTCTTCTCTTGACATAACTTCATCTGTACAGTGGAGCTCTTGTCCAGATTAAATTGAGACCCCGGTTTTCTCCATCTCACAGCACTTACTTATGTTTTATGACACCCACTAAATCAGTTTTATGTCGCTATTGATTCCCCCCTCCCCTCATCCACCCCACGGCCCCCACCCCTACCCCCAACCCTCCGACCGTCCTCCCTGCTATTACCCCTTTCCTTAAATCGACACTGACCATTCTGCCTTTTTGCTCCCTGGATTCCGCCCGCTCTTGTCTTAGCGGCGGTGACCTCAAGCGCACGGCCGATCTGCCATCTGTTCCTGGAGGGACGCGGCGGCCGCTTCATGAAAAGAGGACATGAAAAGAGAACGTGCAACCAGAAGGTGGCAGATTAAACTCACTTGTACTGAGGAACAAAACTTCAGGCCTTTTTTTTTCTTTTAATTTCATTTTGCAAAATTGTTGGGAAATAAAAAGAAAAAAGACACACTTAACATATTTTGGATCATTGCCACGTCCTTGTGCTGCACCTGACAGGAGAAAAGTTTGGCAATGAAGGTAAATCGCAGATCCTCAAGTGTTTTTTAAAATTTTTTTATTGGGGTGCTCTAATAAAAGAAAGCATAGTTTGAAGGGATTTTTAATTTCACCTTCATCATTTTGACAGACAATGCCCCTGGCACAAAGCAAACATCCCACCCCTTCTAACACCCCCCCAATACTTTGTATTTATTCACAAGTGTCTTTCCAAAACGCAGCCAATAAGGCTGAAGGCTAACATTTTCTGTGATTATGTGAAACATTCCTGAATGTAATTGAATATTAATTAACATCAGAAAGAGAGAGAGAGAGAAAACAAAATTAATATAACCAACAAATAAGAAAAGGGAAGGGTGAATGTAAATCATGACAAACAAAGGAAAATGCAAGAACAAAGTTCGAGAAGACCTTACGAAAAAGAACAGAGTTAAATGCAATGGGAGCTGGCTCTATCTCCATTAATTTGCGCCTGCCTTTTGGCAGGATTCCAGGCTTTGCTGTGCCCCCTTTAGTTGCCCCCCCTCCCAGGCTCCTGACCCCCTCCCGGTGTTGGCTCTGTCAGGGCTCGCAGCAGAGAGCTAAGCAGGAGCATCAATGTGACCATTTAGAGTGGGATCTGTGCAGATGCAGCGGGAAGGTCAGGCATCCGAGCTCCCGTCCCTCATTTTGCCGTGTGAGATGTGGCTCACATCAAAGTTGTCATTGAGGGTCCCCCCCTCCGTTCCCCCGCCCTCCATCGGAAACCCCGGTTTGGCAGGGAAGCGGGGTCTTTGGGGAAAGAATGGCGGCCTTGACGTGACGAAATGGACTTAATCAGCTGCCTAAGATTAATACCCTTTACACAGGGATTATTTACACCTGCTGGTAGCAGCATTAACTCTTCATGCGTACACACAGCACTTATATATATATATTCATTTTGTGGCAGACACTGTACATGTTATACTTTAAATCAAAAATTGTGTGCAATTATTTTATCACCCACAGCCACACTATCACGATAAAACAATTAACAAAAATGAAACCTGCGCAGAAAAGTCATTGGAGAACAACTCAGTGCAAGTAGTATTTTTTCTTTTTTTCATGCTACACACACACACGGATCCGTTACCATAGCAGCCGACTGACAACAGTTCCACTAGTGCACCAGGATTAAACACCAAAACAAAAACACACAAACATTTCTCACACAAAGAACAGAACATTCAGTCTTCTGGCTTGATGTTTATTTTTGCGATTAAAAATAGGAGAGTGTCTGAACACGGTTGTTGATCAGTTAATTAATTAAACGCCTCCCGCACCAATAGTGTGATTCTGATAGTAAATAAGATGGGCACCCCTCTCCCTCCCCAAAAAAATAAATAAAAGCAATGTAAAAGGAGTATACATTAAAAATACATTTTATTTTTGAAAAAAGAAGACAATTATTTGTACTCTTTTCAAGAATCATAGTAAAAATCTTTTTCGCATAACAGCAAAGAGACCCTTATCGTATATTTCTATGGTTTTATCGGCATTGTGGAGGTTTATCGTTGATGATGAGCTCCACGTCTTTGTCGTCTGAAGGCCTCTTTGCCTGGACCCCCATTGTGAACTTCCTCCACAGATTCTCCATCAGGACTCTGACTAGGCCACTTCAAAAATGTACCATTACTTCGAGTCACCAAAATAAAAATATGCTGGCAAAATTCACATTATTTTACACCCAAATCTACTAACTGTATGAATAATAATAATAATGTAAACTGTAGTTGTCAAAGCTGAGTAACTTTTGGATTTGCATTCCTTACTTTTATTCAAATTTTTACAGCAATACACAGTATAACTTTGACTTAAACCTGATTTGATCACAGAATTAAAGCAAACAAAAATAGATGGAGATGCAAGTAATGACATGCTTTTTTTTCTCTCAGCAGGTGGAGGCAACTTAAAACCAGGCCTTAAAAGGCTGGCAACAGTAGAGACGTGGAAAAGCGAGAAGGAGGAAGATTGGAGTGACAGACTAAGGAGAAGGCATCAGGTAGGAAGTTCCTTCCTCCTCCCCCTGCTCTCTTTCTGTTTTAGCTCATGTGAAAAAGCTTTTCAAATTATGATGTGGATTGACGTGCAGCAGCTGTCCCCTCTCCTGGGTCCTGTCCGTCACCTCGCCGGTCACCACTGACAGCACTATGATGGATTAGGAATTGTCATCCAGGACGCTTGTCACTTGTTTACAAGCCGGCCATTCCTCATCTCTCAGCACCGGCCTTATAATCTGGCCGGAACGCGCCGCCTCCTGCCCCCCTCCCGCTGCCAGACACGCTATACAAGACAGCACCATACATTACATCAGCTTCTTTTTTCCTCTCTTTCTCCTGCTCCTGCATCCAGCACTGCCAACACCTTTAATACATTAATATATGTGTTGCATTCACCAATCTCCCAGGAACAGAGGCGATGTCTTCCTCTGTCAACCTCCAGAGCTGAGAACTGACGCTTGGGTTTCATAAAAGCGTTTCTAGTGGCAGCTAACTGATCCAACCTGATTTCTGTCACATTTTTTTTTCTTAAACTTGTTAAATGTTGGCTGAAAAATATGAAGCACATACATATGTGTTTGCTTTATCCCTGTTTTGTCTCTGTTGATGGTGAATTGCCACAAGTGTTTTTTTGTGGAAAACTGTTAGTGTTAAATGATAAAAACTTATCTGACGTGGGCATCTATTTACATTAGTGCCAGTTAAGTTTGTGATGTTTTTGTCCATGATATTAGTTTCACATTTTTTGCTGCCTATACACATTATACAGGCCAAAGCGACACGTTTAAAGACGTCTTCCGTCACATTGTAATCTACTTTATATTCTGACTGTATAACAAACAAACAACAACAAAAAAACCCGCAAAGATTGAATGCTATTGCTATAAACTTTCCCATGCAACCCCAAACAGGCAACCCTGTTGAACAGGCAGCCTACAAAAGAAAAAACTTACTTTTAGAATGTTTTTTGCTTACTTTTACCTGCCTTTTTCACGCTTGTTACACTTCAGTAGTACATTTGACAATAGGCTAATTAGACAAATATGCCAAAAAAACATTTTAATAAGTTATGTTGACTTATTTTAGAATGATTGCAAAAAATATTTGATTTTGCGATATATATAAAAAAAATATTATCCTCATCTTCCCTCCTGAGGTCTACCTCGTGCTCCTCCATTTGGAGAATTTCCAGCCACATCCGACTAGGAGTAGAACCATCAACCTGTTGGAGAGACTAGAATATATTCTTCCTCTGGCTTGGGAGCACTTTGGGTTGAATGAGAAGTAGAGTGTCGCATAGAAGAGGGATATCTGGCATTCCTCCCTTGACCTCTTCCCGTTGGACCCAATTTTAATGAGGCTTTGAAGCAAAAATAACTCAATCAAGCGTATCATTATTATTCAGAAGCATCAGGGTAATAATGTGCAAGGCCTCCAACTAGAGGAAAAAAAGAGAAGGTAAACCCACTGCTTCAATCTGTGTCTTTGTTTAGTGGGCACGGCTTGGTTCATGGTATTATTTATACCAAGGTTATAAGCATTTGTTAGGATTCACATCATACCATTCGTACAGTTTAAAATCCTTTTAGCGAGAAGATGGAAAAAGTGCTGGGAGTCGCTGGGGATTCCTCTGAGTCAAGAAGTGTTGCTGTGTAGTGTTGCTCTTCTTACCTGTTGCTGCTCACTGCTGCCCAGCTGCCTGAAAAGAGTTTGTACTAGAACTTAAATTCACCGCATCCATCCATAAAGCTTATCCATGTAGGGTCACAGGGGAGTTGCTGCCGATCTCGAATGGTCATTGGGCAAGAGGCAGGGAATATCCCGGACGAGCCCCCAACCCATCAAAGGGCGACACAGAGATACAGAACAAACAGCCACGCACGCGCACACACACTTTTACACCTCAGGACAATTTAGAGGGAACATTAACCAACATTATCAGTCATGTTTTTGGACTTTAGGAGTAAGCCAGAATGCCTAAAGCACCTAGCACCTAGAGAGAATCCACACATGCATGAGGAGAACCTGCAGACATGCCTGAGATTTGATCTCTGAACCTTCTTACTACTGGACAGCAGGGCTCGCTACTGCTCTAATGTGCAACACTGTACTAAGTTTAGCAGGTGTTTTGTGCATCTTTATTTTGTCCAATTAGGCACGTGATGTATTAAAAATTGCTATGATTAAATATAATGTTCAGGTTTTGAGTATTTCATATGACTTGACAGGAGTGGAAATAATTGTTACTGACAAGATCAATTGATTATGTTATGGATAGAACCACATTATTTCATAAGGAGTCGTTTTTGGCCCACGCCTGCTGCTGCTGCCGCAGGAAGGTGTGACATTGCGCTCCCTCTGCCGTCTTTGGCCAAACTGGATGTCGAGCAAACCCCAGCTTGTCTTTTCTTTCCCAGCTTGCGCTCAGCCCTGGCAGCTGTGCTCACTCAGAAAGGATGAGTGGATGCCATCTACCCTTCACTGCCGAGGCCCTCCAAGTGCTCCCAGTGTGGCCCTTGAGAGGAGCCATAATCTTCTCCTGCCTGCCTTATGGTCCCCCTCCGCGGATTCCTAGACTGCAGGCCTGGGAGCGAGGGGGTGTGGGGCAGCCTGCCGTATCCTGCTATGAGCATATTGTCATTAAATTAAAAATTTCCGAACACTCACTTGCTTGTGGCATAACTGCCGCCACGAGAGCGATCATAATTGGCTCTGAAAACATGCGTAATTGCCTTCAGCTGGCGCTCTTTTACAGTTGACATTGTTGAGGCGGCGACGGAGCGATCGGGCGGACTGAATCCGCAGCCTGTTTCACGACGGCGGTCGTAATTTAAATATGGTACGTGTGAGTGGGAGATTACATTACAGCTCCTAGATAATCACCTGACAGGGGAGTCATTGAATCGACAATCTGCCGCCGTGTTCCGGGGGAGCGGGCCACGGCAAACGGGCCATGCGAGGATGGCAGTGGGGAGGGCATGGGGGGTCGATGTTAGCTCTCTCGGATGTAGAGCAGTACCGGATTGCCAGTTCAGCCTTCCTCTCTCTTTCCACTTTGTGTCAGACACACTCCCCTCTGCCGCTTTAAATACGCCGCTTCCCCTTTAAGAGCTAGCAGATGGCTACACTGAGGTTGCATTTTCATTAATATTTTTATTACCCTCTTTATACGGGCAACATGAAACCCCTTCTATCCACCGCCAGTCTGCCTTTTTATGACCCAAAATTGAAAGTTTACTGTTGACGATTTTCGCGTTACCTGCAAGGCATCATTCGGTGTCATTGCGTTGACTCTCTTTTGAGTCAAATCGCATATTAAAGTTTTCATTTCTCTAAAAGTTCCTTGTGTCCTTTTTTTTGTTTTTTGTTTTGGTTTTTCCATGCTGCGCTTTCGCTTCCTCTTTCTTATAGACAGCAGGAAGGGAAGTGTTGTTTTACAAATATTTCAAAATCCCAGACTGCGAGTGTAGGCACATTACTGGAAAACTGATGCACGCGCTAGGGAAGATGCAGAGGCATCGGTTGCATTCACACTCTCTTTCCTCTGCAGACAATCTGGACCGCCGTTGTTTCTGAAGCGAATAAAAAAAAAAGAAAATCTTGCGAGCTCCTCTTTAATCTACTTCTCCTTTTGCCATTATCTTATATTTGGGTGTAAACACACACACAGTGCAACCCGATAATATGCAATTAAAAACAAAGATCATTAAAAAGTTATTGGTGTCTGCCTAATTACTATAACTTTACCTCCCTTATAATGAGCGTGCATGGGTATTGATTGGAGGCAAATCTCCCTTTCCTCCTGGAAAAAAGCAGGTAGTTACTTTGTGTTAAATCATTAATATAGTAATGATTTTTCAAGAACACTCTCAATTAAGACCAAAGCAGAAAATGACCCAGGGGAGTTGAGGCTCGCGCTTTTAAAAGTGTGATGCTCCAAATATATCTTCTCTCCTTTCTCGCCATATGGATAGGACCCAGCCATGTTCCTGAATAATTTAAAGCGGAGCTGGTTGATTGGAACGAGTGTAAATGTGCTTCAAAGTTAAAGGTCTGCAACTTTAAGGAGGGGGAAAAAAAGCATATCTGTAAGGTGCTAAGAACAAGCTCTGATAACACTTGCTGGATAATGAATCTGTAAGACAGATTAAAAGATAAAAAAAAGGAATTTCATTAATGCAGATGTGATAAAAAAAAATGCTGGAGATTGCACCATGATTGTTGTGTAAATATTATTAGTGAGCACTGTGTCAGAATCTACAGAATATCAAGTTAATATGATATAGTCTGGTAAAAACCATCTCGTTGTTTTACGCTTTGGTTCATACAGAGTCTGGATCATCGGCTATTGAGAAACGATTGCTTGCTGGAGGTGTGAACTCTGCTGAAGTTTACATAGGCCGTTTGGCCTTGGTCTATGTAATGCGGCAGCTTCAATGTGAAGTAAGCTAAGCTATGAAGTTTACTGAAAATTGAGAGTGCTTTTAACAACCGTCCTCTACAAATGAAACATATTTGCCATCATTAAAATGTCTTGGACTGTGCTCTGACTGTAATTGCTCAAAACCTGAAAGTGCGGCCAACGTGAACTGACGGCGTCGTTCGCTTCCTCCGCTCCCAACTACAACCTAAGGCAGACTACGATTCAAAAATCGTTGTTCTTTTTGCTGATTGATGGGGATGAAATACATCCTGAGATATCGAACTCAGGATTGTTCTAAACCTTGGTGGTTGATAGTTCAGCCGAACAAGAACTTTGTTCTGCTGTGAGACGATGGTGTTTGACCCAGCTAGCTCTACTAGACTGGCAAAATATGTTCGATTCGTCAGCCCACTCAACATCAAGCCCACGTTCGTCAAACGAACTATGTTTGAGTCAAACATCGTTCGTTGAGTCAAAAACGATGTTTGAGTTTCTGATTTTGAAATGACTCATTGATAAGCCATTTCTTATCAGAGAGGTTAATTATGTTCAAGACTTGAAGGTAGTATTTTTTGACTGGTCACTGGTGCTTTGAATGACCAGTATGACTAGAAGTTACTCCATTTATCACCATGATTTATTCACTTTTAAGTTGCTGAATATTGGCCATTTTGCATGTTGTTTATGGTTTTAGCAGGGGTGTAAGTGGGGTGTTGGAATAAATTATTTTAATTTCTTTCTAAAAAAAACCCACTTTGTAGCAAATCGAATGTTTGGACTGATGAAATGTGTATTCAGAGGTTCCATTGTAATAGCTTTAAGAAGTTAAAAAATTCAAGGATATTCTGCAGAATCTCCAGTCGGAACAAAACATCTCTTGCAGCTTTCTGATTGTCATTGGAGTGAATTTCATGTAGACCTCAGTTTAGCACGATTATTTTGCAAAGATTTATCCTGTCACTTTGTTTCTACAAAAGGCTAATTGTAAACAACTTTATCAGAATCCAGGATAAAAAAAGACAAATTTATTTAGACATCCTTAATACAAATAGCATATGAACTGAAATTCCCTGGATATTCTGTCCGAACACTTTGCAAAATCTCATTGAGACTTTCAGCCAAAAGGATGGTAAGTATTGCTGATGTATACGGAAAGATAATTGAAATCCTGAGAGAGAAAAAAAACATCTGTTTTGTCTGTAAGATCATTTCAAAATGATCAAACTGTATCCTCTCCATTTTCTTCCTCTTAAATTTTTGTCCACTAGCATCAAAGAAACAACTGAAATCATAATAATGCTACATAAAACAGCCTAACATCATTTAAAAAAAGTCTTTAGCCGTTCCAATATTTGGTATTTCTGGTTTGTATGTGTTGTCCAATTTCTCTTTGTGATTCAAATGTATTTCTTTTCCCGAAACCTCCTCCGCGAGGCACGCGAGGCCCCCCCCCACTCGATTCTCTCTGAAATGCTCCAACAATTACATCATTTGTTCGTCCATTATCTCAACACCTGCAAGAAAATCTGTCTCAATTTTCCCCTCTGCTTCTGATCATGTTTCCCTCTCTTCTTCCTCCTGTGGCCCCACTGAGATGCTGATGCGGCTCCAAGCAGCTTCTGTCCCCGTTGCACACAGCCGCCCCAACATGCATTGTCTCTGTGCCAAGAGCCCGCGCCAGTTCAAGCCCCTATACCACCGAGCACTTGTGCTAACCCTGCCTTTTGTTTTCGTTGCCACTCTTTCTGAGGCCCCTGTGCCAAACACACACAGGACTCAAGTAGCGACGCACAATCAACACAACACACTGTCCCCTCTTTCTTTCACTAAGACCAATATTGTTCTCTTAGTTAGTGAGCAGACGGGGCCAAGAACAAAAAGACCTTTGGCTTTGGGCAATGATTCGTTATAGTCTCCATAACCACGCTTTATGGCCACTCTCTTTTGAAATGCTTGACATTTTACTCTGTATTCCTGAGACATAGTCATGGGTACAGTGCGTCATCTTTGTTAGACTTCATCACTCGCAAAGAGCTATCTCGGTTTAATGTCATTGCCTTGGTGACCAGCAGGTGTTTGGCAACAACAGAGAAACGGACAACGTGTCAAAGGAATGTGGAAAGTGTCAATATAAATCTCAAGTCTTCGATCTCGACTCGCAAGGTAATTTATTCATAATGCTTATGAGAAGCCTGGGAGCATCACTTTCTCACACTTTGCTGCAGCAAGCGATAAATGGGAAGTATGTTTCAAGGAAGGTGGAACAAGCCAGTTCGAACCACACAGTATGGTCGGTATGCTCATTTTGAATGTTTTGGTTTGTCGCATACCTTAAGAGCATTTGAAGTTCCCGTTGTCTTTCTCGGGATGACGGAAACTGACCTTCTTTGAATGATTAGGGTGTACTCTATATGAAAATGATAGACTTCATTCATGAGTGTTGGGTCGGATTAACATAAAAAAGGCTGCCTCATTTTTAATCAAGCAAACAAGGAGGCACAGTTATGGTGTGAGTATTCAAGCTGCAAGTGGCATGACTATGAACTCACTATCTGAGCCTTGAGTCCGACTAATTCACCATCTGCCCTCAAGATATGACTTCTGTGGGCATATTTTTGTGGCTGTTCAAGTTACCCCGGTCCTGACTTATCCACAGAAGTTGAAAAATAGAGTTCAAAGACTCAGAAAGGGGCCTACAACGCCAGTCCTAGAGAGCCACGGTCCTGTTACGTCTGGGTGCATACCTGCTCCATCACGCCTGAATCATGTGAATAAGTCATTAATAAGGTCATTAAGTTCTCATTTGAACGTTTCAGGCTCTGAATGACTACAGTTGCAGGACCCTGGACGGAAAGAAGGAACTACAAGTTAAGTTTGATAAGCTCTTTTGATAAGCTGTAACAAATCTTGGTTGTCAACCAAATCTACAGGTCACAGGACATCTAAATGTACACATCTTTTCACAGTTTACAATCGATCTCGGTTTTCACAAGAGCCAAGTGTCAACAAATGGCTAAAATCCATGAATACTTGAGATCTCCTCTAAAAACATCTATTTTAACAATTCAACCACCAATCATACGACTCTGAAAAAAATTAAGAGACCACTGCATTGAACCCGACTGAAAGCCTCATGGTTATTCCACCAAACATTGATTTCTGAACTCTTCCTGAGTTAAAACATTAGTGTTGTTTTTAATGAATATGAACTTGAATTATTTGCATTATTTGAGGTCTGAAAGTGCTGCATCTTTTGCGTTATATTGACCATTCCTCATTTTCTGCAAATAAATACTACATTTTTTTGCTTGGAATTTCAGACATGTTGTCAGTAGTTCATAGAATAAAAGATCAATGTTCACTTTACTCAAACACATATCTGTAGAGAGCAAAATCAGAGAAACTGATCACTTTGAGTGCTCTCTTAATGTTTTCCAGAACTGTATATTAATATGCATACATGGAAATTATCTTAGCAATTTTTTGACAAAGTTTGGACACCTCTAGTTTACGTGGAAGACATTTCTGTGTTTAATTAGTTAGCATAAGCTAGCATTGGATGATTGAAAAAGGAGTTTATTGCTATATTTTTTTTCCATGTTTTTGTTCATACTTGTAGCAAATCATTCTATTTATGTTCAGTGTTAAAAGGATACCATTATCTCACTCTGGTTATAAGTCCTGAAGAGACGAACCCAGAAGATATCACACTCCACATGCTGCCAGCATGACCTTTAACCGTGGTCGCAGCGTTTTCCCCGTCCCGTCTTGCACCGCGTCTCCCTTCCCACTTAGAGCTCCGTCTCCCTTGCTTCTATCTCAAGATAAATCCCACTCGGTGGATGTTTTTGTCTCGGAAGCCCGTGAATGTTTTCACCTCGCCGTGGCTGTTATTTATCGCCGGCTGACACGGCCATGAATTCTGAGCCAAAAGCGAAACTCATATTGTTATCAAAAGCATAAAATTCCTATCACTTTAGATGTCACAGCATAGACAGGAAAATGAAGCAGGTACTCATAAAGACGGCGGGCGTAATAAATCAGCCGGATCGTCCAGAGCAAGGAGACGCTTGATTAAATAAGGGGAATTAGGTATTTTTGCAAAAGCAGGAAATAACATTGATCTATGCTCCTGCCAGTGGCGGAGCTTGACACTATTGTGTATTGTTTATTTTTCTTGTGCGTTTCTGAGATATCAATTGCGTCTTGACAGATTGATATAAGTGGGGACAAAAAACCTGCCTACTTTGGCTGACATATTCTCCTTTGCTGGAAAACTGAGGACAGACTTATCTGCATTTCTCACCATCTGAAGCGCCCATCTTGTCACTTGCATAGTTTTGGTCTAATGGAATCTACAGTTCTTTAGAAAGTATTCCTGAAAAGTGATATTTTATGCATTTTTTACATTTTTGAAACACAAAGACCGACAAAATCCTTTCTTTACATATAAAACTTTGATTTTGAGCCAACTAAAAAATGCATTTCTCTGAATACTTTTATAATAAATTTTTTCACACACATGGTTGAAGGTACCCACCGATGTCATTTTGAATCCAAGTTCCGACTTTAGAGGTAAATGCGGAGCCGCATATGTGACCACCAGGGTTTGTTCCTGTTTCGCTGTTTCCACCGCAGTTTGACCAGGCAGTTCTCAAACTTTTTGATGAAACAAATAACCCATCTTTTTGGTTGATAGACATAAGATCTGACTTGATGCTAGATTTCTATTAGACTTACAATTTCTAAGTAGAGCTAAGGGTTCTACTTAGGTACCTTGTAGCACGGCTGGGGAACCATGAGATCAAATCAAAGAACATTTGTTGTTGGAGTGGATCGTTTGAAAGCCCATTTCAGATTACAACTTTTCCATTAACATACATTGCCAAACCTGTGATTACAAATCACCTTGAACTTTCAAATCATACGGATGGGCTTGCTGAACCCAAAGAGATCTGGACTACAACTTGCAGCATTCAGTGTAAGACATATGCTGGACTCTGCATCACTATCCTCATGCAGAAGTGTTGTCCAAGTGCATTCATTGCTTTAAATACAAGCAAAGTTATGTGACATTGTCAGAATATTGTTTTTAAATCAGATTCTTCTCATCAACGTTTTTCTTAGGTCTGAACGATCCAATCTGTTCTATTCTCACCCGACTGAGCGACTGCAACTTCTATCCTTGCTTTGTACTACTTCACACTCATGCCACAATATCGCACAATCCTATACAGCTCATAATGGTTTCAGTTTATAGGTTTACAACTATCTCCCACTGAGAGGGGTTTTAATGGTGGGTGGACTTCAAACCCCCATTTCTGTTCTGGGACATTTTAGCTGACCATGAGGTTTGATAAATACTTACAGATCGCATAATGAAATGACTTCAGTCAACTGAAGATTAGACCAAAATCCAATTAAGAGTTGGTGGCAATACTTGAATGATGCTCTGTATAAACACCCTGATTAGTTATGAGATATTCCACATGCAAAAATAGGCAGAGATTTTAGTCTTTAGACGTGTAAAAGCTGATCGAGACAGAACTGCAACTCTCACTGAACTAAAAGATCAAATTTATAAAGTTTCAGAGACGTGTGGAAATTTTCTTGCCACAATTTTTATATTACATGTACATACCTGTATCCATTTTTTAATGTCAAAAAGTTCTAGAAGTACAGATAGTTTTGCATAATACGGTATGTAAAACTAGCCAACATGACATCTGTCCCTCTTGTGACATCACTAATATCTACAATCAATCATAATACGAATCAACGGAAATCTAACTGTTGTATTATTATATTTTGTATGAAGATATAACATATTTATTTATTGAATATTGTGGTCAAAACAATGCAGAATGACTTACTAACCACAGCAAACCGTGTGCCGGCATACAGCCAGATCCATTTAAAATATTTCTGTCTGTAAATATTTTCTTTCTGTCACCAGTGACGACTCCCTGTATTTGTTAAGGCCAGTGGCGACGCAAAAGGCAACATTTTCCTGGTTGTTTTTCCAGAGTGCATAATTTCCATATCACGCTCCGCTATGATTTGGAGGTGTCTGGACGGCTGATGGGATCGTCAAACTCTGGAGAGTGGGGTGACGACCTTCCACCTCATCCATCACCCGGTGATGGACATGGGAAGCCGGTCTCTGACAGGTTTGGAGGACAAGGCGGGGGTGGAGAGTACAAATGGGGTTAAGGGTAGGAATGAAGAGGGATCGCGGTTGCCACTGGCTGAAAGAACAGAGGGGGGGAGGAGAATGAGGAAACTGGAGAGAAGTGTGGCCGGGATTGAGGTCAGGGATGTATGATTTGGGAATTACAAGAGCCACAGCTAGCCTGGTTAAATGTTTGTGTGGGGGGACAAAGATGGATTAGCTGACAGAATGGGCATCTATTAAATGTGACTTATAAACAAAAGTGAATTATGTCACTTGAAATCTTAAGTATTTGGAAGTTTCGAGTTCAGGAAAACTTGAAAAGGTATTTGTATCGCTTTAGATTTGTTGTTTTGTTTGCGATTTATCATGGATGTTTGATTAGAGGCACCGCGTAATTCTAAGCATGTGCATTCAGCCTCCTTTACTCCAATGTCCATAAATAAAACCAATTTTAACCAATTGACAAAAGAGTATGGTGCACTTGGAAATCAACCAACACTTGGATGTCAACATGGTATACTACAAGCAACTAATAGGTATCTTATAAAATTGGAGGAGCAGTAGACATCCTCAGCTAAGGCTGTGGATATAATGAAAAATCTTTGATAACATTACACCTTTCTTTTATTAAAAGGGGAGTTTTGTGCACAATCGACTTTTTTGACCTTTGTCAT
The DNA here is from genome assembly GCA_902982915.1 of Phalloptychus januarius. Classification (NCBI taxonomy): domain Eukaryota; kingdom Metazoa; phylum Chordata; class Actinopteri; order Cyprinodontiformes; family Poeciliidae; genus Phalloptychus; species Phalloptychus januarius. Next base: position 13,391,031 of record CADWAE010000481.1, read on the forward strand.
GCTGTAATGTTATTCCTTCATCAAACACATACCCAAAGTGTAGCTTTGACTTCACTCATGCATGTCTAAGGAGTCCTCCCTCACGTAGCTCCTTCAAACTAACGGCAGCAACACTCGAAAAACACCTGGTGGAACTGTGAGTCTTTAGAACGGTTGTCAAAGACATCATGGAGAAGTGACGATGTCCTGAAGGCAGTCTCGGAAAGTTTAGAAGCTCCTTAAAGAGGCAGAAGCTAATTTCAAGGCATCAGATAGGAAATTTAAAAAATCCTTTAAGCTATTTAAATACAGCATTTTCCACAACAACTGAACATAACACAATAACCTGTGCCATTCTGCTATGAAATGGAACTATGTATCCCAAAATACATAACATCACCGCTTTAACGCAGAAGTCTGAAAGTCCCCTTCGAATTGATTTTTTTCTGTTCTTGGTTTCATGAAGTTGCTGGATATTGAATTTACAGATCACACTACTATTACTTTGCATTTTTCATTGGCGCCTGGAGGACCTCCAACTTGGAAATCTTGTCCTGCACTGCAACAGTTTTAGATACGACTGGTTTACAGTAAAGAAAATAAAAGTTTCAGACACAATCCAACTCAGAAACCTAAAAACGATTAGCATGATCTTCTCAGTCCAATCTGAATAAACTTGAGTAATTTTTGCAGAGCAAGAGCCATCGATGCCTTTACGTCATTGATTGATTTGAGCAATATGAATAAGAGATAGAATTGACTGGGGTCAGTGTAAAAGTAGAAAGAGGACACATCAGTCTAATTCACTATGGAAACTATTAAAATTCATCACTGTGGGATGAGATACGTAGAAAGTTGGTTCTGGAAAATACAATCTAAACAAATCCACTCTTTTGTCTACCCACTGTTCCAAAGAAGAGAGTAAGTTCAATCAAAAAGCAGAGTTGGGTGCTACTTATATGATATTATGGTATGAATGTCTTTACAAAGTCATGGATCTGGCCGTGGGGAGTGAGTTACACAAAGCAAACAATAAGAAAAACATCCTTCAGCCCATAAAGCCATATCAGACTGGCACCACTCTTGCACACACTTACTCACATATGTCAGGGTGAGGTAGCGATATTTGACCCTGTCCATCTGATAAACTGCTATCATTTTTGGCGCATGAGTGTGCGATCAGATGTTTTCCTCTGTCTGAGCTAAATGTAGGCACGTCTAGACGCTTCTTTCTGTTTTACTGCTGCTGCTCGCCCCTGCATTGTGCACGACGTGTCAAAAGTTCACTTTTTTTTGAGGAAGTCGAACGAGACTCCTTCCCCTCTCCTGACTGACAGCAGCTTCATGCCTGGCATAGTGAAACCAGGAACAGGCCACAGTGGAGCTGCCCTAGTTCACTCTTACTCAGAGACCTGCCGTTTCACTTTTTAGCTTTAATTTCATCGCTGGATATTTTTGTTGTTTTTTGCACTTGAGCTGGTTTATCGAAGCTCATCTGCTTACAGTGAAGCAAATATCGAGGCTATCGTGTCTTGGATCAGATTAGAGTTTATTCGGTAAATAAGGATAAGCTATTGCTGGGACACGGAACACGCCAAGGATTGACACACATGTGGAAGCTTAAAACTGTGGAAGATTTTGTTTTATTGTTCGGTTGTTTTTTTTTGTTATTATTTTTTCTAGTCAAAATAAGAAACATTCCTACCAATCGCTCCATATGTCTGTTGTGTTTTTGTGCTGTTGCTTTTATCTTTGCAGTGAAATCAGGACACACACACACACACACCCATGTTGGGGTGTGTGTGTGTGTATTGTGTAAAACAACAAGCTGCCCTTGCTTGTCTTCTGCTGGCCGGGGCCTCTGTGGGTTGGACAGTTTGTGAAAATGACAGGACATGCCAACAAATTGCATCATTTCTGCCTCTGTGGCCGAGGACAATGGGCCACCATATGCTGAAGTGGGGAAATGAATGGAGCTCATTTGTGCTGGCACCCCGGGCGGGGCCAAGGCAGACAGACAGACAGGGTCACTCTGTGCCATGGCGCTGGACCCCGGCTGTCCGCTGCCACATCCCCCTGTGTAGCGCACGCATTTCTGTGTAGCGCGATGACAAAACAAGGTAAAATACAAATGTAATAAATTAAAAAGTTAGTCTTGACAGAGGCAGGACTTTGATTGAAAACACTTACAGTTTTCAGACTGAATAACACCCCACGTGGGCCGTTTCAGTTCCTGCGTCTAAAAGTAACTGTAAGGACAACTTTCTGTTTGTCTGCTTCTTTGCGTGGGTGTGTGTGTGTGTGCGTGTGTGCAGGTCTGGGATGATAGCAGATGATTAAGGAGTAGCTGCTCTGTTGACATGAGATACTAATGAGGATGAAATGAGAAGGTCAGGGCTCATCTCCAGGAGGGTGGAGGGGGGTGCGCCCCTCCTCCCCCGCCACCACCACCCGCTCTTCCTCCCTCTTCTTCTATCCCCGTACCCCCCCGAGTTGCCGCCTTTCCTCAGGATGGACGGCTAATCCCCCACTCTTAATCGGAGCAGGCTGGCTTGCGCATAGACACAGCTACACACTTCCAAACAGGCCTCTACATCTTCATAATGGAGGTAATTAGTTGTTCAACAAGGCCAGCTCAGCATTATGATTAGCACCTTTTTTTTTGAGTGCACTTAAAATTTGACCACTTAGGCCCTCTGTTGTCAATTCATTCTGCCCGACACAGCCAACACAGGGGACGGCAATGGGTTTATAAAGCAGAAGCTTTAATTAATCTCGTCCTAGAAATGTCGATTAACAGTGTGTCGGACCAAAACTAGCAAGGCGGTCTGTCTTTATTGTCAACGCATTACCCACCGTGGCGTAGTCAGGACCCAAGTTCAGTGTGTTAAATGTAATTCTGAATCATTTGTCAGGTAAAAAAAAAAACATCGAAAAATTGACTATGTAGAATTTTGAATATTAATTGAAGGCTGCAAGTTTGTAAGCAACTTTGATTAAAATTTTATCACAACTAAGTGATAAAACGATGAAAAGGAAAATGTTGCATTCTATTAGCCAAAGCGACTCTTGGTAAACTTGGATTTGCCCCCCAAATCCTTGCCACCTTAAGAGAATAAGTCCATCCATCCATCCATTTTCTAACACCTTTGTCTCCTAGTGGGGTCAGGAGGTGCTGGTGCCTATCTCCAGCTAACGTTCTGGGCGAGAGGCGGGGTCACCCTGGACAGGTCGCCAGTCTGTTGCAGGGCAACACATACAGACAGGACAGACAACCATCCACACACACACTCACACCTAGGGAGAATTTAGAGAGGCCAATTAACCTGACAGTCATGTTTTTGGACTGTGAGAGGAAGCCGGAGTACCCGGAGAGAACCCACGTATGCACAGGGAGAACATGCAAACTCCATGCAGAAAGACCGGGGCCGGGAATCGAACCCAGAACCTTCTTGCTGCAAGGCAAAAGCTCTACCAGCTACACCACTGGTGCACGCCTAAGAGAATAAGTATTTAGCAAAAAAAATAAGTACTTCATTACAGAAGTATTTTTAGGTTCCAAATATTTCCAAACCCACTAAACTTTTTTGGATTAAAATGTGTCCAAATGAGTTTAAAGTCGAGATCGTTTTTTTGTGTAGATGTGTTCATTGTACATGCACAGTATTACCAGCACAACGTCAAACGTCATGAATAAATCTGACTTTAAACATGATGCAAGTTAAAAGTGTTGCATCATTTCCAGCCTCCTTCGTAGCATTTGCATTTGATACCAGGCTCAGTTGTCAAAGATGATGCAGTATTTTATGCCCACAGTAGAGAAAGCCACATAGTTTCATTAAGTATGGGAAAAGATTTTGGTGTTGGTCCTTGGCCAAATATACACCAAATATACACCATAATACACCTGTATTATAAGTTTCACTTACTTTTTTCACCACAAGTAAGTTGGGTGATGCTGGAAAATATTATTCCAGTTGAGGTTGCCATTTTTACTTTTACAAATTTAGACTCCGACTCTCATGATATCCACAAGGAATCTTATGTACCAGTGAACAGTGGAAGGTCTGCAGTCACCGCAAGAAACTACAAAGACTTATAGACAGACTTTTTATACAGCATAGTGTATTGTGATGAAATGCTACCTAAGCAGTCAGTCCAGCTGTGACATTTCCTGCCTACTAATCGTTCCGTGGTCAGCTGTTAGTGGCATCAGAGGGAAGTGGAAAGGATTTGTTAACTAAGACACAAAGTCATGGTCTTGGTGAGACTCGGCGGATCCTGAGGCGCAACTTTCCAGTGAAAGCAACTCTTGTTGCTTCAGCATGAAAAATATATTTTGACCATTTCACGGTCAAAGTTGCTTTCTGAACTGGTGCGCTGTCGTGTTTGAACAGGAAACGACTGCGCAGCACCAGAACAAAAACAAAGATCCACAAAGACATGGATGAGTGAGAAACGGAAGAACCGGACCGGTCTTGACCGCAACCAAAAATAAAAGGATTTGAAATGAATTTGTGGAGACTGCAAGCCCTTGTGGATAATTGTTCAAAACAAAACAACAAAAAAAACCACTTCTTTAAATTATTGAAAGCCTTCCCAGAAGATTTGAAGTTGTTACAGCTGCAGATGTAACAGTTGCAGTTACAGCAATTATGATATAGTTGCTACAACTGCAACTATATATATCATATATCACAGATATATCATATATATATCATATATCACGTATATCATATATCACAGATATATGATATACGACCATATCATATATTTTGCATGATATGGTCGTATATCATGCAAAACACTAAGAGTTGAATGTCACTCAGTTTCATCTATCTGTGAAAGAAGATTCGCAAATATTTACAATATGTGGAATGTCCTTCGCCAATATAACTTTGACATGCAATGGGGTCTTGAAACCTGATGTTGGACGTTTACGGTGTCTTTATAAAGTGTCAAAAATAAGTTAAACATTTCCAAAAAAAGGCTTACAACATGCGAGTTTGGCCAAGTTCAAGACAATTACATGAAAAAACTTTTTAAAGTTTTTTTATTATAGCACAGAACTAAAATTGGAAACGTATTGTGACTTAATTTTGCTTAAATTATTTAAACCTTGACTGGCTAACTTGGCCGCTCCGTGTAATACAGGTGAGACAAATTTGACCTCCGTTTCTTTTTTTATTGGTCTTTACACAAACCACTCGGACACATGGAGAAGATCTCTAGATCCTGGTTGGAAACTGACTTAAAAAAAGGGGGTTTCCAACTATTTAGTTGGAAATGGTTGCCAACGACTTCCCCTCTACAACTCAAAGCTTCCTGGGTGAGAAAATGAATGCTGAGTTTCCTTCGATGGGGAGAAACAAATGCATAAAGCAAATATTGCTCTGTTTCTTGTTCAGATTTCAAGTAAATATTTATTGCCTGAGTAACAACATCTTTCTGATGGAGCTGAGGTTAACAGTATCATTCTTTCGAAACAAGAAAGGTGCTGTAAAGGTTTTCTTCGTCTCTCGTCTGCATGCAAAGGTGAAGTCGTGTAATCAGAGATAACCCAGACGGAGGCAGTGCTGACGGCTGTCCAGCGATGCAGAATAACAATTTGTCTGAGTGCAGAGGAGCTCCTCATAAAGAAGGTGTGAGGGTCTCTATCAGCATGGTGAACTGCTGACCCCAACAAGGGGAAGGAAGTACTCAGCCAGCTGCGCGCCATTTTTCATCCCCGGGACGGACCTTTAAAAGAGGCAACATGAGGGAGAGAGAGAGAGAGAGATGTATAATGGGTCAGATGAGGGGAAAAAAATACTGTTGGTCTTGTGAAGTGCAGTGAAGTATCATATGGATGCCTCCTAAGTCGTGACCTCTGTGAATTTTAAAGACTGTTCATCTCAACTCGTTAATCAGAGGCTGATGCGTATCGTGGTGACAGACCCCCCTCTTCCCCACACACACACACACGCACCCCCCCACCCATACACACACACACACACGCACACACAAGAGCAGCCTCAGCCAGGTGCCATTTATCTCCCCCCTCCCCTTAACACAATAGGTTCATGGGAAGATGAAGACTCTTTAATTGCCATTTAGTTTCACTGACGTATAACAGGATGTGTGTTTGACGCTTCCTCCTGAACACATGCTCACATGTGCACCAACACAGATTTGTCACAAAAAAATGCAAACATGTTTAACAGAAAAAAATTATACAAAGAGGCAGGTCTGACTGAAGCGAAACTGCTGTAGACGTCTGCACATATGTACATGCTGGAAAGTTAGTTAAAAAACAAACAGCTTTGGAAAAAAATAAGAGAGCCCTGAAAATAATCAGTTTCTCTAATTTTACTGTCTATATGTATATGTTTGGGTAAAGGGAATATTGCTCTTTTGTTCTGTGAACTACTGACAACATGTCTTCGAAATGTCAAGCAAAAGTTTCGTATTTGCATAAAATGGGAAGTGGTCAAAATAATTTGACAGACCTCAAATAATGCAAAGAAAACAAATTCATATTGATTTCGAAACAACAACACTGATGTTTTAACTCAGGAAGAGTTCAGAAATCAATATTTGGTGGAATAACCATGAGGTTTTCCATGGGGTTCAGTGCATTGGTCTCTCTTTTTTTTCCCCAGAGCTGCATATGCAGCAGATTTTTATGCTCCACTAATTTGGAACACGCTTCCAGAAAACTGCAAAACTGCTGGAACACTGAGTCAAATGAAGGCTAAAACCTCCACCTGCTCAGAGTTTCCTTTTAATTAATAACTGAAACAATAATAAACACATTAGATGTTTATGTGCTTGATGTTTTTGATTTTCTTGCTAGGTTTTCTTACTTGCTCCATAGTCGGTTGCTGTATTATGATTTTATGGTGCAATGAACTTTAAGCTGCCATGTTGCTGTAATTTTGTACAGACTTCGCTTGACGTTTAATATGCTAACAACTCAATACACAAATTCTTAAGCTTTCACTTTTTTAACATGTTTCACATGTTACAAGTGAAATATGTAACATGTTACCTAAGAAACATAAGCATAAGGCTCACATTTCTTCAGTTAATATCTTGCTTACTTTAACAAGGATAAATTCTCGTCCTCGTTCTGCCATGCTAGTTGTTTTTAACCCTCTAATTGTTGCTCTGACAGTACATCGCTAATGTTTGGCTGACTTACTCAGACAAACACATCTTACCTACTTTAAGGGCCAGATGTTCTGTTGAGTCATATTTTGAATGCAAGCAAAAAGGAAAGGGCCTTCATAGTTTCAGCCAAAGTCAAAGGTCAAAATAAGAAGGTTTTGTGATGTCCTGATCAACATAAAACAGGATAAATTTAAGGAATTTAAGTCAGCTTTATTTATTTTTGCAAGATTTGCGTGTCTCACTGCTGATGGGGGAAACAGATAACATTTATTTCAAGTTTCTCTCTTTCTTTGAGGTAAATAAAATTGTAAACCTGCTAGGAATAGCTTTTCCCCGTGTTACTCGTGTGTGTCGTGTTTGCAGTACAGAAATTAAAGCCGTCCTTAAGTAGATTGCCTACCACGTGAGGACGAAACAGAGCTCCTTAAAACACGCTTCCCATTAAAAAAAAATAAAAAATAAAAAATTGACTCCACCAACGACGTGCTGGTGGCATGCAATCTCTTCTCCCCACGGACATCCGTTTTCCATCTTCCCCCTGTAACAAAAGACGGAGGTCGTTGTGGAATTCATATGGAAATTAAAATTGATTTTTTTTTCTTTCTTTCTTTTTTTTTTTTATTATGGCAGCAAATAAAATACGCTTAGTCACAGGAAACGACAATTTCCGCTTTCACCCACGAAACCTCGCGGCCGCGAGTTTTTGAACGACAAATAGTCGTGCGGTGCTAAAATATGAGCACGCTTCATAAACGCGCGGATAAAAGTCTTGTTTCGGTCCGGCGTGATCGCTCTCGCTCGCTCTGTTTGATCAGGAGTGAGGGGCAGGGAGAGAGAGAGGAAAAGGAAAGAGAGGGAGAGAGAGAGAGAGGAAAAATGAGCCTGCCAGTGGTTAATTGAGCATACAGATTCCTAATGTGTCAGGCGGTGGCCTCGCAGATGAGGGATGGCACTTTTTTACGATGCATCTTCCTTTGTTTCCTCTTCGGGCCTAATGAAGTCGGTCCTCCGGTCGCCACCTGGGCCGGACGTTCAGGCACCACAGACATGCTGCCCCCCCCAGCCACCACTAACACACCCCACCCTCCCTTCATTCACAAAGTCTGATAGCGATTCAACATCTTCAAAACTCCCCTGCTGCTTCCTTGGCTTCAGCCAGCCCAGAGACAAATACACACACACACACACACACACACACCCCCATACCCCCCCACACACATGCCATGACACACGGGCTTGACCAGAGGCATCGCTCACGCACTCGCACTGTATTTATACAAGTGTGCGAGCGCATAGTGCTAGCGCACAGCACGGGTTATTAGCTGGGAGATTGTGATAAACTCGCACTCTAGACTGATATTCATTATATAAACCGCAGACCTGTTTATTTTTACAGTCTCAAAACAGCAAACATCCATTATCCAAGGTTTTTTTTTTGTTTGTTTTTTTTTTTGTTTTTTTTTTATATATTTGGGAGGAGGGGTGGAGGTGCTGTCTTTTCATACATGCCTTTAGGTCACCCACTAATGAGCTTAACACTGAGGAAACGTGGAAGCGATTAGACGAGGTTTGGCTGTTTCAAAAACACACACACAAAGAAAAAAAAACAGGGCGATGATATTGCGCCTTATGATCTTACATCGGTCCGAGCGACAAAAGAAAGGGAGACAAGTGATGGACTCTGAGGAGTTCCACGTCATTCTCAAAGAGAATGACTTCACTTGAGATAAACGAGCAAACAGTCTTTTTGGAGGTTGCTAGCTTGCTAGCTCCCCCATTTCCCTTCTTCTCCTTGTTGTCTCTTTAGCAGGCCGGCCTCAAAAACTCCTTTAATACCCCATTCCCTTTGCTGCAGCCACTCGGGCTAAGTAGTTTCTGGTCACCCAAACATGTTCAAGGTGCTCCGTGACCATATGTTTACTCGCTGGGGAGAAGAAGAGCGAGAAGGCTGGACTCTGTGACCTTCACCCGGGTTGAGCAATGAATACTCCAGGCTCCTCTCGCTTGGGTTCATGCCAGGTGAACACAGCAGACAGGCCCGGGCCCACAAGCAGGATCCCCGGCAAGAACGTAATGACACCAATTGGCGGAAGCCGAGAGTGTGGAGGGAGAAAATGCTTCAACTTTTTAGCTCGCAGTTAGCGCAGATAATTAGCTAGCTAGCAGCGGCTTGCTCTAGAGGACTACTTTAAAGGACAAAAAGACGAGGAATGATGCTATACACAAGTGGAATGCTTGACTACATTATGGGCGTTGGTATTTTTTTGTTAAAGGTGCACTGGTTGTTTTTGCAACTTTGGTCCTATTACCGCCATTTTCTGGCACAAAAAGGTGCCATCTATTGTTGGACATATCACAATGATTTTAGTTTTTGTTACAAATGGAGCTCCAGGCCTTCAACTGAATACTAAATCGTGAATAAGGTCAGCTGGATGGAGTGTTTAATTTGAGTAATCTCGCCCCAAGAGGGGATCAGAACAAAAAATAAGTGGGAACAGGGTGTAATATAACATTTTTAGCCCATAAAATACAATTGGATGAAATTAATTGTGAGACTTGCTCTATTTTTTATGATCATTTAACTCCATTATTTATGAAAACACTTAACAGAAAATAAAGTGCTATGTAATCGGCCTTGGGTACAAAATGGTGTGTAAATGGCAATGTAAAGGTACAGAATGTGCTATGAATTGGCGAATGGATAAGCTAAGCAAAAGTCTTCTATTATTATCTAATGTTGTAACAATCAATGTTACACCGTTTCAGCAGCGATTGGAGATGAAGATGCCTACGCACTTTAAAGGTCAGACAAGCTAACAATATGCTACACGTGCTAATCATGGAATATCATGAAATCACACAATTAAAACCTCAAAGCAGCACCTGCCCCGACTAGATTCACTCTTGTTCTCAACATCCCATCACATTTCAGTTTCACCAGGGCAAGTGCCTTTTGCAAAATGTATGTTCTACACGAAACTCTGACCTCAAACCTTTCAAATAAACCCAAATCCAACTTCCTTTTTTTTTTCTTGTTTCATTCTATGAAATCATTTCCTTAATTATCTCCAGAAATACATATATTTCGAAGCCCGGTTAGCAGAGAGACCTCAGCCAGTGGCGACGCTTCCCTGTTTTAGTTCTCTTGGCTGTCGCCAAAAGTGTCGTGGTTTTTTACAAACGCGCAGTGCCGTTACAATAAGAAAATCAGCAGGTTTTTGTTTCACATCTAGCCTATTGTGACTAATATGAAGGAGCTAAAACATTTTCATTCTTTCGAATATGCCATTCTAATCAGGACGTGATGAGCATCCGCTGAAATCTGAGCTTAACGTATTAAATAAATCAAAAAAGTATTGACTTAGTGATATTTTTGACAAGATTAAAACCTATTTTCCTGCATTCAGTGCACATTAGTTAAAAACTATTTCCTCATATGCATTGCCTTTGTATTATTTAAAGTTACAATGAGCTAATTTGAATTAATTGGGTATCAGATCAAGTCTTTGAGCATCGATAGCCTGATCGAATGGAACAAGTTTTCATTCTAATGTTAAGGCAACAAGATGTACCTGGAATAGTTGTATCCAACTTATAATATATGTTAAGTTTAATTTTTATTGAGTGCAAATAAAAAAAACCAGCCAGCTGGTGCAAATAACACAAAATCCAGGACTATTTACATCTATAACTAATTTTTTTATATACTGTAACATATTTAATAAAAAAAACATTTGAACCTGGTTCCTTGTCTGATCCAGAGGTTCTGTAAGACTTGACATTTTTCATGATGGAAACAAACTGAACTTAATTCATGACGATCTTGAGGAAAGACCTGGTTGTCATTTTTAAGTTAAAATGTTTGTTTTCATCAGCCTAAATAAGTAAATATCTTCCCACAATATTTTCTCCACAGAAGAAGACATTGATACATCAACGTCACAAATTAATATTTTACAAATTTTGTTCCTGATACTAAATCAGGTGAAGTCGCCTTTGAGTTTCAGTCTACACACTTGCGGTGCGTCTGGAGAGTTTGTTTTTGATAGACGTCACCATTTTCTTTTACATATCGAAGTCTGAGCTTAGATATGTGAGAGACCAGGCAGTTTGGCTTCGTCTAACCTTGGAAATAAAAGCATCTAAATCAGAGCAACAAATGGAGATCTCACTGACTCTTGTCTAAATTAGGCCGACGAAGAGCGTCAAGCCTTAAAATCAGGTTGCTTGCTCATTGGGTAACACAGCAGTATTTTACTTTCAAATGATCGTCTATTTAATCCTATGGAAAAAATTCAACGACGTTTGATCGGGTCATTGGGTGACAAAATGGCCGCCTATGGAAAACGGTGAGACTCCTTCTAGTCCAGTGAGGTCACAACCTCTGACCCAGTGTTCAGTAAAAACTTCAATCCAAACAAAAATATATTTCTAACTATAGAAATAACACATTTGTTTCTTTTATTTGTTTTGTATGTGTGTGTGTCTCTGCGTGTGTGTGGTGGGTTACGTAACCTCTCCCAGCATCTTGAATTATACAATCCCCATGGGTACTGAATAAGCAACAGATTAAACCTGCGCTGATAACTGAAAATGTCAGCGTCGTCGAGTCAACGGGGGGATCTTCAAGGGAGGGAAAGAGGGCTGAAGGAAAATGCCATCACTCTCCAGATAATTTAAACATGTGTTGGCATTTATCTTGGTGGTCCATGTCCGAGCACTAATGACAAACTCTTGTTATTAGTGCACTGAATCAAAGCCAAGCGCGTATGCCCACCCAAAACTGTAATCCCTTAATGTTTCCCCACTCTCTAATTTGGAATTACAAAACCTACGCTAGATTCATAGGTGCAGTAACTCTTCAAAGCGCCGTAAGTACAGAGTATCACAACACATATTTGACCTTGTTTTGGTGTGTTTTTCTTTTTCGGAGCTCTCCTTTCACCGCCGAACTTTCTTTTCGTGGGAAGATTCAATAATTCTGCTTAACGACACCCTATGAAATGACTCCAGTCACTGCGCACACACACACACACACACGCAGTCACACCAGTCACACGCTCCCCTGATTTCGGATGGATAGATAGTTCGGAAGAGAAGGGGGGAAAAGGAGATGTGTGTGTGTGTGTGGGGAGGTGGGGGGTGAAATATATAATCTCCTGAAAAGAATGAGGCCCTCTGGGATTTTCTCAAAGTGGCCCCTCTCTGGCCTAGGGTATGGGGGAAATTGGGTGAGTGCTGGTGGTGTGTTGGAGGGGGGGGGACGGCGGCGGGACAGGAGGGGAGGGGTGTGCTAAAACATGGCCACTCCACACTGTAACTTGAGCCAGAAGGGGGCCAATCTGTCAAATAATTAGCTGTTGCCCGGCACAAAGGTTTTATTTGCAGGAATTTCATCGAGGCAGGATTGAATAATATGTCTGTGTGTTGCGCGGGGGTCATGGGAACATCATCTCTTACTGGTGGGCCATAAAAGACGGCTAAATGATAATGAGAAAAGGCTCCGGTAATTCAATTCCTCAAGCGTCGGTTTCCATCTCCCCCCCTCCGCTCCACTCTTCTCTCCTTCCACTTCCCCACTCTCTCTCTCTTTCTCTTTTTGTCCTTTCTTCCTCCTTTTCTTTCTTTCTTTCTTTCTGGGCAGCTAATTGCCAAACTTTGTGTTGATGTTGAAGTGGTTTGATTCAGTGTGCATAAAAACACACACTTATTTTTTTACATACAACAACAAAAACAGAACGTTGACGTAGAATCAACATTCCTTGTAGAATCTCAACCGAGGATCGAGCGTGTGAGCATTTTACGGTATTAAAACAAGACAGAATTAAAGAAAAGCAAAGAAATAAAACACTTAATTCTCTCTGAAAATAGATTTAAATAAATTAGAGCATCGATCCTCCCACCTACGGAAAGCAGGACGTATAATTAAGGATGTGCAGTCCTCTACCTAAACCCACTGGCTAAGTCATCTTTTCTTTTTTTTTCTACACTGACCTTTAACCTTTAAAAGCAACCAACCAGGAAGTGGCTAGTGTTAAAAGGGATTGATTGGTTCATGGCCCCGTGGATGATTGTTTATATCATTCCATACTGGAGGTTTGACCCCTGCTGACCCCTCCAAGGACCAGTCCGCTGAGAGCCAATGACCTGCGTCCATTTGCAACGCCGCTAATTACCTTTGACGGCTTTCGTTTTGCATCGGGGCAGTAAAACGAAGCCCCTGCAGTGGCCTGATTGAAGCAAGAAGCCGCCGCCGCCCGTCCACTCCACGTCATGCTTTCAACCCCCCCAACCCCACCCGCCCTCCGACCCCCCACATGTCAAACACATTAAACTTAATGTACCAGCAAATCTCGCTCAATTATTTGTATGTCGCAGAGGCTGCGCGCACATGTGTGTTTACGCGGCGGCCCTCTTTTTTTTTTTTCAATGACGCTCGTGTGTACGTTCAAGCCCATCTGAGCACGCTCAAGCATGCTGGTGTTTACATGTGAGGGGGCAGAGAAAGAGAGAGAGAGAGAGAGAGAGAGAGAGAGGGGAGACAGGAGTTTGCCATTTCGAGGCGACAGGAGGGTCCGCGCAGGGCTCGGGGGGCCCGCACGTCCCGCAGCGCGCCGCCGAGCGGCGGGATGGATGAGGAAACTTGCTTTTAAGTAAAATAATTGGATTATTGCATTCTGTGATCTCGCTAATTATAATGAAAGCAAGGTTACTATTTTCCAATTATTATTCTATGCCGATTCTGTTCCTCTCTAATAAAGAGGGGCACTGATGCAAAACAAAATGCCACAACTTCATTTCCTGCCTGTGCCTTAGAGCTATTCAGAGATGAGGAACGAACAACCCCCACTTATAGCCCCCATTTGCAAAATTTCACTTTTTTTATTCCCAAAACATTTGAGTAGAACACATACAGATACCATTTGTTACCATGTGCGTTTTTTGCTAATCAAATTTTGATACAACACACAAATAGTTCTGCGTTTCTAAAATGAGGTTTTGTTGGAGGCTTATAAGCAGTCAATATCTTCCCTGCGGTAGATAACTTTCTTGGCATCTAAATTCATATTAGTTGGTCTCAGAGAATGAGGGTATAAACGCCGTCTTCCACGATGCCACACCAGTTTGTGCGGGAACTATTTTGTGATCCTTTCCGCCTCAGTCATGTTAGTTATTTACACAGAAATTAGAGGTTGGAGGCGGTGCATCACCAATGATCTTCCTGTGGGAAACACGTGCTGAGACTGGAACATGGATGTATTCTTTCACATTAGTGTCCGTGATTGTTAAGGATGGAGATTAACTAAGATTTTCTGAAAATGTACTTAATTATAAACTCTAAATAGGATAATTATTGGTATCAGCTGGCAGCTATTACTACCATCATTGCAAGTGAAGCGTACATTTAAAGAGAAACATCGTGTTATGTATGATTTGAAGGTGTTTGTTTCACTTGTAGCCTTTATTCAACAGTAGCTTGACGATAAAAAGAAAAGCATTGAAAGTAACAAACGACATGCAATGAATGATCCGAGGCCACGAATTGAACCATGGATTGTTAAAAACTGTAGCTTACAGTGTTCCTGCCCCACCACTGAGCCATGTGGCATCCCTAATTTGACAAGACTGAAAATATACTGTTCAATGTAGATAGATATATTGTAAACTGTACTGTTCTGTATCGCTCTTTTTTTCGGCATAAGGCAACATTAGAGCCTCATGCTAACGTCGCCTTAGCATAAGGCTAATGTCTAAAGAAACTAATGCAGCTACTCGGAGAGAACAACGGCAGTTTCTTTGAAATTAAAGCTATATTTTGGTTGAGTACAGGAACAGAAAATCAGGTCGGACGCGCCAGGATCCGATGTGAAGCACTCTCATTCAGAATGGCTGCTGAAAATTAATATTGCATTCAATTAAACCCTATTAAGTGGAGTTTTTACAACACCCTTACTTTTCAGACAACATCTCTGACCAGAAGTGCTTTACATATTCCGTTATGTGTTTCACATGCCACCATCGGCAGCTCACCGCTCATATCTCTGTTTCATGTGAAAAAAAGGCATAACTTCCCTGTAGATGACGGCCGAAAGCAAATGCGACGATAAAATCACCTCTAGATAAATGACTGTGCTGTTTCTCAGATTGGAGTTGTTCCAAAAGTGTAAAAGTTTGCTTTATTATGGAGCTTTGCCCTCCGGGACCAACTCATTTAAGATGTTGAGAAACTTACAGTACTGAAGATAAGATGTTGAGTGTCTTTAGCATTTAACAGAACCTCATTTTAAACATAACAAGTTTCCCTTTAAATAACTGACTCTTAGATTTTGCTAGGTCAGGTGTAGTTAATTCATCGATTACCCTTTTCTCTTTTTTTTTGTTCCTTGGTCGCTGAGCACAGAAAGCAACACGAGTCAATCACTCCGCTTGTGACAAATCATTGCATCAAATCTCCTTCGCTCTCTGCGTCCCCGTTCCTCCTCCCTCCACAAGCGCCGACACACACTCTCACGCCGTTCGCCCTCAGTTGTTCATGCCTCTCCGCTCTCGCCCTTGTCGGCCTCCCCGCCAAATTCCCAGGATCACAGAACATCTGACAGTATTTCATCTTGGATTTTGAGGATAAGTGAGGGGATTTCGGTTCAAGCTCAGAGCTTAGCATAAAAACGCAGCTCACTGACAAAATCCAGGAGGTTTACACACAATATGGGGGTGGGGGGTTCCACCTCTTCAACCCACTCCCACTCCAATCTATCTTTTTTTTCTTCCCTCCAGTATCGTTCGCCTGTGTGTTTTCTCTCTCTCTCTCTCTCTCTCTCTCTCTCTCTCTCTCTACCTGCCGTGTTTACAAGGTGTTGTTAGATTTAGCTGTGACTGTTTGTCTTAACCCAGCACTGATACTGATTTAGCTAAATGAAGCTAAGTATGCTAAATACTTATTTTATTATGGAATCCAAAAACAAAGAAGTTGTATTTTATTAAAATAAGTATATATATTTATGTTATATGTAATAAAATTGTGCAAAAAATGTTGTTTTCATTAACATTTGTCATTCAAAAAGTATTTGACCTCTCACACATTTCCTGTTTTTGATTTTTTTTCTTTTTTTTGTTACACTTAATTATTCAAATCATTAAGCAAATGTTCAAATCATGCAAAAAAAAGATGATTTTGACATAGAGGATTTTTTTTTTCAAGTCAATCAACAAAATTTTAGTTGGATTTTCTCCAGGACTTTGACTAGACCACTTGAATGATTGGATAACCTAAATGTGTTTAAGGGCATGACATTCTTTTTCAGCATACGCCAACACAAAGTACCAACTTTTGAAGCAGAAATAACATTTTTATTATCAAAAATCTGAACAATGTGAGGTGCACTGAATAATTTATTCTTACAGCCCTAAATAATCTAATTAAAGTTGGTAGTCAAAACATGAGAAAACATAAAACAGCAGAGGAAATTGCAAAAATAGCAACCCCAACAAAACTGACAGTTTACGATTTTTTTAAGACATCATTAATTGGAGGTTTTCATTATAATACTTCTTATCATGAAAATACATTTTTGATGATAAATGATTGACGATGCCATAAATGTCCATCCCTATTATAAAGCAATAGTTTTTGAAACCAATGTCTCCCAACGCCTCCATTTGATGCTTCTACAAAATGATTACCTAGAAGAAAAGTTTGGAGCCTCACTTGCTTGCCAGAAGAAATGTCTAAAACAAATCCTTGAAGTTTCCTAGCATTAGCGTATTTGATCACAATAGCACTTGAGTGCTTTTCTTGCACATTTTGCTGCATCTTACATGTCTGACAGCCTCTAATAACAGGTGAACTGTGCGGACACCTGTCGCCCTCCACCCGACATACACACCTCGCATAAATATCTCCAGCCCAGGTTAACCCTGGAAATAAAGAAATAAAAGCGATACACGGAGAACCTGAGGAGAATCCCGAATGCCAGTTGCTGGTGGGAAAGATGGATTGCCTGAATTCTCCACCAATCACCAAACAACACATTGGCCGCAGCATTGATTGATGAAGTATTTAAGTCGTCAATCTCACATCACCTGCTTTTCTTTTCTCTCTTGCAGCGAAACAGCTGCAGAAAAGCGATGCTGTGTCTGCACATCAGACAGACCCCGGCCTATGGAAAAAACAATGCAGGGAGCTGCGGCTCGGCTGCTTTCCTGACATCGGAGGTCAAATGGAGAAGCCGTACGCGGTATAAACACCGTTCATTTACGACCACTTGTTTACAAGTCACACGCAGATAGCACTCAAGAAGCAAGATGGAGGCGATGGGTCTGGGAAATGTTTGGGTATATGTACACTTCTTAAGTTATGAATGCACCACCTCAGAGCAAAATCCAAAGTGACATTATCGCTCACCTTTGACCTTATTCAGAGACCTCTTTGTAGTGTGTGATGCATTCGATAGCACCATCATGCTTGACCACCTTTAGTTCGAATGAAGAAAAGATCATCCTCGACAAAAATGCTCACACAGGCAAGGAAGAAACATCCCACCTGCAGGCGCTGCGTTGACAGAGCCTCGGAGGGGAAACGCACCGCCGGTGTCTTCTTGGAGTTATTCCGAAGAGGCCATTGATCCACCAGTTAACCTATTCTCCTGCATCAGTTCAGAAGCAAGCCCTCAGAGGAAAGAACCCTCCACCACCACTGCTGCTACCCCGCCCTGCCCATTGTTTCCCTCCACTAATATGATACCCCCTCAAGGTTCTCCACAGACCTCATTTCTAATCAATGCATGGTGGTTGGTGGGATCATCCTGTCTCTGCAAATTAATGACTTCACTTTTTTCTGTGGTTTCATGCCATTGATTTGTTTTATTAGCTCATTGATCTCCAAGAAACAGTCCCCTACACCCTGCCCCTCCTTCGCCTCCTGACACACCAACACCTCCCGCCAACAGCTTCTTATTTGCTTACCAATTTGAGAGCTGAAGGCAACAACCAACAATATTACTGGATTGCTTTAAAGACAAATATGTTTCATTGCTCTACTCTACAGTATACTTTAACAATAAGTGGGACGAGAACACGTCAGTTCACGTTGCCCCGAAAATCCGACCGTCCCAGTTTCAGCAATCTGGTTTCTTGAGTTTAACACAACTCCCATGGTCTAAATCACATTGACGTTCATCTGGTCAGGGCTCGCTGGTCTTATTAACAGCCATATCTAACTCGCTCCACTATAATTCCCTTTGAGATCCGAACAAAAGGATAGGAAGTGCTTTCCTCAGACAAGTCAGACTTCACTTCACAGGAGGAATTACAGCTTTTCATTTTCTGCCACTGGAGCGTTGTAGCGAGCTACCCTTCTGGCACAGTGACGGTCTTTCTTTCCTGTTTATGACTTAAGCCACGCACAAAGAGCCGATTCACGGCGATCCAGTCTCGGCAACAGGGATGTCAAGTAACCGTTGAGGTTCCAAATCAACACAATCAGATGCATCAAAGGGACATGCGGCATACTCAGATTGACAGAAATGCTGTATGAGATTTACTCAGCACTTTATGGAGGCTGCTTGAGATTTCATATTATTTTTGTCCTTCCTGAGTTATCCTACAGTGACAAATTCCATCAAGCAAAACAGTCTAAAATTATACACCCTGACTCCACCTATCTACACTTTATTACCTCCTGTCTGTCTTTTAGTCCACAGTTTTTTGGCTCATTTTATCTCTAAAATGGCATATTTCCAACGCATGGATCCCCATCCAGTGCGCAGATGGGATACTGAACGATTACTTTCACAATTACTTCTAAGATATAAGAAGAGATATAGAATGTCCATGTTCAGAGATGAGAGAAGTACCAAGCACCCTGCCTCCCCCCGACCCCTCACGTCAAGCGGCATGTTTATTCAGCTTGTGGGAATTCCTGTTCCTCAGGATAGATCTGCAGTCGTCACAACTGGCGATATTCCCGTCCCACCCAGCTTGGCTCTTTCATGGAAATCAAATCCCACACAGACAGACAATTACTCACTTTTCGTTTTCTTAGACATTAGAGACCGTCGACGATATGAGCACAAAAGAAGGGCGTGTTTATCGTTTATTTTAAACATGGACCCAGTCGTGACTTTTCTCAGGCCCTGTCCGTGTATTTTTAGAAAGCAGGTATTTCCTGATCCATTCGCACCTAAAAGGAAAACAAAAAGTTCTGCCAATGACATATTTTTAAAAGCCTTTTCCGAAATTAGATTTAGGAAAAGGTGCATGTGTGTAGACTTTATGGAGAAATAGAGGCTTTGTGACTTGACTTTGTTTCCGTTAATCTTCAAACATTAGCTGAAGAAACTAATGACTCAGAGGAAGCTGCTGGAAGATGCTAAGTTGGCTAACTTTAGCCTTGGTCAAGATCATTTTCTTTCACAATACTTGTCATTAAGTATAAACTATTGCCAGCCTTTGATATGAAGATGTGTTATTTAAGTGTGATACCTTATTGTATTTATGCTCCAGACTCTTATTTTGAAGTAAGAAAGGAAGCAGTTCCTGAGTGGCTAGCTGACATTTGACTAAAGAAGTACTGAAGCAGCCTCCTCCACTTTAAACTACAGAAAAAAAACAATGGGAGCCGAGAGAAAAACTTGAGAAAACCACAACAGGATGTTAACTGCAACTGATGCTAAAATTTATTCATCAGCGCTAAACAAACTGGCTATTGACGGATCCTGTCAGAAATAAACAACCCTTGAAGCAATTCAGAGTCAAAGGTTTCACAGATTGCTCAAGTTTAACATTCAATATGGCTGCCACATTTAAAAAAAAAAACACATCTCTCGTGCACATGTTCTATTGGTGTTTTAATTCATAAAATGGTCGGAAACATTTTTATTATATGCATTTACAATCATAGCTTCCACCACAACAATTAGGAAACTACAGATTTTCCAACTTACAAACTCATTTCAACATAAGTTCAAAACCTAAAATACCAACTATGTTAATAACATAAACACTGAACACGAGAAAAGAGAAAAGTTGACTGAACCCAGAACTTAAGTTCTAATAAAAAATGTTAGATACAATTTGTTCCCAAAATAAAGTTGTTGTCTAATGTTGGAATCCGATCCACTTCAGAATCCCTTTTCCAGCACAGAATTGTTCAAGCAGACCTGGAAAATTACACCTCCACTGTGCAGCAGAACAAAGGAGAACAGGGGCGGCTCAGAGGGGGAAATCCCCTACTTTATACCGCTCCATGCTAACCGGGAGCGTGACATAATTAAGATGCACAAACTGTCTATATTAAGTTGTGCACTCCGGGTGAAAGGTCTCGCATATTTGCCATAACACAGATGATTTTGTTTCTGTCGCTTCAAATTACGCCTGAACAACAGGCTGTAAAGATTTACCTCTTCAACCGTAAACAGGTAAGAAAGTTTTGGTGGGGTCAGCCACAAACACATGCCCACATCTCCCCTTCTGTCTTTACATAAATCCTTTCAGGGCTTCTGGCAGCAGTTTCCTGCTCTTTCATCTGGCTCCCTTGTGGTAGGACTATTAGCCCGGGCCTGTATACCTGCAAGTGTTTGAGAGGCAGCTGGCTCTGGACGCTCATTGCCTGCGCGGGCCCAGGGGCTGCTGGGACCTGGGAACGCTGGCACCAAATACCGATGGGTAATTAGACCTTCATTCAAGAGCGAATGTGGCAAGCATTAGACACAAGGCTCTTTCCGGTTCAATTCATATCTTCATCCTGCCTTCCTTCCCCTTCAAACAACTGCACTCTATCCTCAGTTTTTTTTTTTAACTCTACTTGTCTCTTGCTTTTCCTCTTTTGGACTAGTCATTATGTCTTAACCTGAGTGTCCTTAAAGGGAGATTTTTTTATGTTTTTTAGAAAGGAGAAAAAATCTATTTTTTGAGGTAGGTGATCTTCATTTAGAAGCATGATTTAAAAAAGATAACTTTTCTCCTGATATTAGCTTTACAAAATGTCTGCATGGTGCTACTGTGTCGTTTCCTCAGTTGTGAGAAACATGATGGCGGTAGTTTCTCATGTAAAAGAAAAACTATTGGGAGGCCGCTTCCAGTTTTGTGGTGAAAGGTGACATAACCCATAATTCCACTCCAACCACAAGGTTCTTTGATCACATGTTCCTCTGTGAAACTGCGAGGGCTGTTCACATGATACAAGCCAGTTGCAAATGACAAATTGCTGAGAGGCTGAACACACAGAAAGGTGAGGTTTGAAGCAAGTTTTTTTTTGTAAATGCACACAGCATTAGAGGATTCTTTATAGATGGAATAAATATTAAACATTGCCTAAATTAATCTCTTTATATTTTATACCTCAGCTGAGCACTTGAAACAAAAAATGTACGTCTCCCATTCTTCAGTTAGGCCTAAGGTCATGACCATTGACTCATAGCACTGAATATCTCTGACTCCTTGGGTCTGAGGGAAGCGTCAGACAACAAGAGAACATTTTGTATTTCAAGTTGATGTGGTAGAAACAGAAGAAGTAGGACAATTTGCGTGAGCCTGACAAGGCCATCGACGACTGGCACCCATCGCCAAAAGTCATTAGGCAAAGGGCCGAAGACAACCTGGACGGGTTCCTATAGTGCACAGGGCGACACAAGACAAACTTAAAAATTATATTGTCCTCGCATAAGCAAATATGGAGAAGATCCTCCAAGATGGGGCGATATCTGACCATCAACTTGGGGGAAGCAGAACTGCTGCTTGCCAATATCAAAAAGACACCGTCGTAGTCGTGTAAACACCTGATGAGGACATCACCTGTCTGCCGCCTGTTGGAGGTTGTTCACCCTCATCCAACTGAGACAAAAAACACCAAGATAGACCCAGAACTTACAAGAGAGACTTTATATCCCTTCTTGCCTTGGTGTTGTCCAGAAAAAAGTGTAGATTGTTACTGGAAAGAGAGATTTGCTGGTTCCCTCTCTGACCTAATCTGGAAACTAATGGCTCAAGAAGATATCTGTATTAAAATTTAAATCAAATAAGAAAATGTTTATAAATTCTTTTTGGATTAATACTTAATTCTTTAACGTGCAATTAAAATCAACAAAAGATTCCAAATAGTTTAGGTGCGAAGGATCTAACTTTCTGATGTCGTCGGGACTCAATGGCGACCGTGAACTTGAGGATATAAAATCAATTAGATTCCACTGATTGCGGAGAGGGAGGAGATATTCCCTCATTACATTCTACTGTGGCAGGTAAGGAGGGAGTAAATAGTCTGACAAGCTGCTCTTTGTCTACAGTGAATTAAAGCAGAAGGCGGGAGAGGATGCCGCTTTTAGCGGTCGGGCGAAAAAACACAAGGTCCAAATTTGCATAAACAGGAACACAAAAGAAAAGGGGATTAGGAACAAAACCGGGGGAGAAAAAAAAGTGTTGTCAACAGGACCCCCCGGTGAGGAATTTCAATTTCATATATCTAATTATCGCTGTCAGATGGAGAGAAGTGACAAAAAGCTGTCTTTGTTCTCCGTCTTTGTCTCCCACATCTCTCTCAATTAATTTCACCATACCGAATATGACTAATTGTCTCTGTGCAGCTCAGCAGCCACATAAATAATAATTTTGGCCCATGTTTGAGTTGCGGGGGTGTTCATGCTTCAATTTATGATATTTGGACACAAAGGACTGCGCATAATTCAGGTGATCGCATTAGCGGGCCAAAGCAACCTCTCCGCAGGCATCGCCCTCGCCTGGCAGCTCCGGAGCGTAAATAATACCTCCATACTTTCCCTCTCCTTTGTAAAGGACAGTGTTATCTCCCTCGTTTCTGTCACTGGGATTGTTTCTTTGTTGAGAGCGGTGATATTAGCATCATAATCAGACGGAGAGAAAGAAGTGCCAATGACGGCTGAGTTATGCAAAGTATAAGCATCAGCTGTACCGGTCCGCATTTAGGTTTGTAGCTTTTATAGGCAACATCTAGTTAAGCTGATTGTCATGTAACTTGGAAAGACAATTATCACGTACCTGATGGATAAAAAATAAATTGTCATACGTTGGTACGTTCTTCTGTTTGAGAATCAAAACTATTTTCATGGTAGATTGATTTCTCAGAAAACGGCGATATTCTTTTGAGCCAAATGATGGATTTACAAGGTTGTGACAATTTGATTTCTTTCAGATTTCCTCTGTTTTTTTTTTGTTTTTTTTTTGTCACACATAGATTATGAAACAACTTTTTTGTTGTTTACCTGAGGCCACTGTTGCTAAACTGCTGGTGTTTTCAGATGTCGATTCACGTTTCGCCGGCACTTCATCACCGTTAAAATTTGGTGTAGTTCTCATGCCAGGCCACTGCAGGGCGCTGTGATTTCAGCACGTCGTCGCACTTTCTTGCTTTTCTTACTGGTCCGTTGAGTATCTTCATTAAACGCAAACTGTTTCATGAAGCGTGGAACACATTTCGTAACATAGAATGTGTGCAGTGCTATATTTGCCAGTCTCTTTCTTACTTTTACAATTATAAACAGAGTAAACGAGACATGCGAAGCTTTAAATGTAGTTCCGGGTCTAAATCCTCTCGATTAAGTTTTCTATGTGCTTTTGTAGTAATTTTGGTCGCCCAGGCGCTCCTGAGAAGGTCCACCACTACTGTGTGTTTTTTCTTTTTTCTGTTTTTGTAGAAATGACTTTGTAACCATTTCCACACTGATAGATATCAGTTTTCTTTCTTATCTGTTATCTGTGTTGCTTCTTGAGGTCTTTTAATCATCTTTATGTTGTCAGCCAGGATAAGTGATTTGTTGATTATACCGATTTAGCTGCAGTCAAACTTAGGGTATGATAAGAAAGAACTGAACTCAGCTTTACTCCAAAAAATATAGCCGATGACAGTAACTCATAATTTAACGAAAGGGGGTATTTCTGTTTTCAAATCAACCCAGGTTGCTTTGAATGGCATTTTTCTTACTTTTATGTTTCCTCTGAAAACTGCATTTTGTATTTCTTCTGTTTATGTCTGACAATTAATGGTCTTTCCTAAATGAAGAGGTGTAAGGCGGCGCTCGGAGGACGGCACACAAGCGATGGCGTTTGCTTATTCCATCAAATCTGTCCCTGAAAAACATTTAGCAGAACCTAAACAGAACGAGGAAAACATCTGAAACCTGTCTAAATAACGCTGCAGCTGAGCTTTGAAAGTCCAACCATAAAACCAAGTCATTCACTCAGAGAGACAAGGAGGGCTGAGTGGGGAGCGCGGGGGGGTTGTGGGGCGTTATTGTTACATTTCATTAGGCACATTCCTTCTCTGTGGACTCTTGACCAGTTGCCATGGCATTTCATTTGACTAGTTTTGATATGAACTCTGTCTGCCCTCTGCCTCCCATACTTTCATTTGTTTTCCCAAAACTTCATATCAAATGTCCTAATTACACATTCTTGTATGAATTTTAAACCTTTTAAAAATGTGACGCATCACAATTCACCAACTTACTATTTAGTTGAGCTTAGATGAGGCTACAAAAATACCTTGCAGAATTTTTTTCTTTTTACACTTGTTGAATTTTTCACTTTACAATGCGTTTACAGTACTGGGAGTGGAAGTGGGAGGAAAACAAACCACAGTTCTCATTTTTTTTTTTTTTTTAATGAATTAAAACCACAAAAGAGTGGCATCTGTAAATACTTAGCCCATTTTTCTGGCACTTATGAATGAAAGTCAGTGCAACCTATTCGCCTCAGACAGTAAACAAAGTCCCAGTATACTGTAAATGCAGCTGTTCTGAGAAAGCCTCAAAAGTTTCTTACAGGCAACGATTAAAGGCTCAAAACACGGCAGATCGGTTGTAGAGGATGCAGGGTTAGGTTATGAAACAAATACTAAGTTTTGGGCGATTTAATGCGACGATGGTCAGCATTTTCAGATATTTTGTAGACTCCAAATAAAAAAAAATGTGCCCTTTTTCAGAGACCGTGTGTCTAAAATATTCTAAAGTAAATGCGTCCCTGGTATTCACAGTGGTTTACCTTAACATGACACAATAAGTTAACAAGCCCATGGGAGGTGGGGAGAGGCTGCAGATATCCACGGCTCAGGGGGGAGAATGTGACAGAACTATTATATGAGGATCGTAAAAAAAGAAGAAAAAATCTGTATTTTAGTAAGCTTTCATGAGTGTCAAGAAGAAAAATAACTAGGAAATAAAGCATTATTGAAGAATTAGTGGCCCAGTCAAAGTCTGGACCTAAATGTTCTCTTTATTTCAGATTTTTTTCTTGGACTTTTATTTAGTAGCATTTTCTCCACAATATCAGTTTATCTTTGCATGCATTTACCATCACTAAAACCAAGTAAAACATTTTTAAGTTGATTATTATTTTCATTTTTCTTGGCTCCACGTGCATTTTTTTTTTTTTTACTATTCTGCAACATAAACATAAAAAAACCCAATAGGAATATTTACGTTGTCTAAGATATATATTTTTTTAACAGAAGAGCTTTTAGTAAGAGTCCATCATGCTGGATGGCCAGGAGCAACACGTGACATGTCGCAGGAGAATATTTTGCCAGGAAACTTTCCACGCTCGTGGTAATTAGCATTTTTCCATCAAGAGTCAAGTGTCTGCAAAAAACCGGAGATAACAAAAAGAACAAGAAATTGATTAGCATTCAGTGTATAAATGGTTCCATGACAAGGGCTGTTAAGTTTGAAATTAACATGTAAACAGTTGGAAAGTCTCCACCGCCCCTCCACCCCACACCACCAACCCTCCATCCCCCTTTTTTTTTTTCCTCAGCCCCTCACCCCTGGTTCCCTTTAACGCCTTGATAAATATACATAAAGCTTCTCACAAAGGCCGCCTTGTTCCTTTAAATGGGCCACTTTTTAATGGAGACATATATTTGCGGGATTATATCAGCATTCAGTTGCAAATTCTGAGTGTAATACTGCAGTTGGAGCAGTGTATGAATAAGAGTATCATTTGAATGCAAGGGGAACACCTGGTGCTGAGCGAGGGGGGGGGGGGGTCGAGCGGACCTGGAGACGGTGCCAAGTCTTCACTTGTTCTCGGTCTTTCTATTCAAAGTCTTCCAGCCTTAGCTTTTACCGTGGCAGAGCGCACTGTACCTAAAACCTCGTTGTGATCGAGAGTCGGAGATGGCAAGTAAAATTGTAGATTTGTTATGAACCAGAGACTTTGAAAGTATTTCCACAGATTGGTTTTTGTGTGAGCTATTCATTAGAAACGTGTGGGGAACAAAAAATAAAAAATATAAAGTACAATTTTTTGTAGAAGTACCTTAACTTCTTGCTGAAAAGCATTGTCAGAATGAAGCAATCCAACTTTACTGAGTCAAGAAAACCAGAAAAGTTGAGTTTTCTCTTCTTTATTTCAGCGGCTGCATGAGAACGAACTGAAAGTGGAGTGTGTGTGTGGGGGCGTGTGCAGGGGCGTGTGTGTGTGTGTGTGCAGTTCAGGGAACTAGTAGTACTATCCGGAGGAGGGAGGAAGGGGTCCGGGGTCTATTCGTATGCACCTCGCATCCACTCGACACACAATCAGCCCTGTATTGCGTTTTGCAAATTTATACCCAGGATGTTGGTTTAGAGTGTTTCCCTGAAAAAAAAGAAGAAAAAAAAGAGTAAGAGAGGGAGAGAGAAAGAAGGCAAGAGAGGATTTTTTTTCCCCCAACTAAGTGTCTGCTTTCATGAGCAAGAGTGATTGAGGCACACAAACAAACCTTTGTTTCCCAGCTCACAGATGCAAAGCTCTGATTTACGCCCCTCCCCGCAACTTATTTGCACTTTTTTTAATACTTTGAGACCAAAACGGTATGAAAGAACGAGGGTATTGAAAGGCAAGTGTCAGGAAAATAAAACTTTATTAACGTCAGCCATAACCTTCATACTTTATGGTTCCATTTGTCTGTCTTGCTTACAATATTTGTACAGGGCAATGTTTGCACTTACTGAAGAGCAGCGAGGTGCACCAAACCGTAGTGAAGACGAGGGAATCTGGAGGGAGAGAAACTTAGTTTTTTTTTTTTTTTTGCTCTTTTTAGGGAAAATACATTTAGTGTTTAAATTAGACGACCGCATCCGAAGCGATTTTAGCGAAACGGGCGTTACTGTGCACACCTGCGCCGATTCAGAGCCACATTTTCTCCAAATTTCTACAGTACTGCAAACTTTGTTGGATTTCAGTGGGATTTTATTCAATAAATGCGAAGTAATGCAAAGATATCAAATGGACAGACGGACATAAATACATTTAAGAAACAGTGTGGCACATATTTATACACCTAGTTTGAGTTAATGCTATGTAGAACCAGCTTTTGTTGGTTATTTTTTATATAAAGAATTTTCTTTTTTTTTTTCTTACATGATGAAGC
Organism: Phalloptychus januarius; assembly: GCA_902982915.1. Classification (NCBI taxonomy): domain Eukaryota; kingdom Metazoa; phylum Chordata; class Actinopteri; order Cyprinodontiformes; family Poeciliidae; genus Phalloptychus; species Phalloptychus januarius. The sequence goes on from CADWAE010000481.1 coordinate 13,418,536, forward strand.
AGCTTATAATTATTATTATTTTTTTCAGAGGTTAACAAAAGATTTACAACAACCTGGACAAACTTTGGATTTTCCCTGACAGCTGGGTCATGCACACGGTTTTTCCATCTTAAACTTAATCCTTTTTTTTTTTTTACACCCCAATTTTAGTATTTCTGGGTGGAGAAAAGAGAACCAGAGAACCTGCAGCTGCGCTCAGTTAATTATATTATATGACTATAGGTTTATCTGCTAATGAGCCTCAACAGAGTCAGGATTTTATTATAAAAGAACATGTTGGTGTTTAGAAGTGACCACAGTTACAGAGGAAGCACTTTTCAGTCAAAATTTCAAACTTGTTTTTTTTTTTGTTGTTGTTGTTTTGTTGTCGTACAATTAAAATGTTCAAATATTTGACTGCAGCTGTTTTGGAAACTTTATTGTAAAATATAGTTTCTGTGAATAAAACAGCTGCTGGGCAACTTCATAATCGCCATGTTAATGTGATAAATGCATCGTGATCTGTATACTTCTCAACATTTCTGAAGGAAAATATCATAAATGAATGATAATTACATCAGGTTGGAGCTGTGGAAGTAGCTCAGAGTATTTATGTAGCATGAACATGATTTTAACCCAGACAAACCAAATTTAAAAGCCTTTTTAAGAAAAACTCATAGACACACTGAAGCTGCAAGTATTTTGTGTCATGCCTCAACCAGCTGAGCACATCTAGACATTGAATAGTTTGACACATTTTTCTTTAAAAAACATTTTTTTAAAACATTTTAAAAAAACATAATTTTTCATTTTATTTTTTTGCAGACTCTCAATTGCACTTAAGAGTGAAATAACACGAATTTGCTTTATCTTATGTTAAAGGGGCAGTATTATGCAAAATCAACTTTTCTCAGCCTTACATCATGCTATAATGTTCTTTCTTCATCCTTCACGTCTGACTGCGTCACTCTGCTCCTTCAAGCTAGCAGCAGCAGCGGTTAGCAAACACCTTTTGGAGCTGCACATCTGCTGAGCTCATTAAATGAACGACTTCTCCTTCCAGTGCTCTGATGAATATTTGCAAACGTTAACAGAGGAATGTCAATGACGTGCTGAAGGCAGAGTGACGTGAAGAGCGACACTTTCTTAAAGAGACAAGAGGCCCAATTTTAAGGCATCAAGTTGTGAAGTCCAATTTCTTATGACATATTTGATATATGCAGTGACATCATTTTGTTGATTGTGCTGTAAATTGATATGATGTGACTTAAAAAATACATAAGACTGCCCTTTTAAAAATATGAAATTAGATTGATATGCTAAGTAAATCTTCTATGTGCTTTAATCCAGATCATTCAAAGCCAGCATACTTAGGTGGGCCTCATATGGGGAAAAGGAGGGAAGACAATATGGATCCCACATGGGTTTGTCCATGTAGCGCCTACATGGGCCCTACATGGCGGTGGCCCTACATGGGCAAACCCATGTGGGGCCACCGTGGAAACCGCGGACAAATCCATGTGGGACCCATATTGTCTGCCCTCCTTTTCCCCATATGGGGCCCCCACTAGGTATGCTGGCTGGGTTGGGACTGTTTTTGAGAATGCTGATCTCTGCCCTAATCTGAAGAGGTTTTCTTCTAGGACTGTTTGTATTTTTGCTACATCCGCCTTTCTGTCAACTCTGGACTGCTTCCTGTAGTAAAGAACCCCACATCATCATAACTCCACCATCATGTTTGACTGTGGGGACAGTGTGGTGAGGGTATTTGGCACAAAAAGTTTACGTTTTGTTCTCATCTGGCTAAAATATTCCATTTTGCTTTAAAAAGAGAAGTATTCACAGCCTTGAAATTGTTTGAACCCTCGCAGTGGATTTTATTAACTTTTTTTTTTTTTTTTACTATTAAACGGTGCTCCATATTTTAATCGGTTACATTACACCAAGGTGCCATGTTTGCTGCGGTCCGAACACACTGAAGTTTTCAGGCTGGTGACAGCTTGTTTATGTCAGTCCCAATTAATAATTAGTTAAATGACGTTAGCGCTTGACATGTGCCCTGGACAAATGGGGGCAGGAAAACGTCCACTCAGTTGTGCTTGCATAAATCGGCTGAAGTCGAAGGCGCGGGGTTGGGGTGTGTGGAGAGGTAGGACAGGGGAAAAGGGGGAAAAAAAAAAAAGAAGAGAGGTGGGGGAATTATGGGACTCAGATGTGTGTGATTGGCGGCTCCCTGGGCTCCCAGGGTTGCAGAGTTCAGAGAAAAGCCGATTACCGCTCTCCCTCAGGTCAACCCTTCATAAATAAACACGGGGAGAGCCCGAGGCGCCGTGTTTTAGTATGATTAGCATATCATACAGCCTATCGACATGGTACTTATCATATTACAGCACGGCCGTGTCCTCCGAGCGCGCCAAGGGTTACTTGTACGGGGGGGCTGCAGAGCATACATCTCTGTTCATTAGGAGGTTCCTCCAGGGAGAGAATAAATCATATCAGCGCGTGGTTATGGCAGCTCAAGCGTTTGACTCAGTCATACAGCGGTTAACCAGAGCCTTCAGTAATCCAGAGAGGAACTGACAGCTCGCTTTACAAAGAGGAGAAGACAAGGAGATGAGTGGTTATGATGGGGGGATTGCTGATGGAAGAGGATTATACCGAGCCATAGCTGTGGCAACAAATTTGTATGACACCCTAAACTTGTCTTTTCATCTTGGATTTACGTCCTTAAATGGCTCATTGTGGATCACAGGATCGCATTTAAGGCCAATTAAGGACGCAATGAGTTAGGTCAATATAACTATGTTTCCATTGGCCGTGGTGTATCTGAGAAATTTGATATTTAGAAAAGAAACTTGCTTAATGTAAACAAGCTGATTAAAAAAAATCTATTTTGTTTTAAAAAGTGCTGCACAGTGGCACAGTTGGTAGAACAAGAAAGTTCTGGGTTCGATTCCCGGCCTGGTGTCTTTCTACATGGAGTTTGCATGTTCTCCCTGCGCATGCATGGGTTCTCTCCGGGTACTCCGTTTTCCTCCCACAATCCAAAAACATGACTGTCAGGTTAATTGGCCTCTAAATTCTCCCTAGGTCTGTCTCTGTCTCTGTGTTGCCCTGTGACAGGACTGGCGACCTGTCCAGGGTGACCCCGCCTCTCGCCCGAAACGTTAGCTGGAGATAGGCACCAGCAGCTCCCGACCCCACTAAGGGACAAGAGTGTATGGATGGTTTAAAAAGAACTTAACTTGCCTCCAGGAAGAAATGTTTTTTCTTTTGGCCATATTGAAATTGGTTTATTTCACAAAATTGCAAAGGTAACACTTTTTAGGATCACACGAGTCACGTGATCAATAACCGGATGTTACTACTGGCTCAAACCACAAAGAAGAGGACAACAGGAAGTAGTTGGAGGAGGAACATGTCGTGGCATGTTTTTTACTGACTTACCACATGAGGAAATCTTATTCATGTGTGATTTTGATTGTGCGTCCAATTTAATGGATGCACCACAATTGCAAAATAGTTTTTTTTTTCTTTCAACATTAGCGGACTACTCGCAAAGCTTATTTTGTATGGTTCGATACAAAACCATACAAAATATGGTTTTGAGACTTGTTTGAGTCTTGTTTATTTACAGAAAATAAACAAGACTCAAAGAGCTACATTTGAACAACGAGCAAAGCAACCAAAACCAGGACGTTAATAACACTGTTTTTTACATAAACCTAATTTAAGAGCAATTCTCATGCCATTAAACATTTGGAGGGAACAAAAGCTCAGAGATCAGAAACTTTTAAGACAAATTTTCGCTTCTTTATGAATAAATGAGTCACACATTTCCTCTGAAAGGATGGGCCTTGTAACTGCTGTTTGTGTGTGCTGACTGAGCTGTGGAAAAATATTTCCCCTTTTATAGATGTCTTCTGTTTTTGCTTTTTTTCCCCGTCCGCTCATTCTTAAATGTTTCAGATCATTGATGGAACCACGACGTCTGCTCTCCAAAAAGAAAATTATCCAGCCATCAGGTCCACTTGAGTTGCTAAGCAGGGACAGTAACCCTGCAAGTCCACATCCGAGTGGTAAAGATTCCTCGACAGAGATGTATACGAATGATTGCTAGTTACTGCCAACCCTCGATGTCAGACATTCCTGCCAAAAGCTGCAAAGCTAGTGATTAGATTTCATGGGAGATTACATTTTCACACAAACTCAGGTTGGTTCGGAAGACTTTCTTTTTCTTTTAAGTAAGGAAGCCATGATTCAAACAATACCTATCATATTTGCTCTGCTTATCTCTGTCTGATACAAAGATTAGTTTGATGATGAAGATCAGAGCTTTACCAAAGCCATCATATTTTTTAAACTCTGACCTTATGTGTTTTAAGTTATCACACCTTTGTCTTTGATGGCTCCAAGTCAGATCCTAAAGATTGGTCACACCCACATGCTTTGATTCAGCAAAAAGGTTTTGATAACTTGATCTCCAAAGCCTGAACACTTCACCGACTCATTTTAAAGTCTCAAAGTGGAAAGCTGTAGGAGGGGTTTGCTGAGATGTGTACATAAATTGATCACTTTAATCCAAAATGGCTGACTTCCTCTGGGATTGAACCATTTTGTAGATTTCGAGATGTTGCATACATCTACAAGATTTTGTAATCCTTTGTCAAGGTATTGAATGGGGCCAGTTTGTTTTCAATTAGGTTAAGTGGGTCAAAAATGGACTTTTCAAAGTAAAACATGTTCATGTCAGGGAGTAGGGTTTGGATGATGTCAGCATTTGACAATTGAGTTTTGTTTGAGACGTGAGGAAGACCCAACCAAGGATTTATGTGTGTGACTTTTTTAGTTGGAGACAAAACATCTCATTATTTTTGGCCAGTTCATTAGTCGCAGCAATAATAAAGAATATAGTTACAATAGGCCTTTGCAGTGGTTTCGTTGCTCAGGTCTAACTTAGGAAGATCAACCAGATTCCTGATGCTCCATGATGGCATCAGCTGATCATTTAGCTGCATGACCAACAGTTTGTTTTCTTAAAACTTTGATTAGCGAAACCGGAACTATTTCATGTTGGAGCTGTGAATTGAAGGAAACCATGAAAACATAAACAATTCAGTTTTACCTTAAGGTTAAAACTAGTTGTCAAACTTAAACGACACAAGATATTCACATGCCGTATTTGAATAATTTCAGCCAAACTGATTTGTAAAGTCAGAGAAAAAACAAAGTCAGCCTAATGCCATAAAAGGAAAACTGTGTTGAGTTTGAAATTTTAAATTGCATCGTCAGATTCAACTATTTGACTTTTCCCAGCTTTATTTCCATTGATAAAGGAATGGAGTCCGCCAGGTCACAATGTTTTTATGCACATATGCAAAAGATCATATGGTAAAAAAGAAAACTGTAATAAATTAAAAAAAAAAAGGCTCATGGATTCTGGTGCGGTGAACAGGAAAAATAATGTTTGCATGGTTGACGAGATTACTCCAAAGGGATTTATGACCATATCTTAAAACCTTATGGACTGGTAAGAAGTTGCCCCCAACTCTCAGACACGCTATAAGATTTCAATTTAGGCAAGCCTTTTTTTTTTCTTTTTTTTTTCCGAGGCTACACAAGCTCAACTCACCAGACCAGGGGCCACAATTAGCAGCTAGCCATTCTGACCAGGGAGACAGAGTAAATGGCATCCATACTTAAGCCTTCCTGAGCCCGAGGAGCTGTGGCACAGAGCAGTCTCAGAGCTCTCCTTCCCCCAGTCAAGCATGGCCTCTTTAGGTGGTCCACACACTATGGCGGGTTAATATATTCTAGCTGGTATTAGAATACCCCACCGGGGAGATCAAGCTCCCAGGGGTTTGGAGGTTGGGGGTTGGGGGTGACCAGGTGGCTGGATTTACAGTGAGAAAGAGGAAGTAGCAAAGCAAAAACTGGAATATTGGATGGGTTTTCTTGTTTTGGCTTCAAGGCGGCTACATAAATCTGAGATCACTCTGGCCGCCACATCATCTGAGTAATCACATCCACCACTGGCACGGACGTTATGCGAAAAAAAAAAATCCACGACCAGGAGTCGTTTTAAATTTTCAGTCCACGGTGCTTCACGGAAGTATGCACGGCCTTTGAACTGCTTCCCTCGTCACGCACCAACCACAAAACTTTTTGCTGTATTCCGGGACATTTTCAAATCATTGTATGGTTGTGAATTTATTGGGGGGGAAAAAAACAACAACAAAAAATGATGTGTTGCTGCAAATTCACTTCACCAAAAAAAAGAGCAGGATGTAAAACTTCAAATGGTGTAAAGGAAAAAAAAGTTAAAGCATCAGCAACAAAAAAATTGAGCTTTGACTCCCTTTTTTTCCTCCTTAGCAAATCTGACTTCTCTTCCATGTTTTGACTGCAAAGAATCGCGGGAAATGCAGCCTTTGACTGACCATATCTTTTGAATAAATATCACATGAACTGCTCTTAATAAAGCTAATATGCCATGTCGCTAAGTAAAATTAGATCACAGTAAAGTTACAACCGGATGGGTGGTGCTCATTGGTTTTCATCCCCTCCGAGTCATCAAATTTTGTTGCAATTACAGCTTTAAGTGTGTTGGGGTACGTCTCTTCTTGCTTTGCATGTAGGGACTGGTATATATATAATTGTTGTTGTTTTTTTATCATCCCTCTTTTGCAAAATAGCTCCAGCTGAGTCAGACTGGATGCAAAGTGTCTGTTAGAATCATTTTGTTTTTTTAAAGTCGTACCACAGAGTCTTAATTGGATTTCGGTCTGAACTTTGATTGGGTCATTCGAGCACATGAACCTTCTTTGATTTAAACCGTTCATTTTGGAGCTTTGGCTAGTTATGCTCAAGGTCTTTGTCCTGCTGGAGGATGAACCGTTTGAGTTTTTGTGACACTTTTTCCATGTTTTTTTTTTTTTTGGTTAAAAACCACATTATTTTCCTTCTACAAGAAATCAAAAAGCCCATATCCTGCCTTTTCACGCACCGTTATGTGCATTCCTAAGTGATGCCATCCCCTCTCGTGCCCACCTCCCCGTGTCTCCTCCCTCCGTCTTCCATGCAAATTAGAACTTCACACACGTTGCAGCAAGCTGCTGGGCGCTCTGTGATTTCACACGACCAATTAAGGCCCTCTTGGCAGTTGTGTGAACAGTTTCATTAGAGGAGATAATATTGCAAAGTGAAATGATAAGCAATCATTATGATTAATGCGCGGACATTACATTGTTCGTTAATGAGGTGTAAATGATCTCATTATTTTTTGAAAGAGTACAGATTAGATTAAAGTGGAGTGGACAGCGCTTCTCGGTGTTCAGACAAGTTAGTGTTAATTAGGCCCAATCTCCAGGAGCAAATGAGCCGCAACCCTTTGGTAAACAATTAGGCTCCCATAGCCGCGGGCTGGATGGACAAGGATAGGCGAGCGGATGGATGGATGCTTTAAGATATGAACGTTGAGAGAGCGTCAAGATCTAAATCAGATTTATTGTCGGATGTCAACAAAGACGGGGGGTGGGGAGCTAAGCGGAGAGCAAAACACTACAGCGATGAGTTGAATGAGCGGCGCCCTGGGCGAACGCCTCCTTCTGCCGCGCAGACAACCAATGGGAACGCAGGACGTTATGCGGTGGAGATCAAATGCAGTTAATCTCCACATAAAATGAAACGGTCTTCTAGATAACCTGCTCAGACATGTGTCTGACGATATAATTTTATTGTGCCTCCCCCCACACCAACACCACTCTGGGCAAGTGCCCTAATCAACAATTCAAAAACCACCAATGGTTGACGGTTAACTCAAATCGCAGAATGGGGATTTTTTTTTCCTTTGTGTGTAACGACAATGGCTCTCGTTTGTTGATCAATTACCCAAAATGCAACGTGCATAATTAAAAAATGGGAAACTTTCTTTAGCGCTTACTTTATTAATAGTCGACTTTATCAGCAACTCAAAATTATTGATTCTGCAACACCAACAAGTCAAATTCTGGCGATCGCAGGCTGTTTCACAAGAGTTAAAAGGTATCAATGACTATAGGGTGTCTTCAGAATATGATGTACAGTAAAATTAATTTATGAATGAGAACTGGTTGCTTCTCTATGGTATTTACTCAAATACCTTAACGATCAAATGATCTGGCATGGAATAGTTGCATGTAGGGAAACAGCATAGAAGAGCGAAGGAAGGAAATGGCGACATATAGGCACTGAGAGGGGGAACAAAGTGGGGCGAATTAACCTGATGCTACTTTAAACGGTGGAAACTGGGCCGACATTTAGACACTGTGAAATATTTTGGTTAAGTGTCTGGGCTGCAGTTTTTGGGATTTCTAAAGCTGCATTCAAGGTAAAAAATAAAAAAAACAAAAACTCACTTTTCAATTTTTACTTTACTTTTAACAACAAATTAGGGGGGAAAAAAACAGGACTTTTGTTTCATGAGATTATCATTCATTCAATTAACGTCACTCCAACTGTGTTTTTTGTGTCTCTAACAATTCATTAATTATGTTTTTGTAGAAAGTAATGGGGGGGAAAAAAAAATCAAACAATACACAAAGACACTGAAACAAAGGCTTTAGTTGCTGTGCTTAGTCTTAGGTCCAAATTCATTAATTTGAACAGAATTGGGATTCTTGTTGCGTTTGAATGAAATCAGATGTTGTTCTTTTTCATTGTTAAAGACACAATGGCAATGTGACACTTTGTCTAAAGTGGAAAATAGGAAGTTTTTAAACCAACAAGTATAAAAAAAAACCTTTTGCCTCCCCGTTAAACCTCTTCACAAAACCAGATCTTCCATCTCCTGTAGGTCGTGTCATCAAACGACTAGATGGTCCGCGGTGGGAAATGTCCGCCGCCGAGCAGCATTGATTTTTTTTTTTTTCATCTTTTCTGAACAGATATCCGCAGATTATGACAAGAAAAGTGATGCCGTAATCCTCGGCCGCCACAGGAGTTATGTTTCGGAGACGCGAGGCCCTTATCAGTGATTGATAACGCCTAAATCAAAAACATATACAAGCATTAGGAGAGTCAATATTTTTGTCAGCGACTGAAGGTGACCCCCCAGTTCCTGTGTTTGCGGTTTGCGCGCGCAGGGCATTTGATGGTAAATTTGTAAGGGTGGTTATGTGGGGAGGCTATTATGGATTTGCTATCTTGGCCTGAAGTGTTTGGAGCTGATTATGTGATTAAATCAATAATAATTTCTGTTTGGGCTCCTTTGCTCCTCTGCTTCATCTTCTTTTTCCTGTGTAGTTGAGTGGAACGGTGGGCGGGGAGCAGCGCGCACAAGTAGAAATGCGGCGCACACAGCGCTCACACACACACACACACACACACAAGCGCGCACACCCGAGCTGCCATATGCTGCGAAAAGACAGAACAACTGCGTCCCAGATGGCACAGTGGGCATGTTGGTGGGTCCAGAAATTTTGAGAGAAGAAACATTTTTAACACTTGGAAACACTTAATTGAAGGAGCGATTAAAAATCTATAGTCTTCATACCCCGTAAACCTTTACACATTGTTCTCATATTCCAGCCACAGACTTCTACGTGTTTCACAGGGTTTTTTTTTTTTTTTTTGAATGAGCAACAAAGTAAAGCATTTTTTCTTTTTTTTTAAGATAGAAAACTCTCTTTCATCAGCATTAAAGCTAAATGTCTCTGGAGTTATGTCACAACCAGCTTTGCACATCGACAGGCCTAAATGTTTGTCCATTTCTTTTCTTTACAAAACAGTTCAAACTCTGCCAGATTTGGACAGAAACCCTTTGAAAACGTAAGATTTCAGATAACTTCATTGGTTCTCAGCTGAGCTCAGGCCTGGACTTTGACTGGGTCATTCTAGCATTCGAGTTCGCTTTGATCTGATCACTTTGTCGTAACACTTTGAAGGTTCGGGCCTGTTCTCATGGAACTTGTCCCGTCGTCCCTGCAGAAAAAATAAAATCATTCCCACAGCGTGATGGTGCCACCGCCATGTTTCACCATGCGCATGAATTGTTCAGGGTGTTGTTGTTGTTTTTTAAGCATTTTTGATGCACCCTCCTCCAAATGGTATTTTTTTTACATCTTTCTTTTCTTGAGGCCAGAAAGTGGCTAACAGTTGTCATGATTCTCTTAGCTCCTTCTCTTATTGATGTCTTTCCCCTGCCTGCCTGTTTAGTGGCTTAACATTGCCTAGGTTATTTGTCTTTAATCCACAATTTTAACTTTAAATTTCTCCACAACCTTTTCTCTGACCTTTCCTTCATCTACATTTCTAGTGTTCTCTAGCAAGCATTTACAAGACAGATAGATTCTTACTTGCATTAAAAAAAACAAACTACTAATATTAAAACTTTTTCTGAATTGATTACTTTGCGTTCCTTTTTCTCCTTACACCGTCTCCCCGTTGCTCAGAGTACAGACTTTAAAATACGTCTGTTTGTTTATGAGTCACCGAACGTCTTGGCACCAGAATGCACTAAAGATCTGCTGCTGTCGGATCGACCTTCTAGACAAATCACGTCTCCTGGTTTTAAAACCAAACATGGAGAAGCAGCGTTCAGCTTTCTTGCATCTCAGGTCTGGAACAAACTTCCGGAAAACTGCAAAACAGCCGAAACGCTGAGTTCCTTTAAATCAAGGCTAAAAGCCCACCTGCTCAGATGTGATTTTGATTCATAGTAACCGGATCATTGATCCGGGATTTGCTTGATGATTTTGATGATGGCCGTTGACAAAATTAAATGTTTATTACGTGTATTATGTTCTTCTGACGTAGAACGCTTTGAACTGAGTCAACTCGAAGCTTTAGTTATTTAGATGGTGTCAAAACAAGCTAAATTCTTGCATTTTTGCATAAAAAAAAAACATTGAAGAAAATTTCAAGGGGTATGAATATTAATGCTCCTCACATCTGTAGCCCTGTGGCTGTGAATCCACGCAAAAAGATTCTACACACTGGAGATAAGGATAAAGAGAAGCATAGAAATTCAGTCCGAATTTCAGAGTAAAACTTAAAAACTCCTCGGCGGTAGAAGTCTGACCTTAGCCGGCGATCCAGAACGTCGGAGACGCTCGCCAGGCGACACCCCGACACCTCCGCTGTTTCCGTCTCCGCCGCTTCTTCGTTTGCACCTCACATGCCCCCGGCCTGGCGACTCGTGCCAGCCACTCCTTAACAACCACAAGTCGCTCCACTGTTTGCCCCGTGCCAGGTTTGTTGTTATGTCTAGACGACAGGAAATGCAACATTACATTTGTTTACAACCAGCAGGAACTAGAACAAGAAGCCGTTACGTGATTAAAGAGAGCTACCCAGAGAGAGTGTAAGCGTGTGTGTGTGTGTGTTGGGGGGGGGGGGGGGGTCTGTGGGGGCTCCAACCTCCATGGGTTTGGCAACGACCAAAACGGGTTTCAGGAGAACCCGAGCCAGAGCGAGACAGCACCGTGATCCGTAAGGTGAAAAAAATTAACGTTGGGAAGAAAAGTTATTGATGAGTTATTGAGCGAAAACGTGAGATTTCTTTCCTTGTTTTTATTTTTTATCTACTTTATTGAAGCTCGTGTTGCTGTGAGCATGCGACTATTAATAATGGGCACTTGTTGTGGCTGTGGCTGCATATGTGTGTGATTTTGTGTGGCTGAGTTAACTTTCAATCCCTCAGCACCCTCTTAAATCTATATCCAATAAAAATCAGCACCGGCTTGAAAAACAAAACCCAGGGAAACATCTGTAAAACATCGATTTCGCAGATTGCAAACCAACTGCATGGCTAATGAGAAAAGAAATCATTTTTGATTAATTAACCTAAAATTGGAGGATCTAAGCTGCCACTGGGGAGATGACAAGTGCTGCAGGCCTGAGAACACAAAGTGGAGGTTTGGGAGGGTGGAGGAAGGTGGGGGTCGGTACAGTGGAGCTGCTTTTTCAGCCCCTTCGTCACTACAGTGAGGGAAGGGAGGCATGGCTCCCATTACTGGGCCAAATTTACCAAGAGCCTCTCTGTGGTGATCAAATAAGAGTCAAATATTTTCCACTTGATGATGATTGTGCGCATTTTATTCATGAGGGGAAACATGTCGGTTAGCTTTAGCCCGGCTGGAATTTACTGCTTTTTACAGAATTTTAGTCAAAGTTAGCTTAGGAATGGCTTCACACAGACCACACCGGAGAGCTCGCGCGGAGGCCGTGCCTTCGACTTCCGCGGTCGCTGCTGCAGCGAGGACACGTTTGTTTTTTTTGCACTTGGAGTACGTCTTCCTGACGTTTTCCCCGAAAAACAGAGGACGTTCGATTGTTCGGAAAACTCGAATGGGACCGGTGCCACTTCGGGATAAGTTCGGCGTGCGATTCGGAAGCAGTCTGAGCCGAAAAACATGACTGTTATAAAGTTGAGCACGTCCGGGCATGTTAATCATGATCTATTGGGTCGTTTGGATAATCCAACACCCTGTCAACAGTCGTCACTGGATCCACTTTGTTCAATCTTTAATCTTCCTGTAATGGTGAAATTATAAAGGTTGATTTGTAACAACACTCATAAAGCTACATTGTAGCCTGAACTGGATACATTCTACAAGATCTAGAGAAAAAAATATATATATATTTTAAGAATATTAATAAATTAATTAACTAAATATGACTTTTTCGACAAAAAAAAAAGTCTTTTTTTTTTAGCCTGGTGATGGATTTATGAAAGATGCAACAAATTTTACGCCATAAAAATCTGGCCAGACTTTTAATGCCAGTTTTTTTATATATATACATACCTTAAATATGTGCAATTATTATTATTTTTTTTTCTGTCAAATTGTTTTTGATTACTGATCAAAAACAATTTGACTGTTTAAGTCTAGTTATGCTGTCAGAAAACAAAAAACTCATGGCAAAACTCTGCATGGCAGAAATAAACCCCACTTTTTTTCTTTTCTTTTTTTACAGACTTTCAGCTTTATCTTATTTTTTTGGTATTTAAAAATAAAACATTTTGTTACTTTGTCAACCTGCGGAATTGCAGTTTTGAAAATGGTTTAGCGTCTAAAACAGGGATTTTGATATGCAGCTAAAGTCTAAGATAATAAGTTTACATAATGTCTTGAGACAGTAAAATTAAGTATATTCAATGTAAAATCATTCAGATCAGAGCTGCAGATACCAACTTAAATTAACATTTAAGTTTTAAATCAGCTTAAATTATTTCATTATTAGCTGACAGTACCATTTAAAAAGTACTTTTTTTTGTAGATTTTACACTTAAATAAGGGTTAAAAAAAAAGTCTTATACATAACTGCGGTAAACTGGCAAAATGTAACGCAGAGCCACCATTTATTTTCAAAACATCAGATCAATGCTAAATGAATTTTGCTAACCCGAAAAATTAAATAGCAAAACCTTTTCCAGGCACCAAATTGTTGAAGCATTCCACAAATTCCTTAAAAATAAAATAAACAATAAAACACATTTGCAACATTTTGTCTAAATTTCCCTAAATAGTTGAAGAATTGAAGACTGTGGTTAAATTGGGGCAATTAGTATGTTTTCCTTGTGAAAATCCAGTCTTGAGCAATTCTTCTGAAATAGCTTTAACCCATTTAACAATAATTGTTGCATTCCAGTATGTTTACTGTATTTTGCTCTCTAGCTAGACTTTCAACATAATATCATTTTTAAAAATTTTTTTTGCTTTTCTCCATTCAATCCAGTGGATTGGCTTACAATGCAGTTCAAGATCCATCAATTAATTTTTTTCTTACTATTGTTATGCTTCATGTTCTGACAATCACAATATATCTACCTTATGCAAATGGAACATTTTCTAGTCTTTCTCATTTTGAAAAAAAAAAACCCATTTCACTTATGTTTTTTTCTTTCTTTTCGTTATTCATCCCTTACTCTTAATGTCTGTGAAGTTTGAAATAATTTTATTTTACTGACTTTCAGTTTCCTTAGTGAATAATTGTGAAATAACATAGAAGCCTTCTGCACTTTGACCATATTAAAAAAAAACATTTCACCTATTAGGGCTGCACAGTGGCGCAGCTGGTAGAGCGGTTGCCTTGCAGCAAGAAGGCTCTGGGTTCGATTCCCGGCCCCGGTCTCTCTGCATGGAGTTTGCATGTTCTCCCTGTGCATGCGTGGGTTCTCTCTGGGTACTCCGGCTCAGTCCAAAAACAAGACTGTCAGGTTAATTGGTCTGTCTAAATTCTCCCTAGGTGTGAGTGTGTGTGTGCATGGTTGTTTGTCATGTTTGTCTCTGTGTTGCCCGGCGACAGACTGGTGACCTGTCCAGGGTGACCCTGCCTCTCGCCCAGAACCCTCCTGAACCCACTAAGGGACAAGGGGGTATAGAAAATGGATGGATTCCACTTATTATTCATTTCAAGGATCTATTAGGAATACCCAAAAAATGTTTGCGAGATGATGTGACCACAATTAAATAGAAAATTATTTTAAGACTTTTTTTTTATTACATTTATCTATTGATGAAAAAATATTTCACGTTCAAACCAATGTCTGCTGCTAAACCGCAAAAATGTTCTGTTCCTGCCGTTCTTCCTATTTAAACTCGTTTCAGTCAGATCTGGCTTCTCCCTCACCTCTGAGCTCCACACTGCTGCTGCTCCGGCTGACAGGAGGCCACTGCTACACCTTTAATGTGCGTACAAGTCTATTTTTGGGGGGAAATATTTCCACTTGTGACAAACACGGCCTTGGCATGGAAACTAAAAGGCTGCCACTCATCGCGAGCTCTTTTTACAAGAAAAAATAAAAAATAAAAAAAGAAGCAAAATGTTCCACTTATTATTCACTTAAGAAACACTTTCACATTAAGTATGTGATTATTTTATTTCCCAAAAAACAAATAGGACTATTGAAACTGTAATATTTGACATGTTCAAGTATTTGTTTTTGCCTTGGTAGGAATAATTGTTGCGTATCTTTTTTTAAAATATTTCAATTGTTTATTTATTTTACTTCCCGTTCATTTCAGTCATGTTTCACATTTTTCACTTAATTTTTTTTTACACACACACACACACACACATACATATATACATATATATATATATGCTTTTCCTCAATGTGATTATACCATGAGTCTCATGCCAGCCCTGCTTAGGGAGCAAACAGAATGAGAGCTGAAGGTCAGCCTGGAGAAACTTTCTCATATCAAAAGCTGACGAGCAAAGGATCACTTTTAAGAATCATTTCTGAAAATTGTTCTCATTTAGCCTGAAATGTTTTAGTTTTGATGTTTTTTAAAAACCCCAACAAAAGCGCAGTAGAGTAATGAGCTGAGACAGAGCCGTGTACAGAGCGATCCCACAACGCAGCTGCTCCTCTGAGGTCAGTCAGGAACTCGCAGAGTTTGTTTGTCCGACTGCTTTATTTGCTTTCTAATACAGCAGATTTGACAGATCTACGTGAAAAGAACGGCAGCCTGTAAAGAGTGTGGGAAATCCCCCCCCCTCCTCCTCCTCCTCCTCCTCCTCTCCTCCGTCAAAGAAATCACTCTTTCCCCTTCCTCCTTTTAATTCTATTAGTTTTTCATAATTCATTAGCGTCCTGGGCTGTTTGGGCCCCGACGCCTCCACTTCGCCGTTCTTCCCCCCTTGAACGACGTATAATGGTTGTACCCTAGCAGCTCAGCGGGGGAGCTGCAGTAACAGCCTCCCAGGCCCTCTGATGGCTAGACAGTAGGCCATTGTAAAGCTGAATCGCCATGGATTTATAGTCGCGGTCCTTTGGCTTCCCAGAATGCAATGTCACTCTGTCACCATGTCATCAATCTGCAGACTCTGACCAAAGACAAAGAGGGAAAAAATTGCAGCTTGAAAGCTTTTTGGGGGGTTGGGGGGAGCGAAACTTATTTATGCATGATTTCATTTTATCAGCGGCCCTGTCTGTCATGGGTAAAATGTGCGGGTACGAAACGGACAAGTCTGCGTCAGCACATGCTCACCAAGACGGAGGTTATGCAATAAGCAGCTTTGGACGGTGAAGTTTTGGGGTTTTTTGGTGTTGTTTTTTTCTTGAACTCTGAAAAGACATGAGCCAGAAAACCTGCTGCCTGGCACACATTTATGCTCATCAATAAGAGGAAGATAGTTGATAAAAGAATGATTGCATTTCACATTTTTACCATAATACATGAAGACGTAAAGTATAACGCCGGAGTACTGGAAGCTCCTGGAGTCTTTCTTTTTTTTTTTCACCCCATGATCGGTGCACAGAGGCTGATTTATCAGCTTCATAAAGGAGAGGTTCTGTGACTTTTTTAAATGAGTGGGGGAAATCTAAATCCTCATGATTAATATGCTCTCGAAACCCTCTCATAGCCATGGCAACCAGGGTGATTTGCCGCGCCACGAGGAGGATTCCAGGCCCGGGACATAAAGGTGGCGTTTCTCTGTTGTTTTGTTTTTTTCGTTTCATCCCAAGTCTCCCAAAGGTGTTCCAAAAGCACACAACATTTTAAATCGAACCTAACAATGTTCTGCTTAAGATGATGCTAATGACTTAGTGTAATAACACTTTTTAACAAGATTTCCACTTTTCAGGTCCGCTCTCCTCTTGCTGTGGCCCGTTACTTTTTTTTAAGCACAAGCCAACAAGATTTGCAACGGGTCGTATGTCTTCTAAAGGTCCAATCATTTCACCCATAAAGGCAAAGCTTTTTACAAAGTTGGACAAAAATGATTCCTGGTTATTATCACTGGTTATCAAGACAAAGAGGCTTCTCAGCACAAATGAATTCTTAATGCTGTTTTTATCTTGTCTTTAACAAGAGAGTACATTGTAGTTATTGTCATGTAAATGTTAAAATACAAAATTAGAACCCTGAAATGCTCTAGAGTTAACGTTAATCTACATTTGACCAGTCTGTGTGTTGCAGATTTTAGGCTTCTCTTAATGCTTCCAGTGAGGTTTTACAGATTTTTATTTTTGATGAATTTCTGTTCGGTTTAGAAACACAAAGTTCAGATTTCTCTTCCCTGTTTTAGGGTTAGATCTGCATCTATCTGAGTCCAGATTTTCTGAAAATTGAAATGGTCTGTAAGGTTTTAGAGAGGCAAACTTTGGTGTCCTGTGTCTGTGCCAGAAGCGCCAGCAGTTTGGTTACTGCTGTTGTAGCTAAATGTCGTCAAGCCAAGCTTAACATACAGTCACTAACCCCTTTCAGATTGTCAACCTGGAACGTGAGAAAACGGACCTCCATTCATAGCTACTTTCACCATTCACACCATGCAAGTTGATCCGGATAAATGATGGAAGATGTGTGCTTTCAGAGCATGCTGCTTGGAGTGCAGAACCAAAGGTTTATGACCTTTAACATACATACCCAGTTTGGTATGTATGGCCTAATACAGCAGAACTTGCTATATTAGATCAAGATCTTCATCATAGTCCTCATGTAGGCTGCCAAAATGTGTCCATTGGTTAAATACAAGCAAAGCTATTGTCATTACGCTCCAGATTCTACCAACGAAAATATAAGTTAAGTTGGACACTAGAAGACCAACAGCAGCGACTGTTTTTCAGATCTCGTTCTTATTACGAGACTTTTGGATACCTGCAGACATGTATCCCCAATTCTGACTGATCGGTAGGCCGACAAATGTGGACATTTGTAAGTCTACAAAAGGATAATCTGAAAAGGGCTTTTGTTGATGAAATCCTTCAGACAGAAAGACGGCAACCCAAAACTTCTGCCATACTGTAAAACAACAAACCTTAATGTGAGGGATACATCTCATAGAAGGCATCCAGCTTCATAGCCCTTCAAGAAGAATAAGACTTCAGGTTGACAATTAAATGTGATTTATTAATATTCCAAGGTCTCAGAAAACAAATTCTCATTACACCCCCGGTGTAGACGAATAAAAAAACTCCATAAAATATGGGATCCGTCTTCCTTCTTTTAAGTGTGCATAAAAATCAAACCCTGTAGCTACTTCTTAGGATGAAAATGCACAAATAACTGAGATATGTGGATGTGAAAAAATAAAATAAAATAAAAAAATAGGAGAGAAACAGCGGGGGTTGGGGGAAGTCACCCACTGTGACAGAAGTTTGCTGTTGACGCGTTGAACCCGTCAAGTGGCCTATGTGAGACTCCTGTAATTTATGGTGTCAATAACGCTGCAGTGGAAACACAGTTAGCATGATGGATGGAGACATTTTGGGTTGACTTTTCTCCAAAGTGCCAATTGTTGAAAGTAAGATAAATAAAAACTGCCATTATCTAAATCACCTCATAATTCCTCTGCTGCTGCGGCTGCTGACACTGTTTACTGTCTTTTCTGCTTATAAGGAATCAACGTTTTCTTTCAGGCGTTCGCCTTAGAGGTTGCCCTTCCTTTTTTTTTTGTTTGTTTGTTCAAGAACGCAACTTAACAAAGAGTTAACTAGTCGGGGAAAAACTGCATCGAAAAACCTAAGAATGTTTTCTGCATGTCTTCACATCTGACCAGACCACAGTAGTTTGACGAAAAAGTTTGATTTGCCTTCATTACTGCTAAGGGCTTGATTGTTGTCTTGGACAAAAGGTCCTAACGGGAGGCTACAAAGTTCAATTAAGTGGAGAGAAGAGAGGTGAGCATTGATTTGAAAGACAGTATTTCAAACTACACCCCAGAGCACAGGGCATGGCTCTCACACTGATGACACTAATTCTTTAGGGAAATTTGTGTTAGTTGGTGTCTAGACGTTTTATTACTCAAGGAAAACAAAATGCAGGGTCTCCTCCTCTGCTTCTATGCCTCAGTGAAAGGCTTCTGGGCAGCAAACGTTCTACATGAGAGGCATCCATCAATCACGTTTAAAGGTGAAGTGATGATCAGTCAGCTTTCCGAACAAGTTCTCTTCATCTTTTGAACTCATTGGAGATCGGAGGTATCTTAAGTTGTTTGCTAAACTCTACGCTGGGTTATAGAATAGAAGGATCTTGAGCGGAGAACAACAACTCATGCACTTTGTGCAAATGCAATGCAGTTTTGGGTATATAATGTGCCAAAGACTGAAGATGTACACCAAGTAAAGAGGCCCAGCTCATAAGAGCAAAGCAAACCAAGACGAGGAACATTTATTAGTACGAGGGAACTCCCACATTCAAAATAGAAACACCTTTAGAAGTGAGTGAGAATGACATACCGGAGATTACCGTAACACTTCCAGGCTGAACATGTCGGTGACGACACAGCCAAATTTGCCGTACCGAAATTCCGCGACATGTTGCGCGATCTGAAAAATTTCAACAGTTTCTGAAATGTTGAAATGTCTGAAATGATGTTGCGCTTTCCAGCCAATATTGGGTTATTACGGTAATTTTACTCCCACCATAGCAGGGAGTGAAATTAATCTGAGGGTCACTCTTTTAGTAGATGTTAACTTGCTAGATATCTAGCAAGTTATGTAGCAACAACTTGCTAGATATTGAAAATTCCAGTTGTTATGGATAAATGGGCAAATATATTTACTCACAGGGCATTTAAAGAACTTCGTACAATTAAAATAAGTAAAAAATATCCAGGAGGAGATTTGAAACCCATCCATCCATTTTCCTACACCCTTGTCCCTTGGGTTGCTGGTGCCTATCTCCAGCTATCGTTTCGGGCGAGAGGCAGGGTCACCCTGGACAGGTTGCCAGTCTGTCGCAGGGCAGAGATTTGAAACTTTGGACTCAAATGGTTAACTTCCAATATTGAGTGACACACGAGTGATGGCTGTTCCATGATGGAGCGTGAGCCACACATTGTAGGTACCCGAGAAAGACTCTGGGTAGTACAGAAAATAATACTCTTTGTTAGCTTCCCATCTGTTTAGTGTCTTCTTGAATGCTTCCTCGTTTGCGAAACTCCTGAGCTTGCAATTAATGAGGAGTGTCTCTGTGTAACACTGGCTACATGAGGGTAGGCGGTGATAATGGGCAAAGTAAAACTTATGTCAGTCACATAGCATATCCTGCAGGTAAACTTTTATATTTCCAGCTAAAGTATACCTTGATTCTGGTGGTTACCGTTTTTGCTTCGTCACGCTTCGTTTCAGAAATGTCTAATGCAAAATCATTTTGTTCTGCTGCCTGGAGAAATATTCCAACTTCTGGTTTATAAAGTGTCACGAGGCTGCTTAGATTTTGTCCTTTAAAATAGTTCTTAGTTGAAGATTTGGTAGCCATACTAGCTGGTACTTTCCATCAAAAGGTTTTTCCAAAAGTGACGATGAGGTTGATGAAAACCATACAGTAGGGCGACGACATGATTATGTTTCAGTGGTGTAGGGTGACTTTTAGCAAAAACCTGCATACGTGGCAGTATGTAACAAAAAGAAAACAAAAGAAATAGACAATCAGAATGGCTTCTACTGTAGAAATGTTAACACATTTCAAGACAGGAGACAGACATGAGCATGATCAGGCGGGGTATGATGAAGCGTGTTCCTTAGGTAGAACAGTGAACCCAAAACAGATTCTACAAGTTTGAAAACATTTAGTAAAAATGAAGGGAAAAATTAACTACAAGACCTAGGTGAATCATTTCTGATTAAACTCTTCACTGTAGTAAAGAGAGCAAAGTATTTCTCAACAGGGAAAAGTTGACACTTTCTGAATATCTACTTTTCTCCTCTGCGATCCCCAGCAGTTCCCATGTTCATCAGCAACAAAGCAAACTACATTGAAATGTACTTTCCAGGTATATGAGTATGTTGAGTTATGACCAGCTTATTACAAAAGAAAACAGGTTTAAACTTTGAATTACCGGCACCTGACTGCATCTCTTTACCATTTCATTCGAGCATAACGTCAGCCGAAGACTTCAAACGAGTCACACACACTCGCATACACACACAAGTAGATTAGCGGGGCTCCTGTGAGTGTGTGTCACATTTTAGTGGAAAATTACAGCTCTTTCAACAATCCCTCAGTCGGAATCCCATTCTAAAGTGGATTTTATCTGCAAATCACAATTATTTTGTTCATGCTCCGTTTTAATGGGCACCCCCACTGCGCTAAAGGAGACACTTCTCTATTCATAAATGTATTACTGCTGGGGAATCATTAACTTATTGTTAGCGGCGCGACTGATGGCTTATTGACATGACAACAGTCAGCCGGCGGTTTTTGTCTTCGAGCCGAGCGTCAATATCACTGAAAACAATGTCATTTAGCCCATTTTCACCACTCCCCTTTTGTGTTTGAGCTTAGTGAAAGTGACCAGAAAAAAAAAAGAAAAGAAACACATGAAAAGATAAGTGTATGCTGCATTCCAGGGAAGACTGAAGACTTTTTTCTTTTTTTTTTTTGTTGCTTTTGCGATGAAACGCAGGAAAAACAAAAGCCCCAGATGCCACCCGAGCCGCCAGAGAGAAGGGTGCGAAATGATGATGAAAGGCAGAAATCTGTATTTGCTGCAAATGATGAAGTGCTTCTGCTCATGCGACTTAAGAGAATAATGATAAAAGCCCAAACAGTGGCAGAAAAAAATAAAGAAAGACAGAGAGAGAAAGAGAGAACAGGGACCATAAATTGCAATGTGTGAATTATCTTTAAAGGGAAGCTCCGTCTGGATATTTATGGCTGCAAAAAAAGAGTCATAGAGTCTGACAGTTTGCACAGATGGTGGCCATCCTCGGTCAACATTCAAATAAAAAAACGGGACGAGCATCTCCCTCTGTGTCCCCGCTATTCCTCTCCCAGTGAAAGCGGGCTTGGATGAAAGCACGGGGGGCGTAAAAGTGTTTAAGTAGGCAGAAGTTGTAAAAGAAAAAGAAAGTAGAATCTCTATTCACTGAATGGGCAATCCTTTCTGCCTTGTTGAACTTTATTAAATTCTGTCGTTCTTTCCTTCCTGTCTGGCTGCTTTTGTCAGCCTCTCCTCATGCGGAGCTCAGATGTTTTGACTTTATTTCCCCTGTTTAGGAAATGTGCTGGATGTTCACCCTGAGCCAATTCAAATTGGGTAAAAAAAAACAAAAAAAGAATCCTACACAGATGCGTATAAAGTAAGGTCTCATTGCATTGGAAACTATCAGATGCATTAATCCTGAGCGGCTGAGTTGCTTTTGAATGTTTTAAAAGTGCTACTTTTAAGGAACACAGTCAGCAACCTGATTGGAAGTACTTTATTTACAGCAAAAAAATCAGGAGGTGGTTAATAACAGCCAGAGTTGGCTTGAAAATGTGTGATCAATTGGCAAATTAAGAACACAAAATTGAAAAAAAAAAAAAAATTATATATATTGTGATTTAGAAGATTTGCAAACAGCTGCTTTAGCAGGCAGAACTATCCTAATGTAGCATATCTGTGTGTCGCTGTTATAAATGAGTCCTCCAAAAGTTTATCGTTTCAGTAATGATCAGTCTTTGTTTCATCTTTGCTTTCTGCCTTCCTGATCAATTCTCCATTTAATGTTTGACTGCTTGACATAATCCTTACTGATGATCTGCTCTTCCTCCATAGTTCTCACTGGTGAGTAGACAGCGCCTGTTGCAGCGCTCCCAATAACGTTCTGAATATTTTCTGATGTTTGTGAAATAAAAAATGTCAAAACCTTGCAGTACATATGCTGTGCCACCAGGGGGCAGGGACGTAAACATTGGAAGTGCGTTGAAGTTATCGGCCAAAGTGGGAACTCCGGTGTTGAATGGATATCACGAAGTGGATCAGGAAACCAGTCAACTTGTCGGCAATGCAAACCAATGACTTAGCTAGCTGGCTAATTTCTCCCGTCATGCTCAGTAAAATAAGCTTTTCAGTGCTCTGTACCCTCTGTAAGCCAGAGGGTACATTAAGCCCTACATTAAGTCAGGAACGTAGATAAATAGTTTGTTCCTTAATGTATGTGAAGCCATTTTGGATGCGACATTGAAGCGGCTCTTTGCTCCTCTACTTCCCCAGTTGGAAATCTGTTTCCAGATTGCTTTCTAGTCTCTTGTTTTTTATTATCTGGAAACTCAGGAAATACAACTTCCTATTACAAAACCAGAACGAACAATGAAAATATTGACATTTCAAAAACGATCCTGAGCATGGCTAAAGCAGCGTCAGGTCAAATATTATCCAAAACATTTAAAGCTCAAGTTTTATGAAAGATTTTTGAACCTCTTAGTCAAAACTTCTTTAACATATATTGGACGCTTACAAGAAAACGGAGTCGACACAAGGAGAGAGACAAACATATAAACATAAAACCCCGTATTCTAGCAATATTAGCCTTTATGACAATGTTTCTAATATATCTAGAAAAAAATCTCCACTTCAAGGTGTTTTTGTTTTTATGTTTTGTAAAATATTAGAGTTGGCATACAGAGTCTTGGAGACACCAACGATTTCAATTCATTGACCCAGACTTTTTGTGTGAGACTGATTTCTGATATTTTTTTAAATACATTTAACATCAGAACACAACTTTCGCTTCGTTTCAGAAATGTCTAATGCAAAATCATTTTGTTCTGCTGCCTGGAGAAATATTCCAAGGCGACACAAGGCCATTTTATTTGTATGGCACCTTTTCAGCAACAAGACAGTTCAAAGTACTTTACAGCATTCGAAAAATAAAACAACAAGCATATGCAAAAAACATTATATTGCAAATAGAAAACAGCATTAAAAACTGTTTCAAGGTTAATTGAAATTGTTCACTGTTCAAAATTCAAAGTTACCTTAAAACATATGTGGATATATTTGAATATAGAAGCACTATATATATATATATATATATATATATATATATATATATATATATATATATATATATATCCAGAAAGGCACGCAGACATTAGACACAAGCACCCTCGTAAAATGAAAAAAAAATAAAAAAAATTCTCAGCTAAAAGCATAAATATCATAAATCAAACATAAATCAAACATCCCCACATAAACTTTCTACAAGAAATAAGTCTGACCTTCCCCAAATATAACTTAGCGTTTGGTGGGGTTTGCTTTAGTAGACAGCTACAGATGCAATGGAGTCGTTCCAGTAACAATGTGTTCTACTAAATAAAAAAAATCAAACACAACCATGTTGAGAGCATCTGTGACACTGGGCAGAAGAGCCCAGCATGTTTTACAAACAGAATTCAAGACTTACACCATGTTTAACTTTTGTTTTTTTTATTAATTTATTCCAAATTTTCTTGTTTTAGTTTTTTTCCCCCACTGTGCCACTATTGAGTATCTGCCTCCATTTCCAACTTCCTGAAATTTTAAAATGGCTTTTAGTTTTTGTTGGTCAACCTAAGACTGGCAGTGCTCACTATCTGACCACCCATTCACAAACTTTCTTTCTTTCTTTATCAAAAATTTTTTGATATCCCAAAAATAATGTCATTTATAATACCACAATATTGAAAAAGAGTAAAAAATCTACATCTAGTAATATTTTTGACATTTTTTTTTAGAATTAAATCATTGAGCCAGTGTAATCAAACATTTTTTTATTCATTTTAAAAAGCAGTTTTGAAGTTTCTGCATTCCGGAGTGAAACAAGTTGTTGGGAAAATAAGCCAAACATTGAAACTTTTCTCCATGTTGCCTAGGATTTACAGAGGTACCATACTTCCACGAGGTCTTGGTATTACCTATACATCACTGCCACCAGCTCTGCATTTCCTTTCTTTTCTTTCTCTCTAAGAGACAACCTTTTTCTCCAAGTATGTCTATAGTCTTCCCATTCATTAAAGCGGCTATGAAAGCCCAGCTAATGGATATGAAAGTCAGATCAATCTGGCCAGGAAAGGGAAGATTAGCGTGGCGAGAGTCACCATATTCCTCCATCTTGACAACCATGTCATGTCTCGCAGCCTCTCCTGAGAGATCGCCGATTGATGCCTTATCTTTCATCAGCTCGGCTTTAATCTGACGGTTCCCATCTTTCATAATCGTATCGGCAAATAAAAAGGAACAAAAAAAATGAAGAAAACAAAATTGCCGCTCGCTCCCTCACCCCCTCCACCTGTGGAGATTGCTTTTACAGGACGCCCCCACGAAGAAACAGGGAGTTGGGGGGGGAAAAAAACTACAGAGAGGATCTGCTTGATCCAATTCTGAAAGAAGAAAAAAAATCAGAGATGAAGATGAAACGGAAGAAAAGCATGTATTCTGTAAAACAATAGGTGATCGCGAAGAGATGTTCTGACAAAGGCAATCCCTCCTCTCCTGAAGTCGGCCAAACAAACAAACAAACAAACGGGTGGGGTGTGCGGCGGGGGGATGTCGAGACAGAGTGCAATCACTGACCTTTGTTCAAAGAAGCCATCTAATCTGTTTCCACTTTGCTTAATTAGAAAAAACAGAGGGATTTTTAATGTGGCCAGTGTTAATGGGAAACAGCTCACAGGTGCTAATTAAATAGAGAAGAAAAAGTGATCTCTTCGGTATCTTTGAGGCCGTCAATCTATCTGCTCTCCATCTGCGAACTCAGCCAACTTCGTGCAGTCGGACGCCCGGATATCCCCGCTTTTCCGCGTAAACGAATGAACATTTATTCCACAACTACGCGGTGCGATAACGACGTCTGGGTCTGTTCTTTGTCAAATATGGCAATTCGGTAATGTATGCTTTTTTTTTTTCCACTCTTTCTCTCTTTCTCCTCTGCGGCTGTTGGCTTTTCCCCGCTGAAGGCTCTTGAGTCCCCACGCAGATGCTGATTAACTACCGCTTTACAGGATCAACTGAGGAAACACGTGTGCCCTTGAGGTGGCTAATACATTCATTTCCTCTTTGACTTCGACTGTTAAAAGAAGACAGTACAGCTGCTGCTCTGGCACAACTAGTTTTCCCGTATGGTATAGTAAGCACTAGGAGGGATGGTGATGATGAGAGAAGGCCAACGTCAGCTGAAAAAAAATCAGCAATTTCTCCGAAACTTAAGAACGTAAGCTAATTTGGGAAGCAAAACGGGAACATGTTTGAAGAAGCAAACCTTTAGTGAGTAATCTAAAGTCGTTTTGTAATTTTAAAAAATAAACAAAAAAACCTTTTCTAAGTTGATTAGTAACCCATCAGGGAACTGAGGTTTTATTTCTCATGGTCCTGATTCAAAACGGGACAGAAAAGTCCTATAATCTTCATAAATCGGGAATTGGCTGAAAGAAATGAGCCACTCGTTTAATTTGGCCCACAGCTTCAGTCAGGGAAATGTTTTCAAAAAGAAAATCTCCAATGCAAATAAAGAATTTCAGAGCAACTGGGAGTTTCAGTAGATGCCATGACTTTAATAACACTTGTATGATAACAGATAAGTCATTTATGGAAGCTCACATAAAATCGCTCCATAAAATGAACGCATTGAAAAATATGCATCTTCACATTTTGTCTTAATGATGATAATTTCCCACGATAACTTGATTTTTTTTTTTCAAATCATGTTTTTTTTGTACGTTTTGAAAAACTCCATGTCGGCTTTGTAACTCCATCTAGCAATATCTTGTTTCTTAATTTCACATTTGGAGACGTTGCACGCGCCTTACGTCTGTTGTGACTCGAAAAAATTAGTCATAGCAAGCCTAATTAACAGACATGTTCTCATCCAGTTTATGGTGCTGCACAAGTGACTCAGTGTTCTTCACTCATTCATTTACTCAAATTAAATGTTTTTTTATTTCTTTAAAATTTAAATTTATTTATTTATGGGAATGTTTTTTTTTTGTATTTGCTAGTATTCTAATGAAAATATATATTTTTTATGTATTTATTCTCATGCAGCCTTTTGGCTTCATTGCCCCTTTCATTGTTTCTCCTCTTGCGCTCGTTTCTTAACGTTCACAGCAAAAACGTAGAACTACAAAAGAACATACTATGTGTCCTAATCATTACAGGACCCAGTAGCCGGTGACCTCCACCTCATGTTATTCACCCTTAACCACATTAAAGCCCCCTCTGTATGGGCAGTGTGTGGTCTGCCTCTCTGGGAAGGCACAGGGATCCAGGAAACAAATTAGCTATCTTGACCTTGGCCCAAGTTTTCCTTCCACCCCTCGCCCTTCCTCCCCTTCATCCTCCTCCCCCTCGCTGCCCTTCATCAGGCCGTACTTCAAGGGTCAGCCGGCTGACAGCATGCCTCTGTCGCTCTCTACAGTGGGGACATATTCATCCCACACGCTCATATATGCGAGCCTGACATGCGTCATAGAAAATTTGTTTATGAGTGTAGTTTATATGTGAGGTCAGCTGGATGTGGTCGGGATGGTAACCAGGCACAAATGTTGTATTTATGGCAAAGTGAAGAAAAAAAAAAAAAAAGTTATTTTGAGTTGGAAAAACACACAAAGGGGAAGCTTTAAATTATAGTTCAATGAAAATGGAAACAGGCTGTTGTCACATTTAGCAAAATCTTGTTGAACTATACACATAAACAAGCAAAAAAAAAAAAAGAAAGAAAAGAAATACAGCTGGGTTATATGTTAAACATGCTGGATTTGTGTTTTTGGGAAAGAGCTTATTCATGCTTCCATTTTGGGATCGTCAACAACATGACCAGACTTTGTGACACTCTTCGACAAGATGAAGTGAGATATAAAATTGTGCTGTATAATAATAAATATCTTTACATCTTTAAAGAACAAATCTTTACATGAAAGAGTGAAGTGAGATCATCCACTTTGGCCAACATTAGTTTTTAAGCTACTTAGTCATTTTGCAGTCTACTGCTAGCTATGTTTCCCATTAACCCTTTGACCAAAAAACACCAAATATAAAAAAAAAAGTTTATAATATAGGTTAAGAAGCTCTACATATATTTCTAATTTCGGTTTTTACAATTGTCATCCTGTGGTTTTTATTTTAGCTGCAATAAGTTCCTCGATTCAGTTTTGTTTGAACCAAATTACAATTCAGTTCTCACCAGGTATGAGCTGATAGAGCTGGATATAATCAACATTTACACTTCAACCAACAATTGTGTTATAGTCACTATAGATGAGCGAAGAAGTTTTATTAATTTCTTTTAAACCCGTGATATAATTTATATAACCTGTTTGATTTAATGTAACATTAACATTTTTACCTGCTAGGCACTTGGGCAGAAGCTAATGCTAGCTTTTACAACTTTTATAATGATCAAAATAATTATTTATTATTGGCCAAAAGGACACCAGCATGCTATAATTGTAGCTGTAGTTTACCAGCATTTGTTTGATTAAAAATATTTAATTTAAAGTCAATGATGTACCAAGGAGAACAAAGGTTACGCTATATTGCATTACGTTAGTTGCGTTGCATGCCTTAACATAACGCGCTAAGTTCCCTTAATATTGCGCGCTACGTTGCATATAATATTGCACGCTACGTCACTCTGGCCTAAGTAGCTAGCTCAGGATGCTAGGACAAACTAGCATCCTGTTTGCTAGTTTGGCTTCACTGGCTTCACAAACAAACCCCCCCAAAAAAACACAATAGGTTGCTTATCAATCAGTTTTGGAGTGTAAGAAAGTGGGAAAATCAAATGTACAGAGGATATATCCTGGAGTGCATCAAGCCAGTTTCATCGTCATCAACAACCTGAAAATTGCTACAGCAGACACAACATCCGAACCCGTGACTAGAAACTCCGGCGTCTTGATAACGCAGTTTAAGGTCTACCAGGTACTGCTGTCCTCCTAGATCCAAAATGAGAGACCTTTGGTCGTGGGAGTGAAAAGAATCCTTTCAGTGACAGTTATTGGACTGAAACGGCAACAAGCAAACCTAATTCACCCAGTTCACGTCGAAGCACGTTTACGTGGAGCAGCGTTTGGTTTGAGAGGAAAATAAGAAGAAGAAAAAAAGCAAAGTGGGGTTTCAAGAAGAGAGGAGTGGCTATATTAACACTCATACTTCCCATTGATCTATGAGGACTCAATCTTCCTCCTACGTATATTTCATAATTTGATACATTGTGCATCGATAACAGAGGCAACACATGCTCACAGCACTTATTGATCCGCGAGTGAAGAAAACATGCCTTTAAAACATGGGACTGTCTCCCCTGGCAGATGGAACCAAACCGTCAGGGAGATATCCTTAATGTCAGATGCTCTGATGACGGGGAATCGATGGTTTGCATGATAAAATAATCATCGGAGAAGTTTATGTGTGTATGAGTGAAAAATGAGGAGGATAAAGCAAACGGAGAGATGCGCGTCGAAGAGGAAACGAGTCGCTCAAGACAGGCGTCTTCCGCTCACCGCTTTAAACTCCATGAGCTGGGAAATGTTTATGTGCTGTATGATTCAACGGGTTTTCTGGGAACGGATAACAAAAAGAAGAAAAAAAAACAATAATACATACAGTAAAAATGACTCAAGGACATGGCTTTGGCTGGCCACCAAATTGACCATATCCTCATGACTAAACGGCAGCTTAGGCCAGAGCAATTTCCTTTGGATTTTTCAGCAGGCAACGAAGTAGAAATTATTATAGCTGTGAGCTTTGGGTAAACTTCCCACAGTAGCTGTATGCACACTGGCACGGCAACATGTTTCTCAGGACATTTTTGTGTTGTTTTTTTTTAAGTCGAAACACAAAATTTGGTCTTGATATTGTTCCTTATTTTTTGTTGGGTTTTTTTTGCTAGTTTTTTATGAAATTCAGCAACATTTTTCTTCTATTAAAGCTGAATTTCCTGTGCTTTTATTTGCAGCTGTGCATTTCATAAAACATATTTATACTCTTTTCAATGTAAGCTATTTCTAAAGAAACATAAGTAGGTCTGCAGAGTCCAGCTCTGATGCAAAGTGTAGTTTTAACAGTGAACAAAAAAAAAAGAGCAAAATCTTGTATATGTGATGAAGGAATACAAACTTTGCAAGACAAGACTTCACACACTTATAAAAGATTAAAAGTTGAATGTTAAAAGAAGAAAAAGTAGAAAGTTAAAAAACAAAATGCTTCAAATGACACGCTGGTATTCAATGCTTGCTCCAGCTTTCAGCGTTTTAAGCGAGTCATGCATTGAACCATGAGACGCAAGTCGCTAATGACACTTGCAAGTGTCTGTGAATTCCTCCAACGAAGAGCTCACATGACTGGCAGTCTGTGTCCAGACAGTAGGAAGTGAAAGTGCTACAGCAGCCACAACACAGGTCAGACCTCAGCCGCGGTTTTCCGCTTTACGGTGCAAGTCGCTCTTCTTGCTTCAGCCACAACTGCCAAACTGCAAGAGGTATTTAAAGACCGACGACGAGGAGACGGCTATTTTTATGTAGCTATCTTAGTTGATGTATATATCCTTTTTCTTGAGGAGTTGACGTGTCGGGCTTTTAAGATATCCAGCAGGTTAACTGACCTGTTTAGGTTTATTGCAGGCACACAGTTAAGGTATCTTAAACCACACCCACTGCTTTCTTTTTTGTTTTTTTTGGGGGGGGGAATTAAAAAAATGAACCAAAATATCAGGAAGAGATCTGTGCAGCTGCCCCAGTCTGGCTCATTCTTGTGAACAATTTCCAGATGCTTTAATGTCAATATGATGGGAATGTCCAAAAATCGTACCGCTCAGAAAAAGAGATGGGTTCTGTGTCCGAGAGTGCAACACGTTTCGGTCCAGAATTTGCATATTGAACCCAAAGCCAAAGACGTCGGTGGCTGAAACTAGCAAGACAGTAACGATGCTGTCTTGCTAGCATCCACAGCGAAACTTGTCCAGTACTGGACAAGGTCTGAAAGGCCACTCAGGACGAACTCATTACTCCAAAGCAGAATAAAAAAAAAGCCAGATTGCAGTTTGCAGATGCACACAGCGACAAAGTCTCCAAATTGTTCCATTTGGATTGAAAAGGCAACACTTAGGATCGTCGTCCCAGCTGTGAAGTACGGAGGTGGCAGCATCATGTTGTTGTTGCTGCTGCAGGAGGAACTGGTGCGATTCGTCGACCAAAACTGCGCCATGAGCAAAGTGGGGATACTGAAACAAACCTCAGACATGAGGCGGGACGTTAAAGCTGGGGCTCAACTGGGTCCAAATGGATAAATGCTATATGCACCTATTATGTTGCTATTTTAAAAAGTTAAATTTTGTGTCAGATTATGCTCCTCAATACCCTAAATCTTTCTACACACCTTCCCTGGGGTTTCTGCAGAGACCTGGGAAGAGCACATTTTTAGAATTTATTTTCTTTAATCTGTCACCATGTCCTATAAAATAAAATTATATGTTCAGTTTTGTTTTATTTTTTCCTAGCCTATTTGCTCTATCAGGGAAAAGAACTTCAACACTTGGAATCCCTTCCTTTTTTTCCTCCCCCTCCCTTTTTCTCTTTTTCTCTTCTCTTAATGAGCTGAGCACCAGAAGTGCTTTGCCATTAAAGAGAGGGGACACTGGATTTACCTCTGTTGAATTTTATTTTGGCTTTATGTCTGACATGGAGCAGGAGGCACGAAGCGGTGGAGGGGAGGAGAAGGGCAAACTTGTGAGGTTCGACAAAGACAGCAGCGGCGGCAGCAGATGTAGAGGTGTGAGGAAATAAAACGGAAGAGGGAGAGCTATTTGGTAGCAATGAGGGAAGACGTAAAAAAAAACACACACAAAAAAAAAAACTGCCCCTCACTGGGATAGTTGCTCTAAATTAAAATACCTGCAGATTGCATGTTGCTTTGCATTTGCAGGGGTATTCAATTTTAATTAGGGTTTTTGGAGACGTCTTTTATCAAGACTGTCACTAATCTCACTCATTCCTCTCTGCCCACACACACACACACACCCCTCTCATACAGACACTCACAAATGCAAATTTCCTGCCGTAAGAAACCAAAAATAAATATAAGAAAAGAAAGACTTCACACAACAATTTGTCTGACATCCACATTATGAAAAGGGCAATAAAGTAGGGAGAAAACCGTTCTACCGTTTCACTGTGATGGGGGGAAAAAAACAACTATTACCTCCACTTTTTAATTGCATTTTCTTAGGGGCAAAGGTGATGATTCATTTTGCTCACGTGAAGCAACAAGAATGTACAAACAAAAAATGTTAACGCGCAATTCCCTAAAAATCCACAATCCACCGTTATTAAGACGAGTGGGGGGAAGGGAGGGGAAGGCAACATGAAACAAACTCACACTGAAAAAGTTCCAGGTTGAGTTACACATTTTTCCTCAAGTAGGAAAAAAGGAAAGTAAATAATACATTTTAGGCAAAAAGCTTAAGCATTTCACACTCAAAAAAACAAAACAAAAAAGAAATCTTTCTGAATTCTACGCGTCTAAAAAAAAATCTAAAAAAATCTCTGACTGCTAGAAATGCATTCATGAAAAAAAAAATACAGTATTTCGTCACAAAGTGCAATTATTTCAACGCTATCACGTGAAAACAGCTCCCCCCACCCCCTCCTGCTGTTTCTCCACACGGCAACTTCTGGCTGTAAAATGTCCTCCTCCGACCTTGTGTTTTATCTGTGTGTGGTGCGGCTGGCTGGGCTGGCCTGTCTCCCTCTCTTCATTCCTGGCCCTCTTCCATTGTTAGTCACCTAGTTTATTGGCTGGAGCAGCCGTGGCGTACTGGACATCATCTGAAACTACAAACGACAGGATGCAATAAGCTGGAGAATAGCAGCAATCTGAGGAAAGTTCTCCATTCACCAGAGCTCCCTAACTCTCTGTCTTCTTATCCTGGGCAGAAAATAAAAAAATCAATACGGCCTTACAGGGCTTGATAAAAGTGCTGGACAGGGAGAGAAGCAACGCTGGATATAGTAAATTAAAGTGATCAAAATTTTCCAGTCGACTCAGCCTGCAGCCTACATAAACTAACAACCCTGTCTCCACGACTGTCCATCAACACCCCCGCCCCTCCGCTGCGCCCCACAGTCCTCCACCATCACGGCTCTCTTCTTCAGCTTTACTTCAATCTTTTCACTTGATTGCTTTTACATTGCGGCTAATCTTTATTTTGCTCATGCAAAACCTGCTAAAAAAATTATACGGTTCAAATTTTGTGCGTGCGCTTTGTGAGATTACGCAAAACGCACAATGGGAATTCGTTTGACTTTTGAAATGAATGTTTTAATTTTTTAATCCAGGCAAATTTTAACAGGATGCCAGATAATCCAAAGCAGGTGATGTGGAAATAGAAAAGTTTTGGGTGTCTTTTAATACAGAAAGCATATATATTCTTTTCTTTTTTCTTTTCTGCTGATAATTAAAAATCTATTGGACGTTTCACTCTATGCAACTTAAAACGTCAGAAGAGCAAGCTAAACCAAATCACAAATACATTTCCAGGATAATAACGAACCACTCAAGAGGAATAAAAACATGAGGGAAACGCAGCCAGATTTCACAAGTAACATTAACGCAAAAAAAAAATATATATACATTTACCTCATTTTATAAACCATTTTTTCCTGCAAAACTGTTACACATGCCGTCCCATGTAGATTCAAAGCAATTTAAGTTAAAATGTTACTGTGAAAGTCGAGGCTTTAGCGTCACTTTTAGTGTGTCCTGCTTGTGTTTACGGCTGTATAAATTTTATTGGAATTATAAAATATCTTCGCCAACCTCGGATCACACGCCTCAAGTCCACGGAAAGAGAAGAGAAACAGAAGAACAGTCCAGAAATTTCAAGGAAGCAGATTTGGTTTAAGTTGACTAATAAGAATGTTGCAGCCCGAAACAGGAAATGACATCAGCTTGATGCAACAGTCTTGAACAGTTTACTCGTTCTCTTGTTTCTGTCGGGCCTTTTTTTTTTTTTTTTTGGTTTGTCACCATGTACCGCCTCTGATTCCAACACTTAACCGTATCAGGATTTAGATTTCTAAACTTCTGTGAAGTTTTGCCAGTGAGTTAAAATATTTCTTAGTCTGCTTGTCCTGAGAGGTCATTAATTATTTACATTTGGAGCAGAAGCAACGTTATATACATGTGAGAGAATTGTCGCTGTAAAACCAGGTTTTCCAATTATTTTGAAGCAAAACCTGAATTAACGATTCTAGAGAACGTTAAACTAGATCCTGATCTCTCTCTCCAATCTATATACTTAATTCCAACCTGAATGAACGCCGTGCACTAATCCGTCCCTATGTTTCTGCAGACTTTGTTTTAAACACTTCACTGATGCTGGAAAAAGCTACCTGTAGCACCAAGCATGTCAAAGAATTATATTTTGAGTTTCCTTCTAGTAAAATCTACAATTCTCTGCATCGCCTCTCCTAACCCTAATCCTATCAGTTGGACTTTATAAACACAAACTGCACTAAGTTACAGCGTGTGTTGCTGTGTGCATGCCTGGGTTACCTCTATGCATGCAGTAATTGGAAGAGACCGCAGACTGTTGAGGCTTCAGAGCAGAGGTGGGGTATAAGAAAACATCAGTCTGCAGCTCTTTCTTATTGATACATCTACATACTTTAAGAGAAATGTTTTTTTTGCAATCTTCTCTTGTTAAAATAGATTTGGTAATTACCTTTGCTCTAAACCCTAAAACTTCACTCAGACTGAGTTGACGAGGATCCATTGAAACAAATTATTTTTTGATAAAATCTCACACTGGATTTTTCTACCAAAGCAGCTCCAAAATGACGGTAACGCCTGGATGCCAACGCTCGCTACATTTTTGTCACCAATGTGCACAAAACTTTGTCGATATTCCGCTAATGTCGAAAACACAAAATGTTGCAATTGCGACGTTTTTGCGGTAAAAATCACGTGAATTCGTTTGTTCACGTGGTAAGTCAATAAAAAAAAACTAACACGCTACGCCATGATCCTCCCACCACTTCCTGTCGTCTTCATCTTTTCTGCCAGCAGTAACATCCGATTGTTGATCATGTGACTCGAGTGTTCCCATTGCAGTTTTGCAAAATACACTAATTTCGGCACAGCCGGGAAAAAAACCCACCTGTTCCTGGGGCAAATAAATTATCAAAAAACATGAGATTTTTTCTAAATTTTGAGATTTTTCCAAAATGTAAACCTTTTTTTAAAGTTTTACATTGTGTCCAATTTATTTTCATGATTCCAACTTGTGTAATTATGTCATTGACAGAAATGCAGCTACTGAGGACTTCATAAAGAACCAATAACCAAGTCGAAAATGTATGTGGACTAAAATTTAAGACAAAAAAAGAAACAGTAGAAACATTGAAATTCAACGGGAATTCGGCTGGATTATCAGTTTAACACGGACTGACTGCATCTTAAACATTATAGGTTGAACTCATGCATCGTTCAGCTTGGCATAAAAAAGGTTGGCTTGCTAGCTTTTAACTAAAAATGACTGACACCAGTCACATTGAACACAGTGGATATAAACTCTCCCTGATCGTCTTACATTGAAACTTAAACCTGCACAACATATATTCACATTGCCGACTTTAATCTATTGAAAGAGACCAAATAAGTGATTCTTTTTTACACGTGTTGATGAAGGTGCCGGATCTCATGTAGCGCGAATGCGAGAAAGACATTTTATAAACAAAAAGGCATCTCTGAGCTTAATGTCAAGCACAAGCTTATGTCAATTAACACACTTCAAATAACTTTGTAATCCTGAAAACCATTAAGGTCGGATTGTTAGCCGATTATAATGATAATAAGAAGATTAAAGTTGGACAGAAGGTCAGAAGCAGGATGTTGTTCATACTGAAGCAACGTCTCCATGGAAAACAGGCCTGTAGTGACGACTGGGGGGTAGAAAACGATGTCATTTTTAATGTAAATGTATGTTTTGTTTGTGCTCGTGCGTGTCAGTAAGCCCTGTGATTGACTGGTTGCCCGCCGACTGCAGGAAACGGCCACAGGTTCACCATGACACTGTAAGAACTTCGGTGGTTCATAAAAAATATGCGGCATAATTCATCAAATTGCGATTTAGGATTAAAATATATATGCATGAAATGCAAGAATGGACTTGATGCAATATTTGGTGGGGTATTATTGCACATTCTTCAGGTAAATAACATATTTGACCCCTTGCAGACTTTTATCACCCACATTGAATAGGAGTTGATGCATACTTTTAGTGGCAAAGATGCTAATAGTCAAAAACAGAGGTGGAGAAACATGTTAAAAGGAGGTTAGTCATAACCAATATGCAGAATTTTTCTTTGTATTTTAACAATTTCATGTCAGTATGCCTTGTTATCCTGATTTACAGGGAAGCTTTATTCAATTCCCATTGTCTTTTATGGCTCTTAATGCAAGTTAGCAAGACAGTTATGGATTTACAACTAATTTACTGGGAGATTATTCACCAAACGGTGCAGACACCTGTGTGAATATTCGCTTAATATAGATGACATAAAGATTGAAAAAGGTTAAATTAGAATATTTTACAGGATGTAATGAGTGCTAGACAAGAGTATCTACAAAGGGAGTTTGCAGAAACATGACACATGACTAAGTCCAGATCAAACCATGCCCTCAGTAATTACAATAGAAATATCTGCATATTAGGAAAAGTTGCTAACAAAAAAAAATATTGTTTTTGTTAGCATTTGGATTTTTTTTGTACAACTTTTATTATTTATAACGCCTAATGCTAAGGATTTCTATTTTTAACTTATGATTTAGTCTTTATAAGTTCTCATATGTTCACTTTAATGCTCAGTTGAAAAGCAGTTTTAGTATCTCGTTTGATGCTGAGCACCCGACTTTGCAACCGTCTGAGCTTTTATTTTTCTCTTAAAAAACAGATTTAATCTGTGGTTTGAAACGGAGTGCTGTCACAGATACGCTAATTTAATTACAGTAATTCCAGCAGCAGCTGACTCACTCCGCTTATGCTTGGCCCATACGAGCCCCACACACACACGCACACACACAAGGCCCCCTTGGCACCTTGTCCATCTAACAGTAAGAAGGGATTAATAGGGATTGTCAAATCCTGTTTAGACGCATGGTGTGTGAACTTTATCACACGGCTAAGCTAACCGCTGATAACTGCAGTTTGACGGCTTCTCTCCGTTCAGTGAAAACATATTCGTCTCGTCTTACCGCTTGGCGAAGTCGAACTTGGTACTGACTGCAGGAGTTTGGTAAATTTTCCTTTTGACATTTGATATTTTCAAGCATTTCTTTTCAACTTAAAATTTAAAAAAATGATTCCATTGTATTCCAGCAAAAGAAATTGTCAATACATGATAGCATCGGGTGTGATAGCGCCCAAGCTGACACCAAGGTTGATTAAGCCGACATCCGTTGCATGTTTGTGCAGGCGCCGTCCTGTGCATGCGTGCGTGGGTGTGTGTGTGTGTGTGTGTGCCATTGGGCGACACTGGACGTGTGTCTTTGGAATCGGCTTAAACGAAACACCATCCACTTGGACCTGCCTTGCTGTGACCTAATATCCTGTTGACCCAAGTTAGACAGCAGACAGCCTTGAGACACTTAAATCCAGCCGCAAACCCCGAGCAACACGCACATGTCCGGTTAGCTCACATCAAAGGAGAAGAGGGGGATCTTCAAGGCCCTCCACACTCGCCTTCAACTAATCCTGTAACGCTAGACCGACGGTCAAGCCAGACACGGGACGGCATTTTCCAACAGGCGACGAAATCTCGACAGCAGAAGAAGTTCATACTGACTTTTTCGCACCTGAGTTATACAATAGAAAACTAAACGAATTGATGCTCTTTAGATAAATTGTGTCGCACGTTATAAGATTACAAGTCAAATGCACCAGTTGAGCAGATTAACACCGAATCCAATTTGTCAAATTGTCTTACCGAGTTATTAACGATACAAATCCCGCCAGTCAAACCCCACCTGAAATTTTGTGCAGCCATCAGCTGACCGTCACTCCACTTGAGTCAAAAAGTTTTCAATGGTTATATACTCAGCGCAGGTGATTTTAACCCTTAATTATCACGAGTTCTTCGTGGACCCACCGGATGACATTTAAGTGTTTTGAAGGTCATTTTTTTTTGCACACAATGTAAACATTCATGTTGTATTTACAGAAAAACTCTAATTATACGGCTTCTTTAAAGGTGTAGGAGTATGATTTTTTTTCAATGAGGAGTTTGTTCTTTTTACAGTAAAAGCACAGGGATTTGTGCAGTTATGTCCTGTTTGTTTACACAATGTTACTGTACATTTATATCTAAGTATTCATGAATAGCATGGATAGAATTCATGGTATTCATGAATAGAATTCAGGCTATTAGAAGATAGCATGAATTCAGTTACAGTAACATGAACTAATGCATTGGGGAAAAAAATGCCAACATGTCGTTTTGAGATAAAGTTCACAGGTTAAACATTTTGTATATTTGTTGTGTTACTGTGTTATTAAAATTGTGTTTTACTTCCATGACACGTTTCAGATCCAGTTACTTCAGTGGAACTGTCGAACGCGAAGCAAACCAGTTTCCAGTTAATTCATGTTGAAGGTTTTCAACAAACGTTAAGAAACGGTTATTTTTGGACTGTTTTGTGCTGTTTTAGCTGTAAAATTACTTTTTTTTTTTCTTTTTTTTTTTACTGTCGAAGCAAAGTACATGGTGTCCCGGTACATTTAGTGGTTTTCACAGTAAAGTTACCATGTTCTCAGCAGTGGGTATGAGAACAGAAGGCTTGATTCTCTTTCATCATTTTTTTTTCTACTATTATTTATTTATTTATTTTCAGATTGTGCGTACTTGTGCGCTTCAATTCGCTGGAGTGTGAAGCATGCTTGACAAGGAATGATGTGAGTAAGATGAAGCTTCAACCTGCAGCTTTTCACCCACGTTTGCTGTATTAAGTGTGTGGATTTGAACTGGAAAACAAAATTGAATTCAACTTAAATTCGGTACTGTGCTATGAGCTTACATAGCGTCACTGAAGATCAACAAATTCTATAATACTTTAATTTAAATCACAGTAATATTAACAGAGAGGAAAGAAAAACTATTGTCACTACTTTATTTTGAAATGCAACGTGCTGCTTAAGTGGATTTTTTTTTTGGGAGCTATTCCTCCTGATCTATTGTATTTATCCGTTCTACAATATTTACCATCCTCCAGTTGTCATAGTACATAATAAATGTATCTGAGTTGCAGCTCCATCAATGTGTTTTCAGGTAGTTCAACTGCAATCCCGTGATTAGAGCATTTGGAAGAAATGTTGTTTTACCCTGTAAAAAACAGCTTTTTTTCTTTTTGTAGTAAAATGATCAAACTCTGTCGCTGTTGAAGTGTGAAACTGCACATTTAGTCATTTCCGACGTAAAAAAACCTCATTTTTGGAGGTCCTGTACGTCCGTTGATGTGACGTCGCTGATTATCTACAGGGCCTCTTGCAGAAATTCTAACAAAAACACGACCGTGACTCCAGATTGAGGCGAAGTCTACTTCATGTAACAATTAGCTCAGGGCAGTAAAATCTGGAGTTCATCTATTTGTTTATACTTAACATTTTCTTCTTGGTTATTTTGTGCACAACAAAGCAGATACATCCCACCGGTTACACCTAAATGCATCCCTACGACACCATTAGCCGGAGTGTTTCCGTTATTTTTTGCACAACATGAAATTAGTTGTAGATCCTTTCCTGTGTACTGGGGAGCATTTCAGGGAAGCAGCTATTAAACTGTTTTGTAAACCGGTCCGCGCGACCATTAGGTGACCACAACTATGAAGATTGGGATTACTAAATTTAGCGTTGAAAGAGTTCGGCTGGCCCACATGTCGTCTTGGTTGCGTTTCGCCATGAAATGGAACTGAACCCATCTCCCCCTTAGGCCCCCCGCCCCCACACCCCATTCACTCCACCTCTAATCCAACACATGATGTCAGGTAGAGATTGTCTCCCTGCTCCGTCTGCAGCAGGTACTCCTCAAGCTTAACTCAGGCTCCTTTACCGACCGTGATCGATGGGTTTGTTGCCATGTAAACGCACACATCCATACCTCCCCTATGCAATGCATAAACTCTCTCACACACACACACACACACACGCACGCGCGCATACGTGCGTAAGCAAGCTCACACAGGGTTGATTTTTTAAAGGGTCCTCAATCACAGCTAAACAACGGACTGATCAATGGCAGAAATGAGTAACAGCTTAGAGTGTTAACAGGCCTGCTTTTTTTTGTCACTTGCTTTATTTTGATCCATTTTTATCACAGAACATAATTCTCCCAGGCGTTAGAGGGGCCGTGAGCCCCCGGCCGAGGTATTAATTAAAATCTAAATACTAAATATTGATCGACGCCTTATCAGGGCACAGCAGTTAGTCTGCAGGCCATCGATCCGGCCTGTGATTTATTATCATATTTAAGAAAAATCATTTTGCGTGATTATACAGGGTAATGGGTTTTTTTTGAGCAGGGATGTAATTCTTTTTTTTTTCTTTTGTATGTCGTGTCAAGGATTGACCAGATTTCTCAATCGCGTTCAGAGATCACTGATATCCTTGGAACTCCCCCCTTCTCTCTCCCCTCCTCTGACTTCCCGTTTCACTCCTCTCTGGCCCCTGTCAAAGCAGAAGCGCGCTCTCTCCCGCGCGGCACTTGTCACCGGGAATAATGGCTACCGGGATTACCTTTTTAATCACAACAAAAGATTAACAGATGGCATGAGAGCGGTTATTAGCAAAGCATCTTGCGCTCGTCAAATCAATAAGATGATTTGTAATCAGGGCCGCCGGAGCGGAGGATGTTCCCCGGCGAAGGATCCTGGCAATCAGAGTCTATGCTGTGTAGCAATTACCTCTCCACCAAATAGGTGCTCTTTCCTCCGCCGCCTGGCAGCCCTCCAAAACACATGGCAGACTGATAGCAACACGGGGCGTTAACACGGCAAAACACAAAAACACAGCGTGGGTAACCTTGTGTTTGATCAGGTGTCGGGGTTTGCTCTGCGATTTCATTTCACTTTGCGCCTTTTAATTCGCTGGACCGCTCCTTGTAGTCGAGGGGGTAAAATCTAAATGTTTACACACGCTGTCGCTCGCTACAAAAGGCCGTATAGCTCATTAGCCGGTAGCCATAAATAAAGTCAGTCCGGGGGACAAAGAGGGATGACTACAGAGAGAGAGAGAGAGAAAAGGATTCCCTGTGCAAATATTTCTACCCCATGGAGACGGAAGCAAGGCAGGGGAAGAGAAGAGCTAAATGTCTGCTAACACACCGTAGCATCCAGTACAGTAAACTCAGCAAGGTTTTTCATTTGTTCATCTTCTTAATCAGCTTGGTCACTCAGAAACACCAACTTCTTCCCTAAATACTTTTGTTTCCTGCCCGGAAGACTAGCTTCCTTTATTTCCCCCCATGTTTATCAGTTTTAAGCTCTTACACTTAAGTTTAAAAGTCCGATTAATGTAAAACTTAAACTTATAAGTGTTTGATACAAGTCAGTCCAGTTCGGTGTATTCAGAGTCTAAAGGCGCTTTGCGAAAAATAAAATAATTTCACTTCAATCACACACACATTCCAATCCGTCCTCCTCATCAGACAGTATAGTATCCTCAATGAATTATTCAAAGTGGATGATTTATTATGCTTTATAGCCAGATGTCAGACGAGATATTTTCATCTGTCTCCGTTTAAGCAGAGGTATCATCTTCAGACCAGGCATGTTTTGTTGTTGCCAGATATTTGTTCATGTCTTAATAACCTTTGCTTGTACCGCACTCCTAACTTTTGCATTTAAACATTTAAAAAGCATTTAAATAATGCTTATCTCTACACACGGCTTCTTAATTTAAAAAGAGGGTTACAGGTCAATAATGATATGCTTGTGAATAATCCTGTATTAAAGCTGATTTTTTTTATTAATTATTATTATTATTATTATTATTATTATTATTACAAAACAAAAACATAGTTCTCATATGTCCTCTACTTTTACTGTGTGTGTTTTTTCTTTTTTTTTTTGCAGTCAGGTGAAGCTTTAACTCCTAATTGCTGTTTTTACAGCTTGCAGGCCTTTTACAGCAGACCTCTCATTGGTTGCACTGTATTCCTGGAACTGGTATGAACAGCTGAACCAAACACACACACACACAAAAGACTGAAAACCGATAGGATGCATCTGAGGAGAGAAATGCAAACACATTTTAACTTGGCTACTCAAACGGCATGCTATGGAAAACTAACTTAGCATGCTATGTTAGTTTTGTTAGTTTTAAACACTGTCTCCAGAATGAGGGGAAAAAAACAGGAAGGGCCTGCGGAGGTCAGTGAGGGGAGCTGAAAGGTCACTAAAGAGCAGAGAATCTCTCCCCCCAACATTGTCAGGAGCTCTTCACACCGTTTCTACGAACTTTAA
This sequence comes from Phalloptychus januarius, assembly GCA_902982915.1. Lineage (NCBI taxonomy): Eukaryota > Metazoa > Chordata > Actinopteri > Cyprinodontiformes > Poeciliidae > Phalloptychus > Phalloptychus januarius. Next base: position 13,460,704 of record CADWAE010000481.1, read on the forward strand.
GATCTGTTTCCATCTAAAGTTGCATTAAAATTTATATCCAACACGATGCAATCACTTCCACTCGTTTGTCAAATCATTCCAGAGAAACATCGGATTTTAATGTGAGTTACTCATAACACGATGTTAAATTAATTTAATTTAATCCAATCAACACCTCTCAAAATTGTATTTAAATTACGCTCAGGCAAACACACACACTGTCGATAAGCAAATGCATGACGACAAAGGAAGCAAAAAAATGTTTTCATTTACATTTGCCCTCATCAGCGTTAGGTGGTGTTGCAGCACATGCAGCGTGGCACACACAGCCACCAGCACACAGCTGCAGATCCACACTGTCAGAGGGCGTAGATGTGCACTTACCAGGATTAAGCATGGCAAACGGTGCCAAAACAATGACAGTATGAAGTAACCGATGCTGTTTAAAAATTCAAGGGGCCTCTATAGAGCAGACACTGTAGCACACACACATACACACACACACATCCCTGCGCCACAGACCGGTTCGACTGGCTGCTGCCTCCTTCTCCTCCACCTCCACTTCCAGCAGCACATCTGGGTGCAAAACTCCAGTTCCTCTGGCCTGGCAGTGAGAAGTGCGAGAAAATCCTGCGACAGCTGTAATTTTAAAATCCGTCCCGGGAATTTGTTTTCATGGATTTTTTTTTTGTATCGATTTTTGCAGTTAGACATATAAAAAAAAAACCCCCAAAAAACACAGTAGTGTGTCCACAACACTGAGAAGACAGAGACACCTTCTCCCCTCGCGCAAACACTCACACACACACGCACGCAGAGTCACTTGTCGAGTGGCTAATATCTTCCCAAGGTCAAACCTGACGAGGAATTCCAATGAGATTAAGTGTCATCATTGCGGCTTTAGGTCCTTTCTGCTCATTGTTCTTGGAAGCAGCATTAGACGCTGAAATGACCAACGTTTTTCCCCCCCCTCTGCCCCCCCCTGAGTGTTTGGTCTGGTGTACACCAGGGATGTATGTTTGATGCAGGGCCTGCAGCTGACAAATGTCAAAGAGTTGATAACTGTTCCTACAAGTCCAGCAAATTTCAACCGAGGCAACTTTGATTCTGCTTTCACTTTAGGAGAATTGTGGCTGCGTGGAGATTACTTTGCATTTAAAATCACCAAACTGTAAAATTTGAGGACTTCTGTAGGGTTTGATACAGAAAGTAAAAGCATAACTCTGACACACTTTATATTATATATACCTATGTATATATAAAACTGGCTAAACCTGGTGGTAGGGCTGCTGGGAAGTTCACCAGCAGGCATTTTTGCGTCAAAAATGTAAAAAAAAATAATAAATTGACGAGGAATTTTAAAACATCAGGAGGCGATGGCGTGTTACGGAAAGACATTATTGACAAAACTTAAACGGCGACGATAGAGACTTAAGAAAAGGTAAACACAATAAAATGCATATTTTTCTGCACTTCTTAATGAAGTAACAGCTTAAAACAAGCCATCTAAGGCTAAGCAACATTAATTATAAGGAATTGTATAATGAATTACTAAATATTCTCCAGGTACAAAATTCACCAGTTTCTTATATTGAGGTTTTTTTTGGTTTTTTTGTGCATTCATTCCTAAATCATATGTGAATCTGGTTCATTTTCAGAAGTCATCCACTGAAGCGGCAGACTCATCGCTGTCGCCCGTCGTTTACCGCTCTGCCTCTGTCACTAAATCTGACACATCGTCGTTCGGCGGCAGGAGTGAGCGTTTTGTCATCTCGGCCTAAAGTGCCAACTCGATGTCCAATTACGCCCCGGCGACTAATTTAATTACAGTAGCAGCAGAAATGGCTTGATTCAATTCATTCGGCTTATTCCCGATCGGGCCAGTCGGATCAAATTGGACTCATCTCAGGTACAGCCCTGCCTGTCGCTTTTTATCTCCGGGCGTCTCGGCCGAGGCGAGATAAGCGAGGGGGGTGGGGGGGCCTGATATGGTAAATAATATAATTTCTAGTTAGGCTCTCAGAATGGCCCCCCAGTAGATGCTGAGTCTGTGATCTGAGAGTAGAAACGCTCCACTTTCAGTGCAGGTTCACAGCCACTTGCCACTCAGTCGAGTCCCAGCTACAACAGTCATTACTAATTCATGATGTCCACAATTATGTATCAGATTGTGTGCGTCTTACATAGTTAACGAAGAGATGTGTGGCAGAATGCAAACCGTCTGGAAATAAAAAGATACACACTGTGTTGTTCGGTCAAGTTTTTTTTTTTGTTTTTTTAATTCAGAATGTTAATTACTCTACTATTTACCCAAATATGGAGTCTAAAACTGTGGCCCAGTTTAGATAAAAAGAATAAAAGCCATTTAAATTAAAAATATACTTTTAATAATGTAGATGTGTGTAATGTAAAAATAATTTCTTCTAAAACGAAGAGATGATTTTTCGGCATTTCAATTAGGAGAAGCTAACAAGGTTAGCTAGCACTAGTTGTATGCCAGATATGTCCAAAGTGTGGCTCTCGGGCCATTTATGTTCCTCAGGAATGATTTTATGTGGCCCTTGACCACAACTCCGAAGTGGCATAAATCTGATTTGGCAATTTAGGGCAGTTTATGGAAATTAAGAGATTAAACCGCTTTGCATGTTTTATAAAAAAAAAAAAAAAAAAGTATTATTATTGTGTAAAAAATAAAAAGTAAAAGTCAGAGTAATAAAACATTTTTATCTTAATTTAAAAACAAAATTATACTTTGACCAAAAAAAAAAAAGCCTGTGTAAAAATACATTTTAAACATGGAGTGTGATCTAATCTTATTTAGTTTAACCCAAAAATGACTCTTTTGAACTCTCTTTGGTAACCTTGCTCAACTTTATTTACACAGCATTTTGCAAAGCAAATTTTTTGACATATTAAGTTTTTTTATATATTTTTTTAAAACCCCCTGGACCTCCTTAACAATAATGAGAGTCCTGTATAAATAAACACACACAATGGGAAAACTTTCTTGTTGAATAGCAGAGGAAGAAGTTTTGCTTATTTGTTTTTAGCCCTCCGCCTGCACAAAGTACAGGAATCTTATGTCCCACTCTCACAGTTTGGATGAAGGATAAAGAAAATACAAGCAGATAATTAATTTCTACATCAAGACGAATTGGCACGTAAACTCTGTTCCTCGTCAGTAAAAGTTAATACATTTTAACACTGTGAGATTATGTTACATCTTTTTGAAACCTGATAATTTTCAATGCAATATATATGTAAATTGTATTTTTTATTATTATTATTATTAACTTCTTTCTTTATCCTTAACATTATAAACTTTAACCCTTTTTTTTTTTTTAAGTTAAAAACCCAACAGTGTGTGCGGGGTTACACCCAAAACCCAACGCTGTCATGTTAAATGCACCACAGGCAGGATCAGGCAGCAGTTCACCCACGCCGGTTTGTTTGCAGCCCAAAGTGACAGCTTATCACACAATACAGTTCGCAGTTTGCCTTGCACATTCCCACAGTTCAGCTGAACTGAAGTTTATTAGTGTGAAAATGAAATCCACACACTCTCTCTGGGCTATCCTGAATTCACATGAAATGCTGAAGCTGTACAGTTCTTCAAAGTTCAAACCCCAAAGTTTTATTTTGAAGCAAGCCAGAACATTTGACTAAAATCCAACTCCTCTTAAAAAAAAATAAATAAACGCTAACACGTGTATTAAAACAATTTTCCCGATTTTCACAGACCTTTTCAGGTTTTTCCAGGAAAATATTTGTCAGTCCGTTTATGTGCAATAACTGTAAAATATCTGGACATATTTCAACCAGTTAAAGTCATTTTAATATCTGAACGTGCGCATCAGCTGGGGCAGTTGTAATATATTTACACAACGAGACTATAATTTGTTTCAAAATGCAAATAATATAAACATTTTATGAATTCACATAAATGTGCTTTTATTAAAATAAACAGAAAATGACAACCCCACAATTGATAATATTATAATCTGCAAGCCTGAGTTGTCTGTGTATTATTAGAAATAGTTCAGAATTGGCGTTAAGAAGCAAAGTGACGATAAAACGGGCAATAACTAATAACTATATGTTGATCAAATTTGTCTTCAGAGATGTTCATAGTAATAAGAGGGAGAAGGTGGTGGTGGGGGGGGGGAGTTCCCAGCTGTCTGATTGGTGCAGATGGTGCTCCGGGGTGTGCGGCGTCGGCTGCTACAGTAGCCCGCGCGGCGCGTGTTTGTGTGCGTGTGTGTACGGGCGCGAGCGCGCGGTTGTGTCTGTAAGCGCGTCGGTTGCGGCGCCGCAAAGACCTCTGATTGGTCGCTTACGCAATCCTCGCTTCTTTTTTTTTTTTTTTCTCATGCTGCGCAACTTCAGCGGGCATATGAAATGCTTCCCCCACTCCCCGGAACACGCGTGTAATATCATGTCCCAGCGATGGATGGCTCCGTGTGGTAAATATTGAACACTCCCCACCACACACACACACGCACACGCATGCACGCCAACTCCCCTAACTGTACACAGCGAGAGAGAGAGAGAGAGAGAGAGAGAGAGAGAGCGGAAGGAAAAAAAAAAAAAAAAGAAAAAAGGAAAGTAAGGAATATAAAAGTTCAATTACCCTCTTGATGTCCTGCTCCGTGCCCGGCCTCCATCCGCTCTCTATCCGCAGTGGAAGTCAGCCTCAGCCCCGGAGAGCAGAGCAGAGCAGAGCAGAGCAGAGGAGCTGCTACACCCGCCTGCCTTGTGCACTTTACGATGCAGAGAGGGCCAAGCCGCGCAGGCTTTTTTCTTACCTTGCCGCACGGATCCAGAGGGGGTGAAGTGGTTAACAACGGATGTTTGGGAGATTACGCGTTCCTCTTCTCTCCCACCCCCCCCTCCCCCCCCCCCCCCCCCCCACCACCACCACCACCACCACCACCACCTCTTCCTCCTCCTCTTCTTCCCTTCTCCTCCAGCAGCAGCAGCAGCGTTTGGTGACTCTCTCGTTGGAAGAGCGAGTGGCCTCGGTGGGGCAGCCAAAAACAGTGAGCCGCATCCGGTACCGACAGCATCATTAAACAAGGTTTTCGTTTTTGCCGCTGCTGTCGGCGTTGGAAATGCGCAAAGTCTAATTGTAATTCATCCTCAGCGGCGGCAGATTTTCTCTTCATACATCTTTGAAAGCAAAAAAATAAAAATAAAAAATTATTATATCTGGCAATTTTATTTGGATTAGATCTCAATAATATTTTTTTGTGAATAAATAAAGTAGATTCCAACTACTAATTTTTAAGAGGCACTTAATACAATTACTTAAATTCAAACTGTTAAGATATTCTTTTTGATCATTTCATCCTCCGAACTACAAATGTAAAAGATGATATTTGATAAAGTTATGAAAATGTTGCTGAAGTAGAGGCATAACTCTGGGTCCAAAAAAACGACATATTTTTTTTTCCAATATTTAGAGGAAATATTTTTTTTAAATCTATTTTATTCGTTTTCATACAGGTTTTAAAATTCTCAAACTCTATTAAAGAATGACTTTTCAGTGTAGAATTATCCTTCCAGATAAATATAGTTAAATGTAATACGGACACTATAAGAAATGTGAAACAGCCATTTAGATTAGCACCGATTGGGGGGGAAATAGTTGCACATTTTTCACAGCCCCTTAAGAAAAATAGGCTAAGCTAAGCGCTACATATTTGCGCTTAGCGGCTAATAGTTAGCCGTTTATTTACAGTGTCTACAGATCTTTTGTATCCTGTCTGTTTCCTTATCCTATCTTGTTCCCAAAATGCTGGCAGTTAAATTAATTTGAAGAGACAATGGCGTCTTCAACACCTGACCAAGTGTTGTCAATACAACAAACCAATTCAATAACTACTTCCTCTTCCACTTCAAAATAAGAGCTTCAAACATACATAAAACCAGTGTCTAACTTAAGCCACATTTGAAAATAATACTGTAATGCCATTCTGCCAGACAAAATCAGCTTTGACAAAAAAAGAACATTGTGGCGTTTTGACATTTGGAGATCAAGCTGCACAGCTTCTAGTTCAAATCTGCCTTTATAAGGTGGAATGGGTTTTTTATAGGCTGTGAGCATGTCCCATGTGTTCACGGCAACTTACGTAATCAAGAACCTGGACTTCCTAATACAATTAGCATCGTTGCTAATCTACTGGAAGCTAAATGCAAATTTTTTCAATAACAACTTTATTGGTAGGGTTTTTTTTAACAAGTTGATAAATTCATTCAAAACAAAACCTGTACAGAAATGTTTCTATTACATGCGGTGTAATAATAACAGTGGACCGATGCAACATTTTTAATTCATTTCCACATTCAACATTCGAGGGTAGGATTATTTCTCGTGTAAAGTAGCTAATGTTTGAAAATGTCATTAAAAACTCCTGGAATTTTCCTTCCTAAACTTAACACGGCCTATAAAATCATTTTTACAGCGTATGCGAGTTCATTACATTCCGAGCAGGATAAACCCCTATCCCAATGATTTTCCCTGGACTTTTCGGATCTACCCCCTCTCTCTAAGCCCCTCCTCCTATGTCCACCTCGAATTAAAGTGGCACCTGGACTTAAATGGCACCTTCCTTCCTTTCCTCCGCTTTCCCTTTCATCATCAGCAAAATAAAAGATTAAGCCTATACGGAGGGGATTGTAAGGGCTCTCCCTCTCTGAGGCACGGGGCGGGGATGCAGCGGGTTGTGAGGGGGGGCGGGGGGGGGGTCTTCATTCTGTTGCCTTTGTGATGATATTGATGATGATGATGGCCAAGTGGACAGTTTGATTTTTGTGCGGTGAGCTAGTTATAAAGAATCAATATTATATCAAGGGGGGTAACTTTGGTGATAAAAGACTCCGGCCACTGCGGCTATTCATCATAAGTCTGTAGCAAGCAGATAGGTCAAAAGAAATTATATTGCTCTAAAGAGTGTGTCTCCTTATCTCCCGGTACCAGGGGGAGTGGAGGACATGCCGATCGATACAGTATGGCTGCCGTGGACTCCTTGCAATTATCAATAGCTGATTTTGTCTTCCCGGGGCTGCATCTATTAATACCAGATAATAACACCCTCGTGGACATATCCTTCCGAGGGGATGATGCGAGGTGGAGTGGGGGGTAAGTAGGAGTAAAGTTTGGTCTGCAGGCCGACCTCGTCGTCAACATATTGGTCTCGTATGAGGCGAACATGGGGAAGTGGGCGTCAAACAGGCGAGAGGGATGGATGGAGAGGACGGAGGGAAGCCTTAGGTTGAAAAGAAGCTAAAAAAAAAAAGAAGGACATCGCCTTCCGACTGAAAAGGTAAAAAGATGTCCAGATTTCATTTTTAAGGTTTTTAGTGTATAGACGCAAGGCGCTGCTGTCTGTTGTATGCTCATAGTGTAAGTTTCAATGTCAGTGCGTGGACTGCGTTTGAACAGGAGTTTTGTCAAAAATTACTCCAAAGAAGTATTTTGATGGGAGTTCTAGGAGAAATTGTTTCACGTTTCTTTTTAGCAAGTTTTGAAGATGAAAGTCAGACGTCAACATGTTCGTGACATGCACGAGATTAGAATATGTTCCCAGTTTGTCAAGGCTTGCAAGCTCTTAGACTCTTAGACTTCAGAACGCATCTATTTGTCTTTTTAGCAACGTAAACATGGAAGGTAATGCCGTCTTTGAGGGACGATGATGCCATCTTAGCTTTTGTAGCCTGATTATAGCTAAATAAAGACAAGAACTTGTCAACTGCTGGTTAGGCCTTTAGGTCAGTCACATCAGCAACTTCTTTGACATTTAGGCATCTTAAAGTATGGTCCGTTGTTTGGAGCAATTGCTCTAAATTTAAGAAGGAATTTTGGAAGTTCTGAGGCTAAAATTTGGACAAAAACATAACAGAGATATATTTTTAGTTAAGAAGACAAGCGATTTAGTTATTTGATCAACCTTGAGGTGTAGGCATCTTCTTGAATACCTACGTTTATCGTAGTATGTTCCTTTGCTTTAAAGTATTTGTTTAGACTAGATTTAGACAAGAGGTACAAGTTAAAGGTGACATTTTCAATGCATATTTCTGTGCTAAATTAAGGAACTGACCACCACCTGAAACAGCCATAGGAAAGACATAAAGGAACAGAGAACCCTGCAATGAGCTGTGGGTCATCAATCATGGGAAGAACATCCCTTGGTTACATTGGATCAACCGTAACAACTTTTCCGCCACATTTCTACATCGGTAGACATCTGTTGAACGTTAAAACTGCATTTTCACGCTGCTCGAGCCAAAGCGACGTAACTGCGCGTTCACCACAAAAGAAACCTCCGTTGACGTCGATCGTTCGAAGGGATTGCTTCAAAATTTGTGGAGGAATTGGCTGGCTCTGAGGGGGAGAGACGAGCAAGATCCTAAAGAAATATTTTTGCATCGGTTAAAAAAAATCTATGTAATGGAGACAACTTTATGTTTTCTGTCTTTTGATTTGTTGCAATAATGTGAAATAGTGTTTGCAAAATTCAAAATGGAGCAGTAGAGGTAAAGCTATTTTAATTGTGCCAGATCTTATGTTGCTTATGTAAACGTCTAGACATTTGGATGTAACTAAAAGAACATATATATATATATATAGACAGAGAGAGAGAGAGAGAGAGAGAGAGGAATATATTTCTTAATGTCTTTTATATCTTTTAATTTTTGATTTTGCACAATTGAAGTCTACACGCAGGTCGTTTTATTACATGTATATATACAAATGCATATATAATTCTGATATTGTATTTCAACCTTCAAACAAGACCAGCTGCGTCTCCCGCGGCTGCGTAAACGCGCGTCACAAAACTTCCGAGAACGCGCAGAACTTTTCCACGAAAACCCGTCTGAATCCGGCGCCCGGGTATCGATTCATCTCGCGTCCCGCCCCCCCACCTCCCTCTCCCCCCTATACCCATCCCGGTTCGTATGATGATATGACGGGAGGTCGACGCTGGGTGGTTCGCGCCGGCAGAGGACTGAAGGGACGAGCCACTGAACAGCAACGTGGTGGTACATCCTAGTGGTGGCTGAGAGCAATGGGCTGAACCCTTGCTTGGGGGTTGACACTCGCGCACACACAGAGAGAGCGCGCAGTCCCCCCTCCGCGCACACAGAGAGCCATGCCCAGCGACGAGAGGCAGCGACGCTGCGAGCGGGCAGCCAGAAGATAATTTCAAAGTTGGCTTCGCTTCCCGAAGAGCGAGAGAAAGAGAGAGAGAGAAAGAGAGAGAGAGGGGGGAATCGACGCGGTGACCGAAGTTTCTTTTTTCGTCTGGGAAACAAGCGGGTGTTCTATTGTTATTATTTTTTATTCTTTAATTTTTAATTTTTTTTTTTTTTTGCGTCACTTTCGCAGAGCAGAGCGCACCGACTTGCAAGGGGGCGCAACCGGGAGCTGATGCACGGCTGCAGGAGGAGCGAAGCAGCAGCTTCACAGCGATCGAGAAGACCGGAGAGACTTGTTTTCTGTCCAGGGAGGGGGGGACAGATAAGTTCGGGCTCCCGCATCAGCGTGTGGTGTTGCTGATCCATAACAAGACGAGATAAAGACATTTAAAAAAAAAAAAAAAAAACGGAACAGAAGAACCGCGCCGTTCTCCCAGAAGACGCGCGTCGAAGTTTTTTATTTTTCTTGTTGCTTTTACTGTTTTTCTTTTCTTTTTAAATTTTTTTTTTTTTTTTGGAAGAACCGATCTGCGCCAAAACGAAAAAGAAGCAACGACGAAAAAAAGGGGGAAAAAAATCGGTGATGGTTTGAACTGCAACTTCCCCCCCATAAAAAAAAAAAAAAACCCCAAAGCATCCAAAGATGCGCTCCAAGAGAAAAGTTTAAAGAGAGAGACCACACGTCAAGTCGCTTCCTTGGAGGGAGGGGGGTGGGGGGCAGGAGGAGGTGCGAGCAAAAACGAGAGAGAGAGCGAGAGTGCAAGAAGTGAGCCAAGATAGGAAGACAGACTGTTCCAGAAGAGACTTTGAGAAGTTTTTTTTTTTTTTTTTTTTTTACGTTTTCGTTTTTTTCCGCCAGCTCCATCAAGGCTGAGCGATGCGCACCAGAAGCAGCGGAGTTTGAGCCCTGCGCTCCTCTGTGGAGAGCTCCCTGTGGCCGGGGCAGAACAGAAGAGATTTTGGTGTGTTGTGTTGTTGAGGTGTAAAAGGAGGTGTGTGTGTTGGGGGTGGGGGGATCGGACGGACGGACGGACGGAGGAGGAGGAGGGGGGCAAAAAGGAAAAAAAAAAAAAAAGAGGAGAAACAACTCTAATTGCTCAGTCCGTCCCTCATTACCATATCCAATGCGCGTCCGCTGGACCCCAGCCAATCCTCCCCACCTTCACACGGTGCCATTAATCGCGAGGCATTATTCACTATCATAATTATTATCCCGACATGCGCAATCCGACGCACAGCGACAGAGGCGACAGGAGCGGCAACACTGGCTAATTTCTCCAGATTGCAACCCCCCTCTTTCTCAAACACACACACACGCGCGCAAACAGCACAACACACACTTTCCAAAGCGCCGCAGACTGTTTGTGAACTTTTTTTTTTTATTCTTTACTTTTTTTATTATATATATATATATATATATATATATATACATATATATATATATCATTTTAAAAAGATAATATTTTTTCAAGTCGATCTCCGCTGATGCATCTGCACAGCGCGGACACATCAGCGTCAAATCAGCGCAAGCAGCACCGCCAGCAGTCACGCCTGCAGCCGAAGCCGCAGCAGCAGCATGTCCCGACGCAAGCAAGCCAAGCCGCAGCACCTCAAATCGGACGAGGATCCCGCGCTGACCGGGGTGATCTCCGAGCACGGTGAGTGGGATCCGAGCAGCTTCCAACACTCAGACGCGATCTTTCTTCCAACTTTTCAACACTCAATAATGTTGCTGTTATTATTTCTTAATTCATTTTGCTTTATCCTTAAGGTTCTGTTGTGGGTTATTTGATTCGATTAATTCGATTAAAAGAAAATCATTTTTATATACATAAGCTCAATAATCCACTTGTCGACGCAGGAGTTGCTCGTTTTATTCTGCGGGGAAGTTTTTGCCTTTTGATTGTCGCACAGATTGCATCACGATCGGCTGCTGGCTGACAGATGACCTTTAGGATTAATGGAACAGACGCATAACATTAAAGCGACCAGGACGCGCAGAGGCGCTTTGCTTATTTGCAGGCTTGGCTTTTCTTTGCAGGAGGCCTTCTTCCCTTTTTATTAAAAAAAAAAAGGAAAGGCCCTGTTTTTTTTAAAATAATAATAATAATTTCTGCATCAGAGTTGTATAAACTCTTACATCCAAGTCGTTTTCCACTTGATTATGTCAGACACACACACACACACCGGGGGGATAGTTGGCAGCTTTATTTCTTCCTGTCTGTCTTTTAAAACGTGGAATTACCCTTCATGTGAGGCCTCAAATTTAATTTGTGTTAAATTTCCTTTCAATTTAATTTAATTTTTTGTCTTTTTGTCTTAAATGCGTTGTAAGAAAGGGGTCAAAATGTGGGAGTCTGTTTCAGGTCGAAGCCTTGTTTCTTCTTTTTTTTTTTTTGTCATGTAAATGTTTTTTTGTTTACCCCCCCATCGCTCCCCCCCACCAACCCCCTGAACCCCAAACACCCCCTAAAGCCCCTCCACATAAATTTACCACACTTGATTTGCCCCCCCTTCCCCCCCCCTCCTCCTCTTTCTTGCTCACAATTTCGACAACATCGCTTGACAGAGCTTGTCCTCGCCATATGGAGAGAAGGGATTATTTATCCTCCTGCCTGCGCCGCAAAACCATCTCTATATCAGAGTTAAAGTCAAGTCTGGAGGCAGCTGTAATTGTGCAAACAAGTGGGGGAGGAGGGGGGTTAAAAAGAACAACATTAACAATTCAAAAAGAGCAACTTCGGAGTGCTGAAGTGATGTTGGAAAGCGGAGCGGAGCGACTGTTTGAGAAAATGTTCAAAATTTCACGTAACGTTTTCACATTTCTTCGGTTTAGGCCTTCGAAATGCAGATCTGTCACAGAGTTACGGCTTTGAAGGTAAAATTGAACAAAAAGAAAAATCTGGTAATCGCCGTGTTTCCACTGACAAAAAACACACGCACTTGTGCGCCCGTACAAACACACACACGCACACACACATCTCTCTGGGCTTCTTTAGGAAAGAAATGCGTGATGTAATCTCGGGGGAGCGGCTGTCTTTGCATGTTGAATTGTGGCTGTGTAGGGAGGTGTGTGTGTGGGGGTGTGTGTGTGTGTGGAGACAGAGGGGGTTCACATTAATGACTCCTGGCCCTTTTGTCCAATTTGCTCATTGTTTTTTTGTTGTGTTTTTTTTTTTGGGGGGGGGGGCTAATTTATGGGGTGCTCACAGCCACAAAAAAAAAACACAAACACCGTCAGTGTTTGGGGGCTCAAATGCCCCTGTTTAACCCCTCCTCCTCTGTCCCCCTCCTATCGATCAACCCCCTTGAATTTTGGGCAGAGATACAGAACATCCATCAGGTTTCTCTCCTGTTGGATTTATAATGTGGAGAAAAAAAAAGAGGGGGGAGGACTTCTTGTTCCTGTTGAAAATCTGCAAAGAGATGGATCTAGGAACGGGAGTAGATGACGTAAACGTAGACTTCGCTGGATTTTTCTCAACTCAACTTGCAACTTTTTTTTTTTTTTTTACTGTATCCTGACAATACCATTGTGCCTGAGCCTGGAAGTAGCCGTGGAATGTCCTCTTCTCATTGTTGCACCACACTGGCTGGCTTGTACTCACGGGTGATGTGTGTTAAGGTGAAAGGGGGGGGGGACAATCCCGACCTCTTTTTTTTTTTTTTTTTCTGAATCCCCACACAGTCCAGTCACTTCGCCAAACCTAACAACGCCACGGCGGCGTCTTGACTTGACCAGCTTCTCCGCTCTTCCTCCTTCTTGCCACCCGTCGCCACGGCGATCCGCATCGACCGCTGGCCTTTCGAGACCTGCTCCCCCGAAGTGGCTCGAAAGTTCCCATTCGAAGTTGAAATTCGTATTCGCGGGAAGGGAAATGAACAACAACAACAAAAAAAAAAAAACGTAAGGCGTTCATTTTGTTAAATTAAAGAAAAGCAAAATAAAAACGTGTTTTCTCCCTAAACCTTCAAATGTATCTGATGTGTTTCAGACAAAGCTGTCTTGCATCACTGCAACAGATTTAAAAAAACCATGAAAAACTGAAATAAAGTGCCAGAGATTATGTCTGCCGCCATCTCTAAGGCCTTCCGGACTCTTGCCCTCACCCTTCTACCTCCTCGCCTGGGGGCTCGATGATTGGGGGGGGTGAAGTGGGGATGTTGTGTATGTGTGTTAGCATGGGGAGAGGAAGGAGGGAGGGGTTGTCAGCTTAGGAGTGCTTTTACAAAGCTTGCTGACTTAACCTTTGTGTAGTCCCCCGGCCGGGCAGATCCTGCCGCTAGATGTCAAGCTCTTTGTACAATTAGAACATGCGTGCTGCTGACCTTGGCAGCACAGCTCACTCGTGTCTGAGTGGGAAGCAGCAGCAGCAGCACAACCTGTGCGCCGTGGCGACAGAGTTCAGGGAAAAGGTTTCCTTATTATGCAGGGCATGGATGAGCTCAGTTGCTCTTTTACCTGTTATTTACTTATTTGTTTATTTATTCATTTTCCCTTTAGCCGCAACATTCTCGAATCCCGCGTCTGCGTTAATTCAAGGCTGACATCTTCAGAGAGAGATAAATGACTCGGTCAGACCCTTCTTCTTTTGTGCTTTGTTGAAGAGTTAAAGAAAAAAGAGAGACAGCGAGAGAGAGAGAGAAAGAGAAATTATGGAGCGAGTGTTAAAACCCCTGCTGACAGTCACAACATAGTTGTTGCCCACTTCCCCTGCAGTGGGGCTTTTGTTTGCCTTTTGTTTTAATCCCTTCTCACCACTGGGTGCAGGCCTGCGGACCACCCACGTGGATGTGCCAAGGCTGTCTTTTTGAGAAGGCACTCAAACAAAAAAAAAAAAAAGATGGCTATGTCTTAATTACTACTCGGTGCTGGAAAACGGCGCAGGGTCCGGATCGAGAGGAAGGGCCGAGGCAGGAAGACGGAAGGCGCTGTTTGACTTGGGAGGCTTACGGATCACCTGCTGAAGATGTTGCACTTTCTTTCCCGCCTCCCCACCTCCCTGGTCCTGCGTTGCAAACAGTGTGTTGGGTCTGGTTGCCCTGCAGTGTCAGGTCAAATTTACTCCACCCCCTCACCACCAAACCCCCTAACTTAACCCTTCTTCCTCTTGTGCTTCATACAACCTAAAACCGATTTTGCTCGGCAGTTGAGGCCTGCAGCGAACATCGAGTTTAGAAAGAACAAAAATTGACGAAATGTCCGTGTGCTCGCGTGTCGGACCTCCTGACGCCTCCTCCCCCTGCCGGGATGCGGGGGAGCCATCGCGCCGAGAGCGGCGCGGCCATCCGGACGGAGCGCCGTCACTGAATACTGTATTGCGAACGCTTGCACAAACAAATCGTTAATGTTTTGGCTGCGCCACATCTGCAGGGGGATGACAAAAGGCCTCTGTGTGTGTGTGTGTGTGTGTGTGTGTGTTGTGTGTGTGGCTGTTTTTGCAGATATGACTGTACCACTCGATGACATGCGCACATCCGGCCTCAGAGGAGGCCGAGCCTCCGGCAGGTCTGGGGGATTCACCGGGGTGTTGCCTCGCAGACATCAGTCTCCAGGAATTGTTCAATAGCCAAACACACACACACATACACCCCCCTGCATACACACACACACAGAGAGAGAAAAAAGAACATGTCAGGAAACTAATGAACGCATAAGCTTTGACACTGTGATTCACATAATTCACTGTAAGCCGTGTTGTGGACATCTCAAAGCACTTTTCATCTTTTCAGTCCTGAGTGGAATCTGTGGCATAAATGGATTTTTTTTTTGTAAATGATTATCTGGACGATTAGAGTTCTGGGAGCAGAATTTTCTATTTTTTATAATTTTTTTTAAAAAAGAACATTTACCGGAAAAAATGTAATCACAGAATTCCAACATTGTTGGAAGCATTAAGGTCTCTTTTTTTTCTCTCTCTCTCTCAGCTGGAGAGCGAAGTTGCAGTGAATCGTCTCTCTCTCTTTCTCTCTGTGAGAGTGTGAGGTTGTCCTCGGATTCTTGAAAGAAATGGATGATGTGGGAATAATTAGAGCACAGATGCTGATCATCTACGGTTTATGTAGAAAACAAGCTGGCGAATTAATGACAATACCTGATTTTTTTTTCTTTTTCCCCTTTTTAAAAAAAGACACACTTCGGATGTGAAAAGCGTCGCTCGCCGTTTCTGCGTCTTATTAATTGAATCCGGAAAAACGAAGGGACGGGAGCGCAGTCTGTTTTTTTTTTCTTTCTTATTCTCTCTCTGTCAATCCCCTTCCTGTGCGTCCTTTACAATTAATCCTTTACATCCTAACTCCTTTAGAATTGGCCTGAAAAATCTCTCAGGTTATGTGTTAAATTCGTGATTCCAGTAAAAAAAAAAAAAAAAAAAACGTAAATAAATAAACAAAAGTGGACACATAAGATTCAGTCCCAACAATCCCTCCATCGACTGCGTTCAGATAAATATTTACATCTGGGTAAATGAAGACTTTTAAAGGAATGAAAAAACAGATTGGATTTTTTTTCTTCCCCCACCCACCGCCACACTCTTCCTCATCCTATAGTCCTTAGAAAATCAATACGGTCTTCCACACACGGTCTGCAGACACACACCTCAATGCTGCAAAAATGCAACAATTCTGACAGCTGCACGACGAAGCGTTTAGTTTTTTTTGTTTTTTTTTTTGTTTTTTTATCCCGAGCCTCCAACACGTTGTGATGTTTTCACTCGAAGGTTCAGAAGCGTTCAGGTGGTTTATGGCGGCGGATCGCGTCGCTGTAATTAACACTGACTAATTGTTGCAGCGTTCCAACTCACACACTCAGCAGCACGTCTCCGCTTCCTGATCATTTTTTTTACTATTCTTATTTTAGCTTGTTTTTCTGAAATTTTAAATGGCGCACACACACACACACACACACCCCACCCCCACACACACACCCACACCCATCCTATCGAGTTTTAGCATTTAATTTACCAGGTCTTTTTTTTTTTGTTTATCTTGTTTCTTATACATTCTTCTTCTAATACAAAGAACTTGTAAATTCACAACAGTGGAGGTTTTTTGTTGTTTTAGTTTGTTTCTTTAGTCAGTTTTAGATTGGCAAGTCTGCAAAAAAAAAAAATAATAATAATTTTTTAATGTGCTGATGTCCACACATATGCACAGGCTCTGAGTACGCTCTTTGTCTTTGGAAAACGTGCCAGTGTGTGTGAGTGTGTGAGGTCAGAGGCACACAAAGGCCCCCACTTGTGATTGTATGAATGAATAAAAGAGATTGACAGTAATACCATTCTAATAACTAATCAGCTCAACACAATGCCTGCTCATTTGTGTTGACCTTTCAACCCTCAATTATGGAAATGAGTTGTGCTGTCCGCTGCCGGGTTAAGGAGCTTTTTAACCCGCTGTCACGTGTCGACTACATTTTCAGGCGCTGGCTCTTTTTTTTTTTTTTTGCTTTATGTTTTTCCTGTTCTCGGTTTTTGGTTTTCATTTTGAGACTATATATATGTATATATATATTTTATTTTTAAGGGAGATTATGAACTGCAAATCTTGCTCAAATGTACTTTGCAATACAGGAATGATGGGAATTGTAAAATAATAGTGTTAGTTTTCTTCTGCTTTTTATTTTTACCTTAATAAGAACAATTGACTGTTACTTCTAGCAGCCAGTGGCCATGGCAACAAAAACAAGGCTGTGTAACTGGAACCTTGCTTTATTTGTAATTTTTTACATTTTATTTTAGAGCTTTCTTTTAATATTTTAATGGAATAAGCCAAATACAGGACAGAAGATGTCAAAACCGAAAAAAAAGTAAAAAAAATAAAAGTAAAGGTGAATTGTATTTGAAGCTTGAACTGATCTTTGGGCTCAGTTTGTATCAATGACATAATAAAAAAACAAAACATAGATCAGAATGACTGAGTGAACACACTTCTTCCTACTGAGACTGAAAACAGGCAAAGGCCTGCATGAGAGTCTCGAAGCGTAAAAACAGAACAGCTTCAGGCTGTCGTGATATTTTCAGATTCTTAAAACAAAAATGCACGCCATAGCATCATGTTTCTTTTAATCAAACCACAGAAAAAGAAGGAAGAAATATGCCTACTGTTGCTAACATAGCAATTTCTTCCTATGATCATAATAATAATATCTGCTCTGTTTTATTCATAGAACTGAGCAAAATATTTTGCACAAACACCTGCTGATGTTAGTGGGGTTTGTGCTTTCAGCTGCTTATTGTGCTGAGTATTTTTGCCATTTTGCTAAAGAAAAGAAAGAATATTATCTGCTTATGTAGTGAAGTTATCTGCTGCTCAGCAGGTAAATCCGTCTCCCTAATGAGAGTGATGGACGTTTGCTCCTCCAGTTTCTGCATCGCAATTTTCCGTGCTTTGTAAGAAACTAAAACCGTTTCAACTTTTGTTTGTCACACTTGTAACGGTGTTGCTCACTTATTTTGTTGTAGTGATTGACAGAGTGTAGCAACAAGTAGAACTTTATGCTCCATACAGGAGGAGCACGCTCTGCTCTTTCACCAAAAGGAATTTCACCTGCAAAAAAAAAAAAAAAAAAAGGTTTTCATCTAAAGTCTCACTTTTTCTTACTTTGATGTCTTGGTGTGTTTTGCCGCTAACAATCCCTCCCCTTTGCCTTGTTTAATCGACTTATTTGTGCACATTATACACACGCAGAGACACAGACACGCTGCATAACTGCCCTTAAAGAGGGAAGAAAAAAATAAATAAACTTACACAAGAGGACATTTGCCTCGGTTTTGATCAAGTGTGAACTGGATCCATGTTCAGAGCTTGTGCCGGTTTGTTTGACTCTCGAGGACTGCATGTGGAAGAGGAAGTGGCTTCCAACAACTGTGATTAAACATGTGTAACTAATCAGTGACTTTGCTGCCATGGCACAAGTATGTAATTTGTAGAGTCTAGTGTTGGGAAGGAAAAGTGAGTAGCTGCAAGGAACTCTGCAGCATTCTGAATATTTTAGAAGAACATTTTGTTGCGCAGAATTTAAATTCCTTTGGCTGCGCTCATTTGAAATGCCCAATTTCCTTCGTGTTCTTCCATTTTTAGTTAAAATAGGAGCCGATTTGTAACGTCGTTTAAGCTGAAAGCTCGGAGGGCCGAGCTCTCCGGGTGCTCGCGGATTACCGTTGCAGTGCTACAAAGGACTAAAGGGGGAGCATTTGAAATTCAGGTGGAAATGACTGAGCTTGATAGCAGAGGGGAATCCTAATGGGGCCATCAAAGTCCTTATTTGTACCCAACAGATGAGGCAGCTGTGAATTGTATGAAATATTGGAAATCAATGGGTTCTATGGAATTTCATTAAGCGGCAGTATCCACAATTGATAGCCCCTCATAATTTGATGGATTGCACAAAGAAAATTATTAGCTGGCTCTATGGAGAGGGTGTGAATGTTCAAATCTGAGTCTTGAGAGTTGGTGAACGAGGGTAATTTGTTCAGTATAAAACGCAAAAAAAATAGAAAGAATATTGATTTTGGTTATGTTAAAAGGAGGGGGGGGAGAGAAATCAAAGGTTAAATCTGTGCTGCACTCTACTGCAAAATATGTGTGAATTCTTTATTGATTATTTATTCATTAATTCTTCTTTCATCCCCCTCCTGTCTTCCTCCCTACCCGCTCTCCTCCCTGCAGCCCCAGGTGATGTGCTGGATGACGCCGACAGCGGGAACGAGAGCCGCAGCGGCAGTGAAGAAACCCACGTGTGCGAGAAGTGTTGTGCCGAGTTCTTCAAGTGGTCAGACTTCTGTGAACATTTAAAGAGCTGTACAAAGAACCCCCTTGTGCTCATCGTGAACGACAATGAGGACACGCCGAACCTTTCCCAGGAGTACCCTTCAGAGCCCTCGCCCATCCCGAGCTGCAACAGCGAGCAAGACGACAGCGAGGACGCCAGGGAGGGGAACCAGAGTCCTGCCGGTGAGCGTGACGACGTCCCAGAGACCGATCCCTTAAACGGGGTCGGTGTCCTGGAAAAGGAGGACGAGCAGATGGAGCTGGAGCTTTCTCCTGACAAAAATATAGACTCCGAAGAGAGAGACGTGACATCACCCGAGCCAGATGGCTCCCTACCTCAGCTAAGCGATGTTGTCCCCTCTGCAATTACGAGCTACACCATGCCAAGCACCAATGTTACCTTGGAGACCCTGCACGGTACTCGGGTTGCAGTTGCCCAGTTTTCGCAGAGTGTAAGGGCGGCGGCGGGCAGTGGGGTGTCCACTATGGCTATCCCTATGATCCTGGACCAGCTTATGGCTCTCCAGCAGCAACAGATTCATCAGCTGCAGCTTATAGAACAAATACGAAGTCAAGTGGCCCTCATGAACAGACAGTCTGCGCCACAGCCTGCTCTCAGCCACCATCACAACAATGCTGCGGGAAACCAGGGCTCTGTATCCTCCTGTGTCCCTCCCGTTGCAAACCAGCTTCATTTACATAACTTCATCGCGCCCCCTGTCCATCAGCTACCTGTGAGATTGCCTGCCACCCTTAGTGCTCAAGGACCTTCACCTCTGACCTCAGCAATAGAAGGGCCTCTCTCTCAAACACTACAGAGCAGTACTGTACAGTCTAACTCCTCTGTTCCAAACACATCGTCAAGCAACTCAGCATTTCCGCCACCAAGTGGTTCTGGCTTGCCAGCCCTACATGCCACCTGCTCATCCACTGTCTCAAATAACAACAGTAGCACTAGTAGCAGCATAACAGGAGGCGGCGGTGGCATCAGCAGCACTTCCGCTCTTCCCAGGAACTCCACCACCCCTCCCTCACTAAGTCACAGCAGCCTCCTGAACTCTGCCTCCAGTCTACCACTGATACCTCATAGTTCCTCGAGCAGCGTCATCTTCCCCAATCCACTGGCTAGCATAGCAGCCACAGCCAACGCACTTGACCCCCTTTCTGCTCTAATGAAACACCGCAAGGGAAAGCCCCCCAATGTGTCTGTGTTTGACACCAAGCCCAGCTCCGAAGATCCCTTCTTTAAGCATAAGTGTCGGTTCTGCGCCAAGGTGTTTGGCAGCGACAGCGCCCTGCAGATCCACCTGCGCTCCCACACTGGAGAGAGGCCCTACAAATGCAATATATGTGGCAATCGTTTCTCCACCAAGGGGAATCTTAAAGTCCACTTCCAGAGGCACAAAGAAAAATACCCACACATTCAAATGAACCCTTACCCTGTACCAGAGTACCTGGACAATGTGCCCACAAGCTCTGGTATTCCATACGGCATGTCGCTACCCCCTGAAAAACCTGTAACCACCTGGCTCGACAGTAAACCTGTCCTCCCCACTGTCCCCACATCCATTGGCCTCCAGCTGCCTCCAACGCTTCCCAGTATGATTGGAGGTTTTACAGATTCTCCTAGCCTCACTCCGCTTAACAGGTCCCCTCAGAGGCCTTCGCCACCCACGAGTGAGTGTGCATCTTTGTCCCCAAATATCGCCAATGATTCTGGCATGACCACTACTTCACCCTCCCCAAAACCTAGCTTTGGGAGCGATGCACCTCCGCTCCTGAAACCCGAAGGCATTCTCTTGTCACCAACCTGCCCTATTAGGCCAGGAGAGAGCACAGCCACCACAACCACAGTAAGTCAAGCGCTTCTTCCCACAACTGTCACCTCTACAACGTTGTCAGGCAGTGGCCACATCACTGAGCCTATCAGCAGTCCCAACTCCGCTTCAAATTCTGTCTCCCATCCTGTCCTTCCAATGCTTTCTGACCAGTTTAAGGCAAAGTTTCCCTTTGGAGGGCTTCTAGACTCTATGCAAACCTCAGAGACGTCAAAGTTGCAGCAGCTTGTCGAGAACATTGATAAGAAGATGACCGATCCCAACCAGTGTGTCATCTGCCATCGTGTTCTGAGCTGCCAGAGTGCTCTGAAGATGCACTACCGTATCCACACTGGCGAGAGGCCTTTCAAATGCAAGATATGTGGGCGAGCATTCACTACTAAGGGAAATCTAAAGACGCACTTTGGCGTGCACAGGTCGAAACCACCACTTCGAGTGCAGCACTCCTGTCCGATATGTCAGAAAAAGTTCACCAACGCTGTTGTGCTGCAACAACACATCCGTATGCACATGGGAGGGCAGATTCCCAACACCCCTGTTCCTGAAAATCTGCAGGAGATGGACACGGATGTGTCCTTTGATGAAAAGAGCCTAGACGCAATGAGTAACTACGATGACGACCTGCTGGATGAAATGGAGCAGGCTATGGATGATGACATGGATTTAAAAGATGGAGAAGTAGACCCTTCTAAGCCCTATTCACCTGGGAGCTCACCTCCTACTTCTATCATTTCTAGCATCGCCGCAATGGAAAACCAGATGAAGATGATTGACTCTACTGCCAATATAAGCCACACATTTGGCCTGAAGACTGCACAGAATGGCAGCAGCTTTCCTGGGGAGACTGACTGTTTTACAACTGATTCCCTGACTGCTGTGGGGGATGCTGAAGGTCAGAGCTTGGGAAGCCCGGCTTTGTCAGAGTCCTCTGGCTCTATGCAGCATTTGTCCCCAGCTCACAGCCATTCTGAGAGCCAGCGGTCCAAGTCCCCAGCTACACTTAATAATAACAACAGCAGCAGTGCAATGACAGCAGAGGAGGGCCAGGAGAACAATGCAGCTGGCCTGGCAACAGTGAAGTCAGAAAAATCAGAGACCCCGTCTCCCCATTCTGCTACTGAAGGCACCGGGGCCCTTGACCTGACTGCCACTCAACCTGGCAGGCACTTCATCAAGGAGGAGAGCCACTTCAACATGTTGTTTCTAAACAGAGACAGAGGTGAGTCTGAGCAAAACCTGATCAAATCTAATGTCTATGTTATCAAATTTCTCATGATACAAGTTGCCAGAATGTTGGCTTAAAAATATGCATGTTTTGAGAGGATTATCAGCTTCCTGCTTTGTTAAATTACCATATGTAAATTTATTAAATCAATATTTAAAATACTACCTTTGTTGTTGTCTTTCAGGACTAAGTACTCCTAATTTAGCCAGTACGGCAACAAACATGATCAAGATGGAAATTAACGGGCACGGCAAGTCTCTGAGCGACAGCACTCATCTGCCCGTGGGCATTCAGGTTCCAGCCGCAGCACCCCCGACCACCATGAGCCCCAGCATCAACCCTATGTTGGCACCGCCGCCTCCACGTCGCACTCCTAAGCAGCACAACTGCCATTCGTGTGGGAAGAACTTTTCCTCGGCCAGCGCGCTTCAAATCCACGAGCGTACACACACGGGAGAGAAACCTTTCGCTTGCTCCATTTGTGGAAGGGCCTTCACCACAAAGGGCAATCTGAAGGTGAGACCCAAAACAAACTCTGAACACACCGGGTCATTCTGGTTGCAGGAACACGTTAGCTTCATGGAAACGTTCTTGGTGAAACTGTTTGTCGTGTTACTCTGGAGGAGAGTCGGTTGCTTGGATAAAAGACTAATTCCAGGATCAAACCATCAAAATACAGTGGTCCCTCGTTTATTGCGGGGGTTCGGTTCTGAAAAACTAAATCTGCGAAGTGGTGACTGTTTAATTTTTCCCTATTCAAATACATGTTAAGGCCTCATTACCCCGTTTCGCACTCTTTATAAATCTTAAATCTGTAAATCTATAAATCTGTGATTCCAAAACTGTCAGTAACATTTTCCACTTTGTCACACAGTTTACACTCTCAGAAACCTACATAATTTTAACAACATGATGAAATTCTGAATGACTACCCACCCGGTAAAATATATTACAGTTGCTCTGATGGCGATGCAAAAAAATCGCCAACACACTTCACCGTGAAGTAACACTACTGTATTAAAGCAAAACGATCAGGTATCGATATGAAAACTGCAGTTTAAGAACACAGGCTGCAACGTAGACCGACTCTCTCTTGGCCAATCAAGACACAAAACAAAATGCCTTGATATGCACATTGACCAATCAAGATACGAAACAAAGTGGTTTGATTCATGCAGTAGAATTTTGTCAGAATTTAAAAAAATGCAGCGCTGCATTAAAAAAAAAATCTGCGAAATAGTGAGACCGCAGAAGGTGAACCGCGATATGGCGAGGGACCGCTGTATATTCAAATGTGCTGACTTCTAAACTGCTGTGTAATTTTGCTTGATTTAAAGCAGTGGCGCCTGGTGTTAGTCCTCAAAGACAGGGTCCTACGTATTTTAGGTGTTTTGACATTTCAACAAACCATAATAAAATACATGACTCATTTTGTTGCGTCCTTTTTAGGTTCACATGGGAACACATATGTGGAACAACGCCCCCGCTCGTCGGGGCAGACGCCTGTCAGTGGAGAACCCCATGGCCCTCCTGGGCGGCGACGCCATGAAATTCAGCGAGATGTTTCAGAAGGACCTGGCAGCCCGGGCCATGAACGTCGACCCGGGTTTCTGGAACCAGTACGCCGCCGCCATCACCAACGGCCTGGCCATGAAGAACAATGAGATTTCTGTGATTCAGAACGGAGGCATCACCCAGCTGCCCGTCAGCCTCGGCGGGACGGGAATCACGTCCTTGGGAGCCATGCCTGGAGGAGGCATGGACCGTGTTCACACTGGCAGAAGCTCTCCCATCACGGGTATGGAGAAGTCCGGTCTGGAGGTTCCAGCCAGTCGACCCTTTTCCAGATATATGGAGGAGAACAAAGAGATTGGGATCAACTGAAAACTCGTCTTGTATTGTAGCAGATTGGCAAAGACTTGAAGTATGATGAGAAAATTACTGAGGAAAAAACAAACAAACAAACTGCTGATCCAGTCGAAACTCATGCATACTTCTTTGTGTACAGATTTTTTGTTTGTTTGTTTGTTTGGTTGGTTGGTTTTGGAATTCTGGTATTTAGTATTGATTAGAGGCCTTTGCCTTTCGCCCACTTCCTTCTCACTTGATATTTCGTCTATACAAAGAAAACTTTATCTCTTGTTTGAGAATATGTCGTCTTGCAAGATATGCATGGTACTTCTTTGTTTTTATTGGTATGTTTGACTGCTTTTATGAATTCCTTTGGAAAACCAGGATCCTGCCTAAGTGACAATGGGCAAGCATCTTTTAACGGACGGGACAAAGTTCACACAGGAGCAATTTTGTTGAACGACGGTGTGACATTTGTCCAGCAGCCCCGTTAGCGGTAGCTCTTTAAAACACAAGGGCCGAGACGAGACTGAAGGAAAGACTGAAGTGTAGCGTTTTCGTGCTCGCTTGATACAACCTTTGTTTTTTTTTGTTTTGTTTTTTTTCTCATGAACTAGAAAACTTGAAAAAACAATGTTTGAACTATTTTAATCTTTACATTTAGTCTCTACAGCATTGTCTTCTATTGTTGTCCCGTGTCTTTAGTATTTATGATATTGACAAAAAAAAAAAAAAGCGGGTATTCAAAAATATATTTAACAGCCCAAGCATTTTATTGATTTTTTTTTTTTTTTATAAACAGCAGGCTTCACTGATGAGTATCTCTGTTCAAAAAGGCAGTGCGTCACTTGAGTTGACCAACAGAGATAAAATTGTAGGTTTTATTTGGATATCTGTTGACACCATGTGTATCTTCTCACGTGACAAGGAGGCAAGAGATATCCAAAGCTGCTATGACCACAACCCTGCTTTTAACCTTTGTAAAAAACAAAAACAAAACAAAAAAACAACAACATAAATAAATAAATAAAAATAAGAAGGAAAAAAAAAAAGAGGCGAACCTTTTGAAGAATTATCTATGTATAGAAATACAGACAAATCTAAAACAGGTATGCATATTTTGTATCACATAAAATAGACATCATGAGTTGAGAGTTATTTGTCATGTTTGTGAATGCACTTTTTAAAAACAAGACGTTTTTGTCTGTGAGTTACCGTTAACCTTTTGACTGAGCTATCTATCACGTGCTGTTTTCATTGTTTTCAGCAAAACCACTGCTCCAGCTGACTGAGTCGGTTCTCTGTTATTGCATCTGTTGCAACTCGTCAAGAGTGCAAAACTCATCGCCCAATCAAACCCCTTTCCCCCAACACCCCTCAAATAAAAAAGGAAAACAGGTGTGTGTGTGTGTGTGCGTCTGAACGGTCTCTTTATCTCTCGGGGAATTTTTTTCTCTTTTACTCGTCTTATTATTATTATTTTTTTGTTCCTATTAGAAACTAAAACACAAAATGTTAAATATTTCTAATCACTAAATTGAAATAAGTTTTTTTTTTATACCTGTTATTACCAATGAGCAGCTTGTTTTGTCATTTGATTAGATCATAGTACGAGTGCGGTTAAATATTCATATAAATCCAGCGCTTAACTGCTTCGTTATAATAAAAAAAGATTCAAAAATAAATAACTGAATGATAACAAATTAAGTTTTTTTCATGTTTTATATTTAGAAAAGGGTTTGTTTTAAAAGCCTGTTGAAAGTGAGTTTAATTATTTTTATTGATCAGAGTTTTTAAGAGTTGAAGATTTAAAAAAAGAAAAAAGAACAATAGGTATTTATTTCTGCATCAGTACGTTTTTAACACTGGCTCGTTTTATTACCCAGATTGAGAAAACGTGCCACACATTCACAGCTGAAAGGCGTTCAGGCCTTCCTAAAATGTGAAAGAATGTGCTAATATGAGGCGTTATTCGTGATATTGTTAAATTAGCTTTCTTTAAAATCAAAAAAAAAAAAAAAAAAGAAATTGGAAAAGTTTTATTAACCTCAATTCTAACATCACACAGAGTGCAAAATTAACTTCCTAACCCATTCCTTTCTCAGTATTTCCATTCATTATCCCAAACAGCACATGATTGAAATGAATTTGTAGCAACCCCAATGAAACGTGTTGGACTTAAAAGTCGCCGCCGTTAGGTTTAATACAGGAGAACATTATAGAAACAAATCAGGCTTGAGTATCATGTTGTGACTTTGTTAAACACAGTTTTCCTTTCCAAGGTGAGACGTCTGCCAGAGCCGTGGCACCGGAGCCAAAGTGTGAGACAGCGATGTGTCTGAGTAACGCCGCGCAATAACATTACAGGGGACTCCGTGATGACACATGGCACATGGCGCACACATGTGCAAACGCACACATGCATCCACACAACTCCACACTCTGGACACAAATCCTCCTGCTCTCACAATTACCACATATATTGGAAAAGTTATATATATGTGTTCTTATAAAGACAGGATAAAGCAATACCTCCACCATAAACAAACTGCATCCACATCAGCTGCAAGATGAAAGCTCTGCAATCATGCAATCGCTGAGATCAAAAGAGCGTTTGAATGCTTATCTGTGTCTTAACGACTTCGTGGAGGACTTTAATGTAAGGGGGCTTATCCTGAGTTCCTCACAATACAAAGTCAAATTAGCTTGTCCTTACACCCGTTCCTGCCGAGAAGAGTCATTCGTCGAGGTCAAAACGAAACACTCGAGGCCGAATCGTCCAACTTCCTCTGCAAGAACAACGCCTGAAAACAAATGCATGTCAATGTTAAATCAGCTGCAGTTACACATACAGTCAAAATGTGACAGAAAGACAAATATAGAACCTCCTCCATCTGCTTTCAGTGCAAAAAAATACCATTTATGACTCCTGCCGCAAAAACCCAGTCAGTCACCCCGGACATAAACCACTGCTGCCAGGCAATGACTGGTCTATCAAAGTCCAGCTTATATGGGCTTTCACCACTGAGCCAGGAGTGTTTATTTTTCTGTTATCCTCCCCTCCTCACCCCCCCTTTCCCATTTCACTTTTACACACATATTACTTTTCATGTTGATGGATGTGAGTTAACTCCTCAAGAGCCCTGGAGAGCTCTTTGGGGCTGATCCGGTAATGCTCGATGCTCCCCGCGTGTAGGGCCCATTGTCTGACACCGCGCTGTCAGCTGATCACCGGGAGCTTAGTCAGAGAAATAGCCGAGTAATGAAGAAATCTCATGCTGACTGTTTTTCCTCTGTTGGGACGAGCGTTTTCTTTTTTTTTTTTTTGCTGATATTTGTCTGGAAGCAGAACGCATTCCGCTCATGCTTTCACTCATGCGCTCGCATTTAGCAAATGATTTCGCAGACGGCCGGCATCTCCGGCCTAAGAGGAGGCTGTTGTCTGGGACACTAAATGGTGATTCTCCCCACATTTGTATGATATTTTCAATTGCCTCTTTTTTGTGTGTGTGCGGGGGTGGGGGGGTGTGTGTGTGTGTGTGCTTGTCCAGTTGCTCGGGTGATTTCAGCCATGTTGGCCTGCCTGCTCAACATGGGGGTTACGTGAGGTTAGACCCGGCGGTGACTATGTATGAATGTTATTTCTATAGAAAAGCACTGTTATCCAGATTTTCCTTTCAGAATTTTATTATTTTTCCATTAGGCAATAGAATACAATGTAATTTAGCCCTGCAATTTTGTTTTACTAGTGAAGAACTTTTTAATAGAAACCAGACAAAGGATCAGTTGAGCTATGTCCATTTAGGAGGACTTTAACAAGTATAGTTTAAGAGTAGGTTACAAGGCTAATTATCTGAATAAACATGCTTTTGCATTTCTCTGCCTTTTACTTTTTTTGTTTTTTACGTTTTATTAAGAAAAAGAAAGAAAGTGTTAGCTTTCTTGTTAGTTCCTCACAGAGCATCTCTCTCAACCTTTTCGTCTTTCGGCTGTGTTGGCTACCTGCTCCAAGTGAGAGTGTGTGACATTTGGGCACAGCGCAGTGTGAACAGACAGGCCATCATTGGGACGGGGCCTGTCGGCTGTTTGTTTAATGCCCTGCCCACTGTGAAAGTCTCCCTGAAACAGGCGCAGTAAATATCCCCATTGATCCAGAGGCAGGGGGCCCTGCGATGATGTAGTGGTGAAGAGCCTCGGGAGTAAATCTAACCGACAGTAATCCAATCCCATTCTCAAGGCTGTGGGACTGGAGATAGGTGCTTTAAATCCAAAAGTGTGCCTTGTTTGTTGTTTGTTTTTTTTTTTGTCCATTTGGCCTTTTTTTTTACCTTCTTTTTGCACTGCTCTTCCGCTTTTGTCGCTTCGGCGCCTCTTGTTCTTTCACTTCCGCGTCTCGGTCGTGGAGTCAATCCGCAGCGCGCCGAGCTGCTCCGCTGGCTTTCCTTTATATCTGCTCCAAGTCCGAGCTGCTTGCCTTAATTGACGGACAACAAAATTTGGACTCTTGGTCATTCGGCTGTCAAATTCCCTCCCATACACCTCTCCCGCTTTCGCTTGCCTAAAAGCATCAGGGGCATCCACCTGAAGTGCAAACTAAAAGTCAAGAGAGTGTGGAAGGTGTGTGTGTGTCTGTATGATAACAGTCCTCTGGTAATCAGTGTTTTCTGTGGATGGTAAAGATACACCGGATATTCTAAAAACCCCATTAAGGCCGGAATTTCCCCTTTTGATGGTCAAAATCTGCCCCGGCTAGCGCTCGACTGGCTGCTCGCTCTGCTGCTCCGGCAAGTGTAGGTTTTCATGCGAGGCTTTCAAGATGACAAAGTTATGCACTCCACATAGCCTGGAAAAAAAAAATAAAAAAAGAAGAAAAAAAAGAAGAAGAAGAAGAAGCATTGTGTGGTTACCAATTCAAATTCTTTCCTGTATGGGTTGTTAAGAGTCGCTGAGGCGTAGTACACTTTAGCCTCGCTGGCGTTTGAAACATTAACTGTTCACTATAGTAAGTGATAAACAATTCAGTGCGGCGCGTCAGAAGGCTGCCTGCGGTTGCACTTCACATTTTACATGCCTTCCTGAACGCAATCAGTAATAGTTAGTGATCGAGCTCCTGAACGGTGCTGGAGACCGTTTGAGGCCATTAGGATGGAGGAAGACGGGAAGCTGGGAAAGAAAACATCGTCAATACCTCAAATGATAAGAAGTGTGCCACTAAAGACTTAGAAGAAGCCATTATCTTATGTACAGTAGCTTGCTTTTCCACCATATTCCTGGTTTTGTAGCTGTAGAACTGACTGAAGTTTCTGCACCAGTGGTGGCTGGTGGGGATATTTGAAAGGTGGGCTACTATATATAAATATATATTTTATTTTTATTTATATCTATATGATTTTTATTTTATTTATATATATTCTGAACAACCAGGGAAACAAACCAACGACCAAGCTAGCATAGAGCCACTTCATTTGTCCAAATTAATTCCCCAACACTCCTGGACACAGTCATACTGATAAAATGAAAGAAGATACAATATGTTTTTAAATGTTTTAAAACAGAAGCTCACTCTGACGACTTTTCTGGTACGCAAAAAGGTTAAATAATCCACCTCCTTCATGCTAATATTGCTCGCCATCGCACCTGCTGTCTACGCCAAACCACGCCCAGCTCGAGGAAAGTCCATTCTGATTGGTTGAATCTTGTGGCAGGGGGCTGGCCCTAGGCTCACCAGAATTATCCCCAATGAACCGCAAACGGAGGGGGCGTGGCTACATGCCTGCCAATCATTCTGAACCGTGACAGACCGTTAGCCCTTCGGAAAGTCCATCCTGATTGGTTGAATCTTGTGGCAGTCAAAATTATCCCCAATGAGACGCAAACGCTTGTCAGTCATTCTGAGCCGCAACGGACCGTTAGCTGGATGGGGCTGACAGAAGTTAGCCCTTCCGAAAGACTGCGGGATTTTACCCAGGCGGTTTGACGAAAATGTAACAAAATGTGATACGTTATTTATTTATCAAATGTATTTATTTTTAGGTAGTTTTAAGTTATTTAAAACCGCTAGTTATTTAACGGTAAATAACTAGCGGTATACAGCTCAGGCCGCATACCGCTTTAGCAGCGATATGCCGCTAAAGCGGTATTGTAAATGTCAGGGAGGGCTTAGCCCTACTAGCTCGCTTATACCAGCCGTTCTTGTTCTGCACTGAAACAAAAGTAGGAGTGATTTGTTTTATTGGCTAATTGTATGTAGCTAGCAGCTTTGTTGTTGGTTGGTTTTTTTTAAGCTTTGGCACTTCCTGTGTTATATTGCAGTTTTACCTAGGAGCGTGTTGTCAACCTGCACCCAAAGCGAAACAGGATTTGCTCAGTTTCCCCCAAGTTTTCGACGGGTGAGGAAACCAAAGACGAAGGTGACCATGGAGCACACGGTACCCCACCGTACCCCACTTTGTGGTCGGGCTCCGACCGAAGGCCAGAGAAGAAACATGGAGGGAAGCATTGTCAGTACTTCCGGGAGCCAATCTGGTACGATTGTTGCATCTTTTTTTCTTTTTTTTATATTTACATCATTGTATGACATTCTGACCTTTCCTTTCAGAGTTGTATTCTTAAAATACAGCATATAATTACCACCTAAAAATCGCCAAATACAAAATAAGCAAAAGAAATCATCTTTTTTTGCAGCTGAGATTGCGGTATGCGGCTAAAGCGTGAAAACCGATGTCCCCACATGTTATATATTTGCCTATTATGTTTTATTTGCTCTGCAAGAGACCATTTTGTTCATTTTTATCCTGCCTTGCTTTTCTATTAGATAGTTACTCTAACCAGAAACGATTTCCATGGTCCGTTCTCAGCGTGTGTTTTACACAGGAAAGTCATGGGTGGTACACAGCCTCCTACCTCCTTTTTCTGTGTAAACAGTGATTAGTTTTTGCATAAATAACCTCCAAATGCCAACATGACAGCGGTTTGGAGGCTCATGAAACGATGTTTGCACAGACACCTACGACGTTTTATTGAGAGTGGAGTTGCAATGGTGGAAGTCGCTTTTGTGGTCACTGTTGACTTCACCCTCCAGGACAGACTAACCTGAGTTTATCCTAAATGATAATGCCAGGAGTGTGGTCTAATGCTACAGCTAAGATGCTCACTGTTTTTACCTTGAATTTAAAACTCTTTTATTCAAGCACCTCTTGGTATTTTAGCATGTCTTTTTCCAAACGCCGGGGGCAAAATGCCTAAGGCGTTCTTGATGTCATCCCCACTCCTACACTCGCAACTAGTGTTGAGCTTTACCCTTTGGTCCATAATTTGAAAACCCAAATTTCAAATGTTCAACAACTACACCGTAAATATTAAATCAGGCCTAAAACATTTTTGATATGAAAAAGGGGCATTGCAGACATTTTTCTGTTGTTGTTTTTTTTTTAAGCAAACCAAATTCTTAGATTTGTGAATGTTGAAGTTTTATCGTTTTATGACGATCAAAGTTTCCCGTTGAAAGTAGAAAATACTTTCTACTTTCTTGTAGAAAGTAAGGAGAAGTTGTGAAATGGGATACAACTAAAGATTAATAAATACAGTCTCAAAAGGTTGAACACCATCAAGCTGAACATGGTAATGATTTTTGGGATTGTAAAAACCTTTATCCGGGGGAAAAAGTCATACCATTTTGATTTCTTTTAAAATGACAATAGTAGTAGTTGACGAGTGAAATAGTAGAAGAAAAAATACTATTTGACTAAGAATTAAAAAATCTATGTTTGAAGATCCAGACAGGCCTTCCTTCTTCCATCATTACAGCAATTTAGGAACCTCAACCCCTTTGGGGAATCTTGTAAGTCAAAAGGGTCAAATCGCTTTCGTCTCTAGTGAAGAAAATAAATTTAACTGCACAGTTCCTGTGCAAACGTAAACTGTCTAGTCATCTCTAAAAGCTTGACAAGCTGTCGAGATGCCAGTTCAAGGCGCGCCGCTTTTCTCTTCCGTCGAGGTCTGATCAAGGTGGCGGCGGGTTTGTAATATGCACCGAGGTGTCTAAGGAAAGCCAGGAGAAGAAGTGCAGGAGAAGGCGGGGGTCTTTTGGAAAATCAATGAATGCATGAAACATAGCGGTGGTCCACCTGAAAGGGAACATGTCATCAATTAAACAAACTTGGCGAACAGGGCCAATTCATCAGAGCGCGTTGCGGATCAGCTATTGGGTTCAGCTTCGACGTGACAAATGCCGGACCTCCTCTGTGTTCCCAAGGTTGCGGATCGATAGAGATCATCATTGTGATGTGGATCTTTTATCTCACAACCGGCTTCCTTAAGCCTTATATTATTCCGACCGCAGATATCTCAAAGGGGGGGCAGAAGGGTGAGAAGGGCACGAGCCTGATTTAGTCTTTTGTTCGCAGAAGTTTCGTGGCATTATTTGTCCAAACAATTGACTTTTGATGACCTTACTGACCAGGAGATTTGAGAGCCTTTTTTTTTCTCATGAGTCATAACTTCACAAGCAGTTAGCTTTCTTTTTGTAAATAAATGAATAAAAAAATCCCAGGAAGTTAGAAACACTCTTGTTAATATAATTGCTTGGTAAGGACATCATCTCGTATGCCTACTTCCCCTTAGTGGCACTTATTCAGATACGTCAAATCCGACTGTGAGGAATCCCTCCTGGGCTGCTATTGATCCAAACCATTATGGAATTCCATGCCAATAAACTGTCGTGACTTACTGTAACAATTCAATGATTAGGGCTCCAACTCGGTCGTATGACTAAGAGGTTCTTCCTCATTATCAGAGGCCATTATGAGATTTACAATTGAGTTATTCAATGATTAACAGCGGCTCATTTCATCTTTTTATCGGCTCAGTTAACCGTGCTCCTAATGTACAGACAGCCCAGTGTCAACGTGGCGTTTTGTTTGCCCTAAGATAATTATTTGACATTTTGTATAAACCACACTCAATTTCTGTTTCTGTTTGAAGTTTGATTTGTGAAAGTCTATTGAATATTTCTCGGTCTACTAAGCATTTTCACCACAAAACGATAAAGTTTTTGTACTCTTGAAGGTGAAAACTAACATTAAACCAACCGACATGTTGAGTTTTTGATTGATCTTGTACATTTCGCTTACTTGAGATTGAGTCATTGGCGAAACAGACCGAAACTCTCCGGTTCATTTTTAATTAGCTAAAAATGGAGGTTATGCATTGAAAACCTTTTTTTTTTTTTTTTTAAACCATGTTGAGAGATTCCCACGGACCAGAAATTGAAAAACTGACTGGCATCCCGCCCGCTTCACACTCAGCTGCAAACAATGTGAATTTTTTTGTACTGCAAATGCGTCCACCTAACTGCAAACAAGACAAAAAAATAATAAGTGTGTTTCAAAATGGAATAAATGGAGAACTGACGAGATTTATTTCTCCATGGCACAATGCATTTGAAACACCTGGTGTTGGAGGGCAAACAATTTCATGTAATGTCGTGAAGCTGTGACAAAATCTATTGATTTGCCTGCTGGAGCATAAATATGTCTTTTCATGCTTGTGAAACCAAAACTAACAGAATAAGGAGATATGGTTTTATGGTAACTTATCAAATTGCCCCTGAAATGAATGATCACCACCTTAAACAAACCAAAAGGAAAAAGCTGTACATTAATCCATTACCATACAAGTTATTATTGTGTCACATTTCTTAAAGTCACCTTTCTTTTCTGGGGTCGTATTGGCTGCTTGAACGACTCCATTGGGTTTCTGCAAGGAAAACAACTCATAAGCATGTCGTAAACATGCATAAATTACCGGAGGGATTTTAAACCAAATCACACGTCTTGTGCGCTACCTTCGTCAAATCAGTTCAGTTCCTGTGCGATGGGCTGAAATGCTACACCTGGTCTGTTGTGGTAAAATATGCATGCAGACACTATCGGTTACATGCTTCTAGTCTGCTCCAGCTGGGAGAAAATGAGGATATTACAACTCACTCTGTGTTTCACCAGCCAGCCCTAGTTTCCCAACACTGATTTGAAACAGCTTCTGCTATCTGTTGTTCATTAGATGAGATCTCAGCCTCTGATGCAACTGCAGGAATGAATAAAAAGCCTTAAAAAAAAAAAAAAGGAAAAGCTAGACGTAGCAGTAGCAGTCTGCAAATGTTGCACGGACAGTTCTCGTTGTGACTTACAGCGATTTTAAATTGAACTTAGAAATCCAGATATTCATGTAGCCATTTTGTTTAAAAAAGCGGTGACAGCCGTGGAGCATTAGCAGTCTGAGCCGTTGCTGAAAATCTTTCCTATAGGCAAAAAAAAAAAAAAGTGATGGAGAAGCACAACAGAAAGCAGAATGATGCAAATCACTGAAATTGGATGGCTCCTTCAAGTACATTACGGTGTACATAAAAAAGAAGAAAGAAAGCCGACCTCAGCACATCCCGCAACAGCGTCTTCACTCATGCTGTTTTTGATGCAGCCTGATTGGGAACAGGGCTTGCTGATGTGTGGAATCTGAAGAGTTCGGACTTGTCAGTGTCGGTGATTGACATGATGAGGGGATCAATGGAAAAGCCTTGCTTCGAAGCAATAATCCATCCAAAGTGATCACGTTTGAAATTGCCTAGGCGTATTGATTATATGTGCAGGCCCAGAAAACACCATGCACACAGCAATAATAACCGAGTTGGCCCGGGAAGCAGATTTTGTCCCCGTTATTATGAATTGCTTGTTTATTTCATTTCCATTGTGTGGCGTGCTCTGAATTAATTGAAGAATATTCAGTTAAAATTGAAGCTGCTGTTTCTTGCTCAATTTAACAACGCCGAAATCTGACACAAAGCTAACTGCTTTACGCCAGATGTAAAGTTTTGCTTGATCTGCATATGAGGACCTTTTGTGCCATCAGATCCTCCATCTACCTATTCAGCACACCTACTGCCTGTCTCTAGTTTTCACTAGACGAGAGGCAGGTGAAAACACAGGCGACAATTTACACATTCTTAGAAACACAAATGAGCCAATGTTTACTTGGTGCGGGAGGAAGCTGGAAAGCCCACAGATCGCATGTGGGGTTCCTCAAGGCTCCATTCTTGAGTCATTTTTGTTTATCTATAATTTGCCCCTTGCTTATGGAGTACAACATCTTCTGTTACGCTTATGCTGATGTCACACTATTTTATAAGTCTCTCACCGCTCGTCTGCTGTAACCCTTATAGTCCCCAAGCCAGTGTGTTCATAATATCAAAGTGGATGGGGTAGAATTTCCTCCAACTTAACGCGGAAAAGGCTGACGGTTGTGCTTTTGGTTCCAAAAATAGCAGAGGCCAAAGAGATACGAGAAGTTGAGGTGTCGTCATGGAGTCGGCCCTAAATTTTAACATCCCAATAAAGTCTATTAGCATTACTCATCCTAGTACCATCTTGAAAATATTATCTAAGTAAGAGGATTTGCTGTCAAAAGTGGACAGAGCGAAACGGGGCACGCTTTTTTAAAATTTTCAGTATGTTGCATTACGGTAATGTGGATTTACTGGTTTCTGTAAAAGAAATGAATCAGACAGCAGCAACCAGTTAAGAAGTACAATCATTTCACACTAAATCTTAGAATGATGTTGTTGGTCTATGAAACTCTGAGCCTAAAATACGTCTCACATTTGTCCGGTATAAACAACCGACACGTCCTACATCGTCGGAGTCCCATTCGCTTCTGTGTTCCCAGGATCAGAACTAAACAAAGGAAGGCAGCATTTAGTTTTAAAACTGCTCAGTTACTGGCCAAACTCCATAAATCTAGATCTACGTGTCTTAATTATTTGACTTATCTTGTGTATGGATGCTTTTACGGAGCCCCTAAGGCAGTGGTTCTCAAATAGTGGGGCGCGTGTGACCCTGGGGAACAGGCTGCTTTTTCTTTTTTTTTTTTTTTTTAGTTATTAAATATTATTTATTGATTTGATTTAATTTTGCAATGGTGCAATTAGTTGGTCAAACATGTTTAAAACACATCTTAAAACAGACTTAAAACACGATTTAATAAAGTCATTCTTTGTAAGTTTGACGATATGTCTTTCTTTTTTTCTTTTCTTTAATGTTAATAAGGATAAAATGTTATGCAGAGATGGATAGTCACGGTGGGGAGTGGGGGGCGCAAATAGTTTTCTTCTTGCTAGGGGGGGCGTAACAGAAAATAATAATAATAATAAAAAATAAAATAAATAAAATAAAAAATAATAAAGCACTGCCCTAAGGTGACATTGAGAAAAAAAGAAATCCTGACTTAGTTTCTCGAGACTCTGCGAAATGAAAAAAAGTCGGGATCACGAGAAAGTAAGTCGCGATTTCTTTCTTTTTTTTTTTTCTCTCCATGTCCCCTTAAGGTCTGCGTATGTTTTTACTTAGACCTGTAAGCTCAACTCTCCTTTAGTAACCCAGATGAATAGTTCATTACTGGAATAAACACAACATCCTGCTCAATGGCAGCCATGTTGGACTTTTAGTTTGGCACCTCTGACTTTCCAAATCAGAACTTAAAATGACACTTAAGTTCATTTTTCCAGGTAGGAAGTTGGAAATACCCTTTTTTTCTTTTTTAGTTCAGACAGAACTCTGCCTACAGCAAGGTAAGAAAAAGTGACATGCCGGAGGAGCAGGTTACCATTTTCGCCACTGACAACACAGTATGTAGGACAAAGCTGTACACGATCACAGCGGACCATTGCATTACATCTTATCATTTCCTCTAGAGCTGAAACTTAAACTGAAACTCATCAATAATGCACCCATGATCTCCCATTTAGAAGAAGCTCTCAATGGCAGCTCAGGCTACTGCTGTAATTCTTCACCACCCTCTGCCGCAGCTTCAACCAAAATGTCTCCAGCGACGGCCTAAAATGTCCCGGACGTTTACAAAGCGAGTTGTTGCTCCGCTTGGATCCCACCATTTGTCACCCAACCGAGATTCATCGGGGCTTTTTATTAAAACCGACACCAAATTAAAGTCCCCATAATGAGCTTTTCCGTCACCGCGTCCCATTGTCCAAAAAAACATATCACGCCTTGCTTCTGGGCAAAATAATATAGAAGACTGAACGGGGAGGTGAAGGATGCTCCTCTCTTCATCTCTCTTAGGGCGTACCTGAATTATTAATTACCCAGAAAATGGTTAAGCAGTGTACATTTTCCTAAAGGTCAGAAAGTTCATTAACTATGAGCTGCCATTGATTGTGTCCTGGTGTATTTCTCTGCCCGGTGTAGGCGGTATAACTGAGGATTTGTAACTGTTAAAGCAACTCGGTCTTCTTTCTGTTCAGTGAAACTCAACATACACTTACTGTTTTGCTGAAAAACATTGAAGACTTTTGGTATTACTTAAAAATTCTCAGACAAAAATTGGTTTTGCTTGAGTTTAAACCTGCTTAGCCAGGATCATAGGTTCCTAAGGCCGTTTGGACTCCTCTCTCTCCCCCAACCTGCCAACGTATCTCGAAACTGAAAAGAAAATCCATTCCGCCTATGAAAGCCCCGGTATCTGTTTCAAAACAGGCCGCTGGCGTCGATCAGCGTGATGCCGATAAAGATCTGTATTTTGATTGAACGCGTGCAAAACTACTCATACTTTACACAAGCGACTTTGATGTCAACCCGTTTAAAATCATATCAGATGCTGAGAGGGACGGGGGAAAGAAAAATAGGGGGGGAAAAAAGAGAAAAACTAAACGCCCCAATCAGCATAGATGATTTCATAAAGAGGGCTCTTGGGTTTCAGCTTCATAAATAACTCATGGTAATCCCATATTTCTCTGACTTCTCTCATTTGAGCTTGAGATGGAAAGAGGGCAGTTGTGACAAACATTGTTAGCCTTGCTGCCAAGACACCCTGACCTGGATTTATATGTCTTGGCTGCTCTGGTTTCTTTGTGGAAGAACCTATGAGGTGATGTCCCAAGTTACTCAAATACCTGCTCCATTTTAATCCCTGACATGAGAAAGAGTTCACTTGTATGCACCCAATTGCTATTTTTATTTTTTTTTTTCCATACTGTATTTTGGAGGAGAGGATCTTATGAGCTTTTTTTTTTTTTTTTTTTTTAACCAAAAAAGGTAAAAGTACAACAATGAACAACAAAACTAGAAATGTAATGAAAATGATAAAAATTCCAATCATGATTTTTTTTTTGAGAAAATGCATTGATTGACATTAACCATTTGGTTAGAAATGTATTAAATATTTTTTAAAAAGTATATTTTGAAGCTGAAGCCAACAAGATTGTGCCACTATAACTGTGATGTTCTTCTGATTCTTAATCACATGTGCACAGGCAGAATATGTTCTGTTCAGCTTTATATCTGTGTTTAGCAATATGGTTCCCTGTTTGTTTCTTTTTAAAGAGAGACACTGTGCTTCAGTGAGAGGACGAGGCAGAATAAAAATAAAAGAAGCTAAACATCTAGATCTGCTAAATTTGCACATGTAAACTATCAGCTATTGTAATAGCAATTGAAAAAAATCTCTCAATGAGTGAAGCAGTTGAATCAGAGCGCTCTAATGAGCTTTCTTAAGTGGAAGATTTTTTATTTTTTTGAAGTTGCCATTGGTAGCAAACCAGGTCATATGTCTGGGAGCTTGGAAAAAAATAAATAACATCACAAAGGAATTGAAGGTTAGCAGCTACGGGGCCAGAGACTCCAACATAACTTCATGAAGTAACAAGGACTTTGTTAGCGTGAAGAAAACAAGAGGTTACGCTGCCAGAATCATGTTCAATGTTTAATATGCACAACCATTGTATGATAAATGTGAACAAGTTCTGGTGGAGTTGTTTACAATTTGCTAAAGTCTGATAAACGGGGGAATACAATTGATTCACAATTATCTTGCATGCTTCTAACTATCTGAAGTAGCTCTTTAAATTAGCATTAGCTGCGTTGTGGCTAATGCCACAGGCAAAGAGTTTCTTACATCATACATTTGATTCACAACTATCTTGCATGCTTCTATCTAACTATCTTTTTGGACTGGTTTTAAATTAGCATTAGCTGCATTGTTGCTATTGCCACAAGCAAAGAGTTGCTTACATCATTTCCTGCTGCAAGTATTGAGGTAATAAACATCTTAAATACCCACAATACAGTTTTATTTAACAGCTGGTGTTTTTTGGTGGTTGAAACATTACTTCCACCAACTTCTGCATATCATATGATGTGTATAATAGGCATTTGAAATGTTCCGATTTCTCTTTAGCGTTAATTCAAATACATTTTTCATTGTTTTTCTTTTTTAACCTTACAACTGTACTACTAACCTTCAGCATTGTTATCCCAGTAATCATAAAAGACGGCGAACTTTTCATCCCTACATGGGACACAAGTCTCTCTCTCTCTCTCCTTCTCTCTGTCTGAGAACTTTTTGGACCGGCTTGATTCATAAGTCAGAGGTACTCCTGCTGAGATGTCTTCCTACATGTGCAATTTTCCAAAGCCAGACACTTGCCAAGCAATAATTATGCTGAAGTTTTCAATTACACTCCTTCCATTTCATTAACAAAAAATGTTTGGCTATTGCATAATTAGATATATGAGCTTGCCACCTACATTTAACATTGCCACTACACAGCAGCTTGATGGAAAACAGAGGAAGAGTTTAGCATGTGTGCACTTCCAGTGGTTCGGTAGCCCTGCTATAAAGGAAAATCAGCTCGACATCATAAGGCTGTCTTCCCCTCCTCCGTTTTTTTTTTTTTTCTTTCTATCGTTTGACACGGTCCTCTAATCTGCCCAAGCATATACAAGCCTATAATTGAGTATCATGAAATGTTGGGAGGTTTTGTTAACATGCAAAGCACACATGCTATCGGTTGTTGGTGCTTATAATTAACATGTTACAAGGTGTTACAAGATCGCATTAATACCAGCCGTCCTGCCCAGACACTGTTAGTTACCTCAGAAGCCGGTATTAAATTAAACTAGGGGGGAAAAAAAGCTGTAATATAATAACTGAATCTTTTTTTTTTTTTTTTCACAGAATGCTTTGCGCTTTTGGTTTCCCCCCGCTTCTGCACTTGCGTGGTGTGACCGGTGGATGATATTATATAAAAAAATGTACCTGTCTGTCACTGCGGTTATCTTCCCCATCTTAAGTGGCCGTACCCTGTCACCACACAGGCTTGGGTTTCAGCGCAGTTGCAATCCAATACACGTCAGAGAAACTCTCCTCTGTCCTATCATTTTGCCCGTTTCCTTCCACATCCACAGCAACAGGCTTCCACTGGAGGCAAAAACGGCCTTTTGAAAGTAACAGTAACGGATTTCAGTGGGTTGTTTCATTGGGATCTTCCCCGAAAGACCAGCTGAGGTTCTGCTACACCATGGCAGAGAATCTGTCTGGTGTTTGTGGAAGAATGATAAGAAGAAAGTCGTGAAAATGCAGCTTTTCCAAACATACTGACCACTCAAGTGTTTTAAGTTAGAGCCACATTCACCCGCTGATCGGTAGGCAGTTCACCATCCAGAACAAACAACCCTAAACATACAGCCAGAGGTACAATGGAATGGTTTAGAACAGGGGTGTCCAAAGTCGGTCCTTGAGGTCTAGCATCCTCCATGTTTTTAGTTCTCTCCCAAAAACCTCCTCAGCAAGTCAATGTTCTTCTTAGACCTTTTAATGAGCCATCATTTGATGCAGGTGAGTTAAACCAGGGAGAGAACTAAAACATGCAGGATGCCGGGCCTCGAGGACCAACTTTGGGCACCACTGGTTTAGAACAACAAAAATGAATATTGTAGAGTGGCTCGGTCAAAGCTTAGACCTGAATCCTTTAGAGAAACAGTGATCAGATGTAAACGCCACTGTTCAGACACTCTCCCTTCAATCTGACTCAGCTTGAGCTAAGGCGCAGAGGAGAAGAGACAAAGAAATTCATTCAGATCTACAAAAGATGACTGAAGTCTAATTCTTGATCCTGGTCCGATATTCGTTGGACCTCTGACACAATTATTGAACTTTCATCTTCTCTATGCAGCATTTCACAGCGCCCAACGTTAAACTACACACTAGCTGGTCACGGTAAACTGAACCCTCTGACCACATGGCTGGACATCTTTCAGCCACGCTTAATGCTCTCCACTATCTGTCAAAGTTAGGCTTCAGTATTATGTATATGAGCCCTAATTCCCTGTCATTAGTGATACTAATTGCATTATGGTGGTCATCAGTTGCAAAAATGATCTGAGAGTGGTGTCCACTTTTAAGGCAATTTTGATACTAAATGGATTTTGCCTCTTTGTGCATAAGAGCAAGCCCCCTCAAGCCTGTACTAATTACATCCATAATCAAATGCATTCTGTGTCTCCCTGTTAATGACATTGATCTTTCAGAATATCCGAGCCTATATTCTGCGAGATTATTGGATAAAGCGCAGGGCGAAGTCTGCGTGACCCCAGGAGGAAGACGTTGTTGCAGACATAAGTGGGTATTAAATGGATATAATTGACAGTGACCCTTCCTGGCACTCTGCGCTGCCGAGGCCTTTGGTCCGTGGATCATACAGCAGAGGGGGGTGAATTAGCATGGGTTAGGAAAGGGAAAATTAAAATTAAGAAAAGGGAGATGTGCTGTGAGATTGATTATTGCTGAGCCGGGGGGCTTACCGGCAGATATGGGCTGGAGAAGAAGATTTCAGGCTCAACTGATGAGGCAAAATCCATCATTTAGGAACTTTCGCATTCGATTTCACAATGAGAGCTTCCTGAGGTAGGCCTGTTTCTACATTTGTTATGAACTTTAAAGCTAATAGATGATCAGAAATCTACACTCTTAAGAGTGTTTGCAGATTTTTCACGATGTATTCATAAAGTATTACTTTCCAACACAGATGCCTCATAAATTTGCTTTGCAGAACCTAATCTTAGCCTTTGCCCACCAGAACTTGCTTGACAGGTTGAGCCGACTTATCACGATCAACCCTATCGTGGTTTTCTTCACATCCTTCTAACGTTTGGTGATGTTTGGCCGATTCAAATTGTAGGTCTTCCTTCGGCCATCTTCATTTTGGTGTACAGAACTGAAAATTGTTGGTCATGCATTTGTTTCATTGAGCTTAGATTACTGTAACTCATTATTCCCCAGCCTAAATATGTTTGACGGTATTAGTGCTAAAATGAAGACTAGGCCAGCCACTGACATCCTTAATGATTGGCCAGTAAAGGAGAAGGAGATTAATTTGCACTAGCGCTGAAGAGCTTGGCGACTAGTGTGTCTGGACTGGTCACCTACTGCACTGGATTGCCTACTTCCTCCGCTGTCCATTAGCACTGACAGGCTAGCATTAGCCTGAGATGGGAGGCTAGCTGTTAGCTTTTTAAAAGAGAACTTCAAACTCTTTTTACAATTACATTTAATTAACTATTCATGTACTGGTGTTTAATGTTTTAGGTTTTCTCTTGTGCAGTACTTAGTGATTTATGTCTTGATAGTTACTATCTACTTAAAATTTTACTTTTGCACAACAGTCAGCTTATACCTTACCTTTCAGAAAAATGATTAGTTAATTGCTTTTGGAAATTGTGGAGTACTTATTATTTTAGACCAACCTTTAGATTTATACTTTTTATATCGGAGCAAAACCTAGAGTAATTCCTGTTGGTTTACAAATCTAGAACAAACTTAGAAAGTACCGTATAATTATCACCCTGAACAAGAATCAAACATGGAGAACCAACATTTAGTTTAATCACATCAAGAATCCAGAGAAAACTATAGTAGTTTATAAATTCATATTCTTATCAAACATTGAGAACCTACAGAGTCCCTAAGGGGACACAGAGGGGAAAAAAAAAAAAAAAAGAAATCCCAACTCACTTTCTCAGATCCCGACTTTTTTTCTCCAGATCGAGATCTCCAGAAAGTTTCTCGGGATCTCAAGAAAGTGGGGCGGGATTTCTTTTATTCTTAGCAACTGCCTCGTTGCTAAAACTGTGCTATATAAATCAAAAGACCTTGCCTTGCCTTATTTTAATCGTGGATACTCTGGTTTTCCTGTCGTGCTTTGGGGCCTTCACAGGTATATTGCAGTGAATTCATCAGCTGGTTGACTTTTAAGGCAATTGGTTTCATCAGATCTTATTTTGTGTCAGAGTAAATAAAGGTTTTTGTATAGAAAACCTGTGCCATTGTTTAGAAAGTTACTTTGTGTTTTGAAGTTACAACACAAAGTAAAATCTTATTTTATGTAGGAAAAAAAAATAAAGAAAAATGTGAAAGAGATCAGAGAATGCATATTTTTTCAGGGCAGAGAGAGAACTGGTACAGTGTAAGTTTTCTGTAGCGTAAAACCTGTAACGTTTTGCAGTAAGCATGTAGAAAACAAGAAAAAAAAGGACAGCAAAGCCTTTTCCATTCCTGTACCGCCAACCTCTGCAACCAACTGTCAGGCAACAGGCGCCCCTCCCAGCACAGGTGGGTCCCATTGTGGTGCCTGCACACTGTTTGGTTTTCTCTTGCGCTGTTGGCAAGATGAGGGTAATTGGAGTGTTGGCATGGTGAATCAGTGCCAGGCTGGGTGGGCAGATTGCATATGATGATCATGTTTTGACCAGATGGCTAGCTGGCACAGGGGCGTCGACTGGCAGGATGTGTACGCGCATGTTCATTTGTGTGTCATTCTGGGAACGCGTGCGGCTGAGGGCTAAGTGGGTGTAAATAGCAATTTTTCTGTGACTGCTCATTAGTAAAACTTTATACATACACCTTCAGACACGATGAGCCTCATACGAGAGTGACTTGTGATGAAACATCCGCTCTCGATGCCAGTTCAGGATCAGCTGTATACTGAAAGCATAATTCATCTGCCCTGCTGTGGAAAATGGGGTAAAACCTTGTTTTATCTCTCACTTGGTAAGAGTTTGTCATATCAAACTTCTTTGCTTTGCTTTCCTTCACATCAGTCCTCTATAATAGTCAATTTTAGATACA
The DNA here is from genome assembly GCA_902982915.1 of Phalloptychus januarius. Taxonomy (NCBI): domain Eukaryota; kingdom Metazoa; phylum Chordata; class Actinopteri; order Cyprinodontiformes; family Poeciliidae; genus Phalloptychus; species Phalloptychus januarius. Next base: position 13,504,531 of record CADWAE010000481.1, read on the forward strand.
ATCCGGCAAAGACACAGTTTGCTGCTCTTTTAACCTGTTTCTTTTTGAAACGTCGGAAGATTGAGAAAACATCTGCAGACGTTATTTAGATGTTTTCCTCTAACTCAAACAAGCTCAAGATCACACCAACAGGTTCAAAAATACACATGCAAAGCCTCGGAAATCTAATGAAATGTCACTTGGCAAGTTAAAAATTTTTTTTAAAGTTGTCAACAAGCTTCTGGAAAATGTATATGCCCACAGTCCCTGGTGAAATTTGTAGTTTAATGAATCTAGATGGCTCTTAATCAGATGCCACAAATTTTAAATATGGTTCATGTTCGGGGACTGGGGACAAACATTCCCAGGAGGGGTTGGAGAGAAATAAAGGTTCAGTCTGCATGTAACTAATTAGTGGACTGAGTTAATGGAATAAGTGAACTTTTCAATAAAATTCTGACATTTAAAAATATTCGATATTTTCTCTGTGGGTGCAACTTTGGCATTGTGAAGCACCTTCTTTTTTTATTTGCAGGATGTATCAGTCTGATTTGTTTTTTTTTTTCTATGTAACTATGGTGACAGCTGTCATTCAAATCTGCTCATCATTCAGCCGGGACAAACCGTCTTTATGACACGTCTATGTGTTAAACTTTCAGTTTGTAAGACATGAGCTTTCACTCCACTCATCTATGAATCCCAGGAGGGAAAAATCGTGTCGAAGATGAAAAGCCGCTACAAACCATGAAACACATGTCAAATATCTGGAACGCTTTACCCACAACTGTATAAGAACACCAGATTGCCATAGCCGGGATACAAGCTACTTTCGAAAATGATAAATGTGTCCAGCACAGTTTCTAACATGTGGCCTGACAAAGTTTATCTTTGGGGCATGTGCAGCTGCCAGCAGTGCTTCCAGAATACTTTAATCTTTCCTTTTCAGAAGCTCACTTCCCATCCCATGCGTGTGCGGGGGGGGGGGGGGACTTGATTGGAGGCAATGTTTTGACACCCATTTGCGGAAACGAGTGGGTGCCCTCCTGCTCCGGTTTGCATTGGCGCGGTCCGTTTTACTGCGGCTGTCACTTTTCACCCCGGCTACTTAATTAGGGCCAAAAGCAGCCAGTCGCTTCCACTAAGCCAACCAGCCACGAAAGTCGTGACCGGTGACGCGAACCGGATGCTTTTTGATTTCTGAACAAAACATTAACGAGATCTTTTTTTTTTCTCAGGCGACAATGAACGATTTACCAAAAAAAAAGTGGGGGGCTTTCAGGAGATGGTACATAATAGGCGATGCACTAAAAAGTTCCCCGCACGTGAGTGGCGCGGTTGTACGTTACAGACAGTTGAGTCGCTCTGCCTCACACAGCAGTGGGCGTCAGCAGCATTGCCGTAGCACCGCTGCGGCTCGCCCAGCAAACACATTAAGAACAAAAAAAAAGAGCAAACTGGCAACAGTAAACACTATTGATGCGGCCGGCAGATTTCATTACCGCACTCTGCTGTTTCAACTAATGACTAACTTCTTCAGCAAAATCCTAACAATGCGAGAGCGGGCGGCCGAGTGAGGGAGCGAAGACAGAGAAGGAGGGAGGAAGGGAGCGTTACTGGCACGGCTGTCAGTAAAGGGTTGGGGGGGCTTGGGCCAAGTGGGGAAACGTCAGCGCTGTCAATGGGAAGGAGGGCTTGATGTCGCAATGATAGGCCTCCGTAATGGGCACTTTGAAAGGACAATCACTGCCTTCGGTGAATCATATAGGCCGACGTATAATTCATGTTTGCGTCCGTGCGAATTTGTGCCAGAGCATGGGGAACAGAAACTATTTGTAGTCTGAAGAAACTAAGCTAATGGTTATACGTGACCTTTTTACGGGTTCCAGCACTGTGGCTCATGGCGTGACTCACAGTGAACTCGATCCTTTGTTGTTCTCGTCTCCTGCCAGTGCGACTTTGTTGGACCGGCGAACTCAGTGCGGCTGGTGTTGTGACACATCCAGTGAATCGGTACCAATAGGTAGAGGAATTAATCTTCACGTTGATGTCGCTGCTCATTCGTCAAAATGTCTGTTGGGAAAATATCTTGCTGAAGCTTTTTTTTTTTTTTTAAAAGAGGAGTTGTGTGATTTCCTCCTTCTTGACCTCCATGAAACCATATAGTGTTGCAAAAAAAAAAAGCCAGAAAAAAAAATGTGGTTGAAAAGGCAACGAGGCATTCCTTAAACTCATGTCAAAATGTGTTGAAAAGATGGTTGTTGATTAAATAACTTTAAATTTCCTCATATATTTTCCTATATATCTTGTCATTTGTGCATTTGAGTTCACCTTGTAGCGTTTTGGTTTATTTGGTTTATAGCATCTGACTGTAGATGTAGAAAATTAGTTCCGCAACGTATTCCTTTCTCCTTGTGGAAACATACATTTTATGCTAATGTGACAAATAACTGAACAGTGAGTAAAACTAGTTGGAACAGAGTAGCTTCCAGAAATATTAGCCTGTATTGTATGGCTACCAGGAAGTATTAAAACAGATCAAATACTTAAGAAAACTAAGAGAATGCACCATAGAGAAAATCTTTAAAACAATTAGAAATGGAAGTAAATATATTAGCAAAAACACAAAAGGAGGACAATTTGGCAAGAGTAGGTAGGGTCCTAGAATTGAACAAGAAAAACATTTCAAAATTGTTGGCAATGTAGTCCTCACAGCCAGAATGGCTACCAGAATGAAAAGGTATCTCTAAAAAGGCAAGTTTATGAAGCTATGTGGTCAAGTACAGCAGGTTCTGCAACTTACAGCTAAATGTGATTGCTTTACACAGACATGAGTAGATTTGTTTATTGTAGCATAAAAGTGTCAATTAAAAATATTGAATAACGCCAAATATCTGCTAACGTCTTATAGGAAAATTGGGAAAGGTTTTGCTGAACAGGCTGGAGCCTTTGTTTCAGTCCTCTCTTCAGTCCTAATGTGTCAAAAACCGAACAAGACAAATCTACGTGTCGAAACTACTGCTCCTCCTTCACAATTAAAAATTCATGGGATTTATCGAATTGGCCGGAGAATCCCAAAAATATACGCAATTTGATAAAGCGGGCATTAAAGTGTGATTGTGCATGTCAATGAAGGGTGGCGGCGACGTGGCTGTATCACATTGACTCTTGCGTATTAATACTCAGTGTCCTATTGGACCATCAGCTGATTGTTTGGAATGTAAATGATGCTGCTGATGGCTCCAGTGACTGATGGCTTAAACTCCAATTAATCAATTGCTTCATCAGTTTCCCTAATTCAGATCAAATATCTCCTGAGTGCACACTCCTCTTTCACTGGTATTAGAGGAAATAAATGCTTTGGAAGTAATTTTCATCAATCTCGTGTACATGCCAATATCCCTCAGAAACACGGTCCAGGTTGAGGACTTAATGTCTTAAGTGTGTGTGTGTGTGTAGGAGAGAGACTTGCATATTAGCAAGAAATTGGAAGTTAAAAAACAAGGATATATATCTGGAAACTTTGGGTCTGGATATAATTTATTGCCCTTTCTGAAGGGTCTAATTTTTAATTTTGACAGTTAATTTACACATTGAGTGACTTTAGTTTATGCTGTGTTTCATCACACCAAAATGTTTCTCACTATTGTTTAGGGCGTTGGATCGATTATTTCTAAAGAACTAGAGAAGTTCCTGGGATTTCGGAGAAATAAGGACAACGCAAGATCGGATGAAACATCTAAGATCCCATTGAAAAAAACACCAAAGAGCGTAAAAAAGAAGAAGATGGGATTAGCAAAGAATCCACTGAATACTTAGAATATATGAGATGGAAGTATTTCTTTTTTGAAGAAATGCTGGACATGGACACAGACACATATTATCATATTGCAACATTAAAGAAAACACTCTAACATTTAGGAAAACACTCTAACATTTAGGAAAACACTCTAACATTTAGGAAAACACTCCAACATTTAGGAAAACACTCCAACATTTAGAAAAACACTCCAACATTTAGGAAAACACTCCAACATTTAGGAAAACACTCCAACATTTAGGAAAACACTAGCACATTAACGAAAACACTACAACATAATGTACAACACTACAACATTCTTCACCAGAAGAATCATCGTCAGAAGAAGAAAAGTCAGAAGACGACATTCGAATCAACCCAGAACATCTTGACAGCATGGAAGATCAGAAATATAGTCTGGGTTTTTATTATGTAGAGGTTTATAAACCATTAGGGATATTTTAAATTCTATTCTTTTAGCAACTGGCAGCCGGTGCAAGGATCTTAGAACTGGACTGGTGCTGATCTCTTTTTGTTTTTCTTGCAACGGCTTTCTGGAGAAGCTGGAGCTGTCTTACTGCTTTTTTTTGATGACCAGTAAAAATTGCAGTAATCGAGTCTACTAAACACAAAGGCATGAACTAGTTTTTCAGAATCTTGTGGGGAGATAAGTCGTCTTATTTTAGTAATATTTTTTAGATGATAGGCCTCTCACGATAACTAATTTAACTAATAAAAATTAATTCTTGGGTCAACGTTAACAAAAAATGCACTTGAATAAAATCTAAACATGAAACCAAAGTGGAAATAAAAAGTACATTAACCAAAGAGTGCAGATTATAAAGTCTGTATACTGTATTTCCCTCCAATAATGATTAGATTTAAATAGAGAAGATGGCATATCGACCACCTGATGCAATAGTTCACTCCTCCCTTAAGCCCAGTTCACTTTACATGATTTATGACAATCTTAGAGCGTTAAGCGTTCTAAGATTGTCGCCGCTCCGATCTACGGGGTTTCCCCGCAGGGAGCGAGAACGCAGCCTGCTGAATGTGACAAGTAGCCAATCAGAAAGCTCGGATTTACCTCGTACTTTCCCCTCAGAAAGCTCGGATTAATCTTCGTGCTTTCTGAGGAGGGGATTCCAAAACAGCTGACGGCGCAACTGGAGAGCATCGGACATAGGAGATTATATGTGAAAACAACATTAATGTTTATTCAACATTTGGTGCAAAGAATATCCACAGAAATGACCAGGAGAGCTGGAGCCAAATTGCTACCGCAGTTGATAAACCCGGTAACTTTTCAGCTGTTCATCGTTAACGAGACATAAATAGGTTCTAATGATATTCATTCAGTCAGGACTTTACGCTGACACCAGCCACATGCATTGTAGATAGATTGTAGTATAACGTGGATTAACGCCTCCTTTTAAAATGAGTTAACTGGACTTTTAGCCATTATTTTGTGCCCATTGTTGGACAACACACGCCACAATCGGCTAGTGTGAACTGGGCATTACGCTAAGAGAAAGGGAGGGTCAGTGGAGAGCACCGCAGTTGATCTTTTTCATCCAGTGCCATGGAAAAATGCAGAGAGAAACGATAATGACGATAAATTAAATTTACTCGATAGCTTTTTTTTAATCGTTCGATTAATTGATTTACTGTTTATTGCGACAGGCCTATTAGATGATAATATGTTGTTTTTATGAGAGATTTGATGTGGTTGTCAAAATTTAGACAATGAAGAAAGAAGGTAAGGAAGAATTTAAGGTAAGGTGTAGAAGAAGCTACGGTAATCTCAGGTAAGGGAACAGGCCAAACAGATTTCATTTACTCCGTCAGTACTCTCATGAAGAAGGAAGGGAAGGGAAGGAAGACAGAAAGGAAACATAAGGTAAGGCAAGGGAAGGGCAGGTAAGGAAGAATTTAGGTATAGACTGTAAGTAAGGTTTAGACTCTTAAAGCAAGTCATTCATATCAAGTGAGGAAACCAAGCTGTGGAGTCAAAGGAATGTGAAAAGAATTCACATTTCGCATCACATGTCTACAAAATTATTCAAAGTATTCATAATCCCTGAATTTTTTATTTTATTTTTATTATTTTTTATTTTTGCATTTTATAATGTTACAGACAGCACCAGTCTTCCATGTATTTCACTGGAAGTTTCTGTGACTGACCAACAAAACAAATGAATTACAAAGCAGGTTAAAAAAATACCCCAGACTCGTCATTGAACACTATTCAATTCATCATCTGGAAGTGGAAAGAGTAATGCACAGCAACAAACCTCCTCAGATAATGACACCTAAACTGATCAGGAGTGTAGGTAAAGGTGAGTGTCATTTAGAGAAGCATCTGAGAGACCCTTGGCAATGTGGGAGGCACTGCAGAGATCCACAGCTCAAGTCGGAGGGTCTGTCAACAGGACTGGTGTTAATCATGGACTCCTCAAGTCAGGACCTGCAGAAAAGGTAAACAATAAAAGAAAGTCTTCATCCCAAAATTAAACTTTCAGGCTGATAGCAATATAAATTAGCACTTTTATAGTTAGATATATAGATTGCTATCTAGCTTTCAAGCTAGCTAGACATCTAGCTAGCTATTTATATTCCCAGCTAGCTAGCTATTGCTAGCTCTATCTACTGATAGGAAGATAGGTAGATATAGAGTTGAACCCAGATATTTATGAACATTGAATAAAAAAACCTATATGAGTTGACCCATGTCATACCATTTAAAAGATAGTTATCACTGATGCTGACCAAATTTATGTAAGTTCTGAAATCAAAGAAAGCCACAAGGTCCCTTTCTGGCATTTATCAAATAGAGATACTTCTGTCTAACCTAAAATAAGAAAGGTTTGTTCAGATTTAACTTCAGACAATGAGAGAAAAAAAAAGTGTACTTGTCTTTTTACTTAGTGTATGTAAATATCTGATTTAAACGACAGACAGATATGCTAAGAAATGTTAAAATCATGCATCGGGTTCATCATTATATTTCACTTAGCATAAAATCTTAGGGAAATGCATTCAAGCTCGTAGCTGTGATGTGACAAAATCGTGAATACTTTCACGACGTACTATTTATATGCCCAAAAGCTGCCACAGAGCTGCATGACAAGCCTTGTCATTTAAAATCAACTATTCATAAGATGCCTGTAATGGGATATTGACTGACAGATTTAATAATTCAGTTATGCTGAGGCTTAACTGGTATTTATTAGTGCCTAATGGTCGGCGTTGTAAAAAATTCATTGAAGGCTATACTGGAGTGAGAGGACACATATAATCTTGCCTTCATTTATTTTCGTTCGGCCCCTTCAATTTGAGCGCATCTTCTAAAGAATCCTCGGCTGTCTGAGCATGCAGAAGGAAAGGTACTGTAATTTGATTTATGAATTTGATCCCACCCACACTCTAATCTAATTCATCAATGTTTCAGAAGGAGTAATTACGCATTGTGCTGCAGCTCCTCATAGCTTCATTATGCATCCAGTGACAACTTTTGCCGAGGAGAGCCACAATTATGTCTTTCTTTTGAAATTCGATTTCTATTTTAGAATAACGGCTTTTAAGAAAAGCGAACGACACATCCAAACTTTGCAGCTCCACTTCAAACTTAACCGTGTTTTTTTTTTTCTTTCTTCCTTTTTTTATACACCCCCCTTTGGTTAGTGCTCACAGCAAATATATCATTTGGCAATCTAAAGGCCTTGTTTGTTGTGTTCTCCGCCTGCCGGAGTGTGAGCTGCAGTGAGTGTGCATCCATTTCACGCAGTTTTAATTTCAGCGTGGTGGAATAATGACCACCCAAGTGTTTTTTTTTTGTTGTTGTTGTTTTGTTTCTTTTGATCTAATTAAACATAAGCTGCATAATAAATTCCCCGAAAGCAAAATGCAAAACATTTTTTCAGGAAGGCAGTTATTCATTTGGCTGATGGCTTTCCATTTACTAGTGAATCCTTCTGTGTTTACTTGGTCACTTCTAAGTTCTTAATTGTAGGGGGAGAAGGCAGACCTTTAAGGACCAGGAAAAACACTGTTTTTGTTTTCTGCGACGTGGTGCGAATTATCCGAGCACGAGCGGGTAGGCCGAGGAGAAGTAGCCATCGCAGTGCTGAGAACAAGCAGTGATACATGCGCCCGGTATCCACACCCCCACCCCTACCCCTCTCCACCCACCGCAGCCACCTCCACCGCCCCTCGACAAATGCTCAGCGGTCGTGAACTACATCGATCCTGGGTATAATTCTCTATGAAATTGATGGATGAGGGCAGCCATTGACAGAAAGGGTAAAGACCACTTTGAGATGTCCCCTGTGAATAAGTATGATGGAAAATAGATTGTTGAAGAAGATTTATGTTTGTTCTCTGCTCCCACAAGAGAGGGCCACCCTCCAACCCCCACCAAGCCTCCACCGCCCTCCACCCCGGTGTACCACACTGCGCTCTGACCAATCAAACATGTCATTGTGGTCAGATTAAACACTCTTGCGCTATTCAGCTGCCAGCTTTGACAATTAGCTTAAGATCTCAAGATGTAAAATAAACCAGACACTGAGCATGATGCTACCTCACGTAGCAACTGTACTCGGTCAAGCATTTTTCCTGCTGTTTGACTTCTCTGGACATATACCTTTAAGGACGTGGCATTTTGCTTATCTGTGTGTGAAACTACGATACCCTGTTGGCTTTTAAATGTGCTGATTTAGGACCAGGCTCCTTTTTTAAAAATTTTATAGCACCATCTCAGTTGTTGAAGTAACTATGCTTCCTTCGTTGTGGACTTTGGTGTTCCAGAATCTTCAAATTGACGACAAGTTTTGGGTCATGTTGGCGTCTGAGTGGTTCCTAAACATTTGAACTAAATTCCTTTCATTTGGGGTGACATTTTGGGTCAAACTAGAGACATTTGGGTGTTTGAACCAGACAGCGAACATTGAAATTGGGTTTGGAACCAATAACACGAAGCTTTTGGTGTGGTTCTCCTATGGAAACTTCGTAGACTAAGCTTAAGGTCAAGGTCTGCACTAGCACATCAATCAGTTTGAATTGAGTGTTAAAGCCAGGACTTGTTGATGGCAAATACTTGTTGTGGTGTACGAATACATAGTTCATGCTGGATGTATAATTTAGAACCTTTTGTGGATTATAGAAAACCAGAATTACATTCAGACTGATAAGTCCAACATAAGTCCATCCAAGGAAGAAATTGCTAAAAAAAATGTGATCAGAATAAGAAGAATTTACTCCAGAGTGTAGGGAAAAAAAAGATGTCTATTCTAGTTTTTTTTTCTTTTTTGCATGTAGTTTTAGTCAATAGCGCTTTGGAACGTGACATCACCGCTATAAACAATAACCGTCAAAACGACTGTCTCAGATATTTTGAATCTCGCTTACTTAAAAATAATTTAGCAACAGTGCGGACTTGCTGTGTTATTGGGATTGATTGATTGATTGATTGTAAAATAATGTAATTTAAGAATGTGTATAAAACTGAGCTCAGAACTTACCTTTGTTCGAACTACAACGTATTCGCAATCCGAGGGGGGTGGGGGGGGGGTAGAAATGTCCAAATCATCAACCCAGCCATTCGTATCTGCTCCAACGTTTTATCTCAAACGATTTTAGCTATTTTTTCCATGTAGCATTGCTTGCCTTCTGGGAGAAGCTTTTCATGATGTAGACCACATTGTTTCAAACGGCTTTTCAGCATTATGGAAGAGGAGAATGCAGCGGTAACGCAATAAAAACACCCGAAAAATGTAGTTTTAGCCTTAAAAGATGGCGCGGTGCGACATAAACGTCACACGCAGTGAAGTAGGTTCCAAAGCTCTTAATTGTGTGTCCATCTGAGACACTAAAGCAGATGTCAAGTATCATCTCAAAGCAGCTGCAGTGTCTTTTTACTTGGACTATTTTTCAAGATCGCAGCTGTACGGCTTGAACATACTCTCAACTTCTACACAAGACAGGCATTTTTTCATTTTTTTTTCGTTCATAGCTTTATGTGTCTTACTGCCCAGGCTGCATTTCTCGGAGCTCTTCAGGCATTCAGCCGCTGAGCTCAGTGAATGCGTGTACAGTATGTCTAGCTCCTGTCCTTGCTCCTCTGTGGTGTAGTATTGTTCGACTGCCAGCAGTGTAATCAGATAATACCACAGAGAGGTCAAAAGCACTGCAAGCTTTAGCTTCAGATTTCTGTCACCTTTTAAAAGAACGACCAAAAGAACCATGTCCAGTGAGATCTGTGTTTCTCGGCCGGCATATTTGGGTTGCACTCTGGAAAATTGTTTTGCACCTAAATAAAAAATAAAGAGTTTTCCATTGTGTTTTCAGATAAACTGTAATAAGGCTATGTTATGAACAAGTTTCTTCCAGCTTAATTGCAATTCCATCAGCCTTAACTGTAGTTTCGCTTTGCTTTAATTGGCAATTACTGTCATGCTACTAAACTAAATTAAAATGATGGCGATTAGAAGATACAATTTGTTGTTTGTATTTAGCACAAAGCTCTACTTTGTCCGAGAATATTGACAAATTGTACTTTTTCTTTTTGCTTAACCTTTCAAATAATAATAAAAAAAACTGTGAATCAGCTTTACTCAAACAAAAATGTATGCAAAGTCAAATATTTTGGTAACAGTATTAAGAAAACGTTATTTCAACAATAAAACCCAAAATGTGGATCAGAAAAAGGAAATGATTGTAACTAATTAGTGTGGTCATTCAAAATAAAGCTCATTGAAAATGTCAAAATAAAAGCCTAAATAATACTCGGAGATTAACGCACCGCCACAGGCGGTGCAAATAATATTAGCCTTTATTATCCGATGCCCTAAGGTCAGTGTTTTTCTAGCTTACTAGCCATGTTTAGTATACTGACTGGAGTAAGTCAAATAGAGACATCATGCTAGTGATACCCCACATGCCAGTGACAGCATTTAGGCTAACTTTAGCATTTTGGCTAATTGTAGCTTATGCATTAATTTTAACATACTGAATGGTGCAAGTCCTTGTTAGTCAACATGCTTTTGCTTCTGCACATGCTATTGACTATACTGTAGCTAACCTTAGCAACTAACTTTTAGCATCAGAAACCGACGGGCACACTTTGGCAGGCCCCGGTTAAATTTCTTCAGGAATTTTCTAGTTTCACTCTGTGCTTCTTTGTTTTGCTCAGTCGTATTAAATCCCATTGAAAGGCAACTCTGAAAAAGTCGTAATGCTTTTGTCAAGACGCCGCATGTTCAAATTGTAATCAGGAGGTCAAAGCGGACGGCGAGCACAAGCCTGATGTCCATGTTGAGCCATGATCAGCTACTTGTGTGGGCCCTCCGCTGTAGCGTCTTCCCATGATGCTCTGCTGGCGGGGGTGCTCTGCCTGTGCAGCGCTTTATTTACACGACTGTCTTATGAAAACATCACCTCTGGCTTCCCAGAGGGTTGAAGCAGGATACGACTAGTATCAATTAGGCCGAGGGACAAAACACAACAAAAAAAAAAACAACCCGAAACTAAAAAGTTTGCTTTTTAGTTTATACTCAGAATTCAAGACCTTGATGGGCTCCGCTTTCATCAGCCTGCCAGGCGGCAACAAGCCCTCTGCCCTTCTCATGTTTGATCTGGCCGCTATCTTTGACTATTATTTGCTGTTAGCAAAATAAAAAAATAAAAAGTTTTTCCTTTTTTTTTTTTTTTTTTTTCAAGCCACCGGGGAACCTGCCTTCCTCCTGGCGCACAGCAGAAGGACCTTGAGTGATCAAACATCAAACATATCGACGGAAAATTGACCCTGTCAAACACACACAAATTCATTTCCATAATGCTTGACCTGTAATTACTGATGAGGTCAGACGGATGTTGACAGGGTTGTGTATTTGGATGACCTCGACCAGTAATCCAGTGTTCTGCAAATTAGTGCTTGCATGGGAATCAATGTTTGATTTCTTGTTCAAGATGTGCTGTTTGATCAGTTTCCGAAGGGCTGGGACTGAATCGACACAAATACCTGAGGCTAATGACGCCACTCAGCGTATTGCTTGTTTTTTTTTTTTCATGTGGCATGTTTTCTTTTTGTTCTTGTTCTTTTTTTTCTTTTTTTTTTTTTGAATCTCTGAGATTTGTCTATTTTTCTTTAGATTATCTGCATTCATATTTGGTCTCTATTAGAGAGTTGAGGGAAAATAATGTTTAAAAAATTGCTCAGAATTATAACTGAGAATTAAGAAGCAGTTTTTTTTTGTTTTTTTTACCAATGAGGAGGAATTTCCCATTCTTTTTTTCCAAAACTGATTTACACATCACATATTTTAGGTTAGACACTGGATTTCATTTGTACTTAAGATGAGACTTTGACTAGGACACTGTAAATCTTTATGCTTTTTAATTCATTTAGATCTAGGACTGTTCTGCTGAGCGTAAGGTCGTGAACTGATGACAAGATCGACATGTTTGACTGTTTTCAGAAATCCTGTTTATTGTCGGACGGCTTTAGAAGATTTTTTAAGCCTTTTTATTTTTTTTACAACCACACAAGTTCTAATTTAGTGATCACTTTATACTAGAGATATGAACAGTAATCAAATCTAATTGTGGCTAGTTAAAATTAAACTCAGATTTGAAATAAAGTAAATAAAATTAAATGCTTCCCAAATAGTTTAGATAATAATTGTTTTTTTTTGGTTTGTTTTTTTTTTCTCAACTGATCTTTGTCTAATATGAAAATGAATTTGATGATTTGAAACATTAAAAAGTGACAACAGAGCAAAAATGGAAGATATCAGTGAAGAGTTTTTCTCCCCTACTGTTTGTCAGTAGATACTCTGTTTAAAATTGATTTTATTCCTCATGCAAAGAGGAAATGAAATGGAGTAAAAACGAAAAGAACCAAAAGGTCTTGATGGATTTTTATATTCTGGTGTGATTGCTATTTAAATATTCAAAATGTCAAAAATAAGTCAATGGTACAATTGGAAAAACAATTATTATATCACAATATACAGAAAAAATAAAAATGCACCTTTGGTAGTCCACAACTCTAATTTAAAGTCTAGATTTGAACACGTATTTTTTGGAGATGAACTGTTTTCAAAGAAAACTCATCACTATAAAGAACCTTTGAGAAATATTATGTTTTAAATTTCATGCGAAATAATTTCACCAGCCGGACATCCTCGCTGAAAACCTCATTGGCGACAAAAAAACAGAAAGCTGTCACAAACACACACATACACAAACACACATCATCCTTTGAAAGGTGCAACCCAAGCCCTCGGGAGACACCATCGCTGTACCTCCGTGTCCCTCTTCGACACCACCAAGATGTGTGTCACCGAGTTTGTTGTCTTCCAAAAGCACTTAATGTGATCAGAGAATTAAAATTTCAGCGAGCCATTAAATGATAGCTGGGGCCAAAGGGCCCGCAATGTGGAGCTTGGGTTTCCTGCGGCGCTGCAGTCATATCTCTCGCGTCCCGCTCATTTTGTTTCAAGCTGAATACATTACAGCCATACTGAACGTCCTGCCCAGGTCCAGGAGCTGTGAGGTCACTGGGAATTTCTGTAACTGGAGTCAGACTAAATCGTATTGACGCTTAATAAAAGAGCGGCGAACTCTTTCTATCTGTTGTCTGTCCTGTCTAGTTCACTCTTTGTGCGAGATGAAACAGGCCTGCTAAGCTGACTGTTTTAATTCACTTCATTGCCATGACAAAGTTGCAAACTTTTCTGCAGCATGCTATGGGTTGTATGTGTGGGTTAGGAAAGTCTTTTGTAAAATGTTTGACACAAAAATCTGAAAAGTGTGACATAGTTGCCCGTCTTACTTTGAAACAAAAACCAAGTTTCAGTCAGTCGAGTTTATTTGCGTTGCACATTTCAGCAACAAGGAAGTTCAAAGTTGTATTTATTTTGAATTTACCCTTTATATAAACCAGGAAATTTCAACTGAGATAAAAAAAAAAAAACATCTTTGTCAAATGAGTCCTGGACAAAAAGCAGCAAAAAATTACAAAGTTCAGCGGTTCTGTGAAGGTGTCAAAGATTTCTTAGAGTATTAGAACTCTAATGCCCCCCCCCCAAAAAAAGCTGATAGGTAGGAGTTAGAAAACAATCTTCCGATCTCTGAAACACAATCAATCAGCAAAGTAGACAAGAAGCCCATGGTGCCTCTGGAGGAGACGCAGAGATCCGCAGCTCAGGTGGCGGCGTTGATGGCACGGCTCACCTGCAGGCAAGAAGAAAGTCGTTGTTGAAAGAAACATTGATGCATTTCTGCAGCAGGGTCAGCGAAGCTGGTCAGGGTTAATGGACAAATGGAAGCAGCTAAACACAGAGCAGACCTGGAGGGAAACCTGTTCCCTCCTGTAAGTTACTGGCACAAAGGTTCCCCTTGAACAGGGGTCTCCAACTTGCGGCTCCAGAGCCACATGTGGCTCTGCGGCCCCGCCACTGTGGCTCTTCCAAAGCCGTAAAAAGAAATAAGAAATACAATAGACAGACATTTTAGGAGTTTTTCTTCTTATGCAAATTCTGCTTTTAACATCTACATCAGGCTAATAATGAAGTGAATTATTTACAGAAAAAACTCACTTTTTGAGTGTATAATGGAAGATTGATTTTGTTCTTAAGTTTGAAAAGAGAAATACATTTACTTTTTTTGCTTTCATTACAATTCATTGTACATAGTACATGTTTAAAAAGAAAGTTGTCTTGTGTTTTGCAATATGGTGAAATGTGAAAAAATATTAAGTAATTAATTATTTTTGTAAGTCTTAAGGATAGTGGGAAAAATTCAGAAGATCAAGAAAGCAAATAAACAATATAAGATTTTTAAATTTATTTATTTTTAAATCCAACATTTCTCCATTTGCAAGATAGAAGCAACAGTGACAGCTCCAATAACTGTGCAAAAAGCAACCACAGAAGAAGAAGTCCCAGCATATATATCAGCTGCTTAAGCAAAGGATTTAGCTTTTTTATTTTGTTTTTGTTCTCGGAATATCATTCTGGCGCTCAAGTAAGCGAAACATTTCTCAGTCGCACGAGAATCAGAAGAAGATATTAAAGTGGCATTTCAAATATAATTAGGGATTAGTGTGTTTTTGTAATGGTGATATTTAGTATTTAGTTTGTCCAGGTCTGGTAATCCTGAGCAGTGGGGTCTGAGTGCTTTGGAGCGCGGCCAACGTCGGTGTCAGGAGCACTTTGGGCACGCCTGTGTCACCATTTTCTCCCGGCGGCGCGAAGCGCGCACGCGTTTGTAAATTTGTGTCAGTGTGTCGGTATCTGTGTGTCCGGGCTGTAGATGCTTTGTCTCGTTAATGAGAGGCGTTCGGGGGCCTCGGCGAGGGCCAGCTGTGCAAGATAATCTTCTCCTGTTTTGCTATGAAAGCTCTTCTGAACGTAACCGAAGAAACTCACTCAAATGGCGGAGGACTCGGTTGAATAATTCAGCGTTTACAATCAATTTTGCCACCCACCCCCTTTCCACTCCCTCCAGCTACCCCCTTTGCCCCCCCGCCTCATCTCGACACCTCCCTGGACCACAGGGCCTGCAGGCTCATCATGGGAATGTTGACAATTCCCCGTACAATGCATTCTCTGGCCCCCATGGCAACCCGAGAAGCTGTGGGAGCATGGGTATTTGTGTGAGTTTGCATCTTAGTGTGTTGAATTATTAAGTCCCTCAAATGCTGTTTTATTGCCGCGAGTGTCAGGTTGTTGACTTCTTTTTTTTTCTCCCCCTTTTCTTTTTTTTTTTTGTTTCGTCCGAGACACATTTGAGCTCTTCGTTTTCTTGAAGCCGAACGCACAATGAAAATAGTTTGAGCCAAGCCAACTGTGCACTGTAATTATTTGAAACCGAAGCGCGGCGCAGTGACATACTCGGGGAAAAAAAAAACCAAAAACGTGAATTCTTTCATGTTACGGCTACTTTAAACTGAAATGTTTTGTGATTAAAATACAAAATGTAACTAAAAACGAAAAAAAAAAAAAAAAACAGATTTAAAAAAATATGACAAACGAGTGGACAGTGCGCTATCACTTCTTCAAGGTAGACTTAGGAATGTAAAGCCTTTGCTGCAGCAGGATCAGGTTGCCCTATCAGGCAGGTGAAGTCCAGTGAGATTAATGTGAGAATCCCATGTGACAAAATAGCTGCCATTTCAGGTTAGACAAAGGGAAACGTACCAGCAATCAGTGACCGAAGCCTTTTCATTTACCGGTTTTCTGATTAATCGGTGAATATGGAGCCATAAACCAAAAAAAATAATAATAATGCTGCTTAATTTAATCATCTCTGTTATATTTCAGGGCACTGATGTTACAAAACTTTTACTCTTGTCAATCAGCTTGGTTTGTCTAAAAGGAGTAATAACTCTCTGCAGAGCAGGATGCCATAAACGTGCAACGTTCGCACTAACAAGTAGTTTTAAACGGGCTAATTCTGTCGATGATGTCACACTGTTTATCATTCCACATGTGGTGGCTTGTCTAAAAATAGTTTTCTTAATTTGGACTTGAAGCACATTTTTCTGTAAGGCATCTGTCTGTTGCTGATGATGCTCCTGCGAGTGAATGTTTTTGAAACGTACAGTGTGCTACTCTGTCAGTATTAGCTGTTCACAAAGTCTCTGAGCGTTGTCAATTGGTCAAAGAAATATCACCAGGAGGAATCAAGAAATAGCTTAAACTGCCTTTAGTTAGAGCAATTTGAAGCGTTTTAGGGTATTACCCGTCTTGTGAACTAAGGCCAACAGCAAAAGAAGATGGCTTCCACATGTCTAACTGGTTCTCACCTAAACATTTTAAGTTAGAATTTGATTTGGGGTTTTTTTCAAAACCTTTTGGACTTCCACAATGATTTTCCATGCAGGAAATGTGCGTGCGCTCCCAGAAAGTGCTCTGGTTGGTAATTATAGGGAATAAAAAACTAGGACCACTGAGGAAATAGGAGTAGTTGTTTGTGAGCAGTTGGTAGAGCTGTTGCCTTGCAGCAAGAAGGTTCTGGGTTCGATTCCCGGCCTGGGGTCTTTCTGCATGTTCTCCCTGTACATGCTTGGGTTCTCTCCAGGTACTCTGGCTTCCTCCCACAGTCCAAAAACACGACTGCCATGTTAATTGATCTCTCCAAATAGTCGCTAGGTGTGAGTGTGTGTTTGCCTGGTTGTCTGTCCTGTCTGTCTGTGTTGCCCTGCAACAGACTGGCTACCTGTCCAGGATGTACCCCGCCTCTCGCCCGAAATGATAGCTGGAGATAGGCACCAGCAACCCTCCCGACCCCAGGAAGGGACAAGGGTGTAGGAAAATGGATGGATGTTTGCGAGCATAAAGTTTAGCAGGTCTTTTTTTTTTCTTTGCAGCAGCCTCTACGTTTTGCTTCTTCTATAAGCAAGTCGGAGCGTCTGTTGGTGTTCACAGATTGTAGAAAATAATGCTCTCTCCATATAAACCTTTTAAAAACCACCAAACGTCAGTTCGCCTCAGACACCTCAGAGTGCTGCTGGGATAAACAACAACATTCTAACGAGCAAAACACGGTATGATTTTATGGAGGAAAGTGAGGCTTGCACAAGCGCTACAGGGTTTGCTAATATTTGGCTGGCTTATCCTGGTCCTGGTCAGAATTGGAGCAGAAATTTCAACATTTATCAGAATATTACAACTTGGAATTAAAGTTTTTGTTAAGAGTTGCTATTTTGTAGTGATTTACAGGCAGAACTTGTGCTTTTCAATTTCTTCATGAGGTGATGGTCTGCTAGGTCTTTGGTACTTTAGTATCACAATTTTCTTTGCGTAGCCATTGTGTTTTGTACTGATTGCAAAGGCAATGCTGTCGCTTTTTGCAACTTTCAGATGAATCCTCTGCTGCCTTCAACTCAACTTTTTTCTCTCACATTTTTACAGATTGTTTATGAAAACACAGAGGAAGATCGTATGATTATTCAAAGTGAAAATGTAAACTTGTATTTGTGCACTTTTAAGGCTTTCCATAGATGCAACACATATTTCTAACTTGAGTCTAACTTTGTTGCAAATGTATAAACTAGACAATTAAAAAAAAAAAATCACATTTAGGTCATAAATGTCAATATGCAATAAAAAAAAAAGTCTTTTGGTGACTTTTTCAAGCATAAATCTTCCTGAAACCTTTTGACGGATTTTAAATTGCTCTGACGTGCTGCTTGGCGACACGTGCACGGTGCCGCTTACGGCTGGGAAACACACACAAAAGCCCCATTTCCACTGTGGGCTGAGAGTGTATTAGTCAGACAGGTGTCAACTTTCCTCAGGTATGATTCAGCTGTGCGGGGCGGAGGTGGGGGGAGTCGCTATATTCTCCTGTACAATAAGCCGCAATATAATAGTCTCGTGGATTACTTCAATTGCAGGTGATAACAGACAGGCAGTGGAGCGGACAGGCCGATACAGGACACCCACTCCTGTGTGGGAAGCCGTATGAATTATTTCTTGTCTGCTTGCAGGACCGTGGGGGCTGGGGGGCCCATGATGGGTATTGAAGGGAGGGGGGAGGGAGCGGGAAGTAGATCTGTCACTCAGTTTGACTTTAGTGGTGCTGTAGTCAGAGCACAAAGCATTGGCAAGATTACTTGGAAAAACGTCTAGCAGGAAATGAATTGTTTTCCCGGCTGTTTATGTTGCTTTTGCAACGCACACGATTTCAATATATTCGATGCCGTTTTTGGGCATGCTCAGAGCTCGGACGCACAGCGCCTGTCCGCTGTTGCCGGGGAAATGTTGCCCGTTTATGTGTGTCACTCACAGAAACCTTATCAAGCCGGAGTCCGGAGAGCGGCCCGGTGCTGCAACGCTGTATGCAGGATTCTTTGTCAATGGCAAAGAATCATGGGAGGAAGGTGATACTTGGTTTAAGCATGATTAAATTGACACCCCATAGAGTGTCTCAGATACGTTTTTGTGCTCTTGATACTTCGGCGGCTGCTTATTCAACGCTGTCTCGCGTTCAGTCTCACCTGTCATGCTGACATCATTGCATTGCAATTACAGTGAGTGAGATGGAGAATGCATTAGGCCGGCACTGCGGGAAGACGATCAAGGCCACGGGATCTCTTTTGTTTCTTATCTTATTGCTGTCTTTTTTTATTTTTCCTATGTAAGTCGTGTCAAGGAACGCAACATTGGTCCGAATTTTTGTTTTTGGAAATTGCTTTTTTTTTGTAGATTTATTTTTGTTTTTGTTTTTTCAAAGAAATTTAACAAAAAGATACATCATCTTGTTGAGATGTTTTCACATTATATTTGAATAAAAACAAAGCTCCAGTGGGGATTGCTTTGTTGTTTTTCCATCTACAGTGTTCTAGCAACTAATTCGATAGCATTGTTCACGGGACCCTGGAATAAATAATACATTTTGTCGTTAAAAGAGTTAAGAGTTCTGCTTGGGATTGAAAGAAGAACTATAGTTTTACTCAGTAAAGTGAAAGGATGAGTTTTATTTCTCTGTTTCATATTATGCATGAGCCATCCAAAATGTGTTTGTAACTACAACATGCGGAATATAATGAATATTAGTGGTTTGTACACAGTCTTAGAAAGTCTGCTAAAGCAGGGCGTCCAATTAATGTAGGATTTGGGCCACATCAAGATCAAGACTATCTTTAAGGGACCAGTGGTGGGATAATGTACTGATAACATCCTTCAACAAACTGATAAAATATGAATACATCACTGTTTTTGTGCATTCAGTGAGTACTTCTTGAAATTGAACAGTATTAAGCATATTTTCACCTCGATCGAATTTGGCCAGAGTGCAAATGAAACTGACACTAGATGAAGTGTAGGTGCCAGAATAACCCATCCAGAGTTACCACGTAAGTGTGCCTCCGTGATTTGCCGTGTCACTTCCATTTTCCATTTTTGTTTGTCTAAAGTCAACGGTTCCCACCAACTGATGGATGCATATTTTTTTTAACTCTAGTTGGACCAGAATTTGTTCTTTCTTTCACACTGTATGCACATATTGTTAGGCTCACTGTGTTGTAAAACAATATTTGTCTCCATAGTCATCTCTGAACCTCCAGCGATTAAAAGAATAACTTCCTGAACATCTGCTCTTCAAGATCAGAGCCCTGCGGGGCTATTTTGGTGTTTGTAGTTGCTCGAAGGTTTAGAGTTCATGCTCTATGGCATATTTATTATTTACATAATTCAGATTCAGACTCTTATTTATTTTCATTTTCCTCTCGCAAACATTCCACATTTCGGTCCAGCCATGTGGTTTTCTTTCATTTTGACTGCTTGGGACCGTTTATGGTGACATTGATGTAAAAGACTTGGGACATTCGGTATAATAGGCGTACAGTAAAGTGCTTCGATTTTGGCTGTCTCTGCTGGCCACATACAAAACTTTCCGAGAAAGCATTTTCTGCGTTTTCATGCTCCGCATCTCTATTTGCGTATAAAATAAATTCTATCAGCCTGTAGCTTCATGATTCCATTATTTTAACTATGACTTTTTTGTTTTTTCCCCTAATAGGAAGGTATCCCTATAAACTACCAAAATAGGTACACTAACCACTGCTCTCGAACTTTGATTTACAGCACAGTCCGTAAAAACTAAACATCCTCCTGTCCTCGGGTCCATAATTCTGTCAACAACACTTATTTCCAATTTACACAAACCTCCAAAAACCAAACAAAAAAATCTGTAAACTAGACAGCAAATCTGAACAGGGGATGTCGGAATAAAATCCTTCCTCTGTATCCAACTTGTGAAGTCGGTGACATTCTGATCGAATCTGTGACAGGAGGCGGAAGGAAAGGAATATTTTCGACAGGGTTTCATCAACACTCCTGCATCATGGACGATATTGAAAAAGCAAACATTCTAATGTAGGCTTTATCCAGAGAACATGTTGAAAAGAAGTGCCAAACTAAGAAACCTCTTAATTTGTTGCAGGATCCTGATCAGAATCATGGAAACGTATTGATTTTTTATGTAGCGTCATAAAAAGGTGCAAAGGGAAACTAGAACGGCAAGCAGTTTTCAGCGGGTTCCAGGCCCCACCCAGCAAGTCCACCCCCAAAAAATGATAAGAACAAAGACACCATACATGTATTTACAGAAACATATAGAACCACCACCAGCAGCTTTCTCAGAAAGTAAGCTTGTCTCTTTATTCCACGGATAATGACTCAGTTCATCATTACTTGCTTATGATTATGGTGAAAACTTATTTCAGGTGGAAACATTCTCACTTTGAATGTGCTTTCTTTTCTCTAACAGCACGGCCTGTCAGTCAGTAGCTGTGTGAGGCTTATTCTAGCACATTCCATATATGTTGCCATTCTTTGTGCGCAAACATTATGATCTGTTTCTGGTGTCAAACTGTTAATGGTTTAGTTATGGGCGTCCAAAATTGTCCACGCATGGTAAAAACTTAAGTGGCGTTGCAAAAAAATGTATTTATAAAGAATAAGGCCATGAGGTTGCTTTTACCACCAACTTTCCTGGGGAATTAAAATTTTATGAATGAATTTTTTTATATTATATTATCCATCCATCCATTTTCTATACACCCTTGTCCCTTAGTGGCGTCAGGAGGTGCTGGTGCCTCTCTCCAGCCAACGTTTCGGGCGAGAGGCTGTCGCAGAGCAACACAGAGACAAACAGGACAAACAACCATGCACACACACACATAGGGACAACTTGGAGAGACCAATTAACCTGACAGTCATGTTTTTGGACTGTGGGAGGAAGCCGGAGTACCCGGAGAGAACCCACGCATGCACAGGGAGAACATGCAAACCCCATGCAGAAAGACCGGGGCCGGGAATTGAACCCAGAACCTTCTTGCTGCAAGGCAACAGCTCTACTAGCTGCGCCACTGAGCAGCGAAATATTATATTATATTATATTATATCTCAAGGCACTTTTCAAACTAAAATGTCAACATCTACTGAAGTAAGACTTCAGATGAGCTTTAATCCATCATCCCATTGTACGGTTGAATGAATTGCTGTCTTCACATCAGATAATTTACTAAGACTTTTATTTTGAAGAAATAAAGGAAGTAGTTCTTGAACTGTATTGACAAGCCTGACTAATAAAGATGATTCATTAGACGAGTCAACCTCACTTGGTAACAAAAGCATTTAGGAAACATTTGAACATAATTGTTTGTCTGGCAGAACCCAACAAGTGGAATGTATCTTTAAAGCCAATATTTATTCCATAATGCTTCGAGTTTACTCTAAAGTCTTTTCAATCATATATTATATTTCCCCTACACCTTTCCATGCTGGTCTTTGTAATAGTTTTATAGCACAAGTTCAAGGTACCTTTCAGTCTTCTCGTATCAGATTTAAGTGTATGTTTAAACTGGGACTGGGAACTTGACCTCAAGCGCTCGAATTTGCGTTAAAAGTGACAGTTTTATTGTTGTCATTGGCCACGCTCTTCTTTGGTTTTTGACAACTTTACAGTCAAAGAAGTGTGGTGGGTCGTATGTGCAGGACGTTTCAGCCATACGACGCTCAACTGCAGACATCAGAAAAGTAAGAAAATGGAGGCCGTTCCTTCCCAGCAGTCTGTCTGGTCTGAGCCTGATGTCTGTGTTTGCACCCAGCGGGACAGCAGAACCTCTGTGTGTGGCCTCGTTGTTTTGTCATCATTTCTTATGTGTTTAGACACTGTCCGCAACAATCCGGCCGTGGCGCTCCGTCTAAACGCGGAGGGAGCCGCACACGTGGCCCCGGTGTCCTCGGCTTTGTTTGGTCCGTAAACGCATGCAGACACGCAAATATGAGTACACACGGCGGTGACAAGCTGCGCAGATACAATTGTTGTGGTGTGATATATATGGGGGTGGTGTGGATGAGAACTCCCACATGCTCCAGTGTCAGTTGCTGCCCTTTGAGTTGCAGTCATCATCGAGCAATTCAGAGCAACACCTGAGCTGTTTCCATATGATGCCAGTTTCAGCAATGGGTGGTGGCAGAGGGGAATGAGGGTGGAGGGGAGTACTAGGACATGGATGGTTGTCTTGCTAATGGGACACTTAGACGTCTGGGCTTATGTCATTCAGTCCCAGCGAGCTGCATCCAATCGCCCCTCTACTGCAGGGACCCAGCTCCGCGACAATCGATCTGCGGCTAGGCCTCCAGCCTGGCGGTCATGGCTCAGGCAACCGGAGCTGTCAGGGTCCTAAGGCATCCCTCTCTCACCGTCTACCCCAACACACATACTCAACACACAAACGCACACACATCCCACTGCTTTCCAAAGCTTCTGGCCTGACCTTGATCCGCCTCTGGAGAAAGCGGTTGGAGAACTTTGCAGCCGCATTCTGGGAACTGAAAACACAAACGGAGGCGGAGCGGCGCTCAGGAAAGTTCTGTAAATGTTAAGCCAGAATCAGGAAGAGGCATTTGAATGAGCCGTTGCTGATTAATTGCACAGCGTGAGAAGGAATGGGCATTGTGTTAACCTTGAGAGAATAAAAAGCAGAAAAAGCACTTTAAAAACTCAAAATAAACCAAGTATGATCAAGGAAGATTGAGCTGCAGACTCCTTCACACTAGCAAAAACAATGACTTCTATTAAAGTCATGTTACCCTCAATACTTTCAGCCATGTTAAGAATCCATAGGGCATTGGAAAAGTGTTCATATCCCTGGAGTCTTTATGAAATTTGTCAGAATTGAGATATTTTAACAGACTTTTAAGGAGCGTGCAATTGTTTAGTGGACGGTAAGGTAAAATGTATTTTCATTTTTTTCTTAAAACTAGGGCATGCATTTGTATTCATAAACCTAAAATAAAAAAAAAATGCAACCATCTCTTAATTAGTACAGGATTGAATCTCAGCATGTAAAAAACTTTAATGAATTTGAAAAGAAGTGAGCATGACTCTTCCAGGTCAAGGATAGGTCTGTCGAGAAGTTCAAAGAACAGCTAAACAATGGAAGCAGAAGAAGAAGGTGTTCAGACCAGATCAAGATTGAGCTTTTTGTCCCACATGCACCCCGTCTAATATCTGCTGGAAAACTACCACTGCTTCCTGAACACGCCATCCGAACAATAAAACACGGGAGTGGTATTAACCCCAAGCTGTTAATGTGCTTTTCTTCTGCAGAAACAAGGACACTGGAGATGGACGGAGCTAAATATGGAGCGAACCGGAAGTAAAACCTGTTACAGGCTGGAAAGGACCTGAGACCGGGGCAGAACCTTGCAGCAGATCATTGACTGTAAACATACAGCGAGAGGCACAAGGGAGAGGTTTATATCAAAGTTTGTGGTTTATATATTTATGTATTAGAGTGATCTAGTCAAAGGACACAAATCCGACTCAGAGCCAAGATGCAAGAGTGGAATTTGAAAAGTTTGATAAATGTTTGCAGATTCCTTCCATCCAATATGACTGAGTCTTAGCCTTTTTTATTTTTTTCAACAAAAGAAATAAGAGGAAGTTTTTCATTTTTTAGATGTTTGAAGGTGGTAGAATCAAACCACAGAAGACGTGCGGATGTCATTGCAGTGAATGAGGACTGTATAAAGACTGGAACCGAGGCTTTGGGGAGGCCCGGCCCACACTTGTCATGTTTCTTTTTACACTGTAAAAAAAAAACAACGAAGTCTCTAATTTACAGTAAAGTACCTCCAGCTGTGGTTGCACAGAATTTCACCGTAGAAATGTGGATTTTAATGCATTTATATGCTAAAATTCTGGCTGGTATTTTACCATTAGTTTTGCATTTTCTTTTACAGTGTATCACATATTGTATTTCTATAATCTACAATAAAAAATAAAAAATGATCTTGAGGTTGTAACATAGCAAAATATGAAACGGTTCATTGGACATGAAGGTCTTAGGAAAGGCCCTGCATTTATAAGTTAGTATTGTGCACGTTTGTTACTTTTAATTGCATCTATAAAGAAAAGTGGCAATGAATGTTATTCCAATATATTAATTTAGATGTATTTTTGGAAGATTTTTCTTTTTTTTTTCACCTTTATCTCACTCTTTGACGACAGCAGGACAAAGAGTAAAGCAGTGTAGGTGATTAAGTAAGGCCATTTAGGGAATGTAAATCTATATCACTGATACTTTGACGTGACTCATGTGTTCTCATGTTGCTTGGCTCTATTGGCTGTGTTGAGTACAATATGCTGCGATGAGTGTCTTTTACCTCTTCGCGTTATTAACATCTAATATTGATGCTGGGTTTTCTTAGCTGAGCTTAATTTGAGATGGTAGAGATGATAACAACCATCTAGAGGAGAGGCTGTGTATAACCAGCGCTGCATGATCAGACTGTGTCAACCTTCTCCCAACACCATCCACTTAATGTCTGGGGATAGAGTGAGACATGCTCAATGTGGCTTTAAAAGTAAGGTATTCCCTCAATTTCTGAAAGTGACTAACTATGGGGTGCCATTTGCAAAATTAGACAGTCAAAAAATTAACAACAGTTTGAACGAGACAGCCCAGTCCAACAATTTGGACTGTCTCGTCCAAACTCTGTTTTGTTTCATAAAAAGAAGAAAACAGAGGTTTATTTTTCAAAGTTAGATGTTCACCATGTTATTAATTTGTTCGTAAAGGCCATAGGTCCAAATTAAATATTAAATTGGCAAGTTAAATAAACTAAACTAAATATTTTGGCAGGAAGCTAAATGTTTAGCTCCACAATAAATGTTTAGGTAGCCAAGCTAAATGTTGAGTTCCAAGCTAAATACTTAGTTTGTGCATTAAACATTTAGTTAGCAAGTTGAAACTAAAGATTTAGGTTAGAGCTAGGTATTTAGCTCCAACCTCAATATACCCTAAATATTTAGCTTGCTAATTAGATATTTAGGTTTCAACTGTGACATTTAAAAATGAATGAATAACAAGGTGGATATATGCCTTTTATAGATCAACTCCCTTTTTTTCCTTTTAAATCAGGCTAAAAAAATAGATGATTATTGCTGATAATATTTGACTGTGCATCTTTGGCTCCTGATAAAGCTCTGCAGCAACATGAGGTCTTAAAATGGCAGGAAAATGTATAAAAAAAAGTAGACTCTGCGTCATTTGAGTAGTTGAGAGGTTTAAAAGTGTGTTGGAAAAGTACTTTTTTCCAACACAAAACACTTCACTTATTTGCAAAAAATAAATAAAAAATTAAATTAGCAACAAAAAAAAATAAAAAAACAGCACCAGGTGCAATTTTTATAATTGCACCTACATTTATAATTTGCACAAAGTCAGTTGTTATGTATATTACTAACATTTAGAAAAATAAGCTCTAGCATGTTGCATGAATTTTGTAACCTTGAACTAGGTCTTGGAATCATTCTACTATAGCTTTGATTGATATTTGTTTACATTTGTCTAAAGCCACTGTGGCTACCTTTTATAAAAATGTTTTTTTTTTTTTTTTTTTTACATATTTGTTAAAACTCTCCCTATGGCCTGACAGCATAAGATGAGACTGATAATCTGTGAAAATAGCCTCCCTTCAGTCCTACTGCCATTTGCAGAAACGCACACTGAAAAAAAGCACCAACTTTACAATAAATAAATAAATAAATACATTTGTTGCATGTAATTGAAATAAGTTTGTCAAACTCAATATAATGACATTTGTTTAACACGACAACTTAATAATGTATTTACTTGGATTAACTTAATTAGATTTTTTTTTTTTGTGGCATATTAGCTCTATTTTTAAGTTGGATCACCTGCTTTGCTTTGTTTAGTTTTTGTCTGTTTTCAGTGCACAGCTCCCAGTCAGAGCCAGGAGGAAATTCTTAGAAGTGTCAGTCACGCTGGTTATCTAGTTGTTTCCTGTGTTATTTTCACATGTTACAAGAGCAGCTGAAGTATCTCAAAAAAAAGAAAAAAAACAAAACTTGTGGATATGATTTTCATGGCCGAGCGCGTACCTTAGCTCCTCACCAGGACTGTAAAAGCCTTCGCTATCGGCTTGAAAAAACCCCCACAGTACTTCTCTAAATATTTACAGTGAGTAATTGAACCCTTTTAATTTGTTGCTCCACTGTCTCTTTCCCTGTTTTTTTTTTTTTTTTCTCTCCCTCTCGTTCTCATACACAAATGCAGCAGGCCAATACTTCGACATACAGGATGTGCATCTCTCTCAGTATTCTACAATCCGGCGGTTTGTTTTTGTCTACATGCAACACTAAAAAAGCCATATTTGAAAAGCTGCGTCCGCAATCACGCTATCGCAATAATGACGTTGTTTATTCGAATCAAAACACGGACGGAGGGCGGCGCGGAGCGCCTGGCGCGGCTTGTTTGCCGTTTGCTTGTGTTCTAATATCTACTTTTTGCAGAGCTGTGCTGACACACTGTGTGTGGTCCACTTTGGTCCGGGCTGCCGAAGCGAACGGCCACGGCGGTGGCGTTGTTGTCTTTTTGACTTCGTCTTTCAACACCGGTCAGCGTTGCTTATAATAAAACCAGATTATGAAAACATTCTTGAGACCTGACATGCACTGACAAATTCAAATATCAACAAGGAGATATGACGAAAAAAGGGCACCCAGAGCCGTCCTCCAGCGCTCAAGTAAACAGTTGATGAATTTCTGAGCTATTCCGACTTTTTTTTTTTTGTTGTTGTTGTCTATATTTCATCATTTGATTCTTAGGTCTGCTCTGCAGACAGCTAGAATTCCCAGGAGTCGACCAGGACGGGGTTTTCCAGGCTTGTCTCGTCTCGGCGTTTCCACAAAACCAGAAACTTCTTGCATCCATCTTATAGTCAAATATTTGGGCATCCCTGTTGTTCCATTTATCTCCTTCTTGATTAAAGTGATTCATTTAGTTATGAATTCACTGTTCATTCAGTATTTTTGATAACGTCTTTAAAGATTTCCAATTTGCTATTGTGCTAGTTTCCCATAAGCCAATCTGAGGCAATACAGGGCAAGAGTATTTTTGTCGTGTCATACCACTCAGACATGGCAAATTCAAAATTCTTTCCAGAACAGTGAAGACATCCAAAGCTCAAAATACCTATTAAGAAAAGAAATTTAAAAATGCTAATTCAAGCAAATGAAAACTAATAAATGCGAGTGTGTAAGTTGCTGTAATGCTCGTCTCCGATCACTTGAGTAGTCTATACAGTTCCAGCAACTCGACCCGTCCAGAAAGTGAAATTTAGCCCCAGATTTCAGTGCCTTGCAACAGTCTTCCCAACTCTCTTTCTTCTTTTTAAATTATGAACTTTGACCTTTGCTTAGGCATTTGTGAGGTGCGCAGCGTGTGGCATTGCTCCTTGGTACATTTGTGTCGTTGATGCTCCTGTGGAAAACACTTTGATACGCTGGCCACTCCGGGGAAATTTCGAGACCGCTCGATGTTTTCGTCATTCGTTGATAGTTTCTCTCAGTGTGCCTCCCTGAAGCATCGAATTAAAAAGTGCATCAGAAATGACTTTCTTTTGACCAGAAAACAATGTGGTTTTTGTTTAACTCTCTTTAGCCAGTCAGGTTGGTTTGATTAAAGGCATTTCTTGACTAAACCCATGTTTAGTCTGTCTCGGGCGAGACTAATAAAATGAAGCCAATGCAAATGTTACTCGCAGGTAGTTAATGATTTCATAAACCTGTCATCATGTGAGGACATGATGACAGGTTGGTCTGGTCTTGCAGCTCAGGTTGTCTTTGTCCCGATATTGAAATGTGCTTAACGATCTGAAAATGTTTAGGTGAGGCATTAAAAGGAAACAACGTAATCCACATGTTTAGCTCTCAATCAAACCAGCAATACCTCTCCACTCTAATTCTCTCCCACTTTGTCTTCCACAGTCCGCTCACATAGAGCTCCATTACCCCCCGCGCCCCCAGACCCCTCTCCTGCTTACGGCTCCTGACGTGGAGAAACATCGCACTGTTGTGGGTGCTAATCACGCCGAGCGGTTTAGTCTTTCATAAACAAAGTGTAAAAATTAGGGCCGCACTAACAATCTGGTAATTCAGTAGCGATAGGCGGACGTTGCTGTTTTTCCACTTCGGGGCGGATTATGAATGCGTGCGCGAAGCCGTTGCCCTCCTAATGATGGGTCTGTGATATTACAGCTGCTCACAATTAGCCAGGACTATCCCCCAGCCGCCACAGCTCCCCTACGTAAATAAACGGTGGGAGCGGGGAGGCTGAGCGCAGTAAGCGCTGAAACAACACGGCTGATTTGGACATCTGGCGCGGTAATAGAAATGTGTCCTCCGCACTTTGACGTAATGAATAGGGATCTAAGAGCTGTCTTATTGCGAACGGGCCTCCAGCGGGCCCCCAAGACATCGCTGTTTATTCTCATGAAGAGGGCATGTTAGAGACGGCTGTTGTACAGGTAGGAGATGTGGGGGAAAAAAAGCTGGACAGATTTTTGACGTTTTGCTTTAATTTCAATCACAAAAATTCAAAAGTTGATTAAAACTAAAAGAAAAACATTAGTTTTATATATAGAAATATGCTTTTTAAAAATGATAATCATTTATGAACAAGAAGAATGTGTTAGGTGAAAGTAAAATTATTATTTGAGGTTGAAACATAAAGCATTGGCTGTATTTCCATTGACCATATAATTGCGCAATTTGATGGAAAAATGGCAATTTTGAAAAAACATCTTTTTTTTTTTAACGAAAAAAAGAACATTTAGAGATAGGATGATGATGATGATCATATGAAAATTGGTTTATTTAGCAAAACCGAAAAGGAAACATGACAAACTGGTGCAAACTGCGAAAAAGAAGGTGACAGGAAGTAGTTGGAGGACGATGTCTGCCAATGACTTATCGTGTGAACAAAAGTTATTCACGCCTGTTTCTAAAATTGTGGGGTTTTTCATAATACTGACAAAGTTTTGCACACGTTTGCGATGGAAACATAGTAACCATTATACAGACAGTGGGTTCAAAAATGACTCATTCTCCATCGTCGGGGTGAAGCATGGCAGCACTGATGTTGTGCTGTCATGCTGTGTCACAGAGAGGCCAGTCAAATTTGATGGGAGGACAGATGGAGTTTCATATGAAAACAGATGAAAACCTGTAAAAAAGATTTTACACTGGACTGGAGTCGGAGTAATAGCGAAATGGCTCGGGTCAAACAATACTCGTGTGACGAAAAGTGCCAGACCGAGAGCAAATTGAGAATTTTGTGCGACGCGCCTCGACCAATTTGACCGAGCTCGAAGAAAAATGGACAAAAAAAGCAGCTGGTGGTGAACAACTCTGAGGGACTGCAGCAAAAAGAAGGTAATCAGAATTGTGAATCAACATCAGGGTGGCTAAATAGATGTATGAATGCCACATTTCTCAGATTTGTGAGAAATCACAAAAAGTCTTTCCGTTTTCTTGCGCTTAATCCAGGGGTCGAGTAGCAGAGGCAGCAGACTAAACAGAGACGCTCAGACTTTCCCCTCTCCAGCCAACTGGACCGGTTCCTCTGGGGGAATCCCAAAGGCTTTTCCAGGCCAGCAGAGAATTTTAAATTTTTCCCTCCATTCACAATTACAGACTACTTGGTGTTGGGGCACCACATAAAATCCCAATAAAATGCACTCACGTTTGTGGGGTTACCACAATAAAAGGTGAAAAAGCAGAATAAGAGGGGTATAAATTAATTATACATCTAAGTGGGAAGGAATGGCTTCTGTTTTTAATACGTAATCGAAAAGATCGGAAAACGAATGTCTTCCTGCATTCGTAAAATGCCTCTAAATGTAATTTCCTCGTTGGTGTAAAAAGTGCAAACTCTGAAAGAACAAGTTGAGACTTTGCGCCCGTGTCATCGGCTTCACTCCTCCTCCTCCATCATCCATCCGAGGCAGACCGGTTGAAGTCATCAGACGTGTCCCGACTCAGTGTGAGAAACACCTGTTGTTCCTAAAACCAGAAACCCGATTTAAGTTTCAGCTTGGAAACCGATTTGTCAATATGAGATTCAACAGATAGATTTTTATCAGTGAGAGTACCTAAATATTTGTAGCATCTGCCAACTTCAATTTCAAACCAGTTGAAGAGATCTTTTGGGATCAGTCAGCGGCATGTCAAGTAGCTCTGTTGCGTCTAAGTATTTCAGCTTCCCAAGCTGCATTTTTTTTTTGTTTTGTTTTTTCAAATATGTTTGATATTGTCCACAGAAAAGTCCTTAAATAGTTACGCTCCACAGAAAAATGACACTAATGACACAGAATCACTAGTAGATGGCCGTTTCTGTCTGTGATGAGCTGGAGAAATGTCCAGTGTTTGTGACGTCCTCACAGCATCCTGCACGGGATTAAAGGGATAATTCACAATTCCTTTTAAGTAAGACTGACATTACTGTCAAGGACAGTAGATGTACCGCAACATGTTTCTAGCAGAACAAAGTCCACATTTTTGCTAAGAGTTTATGAGATGAGCATTTTCTGTTTGATTGGCTTTAAATGACTGAAATCAGCTGAAACTCTGGGTTCCTTTGACTCAGCACCGTTTGCTGCTTTTCAACTACAATTTCTCCCTATAGTAACAACTGTTCATTACATATTTCACAGAACCTCACAAAAAATAAGTAAATAAATCATAATCTGAAAGATCGCTTTAAGCAGATGAGAGACGATGGACAGACTGACTCTTCCATGTTGATCTTAAACAAAACCTTTTCACATTTTATGTCTCTTTTAATCTAAAACATTATCCGTTTGTCAAGAGCTCTTTCAATTCGCTTACATTGTGCCGGAGTTTAATATCCGACACTGACACAACATGAGAGCTTTGAATATTTCAAACGTTTTGGCACGGCGACGTTTTCAAAAAAATAATTTGCTCCTCCTCGTCCGTGTTCTCTTACACCTCCGATACTCATCTGAGTCACTCGAGCCAGAGATTTTTTTTTTTTTTTTTTTTTTTGCCAAAGCCTCTCTCCTCCACTCCGGTGATCGGTAATCAGTCTGCTTTGATGCATAGTTGTGTAACCTTGACTTTCAAGATAAAGTTGCACCTATCCATTGGAAAGGTCAGGACCAGATGTTAATTAACCAAGAGGGAAATGAACTAATGGGGATTTTCGAGTGGCATTTAACGAGACATCTAATCCAATGGAAAGAACAGTCAGAGTATCACGTTTTTTTTATGTGGTGTACAGTTCCTGGGCTCTTTGACGCTAGACATGAATGTGTTCAACAGTAAAATCAACAGTTTTGATAAAGAAAATAGACTCGCGAGTTTGTTTTTTTTAATGCATCCAGTTCCACAAATTTTTTGTTTTCCCACCACATTATAGAGAAGAGCATGAAACTTAAAACATTGTATGTAAAAAAAAAAACAAAAAAAAGAAGAAAAAAGTGAGCCATATTTCTTATTTGTACTATTAGATAAACCTCACAGAGTGCAGACAGTTCAGTTTATATTTATGGAAATTCAACATCAACTGTAGAGGGAGACCGGAGAGCAGGCACTACAAACTGAAGAGGGCAAAGGGAAACCCACATCCTGTTATCTGTCACTAAACTACAGTATTAATAGCCATTAATGTTCCCTACACCCCCAATTAACTTCAAACTGCGACTGCCACTCTGTGCGGTTCTGATCACATGTCTGCCTGAGTGGCCATGGCTGTCGCCGAACCGCTAGTCGCACACGTGTTTGCATACGTTTACAGAGGGCTGAGCACGGGCTTTGAGAGCTAACGTGGCATGCAGGGCACATGTCCTCAACAGGAAGCTGGCACTCGCACGACGCCAAACTTTCCAAGTGCATTGAGCGAGTTCGGCTAACTACATAGGTGATGCTCTGATTAGCATGATGCCAAGCGGAGCGTCACCTGCTCTTTCTCCTCCCGTGGCCCCTTTCAGGTTCAAAACGACGCCTCTATTTTGTAGCTTCGCCCTGCCCGACGGGGAGCGCGCGCCCTCTCCGTAGAGTCCCCCAATGCGTCTTTATCGTCGCCTCTTTTCGGCCTTTATCTTCGAGTTTCTGCCCTCCGGCGTGACTCCGTTCCCCCTGTGGTTTTTACATGCGTGACCCTTCTATCGCCATCTGGTCCGCATTGGGAGCTGCTGCTGACATCTGCTGACAATTACTGTCACCTGCACACTGTTCAATACGATAAACACACGCTGCTGTTGGTAGCGTGCTGCAGCATTTCGCAGTGTTTCTTTAAGCCTCTGCAGAAGTGGTTTATGAGAGAGAGAGGGGTTAGCAAGTCAGTCGATGGAGACAACATCCGTACGCCGAGCTGCGGTGAGAAACTTGCTTTTCGGTTTTAGAGGCCCTCCAAATCAAACTCCAAACATATTTCGAACTAAAACGCAGTTGTTTTGTTAAGTTTTATAAAGTGGAGGCTCAAGTTTCTTGACTTTATTAAGAATCTTATCATTGCCCAATAATATCCACAACATTAGTCCCCAGAACAATCCTGCTTTCTTTATGAAGTTGTTTAACCTTTTTATGTCCAGAAGTCCTGATAGGTCAGCAATATGATGTTATGACATAACAATAACTAATTAATAGAGTAGCTTCCTTTCCTGTAGTAAAAACATGTCATATCGCCGTAAACTCGTAAAGAAGGTGACTACGTCCTGGAAGTGGTGAAAGCTAACAAGCTAAGCAGCCTTGCTGCTAGCCTATAGCTGCTTAGCCTGTTAGCAACTCTGTGTAAATCCAGATTCTCCGTTGATTTGACAGACCATAAAAATGAACAATCGATACGTACACCGAAGCATAATATGTTTGATGCTGTCGCACAACTGATGCTAAAATTCTAAACTTTAGTCTTTTCTTCGCTAAGCTAGAGCGGCATGACAAATGGCAGCTCATCTGGACTAGTAAAGC
The DNA here is from genome assembly GCA_902982915.1 of Phalloptychus januarius. Classification (NCBI taxonomy): domain Eukaryota; kingdom Metazoa; phylum Chordata; class Actinopteri; order Cyprinodontiformes; family Poeciliidae; genus Phalloptychus; species Phalloptychus januarius. Next base: position 13,538,126 of record CADWAE010000481.1, read on the forward strand.
CTTGGCACAGCTAATTTTAACACTGCATAGAAATAAGGAACAAAATAGCCCTACTCTCATGTAGACTGTTATTATTTTGCTCACTTGGCATTCGACACCACTGACATTTACATTCTGAGTTTGTTTTAAAATGCTAAAATTAGCACAAAACATCAGATAAACATCAGATATGTGATTGACTAGCTTGTTCTTTTACCATTTCGTTTCCAATCATTTCATTTTCGCATGACACGTTCAAGTGCAAAACAAACAAAGAAACAAAAAACCAAATAGCTATTTTAGTTCACTCTTTTTTTAAATCTGTTTTAATGAATGCATTTTGCGTGTGTGATGTCATTCTTCAGTCCTATGATGTTGCCTGAGTTGTGGATGATTTTGTTCAACTGTTCTTGTTTTTTTGTCCTTCGTGTAGTTTATAAATATGGAATGTTGCAGGTTTCTAAGTGAACTCAAGAATTGAAAACCAAGAGAAACACATAAAGTGAACCTAAAAACCCATAAATAATTAAAGAAATACATAAAAAAAAGTGCTACCCTTTGGAATGTCACGCCTACCAGTCCCCATCCTGGATGAAGTTGGTAGGTTGGATTTGTGGGGGGAAAAAAAACCAAACAAACACAAATTGACAGACGAAAGTTGAGTTTGCAGATCGATTCGTATTTAGTGTTTTTTAACTCGCTGTTGTATCTCTTACAGCATCCATTACAATTACATGCAGCAAGTTCTGGAAACTTTTAGGACTGGCTGTAAGTGCTTTGCTCACAGAAGAGTTGACAACACCGCAGAGCAGACAGGCTGTCACTTGTGCAACGGCAGTCGAAGTCAGCGACTCCATGCAATTTGCTTGGTTTCCTCAGACTGACCAATGTAAACTGAACTCATCTACATTGTTTTGCTAACTAGGATCATTGCGACACGTTTGTGATTGACTCGTGTGTACGATTGAGCTACATTGACTTTTTCTTTTTGTAAAATGCCTTTTAGGTTGTGTTATCAATTCATCCTTGATTTAGCATTTTCTTCAAGCCCCCTGCAGTATGACGTCTTCACACTGCAGGTAAGGAAACCGTCGGCGACAGTAATATTAACTCCTCGCTTCCGAGACGCCCGGAGTCTCCCTCTAATATTAATGACATTCTCCTGCATCCCCTGTTTGTCATTACTGCCGCAATTTTCAAGTCGAGGCGCTGAGGAATTCCCATAAACATGTTTATGTGTCTAAATCACTGACCTTTACTTGCACAGGAAATCCATCTCCGCTGATACGCAGTATCTTAGTGATAAATACTTCCCTTCAAATATTTATAATGGGATCTGGAAACCACAAGAACATAATAGTTTAAATTAGGCCCATCAAAGCCAAGAGCCTTGTTATACAAGATCCAATTTTTGAAGTTTATGATACTCGTTTCACACGCTGTGGAGGGTTAAGACGACGAGGGCGGGAGGGGGAGAGAAACGAAAACCTCCCGAGTCAAAGGTTGAAATCATAATAATTTAATGACGGCTGTATTCTTTTTGCAGTAAATCCTCCCAGCCACAGAAAATAGCTTTGCCTCAGTTAGGAGGTTTATCTTCCAGTTACTCAGTCACTACATCTTGCTAGTGATGGACAGATATTTGACACTCGTCGGCCCATTAAAGTCACGCAACGTGAAGCTGGGAAGTCTGCGTTTATTTCATGTAATAAGTGTGAATATTCATGTTTCGTGGAAAACATAAATGAAATAGTTCTGTTCTATTTTTTTTTTAAATGTGTTTCAGTCTGGCAAAAGTCACAACTGAGCAAATCCCTACTCGCTTCCATGCACATTTATTTTACAGTTTCTATAATCGCTGATGCAGTTTTCTTGCTCGTCTCAATCTAAGGTGTTTTCAATGCTAAGAACATAAATCATGCTCGCTTTTCATGTCTCAAACTTTTTTTTTTTCAAAGAATCTCTAAAGGAAAGGGAATAGCCCTTTTTATTTGAGCAGCAATAGGAAGCAATTAGGCATATGCCAAGTTTTGCGTTTGCAGCAGTTAACGGTTAGCCGTTTGTTGCACTCCTGATTATAAAGTGGTTGTGTCTTCTCTTGTCACTTTGTCACTGATTGGTTTTCTGCCGAGTACATAAAATCCGGGGTGTGATGGTAAACACAACAAAAGAAAAAAGACGTTATATCGCTACCTAAAATGCTTCCTTACACACAATTTAAAACGGCTGATGTGGCCTTAATTCTTTTATAACTTGGATGCTCAAGCACGGATACAAAAGTGTCGAGACGTGCGCACCTTTCCAGCTGCGCCCGTAAATTTAGAATGAGGCTGAGATGGGGGCTTTGTGGCGGCTCTTCCAAAACATTGACTTTGTTGTCTAGACCACTGTGCAGCCTCCATTTTTCCCATGTTGTAAGTAAATTTATCGGCCAATAGATCTAGGACTTTTTCATCAATATTAAGGAATTATTTACTTTAAACAACCCACTACATTTTGATGAAAAGCTACTTTTGAGTTAGTTGATCTTATTTTAAGTGCAGACTAGACCAAAATGACTTGGTGAGATTTTGTGTTTTTGCAGTGGTACGGATTTTACCGTATTCATACAGTAACCACAGCTGCCGGTATTTTGCGTTAAATTAGAGATTGTTTTGTTTTTATTGTGCACCAACTAAAAGGACGTTCTTTAAAAATGTCAATGCCTTGATCCATCTCCATCACTTTCTCTTTCTCTACTTTCTCATAATACCTCACATTTTCCATTGGCCTCCACAGAGACGCACATATTAGCACAACATATTAGCGCGACACAATTAAACTTGCATTTCATCAAAGCTTTTTCATAACAATCGAACACCCTGGAGAAAAATGCAGCTGATTGGTGTCCCTAAACTGTCCCCAATGGCTCAGGGAGCAGTTGATAATTGTGAGCGGAATAGACGCGTATATCAAATAGTTTACAAAATGAAGCCAGCTGTGTTTCCCCTGCAATACTGTGGCTTCCTGACACGCACCATTAAACCTTATTAGCCACTTCCTTAATCTGAGATCCTCCTCACCCCATCTTCCACCCCTCATATTAACATTTTCTGTTCCCCCAACTGGAAATTATTTGCTTTATTGTGGAGCGTCAACGTCCCGTTTTAGTTTTTTGACACGACATAATTGGCACTTTAGAATCTAATCATGGACGAGAGCTGCGTGATTGCAGTCTTTTTCTGCGGGGATCTCCGATCACTCCGTCCCTCTGGGCTCGGCGATGTTGTCGTTGTCGCCGGCGACGGTCGGCGTACCTTCTCTCCCACAGGTCCCCTCGTCGGCGCGACGCTCGCGAGCCGTTAGCTTTAGAATGACTCATAAAGAATCAATTACAAATGATAGAACAGAACCGAGGAATATCATAAAGGGGGTGTTGCGTGCTTCGCGAATGGCTCGTGAACAGATGTTGGCGCGCACATAACATGTCAGACACATTATTGTTTTTACAGAGACATCGCCAAAACGATGCAGGAGATAATTACTGCAGTGCTTTGATGGGACAATCGTTTCTTAAAATGCAGGAGGAAAAATAAACCGTGACTGGAATAAGTACGGCTGCTCGGGAAGTTTACAGTTCGCCGTTAGTGGTACGAGAACGGAGAGAGCATAAAATAAGACATTAAAAAATATGGATGGCACAACGCAACTCCAGGCAAAACAGTATGGAATCACTAATAAGTTATTTGCTTCAAAAAAAAAAAGTTTGAGACACATTGTTGTAAATGACTGAACAAAGTTTCTACTTTTTCAGCTATAGTAGAGAATAAATGGTTAAACGCTTAAAAGAAGTTATTTAATTATCATGTTATCAGTATTTTCTTTACCCTGCACAACTATAATTATGCAACTGCGTCCGCAGTTGAAAGGAAGTGCTTACCGGAGAAGTTCATAAGTTTTTTTTTTTTTTTCCCCAAAGTTGACTGATCAGATGCTGGAACCACTCCAACTAACTCCTTCTGACTTAGAGGAGCAATGGCCCCAATCTGAGCTCGCCGCCCTATTTCTCTTTCTGGGCCCTGAAACTTTGCTCATCTCAGCAGCTTGTGTGCAGGTTCTTGTTGTCTCGGTTACGAGCCACATCTCAGGATGTAGAAAATCAGGCTGGAAAACTGGAAAATCAGAGTCTTTTGCTCTTTGGCTCAGTTCTGTCTTCACTATGACAGGTGGCAGCAGGATTCGTATTGCTGCAGACAGATGCAGTGGCTCAAACTCCGACCTTCTGAGTTGCTGTAGTGCCTGCTGAATTGTAGCTTGAATCACGTCATCTGCAAAGAATAAAGTCGAGACTCTGAGATCTCAATACACAGAGATCCTTATCTCAGCGACTTTGCCTTAAGTTCCCCTCTTTGAACATCACAATCGGGATTAGTGAGGAGAGGCAGCTCTGATGCACTTGAGTACAAGCTCAGAGACAAAATAGCTGCTTTTGTTCTGAGCTGACCCGAGTTTAACTTGAGAGACACAAGTCCTTATCGGTAAATATGTCATTAAAAACATCTGTCTGTGCCATGTTACAATGTGGACACCTGGACCTCATGGACAAGTGCAGCCCAAAAGTTTTATTGTCTCTAAGTTAGAGGGTACTGCTGATGTTCAGTTGTGCCGGAACAGCTTCACTTGATGCCTTCCACTGATTGTACCAGTGTCACCTTTTTATTTTAGATAGCAGAAATGGTCTCTGAGGGTTGGGTTGATGGAAGGCCTTCGTTTTGGGCTTTTAGTTGAAGTAGGACAGACAAAACTGTAACAAAATATCGCATGCCCTGCAAAACTGCAAAATCTCACAGAGTGTTTTCATCTAGCTTAAAGTGCAAATAAAGACAAAACTGACTCACAAGCAACTTCAGGAAGACATAGGATCATGTTTAAAGTCAATAATAATCCCTTAAGTTTAATTAAAAGTAACTTGTTCCATTGGCAGATTATTTCACTTATATCAAGACAATTTTGGAACTAGTCCTTCTCATCAAGATGAAGGAATCATAAGCCTTCTTCACGTCTGTAAAAGACACATGGACAAACGGACGGACAAACTCCTGCTATTGAGTTACCTGGCCAATAAACATAATTTATCAACAGAAATATGGTGTTATATGAAAACATCAAAGCAGAACATGTTTCCTCCACAGCCTGGTTTTGGGGAATGCTTACTTCTCGAACTGGTACAGTTCCACTCTCTGTTTTATTGACAGAGCGCTCCGGAGCCACTCTCTTGTTACGGAGCCACTCTCCTGTTACGGAGCACTGTATTAGCAGAAAGCCACTGTTTCATCTTCTAACATGTGATTTTCCCGCGTGCTCCGTAGGGCCTCCGTGTCTTTGGAAAAGAACAGCCTGATTAATGTGCAACTTTGCGATATCGAAACATATCCCTTCTCTCTTTGTCTTAGAGGATCCTCGCATGTCCTTGAAGCTTTGCAAAGTGCGATTTGTAAATGAGATAGGTGAGTATTGCGGACCCTTGGTATTTCTCTTGGCTCCCTGCGATCAATTAAAGCTCGACAATAATAAATGTATACATTTAGAGGGTTTTCACCGTGGTGACAAATGATTTTACCCTTGAGCTATTGACATTGTCTGGGAATAAGCCGTCTCCATCCCTGTTGTGTATTCTATCGGAGGGGCCCTTCCTCTGCTTGGGGAGTGTGTTTGGTGGGGGAGGGGGGCGACACGACAGACACATATTCATCATCAACATCTGCAAGGCGACAACACACACATGTGTATACACACCCGCAAACACATCCACATTAAAATAGATTTTTAAGTGTTTGAGTAAGAGTTCAGCCTTTTCGTACGTTCGTTTACAAATTGAGATTCTTTGCGAAATATGTTTGGTTTTTTTTTACAGGAAATATTCGTCTGACTGTGTTGCTCACTGATGCCATCTTCAGACTGAGGTAATTGGATCCCCTGTAGTCAAGTGAATGATGATTGTGAGCACTCTTATTAAGTGGGATGAGAAAATTGAAGACTCAATGTCGTCGCATCTTATTTTGTTGTGTGGGTGACATTTTCCTTGCTCATTAACTCCACAACTCTCTTTTCAAATGTTTGCTCCTTTCCTTCTCATCTCCGTGGCCGATGGATTAACTCTTTGCAGACCAGAAAGAACAAACAAAAAAAGAGGAAACTATATCGTTAATCCTCTTTGGGTTTTGTTCACGTCTTTGGTGTGTTGCTAAGTTCGTATGATTGATTTGGTAGAGGGTACGATGGGATTGTAGTAATAGAAGTCATTAAGTCGAAGGGGCTTTAATATTACCAATCTGCGAGCCCCTGGAAGATCCATCAATAGGTGGGATATTCTTCAAAAAGTGGTGGTGGTGGGGGGGTGACACATTTAGCATATTTCAATAACGTCATTTTCATGTGAGGCGGGTCAGGCTGTGAGTACAAAGGGCAATAGTGTTGGGAGTATGTGAGTGGAATCAGGGCATATGCTAAGCAAATCAATAAAACATTAAAGGTAGCATGCAGAGAGCAGCCCATTTGGTACCTGTCTGCCAAGGGCAATGGTCTAGCCACTCAGAAAAGAGAGAAGGATTGGAGTTGCTGGGCTTGAGGAATGCTCTGGCACTAACATAATTGGAAGGTAGTTGCCTTATGACTGCAAATTGGGTTTTGCGCTTCATCAATAGGCATTTTGACAAGCGGCGTCCATCACGGTGAATCTCACTCTTTTCCGGGTCGAGCAGAGAAAGAAGCGTCTCAATAATTACATTAAATCCCTCCGTCTCATCCACCCCCAGCAAACCTCTTCCTTATTGTCGAACAAGAAAAGCAATATGGTATAATTAGGTTTGATTGGGACGGTAGCGGCAGTGGCGTTGGTAGCGGGTGGTGTGGGTGGGTGTGTGTGTAGGGGCGGGGGGCCGATTCAGTGCGTTTCCGGTGAGATTTGCAGATGAATAGGGTTGCCATAGCAATGCGCTTCCGTGTCCACCGGTGCATTAAGAATAAAGCAAGGCACGTGGGTGCGTTGGACAACACGCAACATCTGTTAAGTGAGAGCATGCCAGGCGTATTGACACTGACCCGCTGTGGCAGATGAGCTAATGGTGCTTAGATGCAGATATGCGCCAGTTATTGATGACCTGCTAGGAGATTCATGCGGAGCGTTTCCACCTGAGAGCTGTGTAAAAATGAAGCGGTGCAAAGGTCTCGCCTTGGTTCAGATTCGCTGTTTTCTCTCCCTCTCCACTGCATCTTGATTGTCACAGTTAGACTGTAAAAGCTCTTATGATTTTTTTTTTATTGTAGTGTTTGCAGAAATATTTCTTCTCTCAACATCTTTACAATCAAGTGTGTAGCTCTAGTTTAAATGGGGTTGAGAGTGAATGTCTGAGCCGAAGTGTCTGCTTGCCATTTTGAGTGACACAAGCAGAATTCAACCTAGCATGTAAGTAGCAACAAATGCTCTTTTTTTCAATAAGAGCATTCTGGTCTGAAATAAGAAATACAATATTGTTAAACTGAAACTGTAGCCATTGTTACTGTGTGCATACATGCCAATTGTTAGCAACGGATACTACGAGACATCTAGGATCTATTTTTCTGAATTTGAGCTTTGTACTCAAATTAAGCAGGTAGTAGTTGTAATAAGTGTGGGTTCTACGCTCATTTAGCTAAAAATACTGCTTTTTATAGTAATTGCAATTGAACAGTTTCTTTGCCAAAGGTTCCAATTCATGGCAAAAGTCCTGATTTCCATGATGGACATGTTTTTTTTTTAGTTGAAGTTACCAACATCCAACAACGGAAAAGTTCTGCTTGTTGTGTTTTCCCAAGACAAGAGTTAGCACGGTTCAATCTGTTCTGCATTGATGTTCTGCATTTTTACCGACCTATTTACGTTGTAGTGTACACGAGATCACATTGAACTAATTGGAGGTATTTCCATTTTTAGGCGATGCTCTGTGAAAGCAAAACACACCGGCTGAAAAAAAACAATTTTGGTCCCCAATCAATCAAACCGAGTCCACTGGACTATGAGGTGTGAAGTTAGTAAGCCAGCCAGTTTATGAAAACGAAGACACGATTTCAAAAATTGCTCAGTTTTAGGTGATCATTTCAAGTAGTAAGGCAACCCTGCATTCGACTGTGGCGTAGTTCTGGTTTTAAACTCAAACTTCTCAGACATTTGAACGCACCATCCGTCAGCAGACTGGGGAAATGCTAGGAACTGCTCTTTATCATTGGGGTTGGCAGTTTAAAGTTCCTGCCTTCATATCTCAGGCTGAAAATAATAATCACGCAATCTCATCTCGCTTGAAAACGTTAGGTGATGCCGATCCTGGTTAGAAAGCAGGATATGCATCGTGAGACAAACTGTTGTTCGATCTGAAAAAAATCTTAGCCTTTCTGTCTCATGAGATCTCGACATGAAATCCCATCACAGTCCTCGTGAGTTAGAAACAAGGAACATGCTTATTTGTCGCTCGCTACTCATGAACCTGACAGGTGAGAAATGAATGTTATCAGCATCAACAGGTGCTACCTTTATGAAAACATTTTGACATATAACCCTACTCTTCCTGCGCACTTTGAAAACTCACCAAGGCCGTTGAAGTAATATTTTCAGTGGAAGAAACCGGCTTGCACAACGTTCAGCCACCACCGTCATGAAGCGGAAACGAATAATTAGTTGGCAAGTGGGAGTGTTTGGTGGAAGACTGCATGAGGACGGATGAATCTCTGGGGGGGAAAAAAGAAAAAGACGGATGGATGGATTTGTTCCTTAATGTTACACACGTCTGAAGAGGGAAGCAAAGATGGGAAACAAGTTAATGGGAGACGCTTTCTCGTAGCGAGTCCTGCGAGCCCCCCTCCGTCTTTGTGTCCACTTCGCATAAACACTGGATTAGGCCAATAAAACAACAGGAAGTATATGACAGAGCAGCTTTGTTTGGTGAGCAGTTTGATGTGTCATCACATTTGGGTTATGGACATTACTCCCCCTGTTTTTGTTTTCAAATTTTGTAAACTTTTTTGCGGGAGATGTACACAGATAAGTGGATGTTTGGATTGCTGCTTGTTTAGTCATCCAAGCGTCTGTTATTGCAGTCATAATGAAAGGCCATAATTACAAATATCATTTCCACAGGAGGGGGTGGGGGGACACATGCAACATGCAATACGGACAGCAGTAAACGACACGGCACGCTCGTTACTTCCCCACATTTCAAAACTAAAACAAGTCTTTTTCTCCATTACGCAACCCCCACAGCTCAGGTCTTGTAAAAGTTTCGCCCCATGTTGGATTTTCCTGTACAGAAATCACCAGGAGGGGGAGGAAGGAAGGGCGGGGGAGGCAAAAGTAAAAACAATTATCCTGCTATTTTGGGGGCATATTTCTTTAAAATTGGACAAGTCTGGGGATCTGTAATAAACCTAAGTGCTGGAATGAAGAAAAAGCTCCTTTTAAAGGCGTCCACCTTGGGGAGCACGCCACTGAAAATCCCGCGGCTCTTTTTAATACATCAAAGCGGCAAATTAATCCTGAATACAGCACATGTACAGGCAGGTAAATGAAGACAAAGCCACGGCGGACCTGGGCTACATGGCGCTTATTACAGGCCCTTGGTAAACTCAAACTCGGGCATAACAAATGGCTTATTGGGAACTGTGGGATAAACGTGTTCTTTATAAGGCTGTCACTTTCTGAGGGAGGGGAAAGCGCGAGAAAAATGGAGCTCAGGCTACAAAGTCTGTCTTAACCATCTATTCCCCTTCGCTGATATGGATGACGATATATTTTTTTATTATTGAGTGGAGGGGGAAAAATTTATTGTAAAGTAAAACAATTCAAATTGATTATTTTTCTCCTTTTTTTTTGTTCCTTGTCTCTCTGTGACTAAGCCTTTACTTAAACGCTGTCATGACAGAGGGAAGGGGAAACCGTGTTTTGGAAGATTATGGTTCGGGGCAGTGAGTCAGGAGCGGCTGGCTGACGTTAAACTCCAGGATGTCAGAATTGTCAAATGCTAATTGCTGTAATTATTACGTTTTATCTGTTGCATGATGAGTCAGTGGGTCGGTTGCCGATAACCCGCATTTTAGGTTGCGGAAAAACAAAAAAACAAAACAAAAGGAGGACTTTGGATATATGATCTCATTGACAGCTTTGCATTGTTTAACAGATGCAAAAAAAAACAAAAAAAAAACACTAAACGGCGATGGTAAGAAACGCGGAATATGACGAGCCCGAACAGCTGCAGCTTTGGATTCGGTTTCTTTCTTCTGAGATAATTAAACAAACAAACCAAAAAAAAGCAACGCAACGTTGGATTCATGAATGCCAGTAAACATGAAGCGGCTGGTGATTTAATGCAAAACTTTTGTCCTATTATTGAGTAGACGGTTTTATGTCTACTGATATCGAACTGTTTCCTGTGATCGGCGTTTCAGTAGAGGATGTAACGATACTCAAAGTTAAAGCTGCCATGTAACTTTTATAGAAAATAATTTTTTTACATACCTATTTGGTATGAAACCCATAATCTGTGAAAAACAAAATCAAGCTCCTCTGCCTTCTCCCAGTGCTCCCAGTGCTAACGAGAAACAACCAATCAGAGCCAGGAGGCGGGTCTTAGCGCTGCCAGTCATGCCCGTTTGCATGCTGCTCACCTCGCCTCCTCCCCCTTTTGCTCTGTGATATGAAACAACTTCTTCTCAAGGCAGAGTTTGTAGTGAATGCTAAGGCTAGTTAGCATGTCATGTAAACGTTTTCCTATAAGGGTAAGTTGTTTCTCCACCGTTAGCACATTTAGCAGCACGTTCACGTGATTAACTGACAGCGCTAAGACCCTCTTCCTGGCTCTGATTAATTGTTTTTTGTTGGGAGGCCTCATCTTCTTTTTTTTTTGTAATATATAACAAATACAAGTTTTAGAATTGGAGGTACAACAAAGACAATAAGAGGAAAAAGAAAAAAATAGCAAAAGAGTCTAGTGTGGTACTTTGGTATTTGTAGTGTTGATATGATAAAGGAAAAAGGAAGTTAATGTTAAAATTACTGATCAAATTAAAATATTACCAGTATTAGACAAAAAAAGGCAAAAAAAACTAATAATAAAGTAATAACAATATTAGCCGCAGTAAATAGAAGCTGTCTGCAGACCAGAGGGAGCATCACAATGTCCTCAGACCACAACCGAACGAAGCGCTTATCTGTCTCGTATTCTGTAGGGCAATATATTTTAACTAGTATGCAAAAATATATATATATTTTATTATTTTGTAAAAGCAGCAGTAGAGAAAACTTTACAACAGAAAGGGTCTTGGCAGGCGATAAGCGCTTGTGCTCTTCCACATGCAACTCAAGTCGAACAGTTACATATAACAGAACACATTTCATATTTGCCAAAAAAAAAAAACCCTGAATGTTTTTTTATTAACTGCAGCTAATCCTATCAAGTATTATTGGACGAGTCCTTAGAGCCGCTTTTGAAAAACACGGCAGGTCGATTATCACTCAAACCCTAAACGGCGATTAAATTCAGCCGTTGGCGCGCCTCGTGAAAATGGCGCACCGTCGTGATTTAATATTCAAAGCTAATTTTTGAATCAGGTGTTTAATGTCTAGGGTTCTTTAATTTAGTGCCTCTGAGTGCATGAGCAAATATTGATGAAGACATACTGAAGAGGTGACATATTTATTTCCCAGTAGAGCCGGAGAGCAGTGCAACAACCCCCCCCCCAGAGATTGCTTCCTTTTGATAGCGAGCTCTGAAAGCTTCCTGTCACTTAGTGCAGTTTGACAGCATCGTTGCTGCGATCATTGATCTGTTTGCTCGAGTTTGCATTATTAAGATGACAACTGGCGCGCACACGAGGGTGCGTGTTGGGCCACGTGTCTCTGCGTGTGTGTATCTTAACTGTAATGCATGTCTCTGATCCATTATAACCCGATTAGATTCCCTCCTCCTGGAAGCGCCGCGCTGTGACAGAGAGCATCATCTTTAATGGAGTTTGCGTGAAATTAAATTATACGAGCATCAATAAGCATAACATAATTCAGAAGAGCAAATGGGTTTAATTTATTGGGAGGCCGGGGCCATAATGGCACCGGTGTGCACAGAGTGGAGATGTAAGGAACCGGCAGGTTCAGAGCGGGTTCAGATGTACAAACAAGTGGCGCTTAGCAACGCTCTCACTGGTCTTTCTGTAACGCCTTTCCAAAGTATTCACATCTCAGGAGGTTTAACACTTTTTGCGTAGTTACAACCAACCTTGTTTATTGTTGGACTTTAATTAGGCATATCAGTGTAACGTAGTTTTTGACTGCGCAGTATCTGACAATTAAATTTTTGAATAGTACATTTCGGCAACCGTGCAGTTCAACGTGCTTTACGTCATAAAGCTTTCACAAATCATCAACACGCGTCAAATACATTTCAGGAACTTTATTACTAAATGAAACGCCTTATATAGATTATTTATTAAACTCACATTTCTGTATTAAAATTTTTTTATTATTACATTTAAAATTCTAATTTTAAATGTCGTGTCTTGATACAAAGATTGATGTTTGAAAGCCTTAATTTCTGTTAATTGTGTTGATTTTCCACTTATGGCTAATAGAAAAACCCAACATTTAAAATTAGAATATTACATCAGACCAATAATTAAAAAAAGATGTGGGCTTGATAAAATTATACTCAACACCTGCGTGAATGTTATTTTAATCTGATAAATGAGCCTCATCAGAATCCATTTTCCAATTTACTGAATGTTTTCTGTGCCAGAAAACTAACACAGTACTTTACACAGTGGAAACACGGTGGGGGCTACATCATGGTGTGGGGACAGACAGGAGAGCTGGTTCAAGCTGCTGGGAAGGTAGACGGAGCAAAAAAAAAACAGGGAAACGATACAAAAAAAAAACAAAACTAAAAATTTGCAGAAATGTTTTAATTTCTTGACAGTAAAATTTATAAATACATAAAAAAAAACTTATATAAAATCCTCAACAGGAACACACTGAGCTTTGTGGTTGCAACCTGATCACACGTGGAAACGTTCAGGGTAGAGGGGTGCGATTACTTTTGCGAGCCGCACCTCTGCGCGCGTGTTCAATATTTGAAGGCAGGAATTTGGAACAGCGGGAAACTGGCAGATCCTTCATCCACATGAGTGGGTAAAGAAAGTTCAACCTTTTATTAGAGAGGACTGTAATTTAATGGGCAGGGTGCGCACATGGACTCGGAGAGGCGCCCGAGAGATGTGAGACAGAGGGGGAGTGAAAAAGAAGAGGAGGAGGAGGAGGAGGAGGAGAGCTGGGAGGTGGGGGGGGACGACAAAGACAAAGATGGAAGTGAAAGACAGGTGAAAAGACAGGAGAAGGTGTATTTAGGGCTGAAAAGACTGGAGAGGAAATGCGCCGAGGGACGAGGTCTCTCGCTCTGCGTGTGTTTGCTGTGAAAGGACGGATTTGATGGAGTGGCTCTTCAGCTGTAACAGTCAAGTGCATGATTGCCACATATGATGTTGTCATTTTGCGCCCCAACCTTTTCAGGGAAAGCATTATTTACCCCCCTTCAGCCTCATTTTTTTTTTTTTGGTGGTGTAGTGGAGGAGACTTGGAGGGTGGGAGGTTAATAATCAAAAATGATCTGCTTCACTAGAGCAGATAAATAGTGTCAAACACAGCTGGGACGGAGAGGCGCTGACTGGCCACCACAGAGCTAAATTGATGGTTGTAGTTGTCGAGGTGACGGGAGGCGAGAAAAAAAAAAACCCCGCCAAACCGACCCCCTCCCCACCACCTCCTCCTACTACTCCCCCTTTCGCCCCCCTCTTCGCTCTACTGTATGACACGGATAGACTTCTAGGTGTCGCGTTTATTTTTCCGCTCCGTCGTTTTCGTGACGAGCCGCAGTCCGCCGCGTCGCCCCGCGGCTCGCTGCTGACGGGGAGACTTCGGTTTTACAATCTGAGGAGGTGACATTTTTATTCAATGTTTTTTTTTCTTTCAGTCAGGTTGGGGTGTAAGAAATGTCTTGCCACATCACTGCCCCCCCCTCCATTTCCCCCCTGTGTGTGTGAGGGATTATGTCATACTCTGAAACACACATATTAAAACAGGAAAAGCCAATAAGCTGTTGGAAACATACGTCTCTTGTCACATTTCTTTTTTTCTCTTTTTTTTCTTCCCCTCTGCGCTCCTCTCAACGCAGGACCAGCTTTCCGAAAGATATACCGTCCGCGAAAGCTGCTCCTTCTTTATCCTATAAATCAGTTTGTGTGGCAGATAAGAGGAGGCAAAGAAAAGCGAGTCGGTGCACTTTATCATCTTTTACTCCTCCGCCCTCCTCCGGCTGCCCGCTTTCTGGCACCAGATTTGTGGCCATAATCGAGAATAACTTACAGTATAATCTTGTTTGTTCCTTTCTTAAATGGAGCGATAACATCTCTCAGGATCAGGACCAGAGAGGGAGGAGGGATGGGGTGTGTGTGTGTGTGTGTGTTGGGATGGGAAAGGATGGAGAGGCTTCTTTTCTTTATGTGGACGTCTTAAAGCGATGGCGTTTATGACCAGCTGCCTGGCTGCTTGGACCAGAGAATTTACTCACCTTCTCTAGTCTTCTCTCTCTCTCTCTCTCACACACACACACACACACACACACACACGCACACAGGCATGGAAATCAGAGTGCAGTCACAGAATGATCCAGAGGAAGGGCTGTAATAAATATCAGCAATATAAGAGGTCAGCAGAGGTCGACTGGCGAGGACGATCTCCTGTCATAATTTGTTTAAGGATCTGCATGAGGTGGGCCGGGGCTGCACATTCAAACAGGTCATTACTGAAAAAGCCAAACGAGGTTTTTTTGTCTTGTCGGACAGTCGCAGCTGCAAACTGGGTTTCTGAATTCTTCCGGTGCTGATTGGTGATGGTTATCTTATTAAATACACCGGCAATCAATGGTAAAGCCTAAAGCCTGCTAAATTAGTTTAGTCCAAGTTTTTGACTTGTGTTGGAAAATTCACTTACCGGTTTCAATTTGGGCTGAAAGCATTTTCGCTTTTGTCCGAAGCAAAATAAAGATTTTTTTATTGTTATTATTTTTAATCTCTCAGATGAGTGAAATAATTTAACTTACCAGATGAGTTTAAATTAGAGTAAAACGTGGCATTTTTAAAAAAACATTTAAAAAATGCTTAAATGCTTTAGGTGAAGGGAATAATAAACTTAATAAAATTAAATTAAACTTAATAAAATTAAGTTTATTATTAAACATTATGATGACTTATACATTAACAAAAGTGCAGCAAAATGCTGTATACATGATGAATATACACAAAAAAGACATTTTAATGATACCTTGATACCAAATTCAAATCCTATAAGCATAAGATGCTTAGAAAAAATTATTTTTGGTGGAGAAAGACTAAGATTTGCACTTACCGGTTTATTTTTTTTATGATTATTAATCAAACACTGCTTTGCCTGACCGGATGTTTGACGTTGTGCCCGGCAACGTCGCTGACCGACAGGAAGTAAACAAATACACAATGAATTGAATTCTAAAAACGTCTCGGTATCAAGAAGTCGTTCTTTAAGGCTTTAGCACAGCCAGTTGTGTCACCTGGTCCGGATGAAATGCATTGCATACTATGGTGCATTCGTAGTGGTTATAAAACTAAGCTGCAGTGATTGGAAGATCTAGTGATCTGCGATCGATTGTTTTGGGCTTTCAAGTTCAGTACTGCAGATCGATATAGTAAAGAGTTGCCTAAGTTTAATTGATCTTAAAATGTATTTTCTTTAATGTTAATTGTCCGGTTGTGTTTGTGTATAATTCTCGAAGAGTTCAACCTCCTTAGATATTAAGTTTTGAGAGTTTGTTTATCGTTCATGCATCGATTGGTTTTGTCTGAGTGGGTGAAGAGGAACGCGGTGTTTCTGCTCTCCATTATAAAAGTTGAAACATTGTATCCACATAGTTTCATTATTCCCCTTCACAGGTAACGTTTTTATTTATAAAGTGTTACTTTAAAGATGTGTTTTAAGTTTATTATGTTTGTTTAGTCGACAGGGAGCGTTTGTGTTAGCCGTTATAGCCGTTGTTTTGGGCAACGGTTGTAGCCGTTGTTATAGCCGCTGTAGCTATAACACTCGCTTTAGCTTTTTAACTAGCTGCATCCTGTGTGTTTGTTATACTGTGTGGAATGTTTGTTGAAGTGTAATGTTTGAAATATTATTATGAAAGTGGAGACGACAGTTGAAACATTGTATCCACGTAGTTTCATTATTCCCCTTCACAGGGGCGTAAAACATTTACTGATCGGGGATTTTTGAATCTTGAGGAGATGAAAACTGGTCAGTTCTGGCCACCCACTGATTTAGTTGTGTTAATTTAATGTAATCTTTAATCTCCCAGTATCCATGGGCATTTATTGAGTAGCTGAAATTTGCAAATACTTCAGGCACCCTCTGATACACCTTTAACTACTTATTTTAATAGTTAAAACAATAAATACCCACAGTGGAAAGTGTATTAGCTCTACCGTTGAAGCTACAGTCTTTCTTACTTTTGCACTTAGGGTTATAGGTAATCAGGACCGAGGAATATAAATGCTGCTCCTGAATAGCGTGTCAAGTAGCTTTGCATATTTCAACTTCCCACAATGCGTTTTCTTTTGAATATTTTAAGTATGCTTTATAGAAAAATCTGTGAGCGGGCGAAGTTCCCGTAAATAGTTTGGAGGTACTTTACACAGAAAAATCCACAAATAGGTGAGTCAGCAAAAAATGGGCCACAAATGGCTACTGATAGCTACATTATTGCTGATATTCGGTTCTGCAAAGTCATGTTTCAAACTGTGTTTGTTTCCCGTTAAAACCTGCTGTTTCAGGCCCCTGCTTGGTGGAGAAAAGGACAGTCCCTCATCGGGGAAGCCAGGGAAACGTGCTCCCCGTAAATAATTCAAAAGGCCGGGCCATCTCAGAAACGTCCCCCGATAAAGCCGATCGGCGACGAGGCGCTGTTTGCTCACTGTCGAGAGGCAGACCCGATGAAGCAGGCGCCCCGGCCTGCCTGCAGCCTGTACGGGCGAACCTTTTGCAACGTCCGGGGTGTGGCTGATGGATGGGCCTGCATTTCCCAGGCTTGGAAATCTCCCCCGCCAACCTCCACCCCTCCACCCTCTGCACAGCTTGGACAGGTGATACAAGTGTATATTTATTTATTTCCTTTAATACTCTTCTTTATCTCCTTCATTGTTAGTAGGCCTGCGAGATTGATCAATATTTAATTTTCTGGGAGAAGAAGTGGGGAGGAATGGATGGGAGGCAGAGGAGTGGGGGTGGGAGTGATTGCTGCAGTGACACTCAGGATATCTTCCGCCACATATTGGCTTCTCTCTCTCTCGTCCTCTCGCCTTCTTTCTTTTGCTCATCTTTCCCTCGTCACTTGTCTTACTCTGTTCTGTCGTCGCCTTCCCGCCCACCTCCTTTCACTCTCCGCAGACCTCGGGTTCGGTGGAGGTGCCCTGCTCCTTCTGACCGACGGGGTTAGTCTTAAATGTAACAAGCAATCATAAAGGGAGTCTCTGCGTTCTTTTAGGAAGCAGGCCTCGGTTTGAACACAACCCTCTGACGACCTTTGATCCCATGTGGTCACGGCGCGGTGCTCAGATATGCCTTTTAATGACCAGGCAGTCCAATCAATGGGCCATTTTTCACTTATAGAGTGGGAGGATTAGCTTTATACCGTAAACACGCAAAAGGTGGTGAAAGCGAAAGGGCAAACTCGTTGGGGTTTTCTCACCCACCCTCGCGGCCTAACCCGTAAGATGCGAGCAAGTGCCAGCTCCCGATGCAAACGTTTGGAGGTCTGAGCTGTGACGGAGCGAAAAAATAGAAAGAACCCCGCTGGCAATGGAGGCTTCGAGATGAGAAATCGGAGGCCCCGGTCCTGCCGATAAAGCCTTGGGACAACTGCTTAGTCAGGTTCAACTAATCATGTCTCTGTGTCGATGTATTTGAAAAGAGGGAATTGTTGTCGATGGCATAAGCCATTATTGTCTTGACCCCAGAGCCCTCTTTAATGAACCCGTACATCAGATTTAACGCCAACAAAACCGAGTCCTCTCCTATTTTTGACCTAAACAAGTCGCACATTGGACAGATTACGAGGCCGTATCTCCCGTTTTTTTAATGTGAAGTGAGCTTTAAATGGTTCGATACCAATCGGAATCTCCGCATCAAAGGAGGGAACACGTGTTGCAGAAAACAAAAGCTGTTTCTTTTTTTGTTTTTTGTTTTTTACTTTAAACTTTTAAGATGCCAATTTATGAAGGAATGTTAAACGGCCCTCTGCGGTTAAAGCACGTTGGCTCAATGAAAGATGAACCATCCCGGTTTCGCCTCTCACATTATCAGCCCTTCTTCACAGTAGATGATCATGAAAGGGTGCTGATAGTTCTGTTCTGCAGGCCATTGAGGCTCTCTCTCTCTCTTTCTCTCTCTCCAGATCGAGGGCAGTGCCACTACGACGCTCATTACGTCCCCCCCAGCCCTCCATTCCCTGCACACACCCCCTCTTCCATCTGCTCTGCTCGGTAATCGGCACCAGATTGAGGCGAGGAATCTCTCCGCACATGCTGGTGGTTTCTGGCTCGTTGCGTCCTCAGCTTCCCTTTGAGCTGAGGAATTTCGATTTTACATACACAAAGAGGAGAAATTACCGTCGCAAAGTCGGTCCTGTCTCAGAATGCCCGTCTCACTTTGAAATATCCTTCAGAGAGTCTTTGAAGTAAGTGATAAAATGTTATCAGGAGGGGAGAGCGAAGGTGGTGGTGGTGGGGCAGAAACAGCTATCCTTTTATGGGTCTTTTAAAAGTGGCAGTTTTCCCCCCCCCCCCCTCTGACTTTTCTCCACAGGGCTGGTTAATTGTGTCCAGCAGCATGTGGTCTCTGGGGCTTTGGTCCAGGTGTTGGTGTTAATGTTGGTGAGCCCCCTCGCAACACCTGCTAGGGCCAACGTTAGCATCCGCACAGACATTTGCTCTGGGTGCCCTGCTTAACCAACCTGAATTACTCCCACTGTGAAATGCAGTCATTTGGAGGCTTTTTTGGATGAGCCGCATTAGCTGATGTCATCGCCGCGGAATCTGGACGAAACGTAGCCAAGCTTTTTAACAGTTGTTCGGTTTTTATTTGCATCCGTGGTGAAGACACGCGAATGCTTGGCATTAAAAAAAAAAAAAAAAAAGAGAGAGAGAGGGAAGGAAAAAAATAATTGCTGGATACAGAAAAAGCTCAGAAAATTCCAATGTTTGATTGACGTTGGGTGAAAAATAGTTAATACATTGCTGCATATTATAAGCCCCACCCCCTATAGCTTTTTGATCATATAGATGTAATTAAAGGATTTTAGGTTAATCAGAGTTAAAACCACAAAACATTTTCAGTAATTTATGATTCATTTTCACCTGGAGTATAATTTACACACATATGCATGCAACTCAAAATGGGAAACACTGTACATGTCATTTAATTAAAGATGTGTGTCGGTATTTGAGACTATAAGTCCCAGCCAGCATACCTAGGTGGGCCCCATATGGGGAAAAGGAGGGCAGACAATATGGGTCCCACACGAGTTTGTCCGCGGTTTCCATGGTGGCCCCACATGGGTTTGCCCATGGGGCCACTGCCATGTAGGGCCCATGTAGGCAGTGCCATTACATGGGCAACCAAATGTGGAAAAAGTCCAAGGGGGTGTGAATATTTTCTTTCGCAAGCGGCTGCAACACCGAAGTAGAGTGAACGCGTCACGGAGCTCGATGGAACCCGACCAGCCAGAGTGAGGAAGGATTTCCCAGCTGGAACGTTTACATCACGTCATTTTGCTGTTTTGACATGTTGGCCTTTGTTTCCTCTCCCAGAGACCCTCGGCGACCGCCGCACACGGCTTTAACAAGATGTTGTGACCTCTTAAGCAGTGGCACTTGAAAGTATTCTTCTTCTGTTCAGTGGTCCACAGAGGCCAAGTTCTTGCCAGGGATTATCAAAGTTAACAGGATTTTAATGGGCCCATGGAGACCGGTAAAGACCCTACCAGGGCCAGGTAGTGCCGTTCCCCTGCGCACACACACACGCACCTCTTGCTCCTCTAATGTAGTCAGGCAGCACTTGCAAGGCAGTGGCTAAATAATAAACAGATGGCTACTACCAGATACAGCCAGAGAGCCCCTCCTAAGCCCCTAGTAAAAACCACAAAGGCGGCCCAAAATCAAGCGACAAGCTATTAAAGGCGACGTGCAATTTGCAGGTCAAAATGTAATTGTGACCCTCTACTGTAAAATTAAAACGAAAAAATATATAGCCTTTTGGTGTTGCTGAATCATTCACAGCTGATACATGGAGAAAAGAAGATCTTTGAGCTATGATTGAAAAAAAACAAGGAGACAGTTGGTGAAGAAGCTAGCAGCCTATACATATTTATGGCTCAGTGTTTTCTTTGTAACTCATTTGTTTTCCGCGTTAGCAAAAACTGTTGCAGCTGTTTCTGGAAAAAAAGAAAAAAAATCTCATTTGAAAACATCAGTCATTAAAATAAATCCTAGCTAATCGTTTCCGATTAGCATGTAGCTAAAAATGGTGGCTTAATCCTCATTAAGCCTCATTTGTAATGGGCAGCAGGTAAGGCTAATATGGTTTTTTTATAATCAAGAAATACATTTAGTGAATGTTAAACTGTCATAAAACTTGTGACAAAAAAATGTTTGTATTGAAGGAAGAATCCAGGTGCTATTTTAAGTGCTTAGTTAGCGTAGCAACAGCTAGTAGGTTAGCAATGGTGGTGGAGCTAAACTCAAACTTCATAGCGAGTCATGAATTAAAAAGGCATGTTGGACAGTTTTGCTGGACAGCTGTAGAAGTGCATCAGTTTTTAGTGTTACCGGATTACACTCGGAAGGTTGTCGGTTCGATTCCATCTTCCGTTGCTTGTTTTAATCTCAGGCATCTAACAGCTGCTTGCCTGAGAATGGTGTATAAATATGCCCATCTTGTGCAATGTTCTTCAAACCGATTCATTGCAGCTCATTCTTTCTTGTTTCATGGCTGCTACTCTGACAAACGCTAACGTGGGAGGGAACCTATGAGCGTTCTGCTCTTCAGTTTTTGTCAAGAACAAAATGTTTTCGCCAGGAAGAACTTTTCTCTTGCCACTTTGAATTAAAAAAACCCCAAATGGCTCTTTGTCTGATGTAGGATATGGGCCTCTAGATCAGACACCAACAATGGTGGTGAAAAAATAGCTTGATTTTTGTCTTTTTTTTTCTTGTTGCTGTTTGAAAAAGAGTCACCAGAGGTAACGTCAGGTAAAGCAGCAACAGAGCTGCTAAGTCGCTAACATTGTAGACTAGCTTGGAGACGAATGCTAAACTCAAACTCGTGAGTAAACTTTTCAACCTTTCAGTCATTGGCGATAAATAATTTAGCTGTGGACGTCAGGAAAAAATTCATTCACATTTTCCCTCCTGCATGAATTTGTTTAGGATCTGCACAAATAAAATGTTATACTTTTTTTTTTTTTTTTTTTTTAATGGCTAAATTATACCAGTGCGTTTTTACAGTGCAGCAAAGACATAGAGCTCTGAGCGAGCAGATTTACACTTCTTGATTAAAAAAAATAGTTTTGAAAATTTTGATTTTCCCTTTTCTTTATTTATCATTTTGAGAAAAAAGAAAAGCACTTGGTCTCCTTATTATAAGGATAAGTATTGTGTTTTCAGGCAGGAACCTATTTTATTTCCAGAGGATTTTGTTCACAAAGCAAACTGCTGATCAACTTTCATAGACTTTACAACAAAAAAAAAAAAAAATGAATCAAGGTCCTAATTTTAACCCCCCTCTCCCCTCCATTGGATTATTGTATTTATACAAACAGTGAAAAGAAAAGGCCTCTTTTCGCTGTTCCTGTTGCAGTAATCCACGCACTAAACCTCCGTTACAAGAAACGGCTTATGATGCGAACCTTGTCATATTCAGCACCTGTCAGCAAAATGACCACTGTACCAGGCCAAGCCGGGGAAGTGGCCTATTCATTACCCTAATCTCATTAGTTAAGATCTGTTAAGTAGAGACTGGTTTTAATGCATGCTTTTTCCTTTTAATTATTGGCCATAAATACATTGGAGTGCATTAGGGCCTCGGGGCGAAGAGCAGAGCGGCTCCTAATAGATTAGGGGACAAGCACATTATCTAAATGTACATATCTAACTAATCATGCATCAGCCATGGCCATGTGAGCTTTGTGACATCAATTGCAGTTTGACATTTGACCCCCAGTTTTGGCCTCTCATAATTATCCGGGCGAAATTGACGTCAGGATTGCATCAGGTTCCTCTTAACAATCTGCCGGCTTTCTTTTCCCGTAACGATTAGGGCCGCTGTTGCTGTTTCTGAAAGAAAACAGATTTTTTTTTCTTTTTTTCCCCTTCTAAACTGCTTCCTGGTTAATCATGTTGGGGATTAAATTATTTTAGGATTAGATTTGAAAACATGATTAAGAAATGCACTGAGCTGTAAGTCTGATGATCTCAGAGGGAAATTTGTTGGGGTTTTTTTGTTCCCATAATCTACAAGTTGGTAAAAGATCAACCTTGCTCTCTGTCTTTCTCTCAATGGAAAACATCCTTAATGTTTGCTCCAAACATTAAGAATGTTTGTACCGAGTCAAACATCCTTAAAGATGTTTCACTTGGTAGCAAATCCATCGTGACCCGAGATTCATGCATAAGATACGTTGAATAAAGTTTCAACTACGTTTTCGTTCTATTGTTTAGGATCATAGCCATCTGCTTTAAACTAATACAAATTATTGAAGCTTACGAACCATCGAAAGCAGTAAGGCTTGACTTCAGACACTCAATAGTAAAAGATAAATTGACATGAACCCGACAATGGGTTTGTGTGAACAGACGATTCATTTTCATCTCATACATTGACGTTCATAGTGTGAAAAAACTGAGACTGTGTTGATCTGACAGTCATGTGAGAAATCACCAGAGTGCACAGCTAAACAATTAATCCTTAAAGCTGCGACATTTAAAAAATAAATAAATAAAAATCCATTAATTTAATTTGAAATACCTTTCTGTAAGTTTAGCAGGTGGCTAACGAGGAGCTGAGCTAGCATTAGCCCTCGACTCAAGCAACACGCTTCATGAACAAG
Organism: Phalloptychus januarius; assembly: GCA_902982915.1. NCBI lineage: Eukaryota > Metazoa > Chordata > Actinopteri > Cyprinodontiformes > Poeciliidae > Phalloptychus > Phalloptychus januarius. The sequence goes on from CADWAE010000481.1 coordinate 13,561,339, forward strand.
GATCTTTATTAGCAGCAACTGTCTTAACTTTGTGGCCGCGTACGCTAAGCAGATAAATCTTTAGCAAGAAGCATTAATGTGTATTTGGGGATGTGTTGCTAGGACATTGTAGCAGCTTTCTGAAACCTGGGAGTTTTGATGGGACAGAATATAACTTGTTTGTATCAAAAAACACAGAGGAGGGATCTTCTGAACATCAGCAACGGGCCATTTTTAGAGGGGGTTTCAAGTATTCGCAGATTCGCGTTTTTCAGGGCTGTTGTTGAACCCTGAGGGTCTGCTGCATTTATTTAAAGTCCAAACTCAGTCATCTCACTAAAGGAAAGGCTGTTTTTGTCACTCTCACATGAAACACATGTAATATAGAGATGACTGTATATTACAATCCAAAAAACAGCAGTAATACATTTTAAAAGGTTTATTGTTTATTGTTGTTTATTGATAGTTTATGGATTATTTTGCTGTTTAGTTGTTGTCAATCACTGAAGACATTATGTATGTGGGGAGGATTTGGCAGCATTGTAGAACATGGACAACAGAAAAGAACTACCTGGAAATACTAACCTTTCTTTCTTTTTGTACAATAAGCACAATCCAGTTTTAAATGAAACAATCGCAATTTCAGTGTGGACCGAAATGATTTGATTACGCATTTTTGTTTCATAATCGAGCTGCCCTCCTGTTATGCTACATCACAGCTTCTGCTGATAAAGCCAGGAGGAAAGTTTTGGATTAAAGTTCTGCCCAACCCACATCTGCTCCTAATCCTTTTATTACATATCAAGCAGTCTGCGGCACATTTTTGCTTCCGTATGACATCGGGACTCGTCTGGAGTTGCTCACCAGTCACGGGGTCAAACAGGTTCCTTCACACGTAAAAGATGTCTAACATCACACGCAGGTATGCAATAAATCTGCATTTGTTGCATGTTCCCATGAGACGTTCGGCACTTTGATGCCGCCGTATGTGTTTCCCCGTCTCCACAGCTGTATTTGTTGAAGTGCAGAAAAAAAGATTATGAGCTTTCAGCATCCCCGTACGTCGGGATCGCCGTTTGAAACTGCGAAGCGCTCGCGCACAAACGCAGTAATTACTGTCTTGTGTTCCGATGTTAAACACAGGTGATGCACCCACCCACGTTTCCTCCCCTTTTTAATTACCGTACGTCTGACAACACGCTCGTATGAGTACATTAACTTCCTGCCGGCCGCCTCTCCCATCATTGTCGGGCGACCCCGTGCATCAGGGGCTCGTTCGCTCAAAGCAATTACGGCTCGGCCAACACGTGCGGATGGATGTCTGAGAGCAGCAGGTCATAACGGTGATATTGTATTGGCCATATTAGCCAGTCAATGTGAGCCCAGGGCAGGTTGATTTAATTACACCATAATACACGAGCTTGATTAGGCTGGCTTGTCTCCCCCCTGAAGCAAATATAGACTGTATGTCATAATTATGATAATGGGGCAAATGATGAACGGTTCAAAGTAATATCCCTTTGTGGTTTGTCACTGTTAATCATAGCAGTGATTTTTTTTTCTCTCCCTCTCTGTGTATCCGCACATTGCCCGGCGGTGCTGAAATTTATTGGGTTTTGACACACTGTAAGGAGGGAATGAAAGCTGACGTTCGATTATCAGCTGAAGACGATAATGGGGAAAACACATGAAACCAATTTTAAGTCATTTGTTGCGAGAAAAAAACAAGAATATAAATAGGAAATCTGCTTTAGGGCCAGTTTTACCCTAAAGCTCATGTTTCAAAAATAATAATAATAAAAAAAGAACATTTTCTCTGAGGTCTTAATGAAAATACTAATCAAAGCAAACTTGACATTTAGGCAAGGTCTTGAAATAAGTAAGCAAATAAATGAGTTTTGTTTTTTTTCTACTTATTGTGTTTTAAATTAAGAACTACATCACAAACCTCGCATCTATCACCAAGCAAAAATAATTAATTTGGAAATGCTGTTTAGAGATAATTTACATATAAATGTGTTAGGAATAAAAAAATAAAAGAAAAAAATACAAAGAAAAAACAATACAAATACACCACGGTGATAAATGACACCCTGAAGAATACAATTTAGAGCGAAAATGGAAAACAAGCTGATTACATTGAAGAAAAGCTTCTTCTTGACCTTTCTTTCTTCAGAGAGCGTGTGGGCCCTCAGCTGAAGTTTCATGTTTTATTCTTCAACTGTGTTGACATTTGCCATTTTGCAAAAACTTCAACATTTATTTAATTAACTGAGATTGTGTAACTTTACTCTAGTTGTGATGAGCAGAAAGAGAATGTAATTAAATGGATATGATTTTTCGTGAAAGTCATAACTGATCTTAAGTGTATTGAAATTGAGTTAATCAGATCGTATTAGAGCTGATTAGCTTGATGGCTTTCTCTTCTTCAGTACAATTTTCCACTGATGAAAAGCAGGTAATTTTTCTAAAAATTTTTTTTCTCTTTTTTCCAAGACCTCTGTGAAAATCTGGACATAAAATAATAAAAAAAAAAATGTAGGAACACATTAAAGGTATAACTGGTTAACATTAACCCTGCAAAGTGCAGTATGTGTGCTGATTGACATGATAAATAACATAAGCAGATAGTCATAAATATTTAAAAAAAACTTATTTATGTGAAAAAATAACATTGTATTTTTTCCTGTGTAATTTCAGTAACATTTCTATTAAAAAAATAAAAAATACCTGTGTTACCATGCTCTCCCACATGGTGGCAGCAGAGCACCTCTGAGTCGTCCACCTTCTCACTCGAGCCCGTACTGTGCGCCCTTCCTGGTGAGTTTGGGTTTGCGTTTCACTCATGAAAGCTGCAGCGTGTTTGATAGCGCGGAGCATGCTAATAAAACTCTCTGATGCGGATGACACCGGCTGACACCAGGACAAGAAAAAGACGACCTCACCCCCTCCTCTTCCCCAGTGTCTCCATTTCGGGAACCCCTTAAATAGCCCAGCATCACCCGCTGCATGTTTATTAGTCATGTACCAGACGAGCAGCTGATGGACACGGATGCTCATTACCAGTTAGTGTTGCTTCATGAGAGACCAGTCTGGTCGTCACTCAGAGGCGAACAGGCCTGACTCGAAAGGGAAATGTTGCAGAGCAAATGCAGCTTTCAATATAACAAGAGGGGAGAAAAAAACTATGCACTATGAATATGTTTATATCAAAACACAATATTTTAAATGCTTGAATTTAAAATATTCAAGCATCTACATCTATCTATCTATCTACATCTATCAGTGTATATAGATATATATATGTGTGTTTTATCTGCTTCACCATCCCGGGTACAGTTTTCTGAGAATTTGTCAATCTTCAACAAAACTACCTCAATCCTCCTCTGTCTGTCTGTGATACCACCGAGTCTGCTTTTAATTAACCTCCACAAAATGGCAGTATTTGACATTTAAGCAAAAACATTTCGCTCTCCTTCCCTATCGAATTCCCTTTTACTTCACACACTCTGCGTCTGAGGAATGTGCCATAATCCTGCATAATGGGATCAGTCACTGAGCATTAGGCCTGAGAGAGGAGCAGACCGCAGAGGACTGACTGCACCGTTTCAGGCTGCTCTGTCTGAGAAGGCAGGTGCTTTTTGCATGAGGGAGTTCATCAGCACGCAGTGACATTTTCAATTGATTTATCTGAAGAGCCCCTGCGGTTCGCACCAGAAGACGAACAGATCTGAGCATCTCCAAGGGGAGCAGCTTTTCCCTACGTCGCAACAAATTTCTTGGTAAATGCAAATGAATGCTCGTTTAATTCAGAGACGATCTAGCAGTGCTTGATGATGATGTTGACCACCAGATGGAAGACTACAGCTTATACCTCAACAGTTTTTAGATCTCTGTGTCTTTGCAAAAACAATCTAATAGTGGCCTTTAAATTGTTTACTTTAAGAAAAGGTTTATAATATCTTTGAAGAATACATAATGTTTTTATATGATTTTATACTTTATTTCTTGGTATTTCTCATAAGGCTTTACTTGTACTTCCTGTATATCAGTTATGTACTTGTTACATATTCATATTTATTTTAAACTTTACTGTCTTCTTAGACAAGTTTTGGAAAACTTTATTAGCTGAATAAAATAAAACTAGCACAAAACATGAAGGACAACGATTTGGAATGAATTCATGTTGCAATGCAATCTATGAACCAGCAGATGGCAGCAGCATTTCACAAAAAAACATCCAGCAAACACACACAACCTGTTTTGTCTGTCTTCATAACTTGTTTGATTTCCAATTCATTTTTATAAAAATACATAATAATTCATATTTCACTTAATTCTTGAGCTATAGTTTAGCAAATTCTTCAACAAAATGATTTTTACCTTCTTCTAATAACTGTCCTTGAATCTGCACAAATGACAGCATGAAGTACAAATATGTCGCATCCTCTGATATAAATCTACACAATTAGATCAACATGAGTAACTTTGTGTCAGAACGTTTCCTGAACTTTATTCAAGCAATTGGCTGAAGATATGTCAGATCATGTTTAATGTCAAATACCTCGGTGGTCCCTGTACGCCCGGTGTCACAAATTGGTGCTGCACTTAATTGGACTTGTTTTTTGAGGGAGTTGGACTGATTGTCACAGATTCTGTTCATAACCTTAATAAACAGAATTTCTAGGGGCAGTGATGGTGTTGAGACGATCTATTTAGGTGGTCTTAGGATCGAGCTTCTGCATTTTGCAGTTTGTAGTGGTTTGATGTGTCTTCATCAGACCACTAAAGTGACCTACAGCTCTCTCTGGTATGATCCACAGCTGAACTTGAAGCAGCTGGGATGAAAATCGGGACTTCCAAATCAAAGACAGTGGTCTTGAAAATGTTAGTGTCTTCTCTGGTTCCAGGGGGTTTTGTTCTCACTTGACAGAAAAAGCAGTAGACTGATAGGTGGACTGGTGTAGTGTCTGTGCTGGTTTGCAGTGATAAAGTTCTTGATTTACAGATCGACATGCATTCCTACCATCGTCTATGATCACAAACTTTGGGTAATGACCAAAAGAATGAGGTTGCGCTTACAAACGGCCGAAAAGAGTCCTCCTCAAGGTGTGGGCTCTCTTTAGAGAAAGGGGGAGAAGCTTGGTCATCCTAGGAGCATCTCAGAGTAGAGCCGTTGCTCCTTTGCATTGAGAAGGAGCCAGTTGAACATGTAGGGTGCCTCCTGAACGCCTTGCCTGATGAGGTGCTCTAGACATCTCATCACAAAGGAAATCCAGAGGAAGACCCAGGACACACTGGTGAGACTATGGTCCTTGGTTGGTCTGGGTCTTGGGATTCCCCCAGAGGCCGGGGAGAGGGATGTCTGAGCTGCTCTGCTTTGGCTGCTGCCCTGTGACTTGACCCCGGATTAAGTGGGAGATAACATTGGATAGATCCATGTTAAAATTAGTTTTGCAAACAAAATCCTTACATGTGTTGTGTGTGGGTGTGTGTGGATGTGTGTGGATGTGTGTGTGTGGGTTCGTACTTGGCTCCTTTTGCTCTCATACCCCTGAGTACAACCTGGTCCAACCAATTCTCTTCTGAAGTTATCTGAATTGTAAATAAAGTCCATCTGCACAAACTTCAATCTCAGCATAAAACCAGCTGTTCTGGGAAGGCGCAAACCTCAGAGGTTTGTTGGAGAACATTAGTGAGTAAACGGCATCATGGAGACCAAAGAGCACAGCAGGCATGTCAGAGAGAAAGAGTTTAAACCAGGGTTATGTTATAAAATGATACCCCCAAGCCTTGGACATCTCACAAAGGTCTGTTCATTCATCTGTAATGTAAAAAACATGGCAACCTACAAACCTACCAGCTGTCTATCTGTCCTGATGGAGCTGGAGAGGAAGCATTAATCAGAAAGGAGGGCTCTGATAACTCTGGAAAACCTGGAGAGATCCAAAGGTCAAGTGAAAGAATCTGGACAACTGTTAGTCATGTAATATAAAAAATGCGAGTCAAGAAGAAAACCCGTTCCTGAGAACAATCCATAAGAACTCCCTTTTAGCAGTTTTCTGCAAGTCATGTAAGGGATATGTCAAACATGTTGAAGAAGGAGATCAGATGATACTAAAATTCAGCTTTTATGGCCAATATGGCAAAAAATTATAATTTCCCATCACTTTGAATGGGAAAAAGTGATGGGAGAGAAAAAATAGTTTCTGAATCATACTGTTGTGGGATTGCTGTTGAAAATAGATGGCGCTAAATACAGGAGAAATCTGGAAATAAAGCTGTTAGAGACTCCAAAAGACTTGAGATAAAAAAATTCAGATATAAATCAAGTGTGGTATCCATGGAGAACTGAAAACCAATGACAACAAAGACGAAGTTCATGCTATGACCAAGAGCGCAAACAACATATATCTTTAACGGCAGCAAAACGTGGTTTTGCCGAGCACCAGGACATTTGTACAATATGTGTAATATCATAAAAATGTTTTATTTTTAAATTGTCAGTTATGTTAATATCTTGTGTTGGTCTCACTTTAAATCTTAATTAACATGGATTGAAGTTTGTGGTTGTAACAGGGTACGATGTAGAAAAGTTCAAGGGATTTCAATGCTCATTGCAAGGTACTGTAGATGATGGAGACCGTCCTTTGTCTTGGTGATCATGCTAATTCACGAAGTCCCAAAGAGAAGTATTTTATACACACATCAAACACACACACAAAATTATAGTACTAACATATTCCAACAGGAGAACAAGCTAGAGCCTGACCAATGGAAAAGTGGTAAATTTCATTAGTCTGAGGGTCTTCTCACTCATGGCAAAGCATACATTTCTGGGAAGTGCAAGAACCAAGGCCCTGAGTCATTCCCAGTTGTGGGTCAGAGTCGTTTCAGGCTGTTGGAAGAAAATTATGTCAGAGGGGCCACTATGGAGTGCATGTTCTCAGCCACGCTAGCAGGAATTCCCTCTGACAAGACCTTACCTTTCTTCACATACAGCCCTGTGGACCTGTGGGGTGGGCGCTGGGAGGTGATGATGTATGAAATTATATTGTCCAGATGTGTTTATACATGCATCCATAACTGCAAGAAAAGAGAGAGCTATTGTACTTGGCAACAACCACAAACTTTATTGGTTTTTATGTGACAGACCACCAGAAACTGTTTCAGGAGTGCGAATACTTTCACACAAGGGCCCCGTGGCGCAGACTCGCTCCTGGTCACGTGAACATACCATTTCTCATCAGCGTGGAGGCTCTGGACCCCTCAGGTCCGCATGTTTTTTATCGCTCCAGATGGTTTCTCAGAAGATAGTGGCAGAGATTGTGACACACAGGAGATGCTGAGTAATACTGCCTCCTGCTGCCAGGGATGACATCCCGACAAAGCATGGAGGATTTCCCAATGGCATCAATTCCTATAGAGGAAATGTTTCATAATCCTAAATCCCACCATGCAGCTGTATAAGGCATTATTTCACCATGTCTTCTGGTAAGTAAAGCAGCATATGCCAGCAGTGTCCAAATCACAACATGCAGAAACATTTTTTTCAAAAAATGCTTCCTTTCACATCCTCACTGAAGCTACGGATTATTTATTTCTTAATTTTTTAGCATCATGAGATCTCAAGCCCGGTTTCAGAAAACTAGTGTTCATTGCACTGTGCGTAGGATCACATTCAGTAAGTCAATAAAAAGAAATAAGTTTGGCAGAACAATGCTGTATTTCATCAGGTGGCTCCCAGGTGGTTGATTCACTTCACAGCTCAGCATTCCCATTACTGGGGATGGTTTCTTGTTCGGACCTTGATTTTCAGACGTTGGGTCAGTGTTTATTTATTGGAAAGGAATCCAAGGACGTGAATCATCGTATTTTTTTGCGTCACTCTGTTAGAAAATGTGCCAGAGTTGTAACAGAATATGTTGATTTACGGTTAGCAAATATGACTGTAACGACAGCTGACTATGCTAAACTTAAAAGAAGGAAAAAAACCCAAACGAATCCCAGAGCCGTCCAAGATCTGATGGTAAAATTGTAATTTGTAAATTGAGACTATTACTTACCAAAAGTGTGCTTTTTGTAATAAACCATGAAAGTTATCGGCAGAGACGGCAGCCAGGTTTCCTACTTGAGCGTGTTTCCTGGAGAGGGAGCCCTCATTTCACAATTATACTATCTGGTTTCAGCGCAGAGGGGTCCAAACTGCAGCATCAGGGTATTCCTCCTGATTGGGATCGCTGTCTGAGGTCGGGAACACCACTTTTGAATCCAGCAGAAAAACATACCACCGAGTCTGGTTTCCTGAAACTAGGGGGGGGACGCTTAAGGCTGCCCGTTGGAATGAAATGACTTCAGATGAATGGACGGCCAGGCAGCGTGTTCCCTTCTCGGGGGATCTTTGATTTAATAAAGTCTGTTTCAATTTCTGCAGCGTTCTAGAGTCAGCCCAAACAAAAAGAGAGAAGACGGCACTTTCCTCATTTTAGATCAGCGTGCGCCTAAATACGATAGAGCGCGGGTGAAAGTTTGTGAATGGGTTTTCTCCCGATTCTGCTCTGACTTTCATCCAAATGTGACAAATACTTTTTTAATATGTGCATGTGGCAGCTGTTAAAACTTTGTAAAAGACATTGAAAACAGAACACAAACCAAATCTAAGTTGAAATCTACCCCCTCTGCTATCAAGTGTGGGGTGTGAAGGTTAAGTCTGGGGCCTCATAGGAGTGGTCCAAGATTTGAGCACACACCATCTGAGCTTATTCCTCATGTGATGCATTCAGGCTAGAATGGAATGAGAGCCAGATGGGAGGCGAATAAACGGAGGTGGATGACTAATATCACAGAGTGAATCATAACAGTTTTACAAAAAGTCTCTGTGGTGTGCCGCCGACGGCCAAAAAAGGCAACGGTGCAGATGTTGGACAACAAAAAATGCTGCATGCATTTTCACTCGTTTATAGAATACATGGACTTTCTGCATAAAAAGAAAAAAATTACAAAACTACAAAACAGTCTAGGAGTACGGTAATAAATAAAGTTTTTGTGTCAATTTAGAAAGTACAGATGTCCCTATTGAGACTCAGTGTCCCCAGTGATGCTCTGATTGATTTTGAATAGACGTTTGCCAACTTCAGATTAAAGCCCAATACATCCATTAAAGTTAATCAAATCAGTTTCATGAGCTGAAAACTTCCAATAGCTTCAAGGTGCAAAGGTCGCACAGCTGTGATCTGTATTACACTTTCTTAATCACTGACAGTGAACCCAGTTTGCAAAGCTACATGTTCTAAACCTAGAACAGATTTAGAACATTTGAAAATTACAACAATTTTAGAGAAAAAAAGGCTCTTATACAAAGTAGTGTCAAAGTAAAATGTCAATATTACTTCCCTTGTTTACTGATTTCCTTTCACTTCAATTCTTAATTGTTTTCTTAGTACTAATGTGCGTGAGCATTCCCAAAAGTACCAACACTTTTAAGATGTCGGCCTTATGTCGAGTTATGTTCACATGAAGCACTTTATGGAAAAACAGACTGAAGATGAATCAGAAAAATTAATTTTGAACAGCTTTAAGAAAACTATTTGTCTTAATCTTATGTTGTGTTATTTTGACTGTGTGTTTTTTTGAAAATGTGTTGCTTAAAATTTTGAAGTAAATGTCCTATTGCATAATGTTTATAATTAAGGTGTTTTGTATTTGTACATTTCTTTTTGCAGTTACTTTTATCTTGAATTTGTTATGTGATCTATGTATGTTATGTATTTTTAGATGCTTATGTTGAACATGTGGATCCCAGGAAGAGTAGATCCAGGGAACTGAAACTAACAGGCATCCAAATAAAAGAAATAAAGAAAGATTTCCTTGTGTTTGAGGATTAAATATGTTCAATATGTCTATTCTTATTGAAACCATTTTCAAGGCAAAGACCTGGATCAGTCAGTTTGTTTGAACCCACATATCAAAATATCATACAAAGAGAAAAAAAAAGAAAAAGTGTGAAGCACCGGCCCACATGGTGACCCTGCAGCCCTCTAACCTCCTAGGTCATGCTTGTAAAAAGAAAAATAAATCCCTCCCAAATGGACAGCTGCCATGGTTTCCAAGCAACCCACACAAACAACAGGAAACGGGACAGGAATCCCATTGGAGATGCCGTGAAAAAAGGAAAGGCATTGACAAGAAGCAGGAAATGGGGAGGAAAAAAAAGTAGGGGGAAAGAAGGCATCTTCCCCCCTATTTATGGTCAGTTAAACCTCCCCATAAATGTCCGTCAAGGGTGATTTTGCAGTCAGAACGATTGGTCCTACACTCATAGTTGCCATAATCCAGGATCGATCTATTTTTTAAATATTTTTTATTACATGTCAATACCAACATCAAGATCAGGGAATAACAATGACAACAGTTACAGTCGCCTGTTTTTGACTTCTTCAACTGTCTAGAGGAGGAAGCAGCATGAAAATACGTCTGTACTGAAGGACACCAACTCTGGTTTGGCTTAACATGTAGTAAAATAACCCAATTTCACTAGCATCACATAGCCTACAAATTCAAAAATGACATTAATGATGCTGCAATATTCATTTTTGCTCATAAGTTCTTTGTCCCAACAGGAGTTTTTGCAGGACATTAATTTCCTGCTACAACATGGGGTTAAAGGTTAAGACCACAGCTATAATCAAAAACAGGCCATGTTTTTTTGCTTCTTTCTGAAGAGAAATTCAACTTGACACATATACATATCTCCATTCTAAACTTCCGGCTTATTGCTAAGTGGACTTGTAGCATGTTTTAGTGCAATTCCAGGTCATCTTAAGTGGACGAAATATACAAAAAAAAATTTTCCTTTCTTGAACGCCATCAAAGGCGATCATCAGCGTTTTCCATCAAATTTTGATTTAAGCATTTTGAAGTATAGAAAAGACAGTTGGAAATGGTAAAACTCCAAAAACATCCTCAATTTTACAAAAAGAAAAAAAAAGTTTTTACACTCACTTTTGGGTTGTTTTTGGCTATTAATCTGCTAAAAGGAAGATGGAAAAGCATCATTTTTCAAATAAGTTCTGATAGCAAACACTTCCATCCACTCATGGGTCTGTGCCTTACAAGTGGGACGAAACTATGAAAATGTCCTGGTCCAAACCTTCTGCACAGAAGGAAGAACTGCAGCCGAAAATGACCTGCAAAAGTGGTGGATTGCACCCATTCTCTGCTGGGTCTGTGCCTTTTACTAGAGACACAAAACTGAGAAACTTTTAAGTCCAAACCTCAAGCTTGGAATGGAGGAACTCTATTTTTCTGAGATGTTTGGAACATCTGTATCTTGTTTATTACAGCCATGCGTAATGTCAACATCTGACAAAATTATGCTCTGTGTTGCCTGATTGATTTGCTTGAAACCAGTAGACGGAAACATGTCTAATTTGCATTTTCCCTTTTTTTTTTCCTCGAAAGTTCACAGGACATTTGGATGGAAATGCATCTACTGTATTGAGAGCTGCCCGAGCAGAGAATATGCAGCCGGACAGGGTTGCCGTAGGAGACAAAACAGCCTCTCTTTCACTATCAAAGTCCTGGTGAAGTCATCCACGATCTCTTAAAAAAAGTAAAGCTAAGACACTTTTCAACTAAGCATAATGTAGTTAACAGACAGTTAGCATGTCTCTGGGTTGGAGTCTCAAATTGCACGATAAAGCATTTGCTTGAGATCTAGATATCTTCTGAAGATGTCAACAGAAAGGCACTCAGTGGGTTTCTTACACAGAAGATATCAGTTAGAAAAAAATGTAAAATAGCAGACTGAGGACAAGTCACATAATCTATTGGAAAATAAACAAAAGATTATCAGTTCCCCATGTGTACTCATTGTAAAACGGAGAGTACAACCTCCCCGTCAAGGTTCACAGCTTTAATATTCTCAAAAGAGGTTTCAGGGGTGTTTATTAGAACCTTCTCCAATTTTGTTTGACCTTGGTTTAACAATTAGGTTAAGAAAAGTTCATTTTTAGCTATTGGTAAAGACTACAACCATTAATATTATGAAGAAAAAAAACATTTAGAACTTAAACTTTCTCCAATTCATATCACAAACTTCGATGTAGTTGACATTTTATGTGATAGACGAATTTTAAAGGTCATTTTGATTTTGTGAAAGTGTGTGGGGGGTGCTGGCTGACCTTTTGACCTTTAAACTTTCATGGATCTCTTCAAAGCCAAAGAGCACAAACAAACATTTTTAATGCGCAAACGTTTGACACCATTTTTGTCTGATTTGAAGAAGGTGGAGGTGGGAAGGGGCAACTTCAATCAGGTTGAAGAGAGACCCTAAAAATACATCCAGAGCTGCAATGGAGCAGATATACAAGAACACATCCATTGCTTAGAATGGTCCAGTCAAAGTCCAGATCTGAACCCTGCCTAGAAACTGTGGCAAAACTTAAAAATTGATGTTTACCGACACACTCCAGCCCCGTCGGACTGAGTCTGAGTCACTTTATTTTTTTATTCAGTCTGTCTGTCTGTCCGTTGGAGACACACCCCAAAAGGCTCGCGGCTTCAACTACAGTGAAAGGCAGTTTTAGCAAATTATTGACTCAGAGGGGGCAGAAGGCTGGAACCAGACCACATAAAGAAAAATCCATTAAAATAGTAGAACAATACCTCAGTTTTTAATTTATTGCTATACAAGATCATTTGAGGAGAACTCGCCGTAGGACTGGATCTCTGTGGACGAGATCCAAACGTGAGGTACATGGACCATCTTAAAGATTTAATTCTCTCCTTAAATGACCTAAAAAAAAAAGAAGGCAAGAACTACTTATTTTTCAGAACTCATTACATCACATAGGAGAAACCTTAAGGTCTTATTTGACACAATTAAAACCCCATTTGTGATCCCTTCTCCTTATTTTCCACAAAAGCAGATTGCAATGTTTCTTCATCTCATCCCAGAACTTGTGTTTAAGGATGTATTTCAAGGTCCTGGCCCTTTTGTGGTGAACACAATTAATTTTAAAAAATTTTTATCCATTTAGCAGCAACACAACCACAGACATCTCGACAGTACTATTCTTCATCAAGGGCCCGGGGAAAGACTTTAGCTAAACAATCACATCATTTTTTTTTTTTGGAGGAACATAAAGTTCTGGATATTCATCAATCACGTTTCCGTCAATTTCGCCTAGCAGAAACAGCTTTGTCAAAACAAAGTAAGAAGTTTCCAGTGACATGTTGGTGGCAGCCGATTACGGAGAGCAAGGCAGAGAAGGGGAGCGCCGCATACACGGGATTGATTGACAGTGCTAAGACCGTCCGGCTGACTCCGATTGGTTGTTTCTAGTTAGCACTGGGAGAAGGCAGAGAAGCAACATTTTTTTTCACAGAATATTTATCTCATACCATACTGTCACAGGAGGGTGACAAATATATATATATATATATGAAAAAATTTGTATAGAAGTTACATAGTGGAGCTTTAACGAAATGCCTCAAAACTAAGATTATCGGTGTGGAAAAATGAACTCCAAATGGTAAAGCATGCTTTTGTCTGATTTGGATTATTTCAACAGCCTTTTTACGTCTTATTAAATCAGTTTTAGATTGTGTTCAGTCTGCACAAATTAAAGACTCTTAACAAGGATCAATAGAAGAGAACACATTATCCCAGTCCTGGCCTCCCTGATCTGGCTCCCTGCATATTATAGAATAGAGTTTAAAATATTAGTCCTGACGTTTAGGGCACTTCATGGCCAAGCTCCTAAGCATATTCAGAAGTTATTGGAGGTAGATGCGATACCACGAACTCATTATGAAACTCGTGGAGATCTCGCTTTTAAGGTTGCGGGCCTGAGGCTTTGGAAATCTCTCCCATTGTCCCTGGGCTGCATGAACTCCATTGACTCTTTTTCACCAGCGCCTAAAGACATTTTTGTACCGACAGTCCTTTAACTAAGCTACTAAATACATTTTTGAGCACATTCTTCCTTTTATGTTTGTATCATCTTGAAGCGCTGTGATTTTAATTTCTGCTATAGGTGCTATCTAAATACATTTTTACTTACTCACTACTTCCTGAGCAGAAGCAGAGGCGTCCTGGAGTCTTGTCAATGGGACAGAGGCACGGACTGACCTTGGCCATGTCGCTGATTTACGAGCAAGGTTTCCCCAAACCAAGCACAATCCAAGAGCCAAAAACATGAAACGGCTAATTGGAAAGTCTGTTACTGTCGTTATTTTTAGATTAATCCCCCATACAAACGAAGGCAGAAAATCTCTTCGCTCTCATAAGTCCCTCTGTGGCAATCCGAACTTTTTACGTGTCACTAAACGCAGAGGTTACAAGAACCTGAGGGTATGTGATCAGATGGAACAGCAATATCAACATCAATAACATCTTTTCTGAAAATGGAAAGATGAACAGGGCTGCACAGTGGCGCAACTGGTCGAGCTGTTGCCTTGCAGCAAGAAGGTTCTGGGTTCGATTCCCGGCCCCGGTCTTTCTGCATGGAGTTTGCATTTTCTCCCTGTGCATGCGTGGGTTCTCTCCGGGTACTCTGGCTTCCTCCCACAGTCCAAAAACATGACTGTCAGGTTAATTGGCCTCTCCAAATTCTCCCTAGGTGTTGTGTGTGTGTGTGTGTGCATGTTTGTTTGTCCTGTCTGTCTCTGTGTTGCCCTGCGACAGACTGGCGACCTGTCCAGGGTGACCCCGCCTCTCGCCCGGAACGTTAGGCACCAGCAACCCTCCCAACCCCAGTAAGGGAAAATGGATGGATGGAAAGATGAACAAAAACATGCTAAAAAAAACATGATAGTCCGCAGACAATAAAAAATGGAGTTCTTACCAATGCCTGTCCACTTATCCAGGACGCAGAGCTGCGATTCTCTTTTTGAATCCTGCATGTGCGTTCAGTTAGGAGTATTAATGTTCCTTGTAAATCTCCAATTCTGTCATACTGTAGTTAAAAAGAATAGCAGTGGAAACAATGACTGCCTGTGACAAGTCATCTCTTCGTTTTAAGTGGACACGATGACTGCATTTAGACTGAACACAGATGTCGGAGGGACCCGTCGCGTAGCCGAGGCCCTGTCTGTGCCGCGGCTGCGTGAACGGCTTTTTAACTTAGAACATCCCGGTGGAGGAAACCCACCAGTAAAAACAGCCACGGCATATGAGTCGGGGTTTAAATCACCAGCGAAGACAAAGGCCTCGGTGCGACGTTCAAGGGCCAGAAAAGAGAAACCATCCAACCCTCGTAAGTCCCAACGGCCATTACTGGCACTGCTGCCAAAACTCAACGGATGGAACGTTGGTAGACAGAAAATAGGCCTTACGTCATGCTGTTTGGTTTCAAGCTGACAATATGGTCCTCATCAGATCTCTTTCCTGCGTAATTATCTGTGTTACAAGTCAGGCGGCAGCGTTGCCTCATAAGTCGTGCGCTTTTGACCCGCAGGAACTGTTAGTGCCGCGGCTTTTGAATTAGCTACACATGTGGGGAAGATACAGAAGCCATGGTGGAGCTCTTATCACAACTCGCATGGTCAGCGAAACGGCTTCGGCGGGATTCAGTAAAGGATCGTTAGTAAGAAAAACACTGTCGATTTTTCAACCCAGCGGAGATGCGTTTAATCAAGAGAATAACAATCAGCAGAGAGCGCTAGGATTTCTTTTATTACCGTATTTGCTTTTCGCCGCAGTCGGGTACTTTTTCTTCCCTGTTATTTTGAATCTTTTCTCACTGTGTTTTTTTTTCTATTTTTTTTCTTTATAAGAGTCTTGCAAAAGCATATGCATGACCTCAGCTATTTATTCATCTTTTTTCAGCTTTGAAATGTGTGGTTATATTAGAACCACAAATTTAAACATAATTCATTGTGATTTTATGATCAACTGTTTTTGAAATAATATATTTTTTTAAATCATGTGATTGTAAATCTCGATGTGAATCTGTAAACACGACAACTATAGGTTCTGCACATCACGAAAATGGCTAATTCTGGCCCAGCTCATGCTGTGAAGTTGTTCAGATCAAAGCATGTGCACATGTTAAAACGGCCAAGTCAAAATCCAAATGTAAAAATCAAACCGTAAATATGAAATAAGACTTAAAAGCTGCAGTTCACAAACACGTTTTATTATGTTTATATCTAACTGAGCTTGAGAATTTCAGGTAGGTAGAATGGACAGAAAATTTTTATTTTGCTTTACGTAAAGCTTTACGTACAGCTTTACGTACACGTGCGTAAAGCTACGTGCGTAAAGCTGCGTGCGTAAAGCTACGTGCGTAAAGCTGCGTGCGTAAAGCTACGTGCGTAAAGCTACGTGCGTAAAGCTACGTGCGTAAAGCTACGTGCGTACAGCTACTTGCAAAAAGCTACGTGCGTACAGCTACGTGCGTAAAGTCTTGCAGCTTTACGTGCATCTTCAAAAAAATTACTCTTCTCCTTCCTACTTCATAGCTAAGTTAGTCTATAACAGAAATTGTAATTAAAATACAAATGAAGGGATAAAAATACCTTCACAAAGCTCTGTTCGTGACTCAAACACATCGAAGAGAATCGCCACTGGAGCAGCACTTCTTCCCCAATTTTCTAGCAACACAGAATTAGTCAAGGGCCGTGTGACAATGAGAGTCCCCGCTTCCCCGCTTTTTTTTATTACGAGTCAGACATGTACGCTACTTCCTGTTCAGAAGAGGAATCTCTGAAAAAAGCCTGCTACTAATCATACGGCGCTGTCCAGACATGCCTAAGATAGCTCCCAGCAGTTCTCCATTGTAGTGTGCCCTTACATGTGCCTGTATGTTCGGACTCAAAGGCGGAAAAAAAATGGAGAAGTGGGGAAGCAGTTTGGACGCCGCGCACTTGCCAAGGGACGAACTTCTTCTTTTTCCAATTCCATTGACAAATTAAATGAAACGCTATGAATGATGGGAAAAATCGTTTTTCAGGTAGCTACAACTTTTCCCCCTGGGTCGTTCACAACGGTGGAGATTGGTTTGATGAATGTTTACAGCTGTGATTCAAGTACCATGGCAAAGGGGGGGGAAAAAAAATCTGAAAATGGGTAATTATAGCATAGGGGAACTTTAGATTGTCAGTGCGCACGTTTCCCCGGATATGTCAAATGGGAATTATACGTTGTAAGCGGAGATGATTAACTACACAGCCATGAAAGAAGGATCTTGCTTGAGGTTTGCATCCCTCGAGTTGTAAAAAAAAAAAAAAGAAAAAGAAATATCCAAACTACTCCTGGACCTGGACACGCTTCTTCTCTGAGTTTACACGTCTCGTTTGTGTCATGTCAATATCTGCCCCCGGCTCCACTTTCTTTCTCCCCCCCCCCCCTCCTGCTAATGGTTCCTGATGTCTAGACAAACAAATAACAACGGGGATAAGCTAAGAACTTGGCGAGTGTTAGATCTGATTATTTAAACCTGTCAACTTTCCGCCTGACTTTTATGCGTAAATCTTTCAGGGAGTTCTAAGAAATGTGCTCGGACCATGCCAAGATGAAGACCGACTCCCGTGCCAAACCACGGGTTGTAAATATTATATTTGCTGGCATTAAGCACAGCACTTATGCTGCAAAACTCACTCTCGTCATTTTTATTTTTTTTATATATCATCAGGACTGCTGAAAAAGAATTAGATTGAGGAAAGACGCTCCACACTGAAGTAATCCACCAAAAGAAGAAAACAACAAGAAGACCACAAAAAAGAGAAGAATTATACTCTTTATTTGTCTGTTCTGATCTGGTTTTTTGGCTTATAATGACATACTAGCATAGGATAGATGTTTTTTTTTTTCTTGAAGGATGCAAAACAGAGCAATAACTGAAAAAGTGCATTAAAATGATTGTTTTATTTATTTTTTTCTCGTAAGACAAATGAGAAAGGAACGGGCCGCTCGTATATCTCGGACAGAGGCAGCCCAACATGGGTAATGCTCTCAGCAGACGTGTTGTGGCTGCGTGGAGCGTGCAATGTAAAATTGCCAGATTTAACAACATCATAAATCAAAATTAGGTATTTCCAGGAAAGATTTATAATAAAGACAAATTCTTGTTTAGAACAGAATGTTTAGGGATTCACTGATGATTTGTGCGATGATGAAAATAAACAAAGCTCCCAGGAAGGATGTTAGTACGAGACGTCAAGTACTGCAAACCATTGGATTTGACAGTTTTTTTTTTCTCTCTAAGGCAATGTAAGCCGAGTCTTTGTATATATACACCCACAACCACGTAGTACTCGTCAATCAGTGAATGATATATTCTTGCACTGCCTTGAAAAAGTATTCACAGCCTTAAAACCTCACCCACACAAACTTCAATATGTAAAAAACACCCAAGTAAAGTAGCTTTCAATTGTGAAGTGAAAGGAAGACAATAGTTTTCCCATTTTTTTTCACAATTAAGAAAGTGAATTTTTCAACTGATCCAGCACAATAGCGTAACAAAAAATTGTTCATAGACAAAAAGAGCTACGTTTATTTCTGTGAATATCTGTGGGGTTACTTAGAGAATATTGGTGCACAATCGTTTTTCACAGGCCATGTAGTTGATCCTGCCAACTTGTGGAGGATCTGATCTGATCAGACGAGACCTAGATATTGGCTTCACATCAAGCCATACCTACAGTGAAACATGGTGGTGGTGGCTCCATGCTGTCGGGAGGCTGTTGTCCAACGGGGACAGTGAAATCGGTTGGTACTAATGATACTAAAAGCAAGTTTAACCTTCCAGCAGGACAACCCACACATACAGCCAGTACAAGAATTTGTATCCAAGTATTGGAATGAGCTAGTCAAATTCTGAATTTGTGCCAGGACTTTGGATTTGATGCTCACAGACACTGCGCATCCAATCTGACTGAGCTTGATGGATTTCCCAAAGATTCCCTTCCAAAAGCTGTCCAGTATCCATTTAATACCTTCTTGTTGATTGATCGCCAATAACCTGATCACAGTCCGCTGTAGTTTGTGGCAGCAATGAGAAAGAGTTTGAAGAATGAAAACGGTGTCTGGATTCTTGGCAAGTAACTACAAAGTATAGTTGAAATATAACCTACTAAAATTCTCCTGGCAAAAGAGAAAAATAGTCACCTCTTTACATTTGTAATAAACATTACCCTCATATTTTTGTAAATATATATATTTTTATCAATCTTTAAGAATAACCCCTTTCACTGCTTAATACCCAGTGGCTACAGTCCCTGTAACTAAGCCTCGACAACTGTTGACACAATGTTAGCTACTGTTGCTTCCCTCAGCATTACAGAATCCATCATGATAAGCTTAAAGTTGTTCAGCGGGTTGCGCCGGTTGGCTGGTGCCCATTGGCTACTTTTCTCCCACCGCTAAGTTTTAGGGTAATTCATCTCCCAAACTACGTGATCCTGCTTTTTTATCTTTGAGCTCACACACGCTCATCGGCCAAGCCGCAGCTGACGCCAAAGAGCTTCTGTAGGCAAAGAAAACACCGCGTCCCATTACTTTCCTCTGGTGCAGGCGGCGTTGCCCCATAGCTCTGCCTTGCCTTGCCTTGCCTGCCTTCCCCAAAAGTCAATCTGTTTCTGATTATGTGTGATCATCCTCGAGCTTGCCAGAAACATTTCAGACACAAGAAACTCTTATTTATTTATTTTTTTTCAAGGAACATGGAAGGCGTTCAAAGTAAATGTCATTGCAGCTTGTCAAAGCCATCGTTAATTATGATAGGAGCAAATGATGTGATGACATCGCGGTTTTTAAAATCATTTTTCTCACATAAAAACATGTGTGAGTATTACAATGACATTGAACTGTACTTATTTCAAATTTGTCAGGGCAAGCTGACAATGTTCGTTTTATTATTCAACGCTCAGGTATGTTGGATGTTATTACTGATTCGCAACAAAAAGTCTTACTTTCCAGATCAGTTAACAAGTGAGGATGGCAAGATGGGCTATTAAACTAATATCCACCAACACTTTACCTTTAATTTTTAGATGTTGCTTCTCTTCTTGCTACAGACACTTTGCACAAAGTCAAGACGTGGAGAAATGAACAGCAATTTATGAAACATCACACCCTGGCCAATAAACATTGTGGCATGTTGTTGATGAATTGCTACTGCATAGGAAGTTAGTGTCACCATCTTGTTTTTCTTCATGACTTGACAATCAGACAATCACCTCAGGAAGAACGTTCAAAGCTGTGTTCGCTGTCACCAACCCTGTTTAGTCTGCTTTAATCAAACTCTAGATCATTTGTCTAAAGAGTCAGTTTTTTGGGGGGGGGGCGTGAATGAGCAATCAAACTCTGATGCGGATTCAAAAAGCCAACTCTGATCTGCCTAAAAACCTAAGTCTCAGTTCAATTAAAGAGAACTCTGGTGCTGTTTGAAAGCGTGTGTGGATACCTCTCCAAAAGCAGAAAGTGGACCACACTGCTTTGCATTCTGGGTAAATACAGTCAAAACAAACGTGCAAGTTTGTGCTAGACTTGCATGTAGACTTAAGTTCATGTAGGCTTTACCAAAAACAACAGAGAAATCCTGCAGATGCTACAATCTGATGCTACTTCAGTTTTGCTTACATTTTGTGAAGAAGGAAGTTGCGCTTATGTCTCCCTCTGAGATTTTTGTGTCATTTCTTCAACAGTTCTTGGTGCAGGTGGGCAGGGAGGGGACCTGTTTTTCATATAGTTTGGATAATTTACCACAGTGCAAAGAGAACTGCACCAGTTGAAAATGTTGCAATTTTGAACCCAAATGAATCGAGTCTACCGGTCTACCAGGTGTGAAAACACCCCTAATTACTAATATAATAAGAATCTAGGTACAGTTTATTCCTGTTGCAGCCATTGCATGCATTCAGCAAACAGATGTGACTGAATCTTTCATTGGTGTAGACAGAGCATCTGCATAGTTTAACCTGAATTATTAGGTTATTGCATTGATATTGGTGTAGCCCTGTAAGTTTTGCAGCATGATGTCTCTAAATTACAATATTTATGTTAAAAAAAAATGGAGCAATATAATGTTATGTATTATAATCAATCAAGTTTCAAGTCTGTGTAGCACATTTCAGCAACAAAGGACTTTTATTGATGTAAAAGTCCTTTACATCAATAAAACATTAAAAAAAAAAACAATTACAAACACATCATACAGTCGCCAGTTGTGAAACCAATGACAAACATTATATTTTGTCAAGTGTCATCATCAAAATCGCCAATAAACATCAAATATGTTGGGAAACGTTCCAGCGATGATGGGTCGAAAGCAACTCTAAACAGGTGAGGATTTTATCCTTGATTTAAAGGAACTTTCAGCTGTGCTGCAGTTTTGTGGAAGTTTGTTCCAGATTTGTGGTGCAGCGTTAAAGTTACATATTAGCTACTTAGAAAGATAAATAGCAGCTGTACAAGGATGAGCTATAGCTTAGCAGAAGCCAAAACTCAATGTCTCAAATTTACCAATGTAACGTTTTAAAGAACGTTGGTTTCGTGTGTTTTAAGAAGATTCTGTGGAGGAGATATGTAATAAGGAGGAGTCTTTTTTTATTCTCTCATCCACATTGTGTATTAGTTGTATTTGGGAAAAGATTCGCCGCCATTCAACACTGCAGCTCACCTCTACACCCAGAAGTCCAAAACCAAGCCGGACAATGAAGTATATTATCTCTTCCACTGTGTTCTCTTGGCATGAGCAGAACAAGATAGAATTACGACGGAAACGTTTTCTGTGGCAGAATGAGTCAATATTTCAGTTCTCCATAAGAAAAACCAGATGAGCTTCAAACAGGCCAAACAAGAGAACCAGACCATCAAAGCTGTTATCAACACAAGGCATAAAAGCCAGCTTCTGAGATAAGATTGAGGGATTCATGGGACGGACGGGTGGCTTTGTGTGTAAAAGATACCATTGAGACAGGTGGACACAAGAACATCTGGGGAGACTTACAGCAATCTATTCAGCGTCCATTCATATTTTAGCAAAGCTGCTAGCGTAAGTACATTTCCTGAAGAAAGATCGTTTACATCAGTTTGGTTTTAAACCAGGAGCGAACAAGTTTGTCGCCACTACGATGTATAAAATCATCTGAAATAAATTCATCTTTTACAGTTTTACACTAAAAATATCTGTATATTCAACAGTGATAAACATCTAAATTGCTTTAAAACTAGAAAACAATCTGTTAATCTGATGTGGAACCAATTGGTGAAAATGATCATTTGGACATTGAAAAGAAAAATATGAAAAGACAAAAAAAAATTCCCCCGCAATTTTACGGTGAAATTCAGACAACAGCAGCAGAGTTTTACCATAAAATTAAAGTAAAAAAAAAAATTATTTCTGTTTTCAGATTATGTCCAAATTCACACTTTTCCAGGATAAAATCTGAGTTCAAAAACTAGACAAAGGAAGCAGCGAAGGACAATGGCAAGAAGGAATTAAGCAACGAACCAAGGAAATGAAGGAAGAAGGAAGGAAAAAAATGAAACATAGAAAGAAAAGATGTAGCAAGACACAGAAGTAAGTAAGAGGATGGGAAAAATAATTTCATGATAATCAATTGTTAAGAAGAAGGATACTTGGATGCAGAGCAGGACAAAGAGCAAAAACAGAAGTAACATTTTCAAAACATGTTTTTCTTCAGTCATAAAGGCCAAGCATCAAATCCCCTACTCCAACATCTCTCTGTCTGGCAATCTAGCCATCCAGAAAAAAGCCAATGAGATGTAATATCTGTGCAGGCCAACAACTGATAGTGTCACTCATGACATGTTCGTGTGGAATATCATCTCTGCTGTTGAGTTGTTAGCATGCCATGTCAGTCATGAGAATCAGTCTTCTGTCAGAGGCTTTTTCAGATTTGCTGCGAGACTGACCGCTACCATAGATTCCGCCTGGTCCACAGAATCACCAAATACAATGACATTTGTATATATAAAAAACAATACTTGGATGATGTGAGTGATGACAAGACTTACTTTCCCTTTGGGGTAAATAGAGGATTTTTGCATTAAATTTGTTTTTTAATCAATAAAAAAGGATGAAGAAAGAAGTGGGAATAAAAGTCAGGAAGGAACAAACAGAAAAAAATAAATAAAGGAGAGAACTGAACAGGGAATACATTTTAGAAAAAAACTAATATTTTCTCGTGCTCTGCTTTCTTTTCCAGACCTGTGACGTAGCTAAGCGAAATCCCATACTTTGTCAGTCTGGTATGTGGTAAAGAATGAGATTTGAATGGACATCTTCAGAACTGAGAAAATCCTATTTTTGCATTTTTGAAAAAAAAAAAAAAAAAAAGAAACCGTCAAACTTTAAAAAAAAAAAAAAAGTAAAATAAAATTTTAATTGGGGGCGGAGGGATTGTTGACTCATATGGAAAGCTCACTTTATCAACAGAATCATGCAGACTGATCCTTTGTTGATATGGAAGATCCTTGATGATACGGTGTAACTTTCCCTCCCCCAAAGGCTCGCGCGCGCGCTCATACACCATTCCCTCCCCCTCCCCCGGAGGGTTCCCTGGGTGGAAGACATCATCAGGCGCTCCAGGAGGTTGCAGAAGCCGGCCGCGTCATCCCGTGGAATGGGCGGCGCGCGGACGGAGGGTGTTTTCCAGCTTTAAAAGCACTCGGAGCCGGCTCCTCTGACAAACCGAGCTGCGTCATACAGCAACTCTGGAGACTTCTCAAAGAACCTCCACCGCTCAGAAGCGACCCAAAAACTCACCTCAACCCGGTCCTAACGCCGCCACTCTTCTTCTCCCCCTCCCCGCCCCATTTCTTCCTTCCCCTCTCCGGTACGGTTTGCTCCTCTCGCTCGTGCTCAGAAGAAAAGTTCCCTCTTCTTCTGTTTGAAAGAGTCCGACGCGAATTATGCCGCTCGGCGTGTGAAGTAGAGCACTGTTGCCGCTGTTGAATAACGCCGAAGACGTTGAGCGCAAGCCGGACGAAAGTTGAGCGTCGCTTGTTGAATGCAGGATACCTCGAGCCTGAGCGTCAAAGCCAAGTTCAACTTCGGAGCAGCAGCAGCCGGTGAGGAGCGGGGACTCCAGCGTCTCAAATCTACCGCCGCCGCCGACATGAAGTCTGCAGAAGAAGGTAACATTTACATATGGCTTCATAATTCCCCACCCACTAATGTTTGAATTTAATGTTATTGATATAGAATATTCTCCTAATGGGGGAAACCCCCCCCCCCCCCCCCGCTGATTTCTCTAGATTTTATTGGCTGAAAAATGTTTTATTTTTACCATCTTGTTAAATCTCATCATGTCAGTTCCACAAAACATTGTTTTTGGCTGGACTCTGCCAGAGAATAACACCGTCTTATTCAAATGCATTGCATGCACACCATTACCAGCCGTATTTGCAGGTGCACCTCTTCTTAAGGATGATGGGACCAAGTGTCATGTTAGGTCTGGGGATGAGGAGGGAACAAACGGAGAGCTTCATCCCAGTAGTCGTTGGGAGATTGTGATTTTTTTTGTAGACTTCTGGGCAGAAGTTCAGGTAGTTGTTTTTGCCTTTTTAAAATATAAGCTTGAGAGAGGGAGAGACATAGCCGGCCCAATACACTAGCAAACTAAGCAGCTGCTTTGCATCCCTGCAGTATGGGCGTGGGGGATGGTGCATCAGAAAATAGACTAAATCAGGTTATCAGATGATTGTTTCTGGATGCATGAGTCATAAAGCAAAACGCCCTTAATGGTTTAAATGTTTATTTACTTTTCTCTCAGTGAAATTCTATATTTTCAGCTTTCTACACTATAGAAGCACCTTGAAACAGTGTCAAAATCAAGACTAAAAAATGGCCTTTCACTAAATTTGTTATGTAATTTTTGTAGTTTTTGTAAAGCATTATTTTTGAATTACTTCACATCAATACATCAATCCCTGGTAGAGAATTTCATCATAGGTTCAGTATTTTTTTTTAAGAAAAATGCACATTAATGTCAATACATAAAACATTAAAACAATGTATATATTGCTTATGCATACATTGTTAGTCAGTGCAATATAATTTCCATTTCATGTTACTTTTTTGTTGAGAACTGGTTAAATAAAATGCACCAACATTTGAACATGGGCAATATTCTGTGGTGCCCATTTTCTGCTGGAAGACACGCAAATCAGATCCCGTTTCACATTTAAGGCAGCGAACTTTGATTTCTTCTTTTCCTTCTTCTTCTTCTTTTTTTTATCTGAAGCTCTTTATAGTCTGTTTAGTCTCAATTTTCAGTGCTGATGGCACTGGCTTCTTGTGGATGTTGGGAATTTCATTAAGTCTTTGAGGTTTCGTACAGACGGGTGCAGGCCTATTATTCATTTCAGTCCCTGAGCACTAAGCCTCATAATTGGTAACAGGCATGTGCGTGTGTCTGTGTTTGCAACTAAGACGGAGAGCTGTGATCTGTGCGTTGTGGGATGTCGGGTAGCCGACTTGACAAGGAGCTATGCGTAACCACATGGAGATTCAACTATGCGCCATGAGCCGCTAAGTTATCGCGGATAAACCCAGATGTCTATGCACACACACGCGCACACACCCGCACACACACACCCAGACCCGTCCGATGTTTGGCCAAAGCTCTTTGCCAGTCATGCGCGTGCAGAAAGTGGCTCCAGGGTTCTCGGTTCCAGAGGCTGCAGATGACTTCTGCGAGGTACCACGTATCTCTCGTTCTGAGATCCTGTCAGTCTGACTGCAGCCTCCACCACAATCCCTGTGGATAAGCTCAACTATTCTTTAGTCATACTGGTTTGGTTATGGTGAGAGAATGTTTTGATCACGATAGCGTAATTGAGAAAAATTGAGAAAACGCTATAATCTGTGCAATAGTCAGAGCACTTTGAAACCACGCAAGCAAACAAGCAGGCGCTGTTTTGACTTTAAGTGTGGCTTTGACCTTTCTTATAATCATCTCTCTGCACCCCAAAAAAAAAAAAAAAAGAGGCAGTTTTTGAAAGTTTTCTTTCTTCGGCAGCCGTGACGCGTGTGAACCCGGAAAACCCGAGTTTCAACATCATGCCGTGTGTAAAAGTGAAAGCCTCAGTGTGTTTTGAGTGGGTGTTAGAAGAAGTCAAGTGTGCTTGCAAGCGCAGTGCACAGATCAAACAGACGTTTAGAGGAGTAGCAGAAAAAAAAAAACAATCAGCTGCAGCTCAAACTAAAGGCAGCCAGGCCTGACTCAAGGAGGAGTATCACAACGGGTGGAGCGGGCAGGAGATCATCATCTGTCCAGACCAGAAAAGAGAGCGAAAGGCATCAAAGAGGACTGAGCTGGGTCACACTGGCTTTCATGCTGAAAGAGTGGATAATGACAGAGGCAGAGATGAGTTCCCAGCAAGAAGAGCAAGAGTTTGACTTCAGCTATTTGTTTGAGGACAGCCAAGCTGCCCAGAATGGACCAGACAGAGGTGGGTAGTGAGGAGCAGTAATACCTGTCCTAATTTATTGCTATTAGGGGATTGACATTAAATTGTCTGAAAACCTTTGAGTGTACCGTTTGTCAAAATTTAGGCTTTTGATTTAAATGTCCATTGTTTCTATCACTAATGCCAGCTGTTTTATTGGAGATGCATGTTTCTAAAAGCAGGCCGGTGAACTAATTTTAAATCCCCTGCCCACATGTTATGTGGCATGTGACAGCTTTGTCATTTCATGTGATGCACAATAGTGTTGTGGTTGACAAATATAGCGCAGCACATTAAGAAGAGTGCCCTTTAACAGGTTTCAGACTCAGTGATGTTATGCCTCACCACCTTCAGCATCACTAAAGCTGTTAGATAAAAAAAAAAAAAACACGACGTGTGAGTTTTGGCAAAGCGGCCAACCTCGACCAGTGTGTTACCCTGTATAGATACGTATGTTAGGATATAAGTGCTTCCTCCAATTTTGTAGTTGACTTGCACTTGCAATATTCTCGTGAGCTCGGTTTCCCGTGCGCTGTGCGTGTACGGTTGTGCATCTGTGTGCACAGAGCTATAGCCAACTCTCTTTGACTTAATCACAAGCTCGGAGCGATGCGAGAGTGCTGTCAGCTGTCCACAGGGGAGGGCCTAATTCACTCGGTGAGTGATGCAATCAATCAAACGGAGCATCAATCAGAGCTGCAGGAGGAATTCTTGTAGAGTACATATGACAGCAGGGTGTGCCGAATAGAGCCATGGATGCACTGATCAAACAAACAGAGAAGCTGTGCAAATTGTGGCTACGCATCATGTGCGGTAAAGCTTCTGCAGATGTTTTCAATATAGATTGCGTAACAAATGCCTTGTTGCTCTATCTATATCGGAAAATACTGAATTGATACACAAACTTGAATAAAAATTTTTTAAAAACATTTTTATTGAATTAGTTGTAAATAAGAATCCTGATTTTTGTTTTTCAGATGCATACAATTACACACCAAACGTCAGTCTTCCAATTGGCATGGGCAACCCATGCCTGTCTACGCAGTACCACACCTTGCAGTCCAGTCCTGTCATCCCAGTCTCCTCTTGCCACCAGACTGGCTACAGTGTCCAAAATGACAACCATGCCACATCAAGTTACTACCTGCCTCAAGCTTTGAGACCCAATGGCGCTCCAGCTCTGGAAAGCCCTCGTATTGAGATCACCGCCTACAGCCAATACCCGGAAGATGAAGTAGAAGCCAGCGGCAGAGAAGATCACATCATCAAACGAGGCGTCAACTCTATTGTCACTCTGACGCTGCCGAATGTGGATGGGTACCGTGACCCCAGCTGTCTAAGCCCTGCGAGCAGCATATCCTCTCGCAGCTGTAATTCAGAGGCCTCGTCCTACGAATCTGGCTTTTACAACTACGACAATTCCCCACAGAACTCTCCCTGGCAGTCACCCAGCGTTTCGCCCAGAGGGTCATCCTCACTTCTGTCTTGTCCACATGCCATCGGTCCCGCAGCCTCTCCTCACCATTCGCCCTCCAACTCCCCTCAAATAGGCGCGATGGCAGAGGAGGGATGGCCAGCGCAGCCACGTGGGTCCCGGCCGAATTCCCCCTCCTGCAGTGGAGTTGGCGGAGGCAACAGCGGTGGCATGGGCAAGAGAAAATACAGTTTCAGTGGCTCCTCTTACCAGCAGACATCGTGTTCACCCAACCAATCACCCACCCCTTCTTCACATGGTTCCCCGAGGGTCAGCGTTACAGACGAGAACTGGCTTACCAACACCAACCAGTACACCAACCTGGCCATTGTAGCAGCTATTAATGCTCTCACCACAGACGGAATGGCTGACATGGGGGAAGGAATCCCAGTCAAGACACGGAAGACCATGCTGGACCTCTCATCATCCATGAGTCTGAAGGTGGAACCCGGAGGTGAGGACCTGGGTCCAGAAGGGGAGCTTCGACATGAAGACTACCCTTCCCGCCTTAGCCTCAAGAAGGAGAATTACTGTGGAGGGTTTCTGGATGTACCACAGCATCCATACTCCTGGTCTAAACCCAAGCCTTACCTCAGGTAAGCCACTCCTGCTATTGTGTGTTGAGGTTTCACAAAAAAAGGTAATATTTTTGTACCTGCCCGGTCATGTGTTGGACTATGGGTTTGCTAGATCTTCTGCTTACTTTCATTTAACAAGAGCTTTGAATAAGATGCGACAAAATGGCATGAATTTGTCCTGATTAGGAGTTTAACAAGATCTAGTAAAACAAGATCTCGTGGCATTAAAACACTGCAATATTTCTTGTCAAAGTGAAGTTTCTGTCATTATGTGACTACATTCTGTGTCACATAATGTAGTAGTATCCAGGGCTTTATGAACTATTGATATAAGCCCTGGATGCATTTTAATGTTGTATCTGTGCTTTAGAATTGTGGTTTTCTGTAAAAAAGAAAGTTTTTTTTTTTTCCCACTATTCCCGTGGTTTGTTGACAGAGTGAACAAATAAGCCCGGATTACAACACAAACTCCGGCAATAGGGTGCCACATTGTCCCGATCGTAAATGCAAACTACAATCTCTGACATCACATTGGAAATTTGGAGCTCCCTCTTAGTCCACGCAATATTTATTGCATTATCTGCAATCCCACACAGACTAGAACCCCATCGACACGCCATCCACAGCTCAAGGTGGATGTATCTCTTTGTAAAGTTTGTCACAGGCAGCTGGGTTGCATCAGGGGGTCACACTTACAAAGGTTACAGTAAAACAAATAATATGACAGACTTTAAGCTGTATCCTCCTTTCTAGATAAAGTGCCACCAGTGGATAACTTATATTAATCATTCAAATCCAACTTTCCCCAAATCTGCCGTTAGATGCACACACTGTTTCTACCTTAAATGGGGCTCTGATCTTTACCTTTAAGCCTTTAGAGCTCACTGTTTTTCTGAGTACACAATCCATCACCTCAGTCTGACTCATGTATTGTCTTTTCGCATCTATATTAAGTTTTGCTTATTTTCCTGAGAGGACTAGATTGTTTCAGTTTTTAATCTTCAAAGGCCGTATCAAAAGCCAAAGAATCAAAGATGCACGCTCCTCACTTCCAAACAAGCTCCCTTTGAAGATCAGAGCTATTTCATAAATCATATTTCGCACAGAGGAGTTTCTCAGCTTGTGTACGAAGCTGTTGCTATAACAACTCACACACAAATATGATGTGTAGACACACGTTCAAACAAACACACAAGGTGAGGCCCCACTTTTGTGGCATGTCTTTCCAAGCCAATAGCTCACTTTCCTGTCGGAAATCAAGTGTTTGATTAAGATAGCGGGGAACAGGAAGTAACGGTGACAGGCTCGACTGAAGGGGAAGCAGTCTGGGAGTTAATCAGCTGGCTCGCTGCACTGGCCTGTCGCGCCATTAGACCATCTTTTCTTCCCGCAGCTAACGTGATGTCATGCACCGTCTGGGCAGATAAAGCCTTTTTGGGGGGAAATCGGTTTGTTTTGGGTCAACAAACAGCCCGCAAGTTCCACAGAGATGCCAGAGATGCCAGAGATTGGTTTCAGTCGAACCGCTCCTCGGGTCAAGGGTTTGCGTTTAGCAGGCATCCGGCCAGCCGAGAAATATTGTCTTCCACATGTTTGTTTTGGTTTAGATATCTCTGCGGCGTTCACATGGGAATCTCTGACTCTCTGTCTGGAGAACAATGACGTTGAGGGATGCCAGCTGCGGCTCGGAGAAAGAGATATCACGCGCGCCAAGACGGGTCGCGCTTCTTGATCCACTCTCTTCAGAAGCCTCGGGGGCTGTGTCGTCGAATCTTGGTGTTATCCAATCCTGCGACAGAGTAGCTTACAGACAGAGTAGTCTGTACCAGGTTTTGTTTGCGTGCCTCAGAATGGTCTTTCATTCCGCTGTCACTTTCTTAACTCGTCGCGGCTGTTTCCACCTGTCATGCCGTAATGTAAAACACACAGCTCTCAAACGGGGCCACATTTGCTTTTCATTTGCTTTTGTACATAAAAGACACAACTAATTATTAACCTGGCCTAAAGAATTATGCATGTCAGTATAATAGTGCTGTTGGTTAGATTTAGGACCATGATGAAATGGAGGAAGATCAAGTCAGTTGGATTACTCCAAAGTGGCCCAATTTGTGGCTAATTTAAAGCGAGCTCAGAATTATTAGATCCAGGTTTTTCTGACATGGAGAGAACAGCGGAGTGCCTGGAAGTTCACGTCTGCAAATTCAATTAAATAAAAGCAGCGATTTTAATCTTATGTTACTTTCAGCTTGGAGCAATCAACTTGTCCTGTTCTTTGCAGCCCCTCGCTGCCGGCTCTTGACTGGCAGCTGCCGTCCTGCTCCGGTCCGTACAACCTGCAGATTGAGGTGCAGCCAAAGTCTCACCATAGGGCCCATTATGAGACGGAGGGAAGCCGAGGAGCCGTGAAGGCGCTGTCTGGGGGACACCCTGTTGTACAGGTACGTCTAACTGAAGTGCAATGAAGATGCGAGTGTCTTTGAAATGTTACCAATGCAGTGTTCATTATCAATACAAGTTAGTTATGTGAATTTAAAGACGTAATTCTGAGATAGTAAGGGAATTTGCAAAGTCTTTTTGTTGTCTCTATTTACTATAAATCCAGGTTCAGTTCTTGGAAGCTGCCATCCTATAACTTTTAGATTGATCCCTTCTTCAATACACATAAGTGGCTCATTACTAGACTTATGCAGAGCTGAATGACTGCGTTGGCATTTTCATTGAGTTGTATTTAAGCAGGTATGTATCCAAAAATTGTCAGATATTATCTTTTGACGACTGTAATGAAGATGAAGATCATTTTTAAACAGAAGATAATATTGTATCTTGACAAACACGGCACATTAAAAGAACAGTGTCTAAGGCAGTGTGAAATGGCAATATCAACTTCTATGCAGCTGTACAGGTTCTGTTTTATGCATGCTTGTGATATGCCCTGTTGTCAGTGTGTTCACAAAAATCTGGGAGAACACGGATGTCTGTGGAAAGTCCCACTAAGCCCCATTGAGCAAGTACAAATGTATGTATTTATATAATGATAGATCCACCTACCAGTTCACATATGCACATGCGTCGTTCACAATAGTCACCCCAATGTTACCAGCTTGCTAAATATAGCACCAATATAGCATCAATTCACACTGTTGCTGTATTTAGCAACCTACCAGACAAAAAAAAAATTTTAATTGGTATCGGCCAAAATTGGCACACCAAACTTTTGAAGAATTGGTATTGGACAGTAAGCTACAATCGGTGAACCCCCAGCAGAAACTACTTAGTTGTTTCTGTGAACAGAGAGATGTGCTCTTTGGTCTTGGTCTCTCTCAGATTTCCCTGACATGGCTTTTTCCTCTGGGAACAACTGGCTTGGTTATATGACAAAATAAATATCTACAGTAGGTATATTGACTGTTTTTACTTTTTAATAGAACCTCACTTTTAAGCATTCTGACATGGGATGACATATATAGTATATTTCCCATTTATCACAGCTTGTCCACTCTGATATCTACCAGCAGAGGCCTTTCTAGTGACTTAGCACAATGTGTACACACTATAGGATTTTACATTTCTCTACATTTCTGTTTTCTGTGTTATTAGTGCTCCCTGAAGCGCAGAGTCAATGCACTGTAATCCAGTAAAAGGTCACTTTGACCAGTTGCAGTGCATGCTGACTCAATTAGTATAGAGGAGAACCATTGCCTCTCACTATTGTACTTGGCAAACTCTTAAAGAGCACACGTCAGTCTCGCCAACAGCGCAGCACAGAACTCCTTTCTCTGTTGCGCTGTCATCATGCTGGGCTCGCATCTCAGTTTACACAAGGTGGGAATTTAGTGCTGTGTGCACGTCCCAAAAGCCGAGGGTAAATTTGACTTTCAAGCTGTTCATTTAAAGAAAAAAGAAAGACTAATTGTGTTATTTACAGCTCTGTCAAGCAAAACATAGCTTGATGCATGCTCTATTTCTTGAAAACCAAGCTCTGAAAAAAAACAACATGTATTAAAGTCCAGTCTTTCGGTGTTGAACACTTGGCACTGTGCTTGCGCTGTCGTGGAGCTGTTTTGTAAACAGATGTTGTCAGCACATCCTGGTCTACTCGGTGTCAAATGTATTTGACAGCTGTTGGCCAGAGTGGCGTTATAAACAGGCCTGTCATCCCGCAGGTTTTCTCTGTAAATACAGGTCATTATTCCCCTTCATTAAAAACCTTTGTACATCAACATGCATAAATCAACATTTCAGCCCAGCACACCCTCCCTATGCCACAGAGAGAGGTGGACCAGAGTAAGCTTGCTATGCACAGCTGCAGCAGGTGTGACCGGCTTTGATTTAGCTTACTCTGCTTTCTGGTTCACTCTTCACAAACCAGAGTAAGGGGAAAAAAGCCATGAATTTTCAAGTAGAGGTAAAGGCATAATACTGCAAAGATCAATAAACTATAAGTTGTAATGAACATTTAACAGTGGTACTGGAAGACTTTTTAAATATCCCAAATAAATAAAATAACAGAAACAACAGATGAACTAAATTATAAAGTCTGTGTAAACAAAATGGTCTTTCAAAAAAGGAGGCGGTTGAGATCAAAGCACCAGACTGAAAACTTTTATCATCTAGTTTATGGTAGGAAGAGAAAAACGATAAATAAGGCAAATTGAAATTATGGAGTTTATTTTATTTTAATTTATCTTGCGATTAATTGATTTATTGATTATTGTGACAGGCCTGTTCAACTCTTTGTAAAACAATTTTGCTGCGATTACAGCTGCAGCTCATTTAGCATGTATGTCTCTGCCAGATTTGAACACATAAAGACAAAATATTGCCCCTATTCTGATTTGCAAAGTCGGTTCGCACTTTAACTGGACCATAAAAACACATGGGTATGTCTTGATCCAAACCATTCCATCATACACCTGACTGTATGTTTAGGGTGAAGCTCAACCTCAATTTCTAACATGATACAAGATCCTTCCTTCCCTATATGTAGTTCCATTCATCGTCCTTAACTAAATATGTTATGTTCAAGGTGATGTGCAATGTTAGATTTTCACCAGCAGAATTTGATGCATTTTGAAAACCCTTCATTGATTTTTCAAACCTTAGACCAGACTTCCTATAGTTCCTATAGCTTTCCCTTGTCAATGTTTTTCTTCTAGCCAATATCTGCCACAAATGCTAACTTTGAGGAGCGCACAACTGAAACTTGCCCTGTGGATATATTTTCCACCTGAGCAGTGAATCTTTGCAGCTCCTCCAGAAGGGTGTATTCAAATAAACTCAAGCCTGTGGTCATAACAAGAGAGAAAAAAAAACACTCTGTGTTGTCTTGCTAAAATTCATAAATTCAATCTATGCTTTAAAAGGTTAAAATTTAAAAGGTGAATTTGGGATGATTGCAGGTAAAAGCTGTAATACACACATCACAATGCTTCTTCACTCTCACACCTTTTCACATATATTTCAGACTTCTTGGAAAATGGGGATTTATTATGCCTGATTTATTTCCTGTGCAGTCAGCTGGGGTATCTTGAGGGTTTTATAACTTTGAAAACCACTCCAAGCAAGGCAGTGAGCAGAAAGATATATCTATAAAGATGAGCCAATCATGTGTTTGTGCTAAATTTATGATATCTCGAAGAACATTTTTTGGTGCCTTCAGGGTTTTTTTTA
The DNA here is from genome assembly GCA_902982915.1 of Phalloptychus januarius. Classification (NCBI taxonomy): domain Eukaryota; kingdom Metazoa; phylum Chordata; class Actinopteri; order Cyprinodontiformes; family Poeciliidae; genus Phalloptychus; species Phalloptychus januarius. The sequence continues at coordinate 13,595,465 of CADWAE010000481.1, forward strand.
TTTATTTATTTTTTTGCACAGTCCAAGATACAAAATCTCTCTTAAATCTAACTTCAATAGTTTATTTTAACCCTTTCTTTGTCCATGTTGAGGTGTCGAGAGAAACTATGGTCTTAACATTGAAGGAAGGGCATCCAGCGGTCCCAAATGCCCCGTGGTAATGAGTGGAAGGCGCTGGATGGGTGAGGCGCAGTCAAGGAGAATGAGTCAATAATGACACAGGGGCATGAGTGTAGGAGGCAGATCAAGGAAGTGTATGTGTGTGTGTTTGTGCTGCTTAAGGCTGGAGGATGTAGGGAGAGAAAGAGAGAGACAAGGGGCAGAGGGAGTCACAAGGCAGCTGGAACTTGCCTTGGCTGCCCCCTAGAGATGTTCTGTATCCTGCTGATTAGGACCCAAGTAGCCCTGAGGTTGCCTGAGCACAGTAGATGGGGATGTGCAGGAGTCAGGCTCCCAAGGCCCCTCAGATGCCACCTCTCCCCTCCACACACCCGTGCCCTCTTTCCCTTCCTCTCACTCCCTCCCTCCTGAGGACCAGGGGATGTCGTTCCCAGTGAACTTCTCATCCTTCAGTGATTTCTCAAACCCACAGCAGCAGGCCTCCCTCATGTTGGGTCCCAGTCAAGCAGAGCTCTATTGTTTTCTTAGCTCATGCATGATCAGACACATGTGCTATGAGTGATGGTGACACGTGTGTTGGAAAGCAACACCAGGTGAAAAAACTTGTAGCCGTAGCAGCCTGAAAGGATACACTGTTTCTACAGTTGCCTGCACACTGCTGCCAGGCAGATCCTGCGATTTAAATCCAACATGGACTCTTCTGTGTCGAGTTTGCATTTTCTTTTTTCCCAAGCAAGTGTTGTCTCTGGGTACTACAGGGCCTCTCACTTCACTAAGTCAGTGGCTGATCATTTACTTTAGACTTAAACTTCGTCGTCCATCTGCCTTTACCTTCTGCAGGTTAAGAATCTCTCTTATTGTTGGGTGGACATTCTGGCCCTCACAACTCTAGTTCCGTACTTTGCTAAATGGCAGCACACCACAGCCCCATAAGGAAACCTAAGATATTCCGTTGGCTCCTCTCAGAATGTTCCAGATGCTGTTCTTTTTCACTTCAGCCATGCTAGAGGCATTTTCAAAGCCGTACCAAAGTAAAACCTTAGTTTGCCACTCATATAATTTCCTTTTTCCACTTAATGCTTGCAGGTTTGCTAGCTGATGTCCATCACTAGCAGTCAGTGAGTGAGAATTAGGGTACACACTGCACAGCTAAAGGACAGCCAACCCACTTGTAGATGAGTACAGCTTTAGAGTGAACAATTAACCTAACTCTGTCTCCAGAAGAGAACCCAGACATGGAGAGGAAGAACTTGCAAACTCTACACAAGAAAGCCAAGAAGTATCTGAACCTAAATCAGTCTTGCTGCAAGGTAGCAGTGCTAATAACTGTTCTAGTCTATGTCCTGGGCTGCCGTCCCCCAGATCAAAACCACATGTGACCTGAAAAATATTTCAGTCAAAAACAGTTCCAAAAAGAAGTTATTCCATGACACTATTTTGAAAACAAGAGATTGAATTCTCAGTAAGTCTGCTGAGAATGTGATCTTGTTGATAAGGCTATGCTAATTGGTCTAATTCAGGTGGGCCCAAAGCCGGTCCTCCAGGGCCAGCACCCTGCATGTTTTAGTTCTCTCCCTGGTTTAACGCACCTGCATCAAACGTTGGATCATTAGAAGGCCTAAAGAATATTGACTTGCTGGGGAGATTTTTGCTACCACTAGGGAGAGAACTAAAACATGCAGGATGCCGGCCCTCGAGGACCGACTTTGGGCACCCCAATTGGTGGTATTGCAGTGGAGCCTAAGTGACACCCGTCTAATGCTTGGCAACAGCAAGCAACAACACCTGTGGAGTTCTGTGTGCAATGCAGTCATCCTTATGACTTTTTCATAGGGGATAATCACTGGTCTCCGCACATACACACTCTCTTTCATTAAACTTAAAGCAAAAACAGACGTGCTGTAATTTCTCCAGGATGTAGCTATAACGGGCATGACTTAATGCCCATCTCTGTTTTGCTCTGCAGCTTTAATGTATATGAAATTTGCCATAGGCTTCCGCCATGGCGACATGAAAGACCTCATCAAGCACATGCTGATTTTTTTTTTTTGCATGTGTGGTTTCACCTTGGGATCCGGTACTTTGCGCCTATGTAATGTCTCAAAGAAACCCCTCCCAATCTACAGCAAACTGTACTGTAGTAGCTAATTGCTCATTAAATCCACTGCTGCTTCTTGTTTGATATTCAAAAGGCTTGGGTTTACCCTGTGGTGCTGTTAGAGCTTAGTCAGGACTATTATTTGTAGCCCAAAGGGCTATTTATGCCACTCGCAAACTGTGGTTCTCCTTCCCTTACAGCAGTGTTGGGCTACCACTAATTACCAGTTAATAACATGTGGAAAAAGTACGGAAAGCCGGTTTGAAGTGATAACCAGACCAGTACATTCATGATGCATGGCCCAGGAGCGTAGCGTTATTGGGTGGTTATAGGAGAAGCAGTGATCATCAATGCATCATCTCCTTTATATGTAAAAAAAAACAAAAAAAAAACCTCTGTAGGGTTGGATGATGTTTCTCATGGCAGGTTTTTCTGGTAACAAAGCCATTGTTTTTATAGGGAATTTGGACCTGTATTCGTCTAGACGTGGGCTTTTGCTTGAAACGGTGCCCTTGATGACATAACGCTAAAGCACTCGGTTCCACAAAAACTGTAATGGCTATTGAATCTTGGTTGCTTATAAATGGAGTGGCACTCGCCTCCATGGAAACGAAACACATTAAAGGATTGCATATGCTGCTTTGTGTGTTCATTATGGGGCACGGGAGATGTGACTAGACCAGGCGGGCGATGGTGTAAAGTCTGGAAGGAGAGACAACTTGGATGAGTGTATATTTAATTGGGTACAGAGAAAGCTGGCAGCGTACGTGTGTCAGCACTTGACGGAGGAGAAACTGGGATAATAGGAAAAAGCTTAAACCGACCACTGCATTTCTCCCCAGTTACCACTCCCTAACCCCCTTCTACTTCCAGTACTCCTCTTCTCCCGATTCTCTGTGCCACGTGGACTTCTACGAGTCATGACATTTCTCCAGGCGGTGATGAAAGGAATCGCTAAAGAGGGAGAGACGGCAGCGCATTGCACGCCTGTGGAGTGTATTCACAATCAATTTCCAGCCAGGACAGACATAACTAATTTAGCTCTGAGTCATTACATTTAACATGTTGAAATGCTTCATCTTCACTGCTCAGTCCAGGTGCAGGCAGCGTTTTAAATGCCACTATTACTAAAGAAAATACAGGATGACCTGTCCTGAAAAGCTTTAGCATGTTTTTTCATTCCACTGATTGACATAGACTATACATGTGTTTACTGTTAGTCAATTAATGTACCATTTGCTAACGTCTAATATTTAACTCAAGTCCCAGCTGTTTTGCATGACAACTGAGCAATCAAAACCGGATATCACTGAGAGACGCACAGTGCCTCTCAAAAGTCTTTGCAGGATTTTTTTTTTCACATTTCACCCATCCCTAATCTGAGACCACTGCAAGAAATTCAGTTTAACCAGCTGCCTTCTGATCTCACCTAAATAGAAAACAGAATGCCAAAAGAAAGATGTTGAAAGAAAGTTATTTGAACACCCCTTTACAGTTTCCCAAAAGCCGTTTGAGGGGTATTGCAATTTATGCAGAAGGTGTTTTCGTTGAATGTAACTAAAACTGAACTTTTTTGCCGTGGATGCAAGTTATTGTGTGTTGTACAAAACTAACAATGAAAATCACCTGAACACACCATCCTCAACGACATTTCATGGTTAGGAGCAACAGTCTTTTCTAGCGACAAGTTATTGGATTTGAGGGGAAGATAGTAGGAGTGGCATACAGAACTGTTGTGGAAGAGAACCTGTTAGAGTTTGGAAAACAGGCTGAGGTTACGGTAGACCTTTAGGTTTGGGTTTGCCATTGCGGGTTAAAATACAATGAAGTTTATTTTTATAACGAACAAAATGTGAAAACGTTTATAGGGCATTTTATTCTAGCTCTAGCTGAAAAAAAAAGTTCTCAGACACTGTTCCAAATATGAATGCTATTGAAATTGTGTTTAGATTTTCTCACAATAATTATGCAATAATTCTGCCAGATAGCGCTGCAATTAAAGCATAAGAATCTCATCTGGTTGAAATTAGTTCTTCTCAAGTCAACCTCGCAGTTGCCAATGGACACAAATACAAAAAAATTCATCTCAATAATAAACGAAGAAGTGCTCTACTTACTGAGCATCACAGGGGTTCGGCAGAAGCAAAGACAGGACTTTAGGTAGAGGGTCAGCAGGAGCACATATGGAAAAAGAATTGAAAGAGGTCGCCCAGGGGGACTAGACTGCTTTCTCTAGCTGCCGGGTAGGCTAACATCACCAAGAGGACTATCTGACCTCATTAATCACTTCCTCTCCTCCATGAGGTTCTGAGTCCTGGTGCCGGAATCACAGTGTTGTACCGCAAGACGAGTGAAAAGACAAGACCCCCCTCCCCACCCAGTCCAAACTGCTCCCTCTGTCCTGCCTCTCTTCTGGGACACCCTGCAGCCATGTGGTGGCTGAGCTAACGGTTGAAGGTCACCGAAAAACCCCCAAGACGAAAATCCACACTTTGAAAAAGTGACAGACGGCACGGATTTGCAGGCCAGCTGCACCGCGTTGCATTAATCCAAAACACTACGTCACGCTATTTAACGCTCCTGAGTTTCAGATTTGCATCTTGTGTGTCGCCGTGGCCCTCACGCGAGTCAACGCGCCAATAACTGGTAGCATGTGTGCGTATTCATAATTGCTGCCGGTGACAATATAAGTAAAATATAACAAGGCGAGCAGGGCCTGTCGGTGAGATCACCGCGCAGATGAAGTGGCCCCTTGGGATGCCAAGACTTCAAGAAGCTCCTGACCTCGGCCTAACTCGCTGATGACTAGCATGTGTGACTAGCTCACAGGTCGACACAGCTGCTAGAGACACTACTGACGCTGGAGAAGTAAAAGCTGGAAGCGGAGATGATTGACAGCGCCAGCTTTACTGTTCGCTATATGATTCCTTGATGGGTGAATCAGAGAGAAAAGCCAGATAACAACTGGTGCTTAGATCACCGACGCATATGGATATATACTTGACTTGAATGGCTGCTCATACCCTATTTTTATTCAAGGTGATTAATTTGGAAACTTGGTAAGAGAAAGAGGTACACACTCAAATTTGCCGTTTGTCCAAAAGCTATCTCATTAACTTTAGACAGCGCACATTTATTCTTAGCGTCGGAGTAAGTTTCCCTTCTCAGACAATTTTGTTTCTGAACCAGAAGCATTATCGGTCCATGGAGTTGTAGCCCTAATTTTTCAAAGACCTAAATACGACAGTCCTCCAGTGTATCACTCTTCCTCACAACCACTGGTCTGGCTGCCCTGTTACAGGTAATTATAAACCAATTAATCAGATTATGTCATAGGTTACATGTGGCCTGCATTTTGCTCTATGAGTCATTGCAGTAGATAAACAACTGGGGTCTTTTTATTCCATTTGACGTTACTGCTGTTTTCACTCAGATGGAGCTCAGAGAAAATTTGTCTGTGGCAGCGCTGGTGTGTGCCTTGGTAATTGACCAATTTGTGGGATTTTTGTCAGAGTCCCGGCTTTTGCGAGTCCCGGTCTTGAGTAGTCGATCTCCTGCAGCAGATTTTCGAGCGGCCGAGAATGCTACCTGGGTGGATCCGTGGAGGCTCGCGTGCTGACAGGGTACTCTCGTTAGTTTTTGGGCCTACTGTAACTGATGGATTGTACAGCTTTGCTGTCCTTCCGAGGTGAGAGGGATCTCTAACCACACAAAATATTCACTCTTCTAACCATCTGGGAACATTGCACTGCAGTGAAAATGTGAATCCTGGGAGGTCTATGGCATTTACCCCCAGTTTTACCAAATCATGTGGTTAGCAAATTGTCTCAGTCAAAAATCACTCACAAACTTTATTTGTTTTTGAACCGCTCCCAAAGAATTTGAAACACTGTGTCCATATTTCTATTTTAAAACATTGTCGTCACACTAAATTGTCAATTTCAACACGTTGATGTTAGCTAGATGGTGAAGAAAAAAATGTTTTTTTTACCTCTGGACCTCTGAAATTAACAGTGGTTTTCAATCGGTGCGTGGCCAAGTAGGTCCTCTCTACCTTTTCACAAATATTTGATCTTTTTATTAGTCGAGCTGTAGCAGCTAATGGAGGCGTACGAGAGGAAGCGGTAGTCGTTTGAAGTGGTGATACCGATACACAAGTCTCTTTCATCACAGTGGGACACTGAGCTTTAATGGAAATCATAATGCAAGTTCATAACTGCCCGAAGGCAGAGGGGGTGAGGTGGGGTTGTACTGTGTTGTTTTAGTGCCACCTTCCTCACTTGAAAAATGTGGGTTGCTCACTTGAAAAGCAACCCAGTTCTGGGCCCAGTATGGAGTGATCTGGGCCTGGGTTGACTTTCTCAAGTTCAGTCCAGCACCCTTTAATCCTTAAAGTGAGTTAGAATAAATAATGTCCAATAGTAATACAACTGAGGCATCAACTAAAAAACATCACCCATAACCTGGATTGCACCAATAAGATTGGGTAAAAAAATAAAAGATTTTTGCTGTAAAACTTTTTTTATAAAAAATTTTTTTTATTTAAATTTAAAATTTTTAAAGTTTTTTAAATAAAAAAAAAAGGTTAAAATAGTACCTACATACTGTAAAACAACATTGATTAACAATCAACTGAACTTAGATCAAAACATTTCTGCTTAGCATTTAACACAGTATAAAATATTTCTTGTCTGTCTTGACTTCATGTCCTTGTCAAACAGTTAGCACTAGCATGAGCTAAGTACATAGCAGGTAATAGGCTAATTGTATTTTAACTGAATAAACTTGTTGCACTGGGAATGACAGTGCAACACACCAAATCAAATTCATGAGTAACGCAAAACAAATAGTGATGAAACACAGGTGCAGCCAAAACTAAAAGTTGAATATAGCTTCTTAGCCTCTGTATAGCAAATTATTAGACCAAAGGGTGAATGTTGAGCATAGCTAACATTAGCTTGTGCTAACTACTCAGGCAGTAGTTATTATTATTGCTACTAACTACAGCTAGTTAGCACAAGCTAATAGACTTCATAAGTCAATCAACAACGTCTCTATCACAGTTATTTTTCCTAAGACTCAAGAAGGATTTGTCAGCATCCAAAATACCGTTGCATTGTTTTGATTCAACCAATGAGTGTACCGTAATCGAAATTGGTTATAAATTTGTCAAGAGTTGTTAAAAACCGAATGAACCACTAGCATCACACATTAGGGTAGACGTGCTTTTGAAGATAACCTTTGCCTGAGTTGGCTGCTTCCTTCTGTGCGTTTTATTTTTCATCACTAATAAGCTTTTAAGGCATTATACATTATGTTATTTTGGAGTGAAGTGATGGGAAACTTTAGACTGTTCATGTGTCTCCATATGTGTAGACCCAAGGGATCTTTTATTTTACACAGAATCAGAAATAAATAAATCCGTATTTGTTTAAGAGGGGTAAATTAGCGCAAAAGAGGTGAATCATTGAAAGGGGAGTTTTTATTGGAGTCCATCAGCTATGTTTGCATTATCTGTGAAGCTGCCTGGGGCGACGGTCCTGACAGCTGGCGTTTTCCTCTTACCCCGGCTTCTTTGTTCTCCCCGCCAGCTTTACGGCTACATGGAAAGCGAGCCGCTCACCCTGCAGCTTTTCATCGGGACCGCAGACGATCGCCTCCTGCGACCGCATGCCTTCTACCAGGTTCACCGGATCACCGGGAAAACCGTCTCCACTGCCAGCCACGAAGTCATGCAATCCAACACCAAGATCCTGGAGATCCCTCTGCTGCCAGAAAACAACATGAGAGCCATGTGAGTGCTTTGAGACTCCGTTGCTAACCAACCTCTTCTCCATATTTCTTTTTGAAGTCGTCCTTCCGTTAAAACTCAATGTTGTATTTATTTTTTTTCCTCCCTTTGGCGCCATCTTTTATGGCTTAGCCATACAAACACAACGCGTGATCATTGCGGCACATATTTCTAAATAGGCCTCTGTCCCTTCAACCCCTGGAGGTGCATGGTTTTTAAGGCCGACACAGTTCATGGTCAACTAACTCTGCCCGACATGTATAAACAGGGACTGCAAAGGTCAGGATACAGTCACCATTCCACCCCTATGAAGTGCTTCATCTACATTAATGTCAGCTAGTGTGTTAATATACGACAGCAAGATAAATGTGCCAAAACATTCTTACCAAAGTAACAAGTGTGTTGGAAACAAAAAAATAATACTGCTCATTTAACATGCTGTTACTGTCAGAACCACTGCAGTATTATGAATCAATGTGAGTATATATTTTACTGGATAAATCCTCACATGCAGTCTCATAATCTGAATGTTTCATTAAATAATATCCAAGTCAAGCCATCTTCTGGTCAAATCATAAACATTCACAAATATTATCAACGACCATGAAGGTTATAAAGTGGGCCGTACTCTTAAATGACAACTTTCATTGTTTTGTATTACTATTTCCCCTCACATTTGGTGGCATTTTTTGGGGAGCAAATGCAGCTACAAAAATGATATATTTAAGATGTGGCAGAAAAAGCTGAAGAAACTTGTTGGTGAATTCTGATGCAAAATTTCCTGACCGGTTTCCATTTACCCATTTTATAAAACTCTAATCTGAGATTTCAGCTAAATCTCATTTCGCTTTTTATTTATTTATTTACTTTCTCACAAAATTGGGGAAAAAAAGATGGAATATGCACAGCAAAATAAAAACAGCACTTCTGTAAAACAGTGGAAAGTTGCAAAGCCACTCCTCATAACCTGAAATCTACAACATAGTAAAATCTTCCAGTTTATGAGCCGGCAGAGTCAAAACTTACTTTGAGAGCAAAACGCTCTGATTTGCCGTTATGTCAAATCAATTACGTTATTGTTTATTCTCACTCTACAGGAGCCTACAGGAAACTTTCCGTAGTAACCATCAATTATTTAAATATGAAGCAGAGTTAAAGTTTTATTTCATGTGAGAGGGAGCAGTCAGAATGACACAGCTCTGCAGTTAAACAGTATTTTATAAATATTACACCGCACATTGATTACAAGCTTAATATTTTAAGCTCTTCACAAGGTTGTACATCTAAAACTTAGCTTGGTTATAAACACCAGTCTCTATATGCATTTTCTGATTTATCACAACTGTGAAAAAACATCATGTGTTCAGCTTTCTGCTTATGATATCCGATTCACTGATTCACTAGCAACCTGAATACACCACAGAGATGTCCAGAGATAAAGAAAACCACTTTGCTTCTGGAATCTTTTATTTTCCTCCACTGACTGCACTGATACTCTGATTCTTAGTTTCCGATCAGGACGGATCAAGAGGGAGATGAGCTGATTCCAGTCACCAACTGATTTCACAGAGTGTTGTCTGCATAAAATAAACAAGAAAGAAAAACAAAAATAGAGATAAGAGCCTTATTTTGATGCAGACTACTTACTACTTATAACCAGAAGTGTTAGTGAAGGTGACCTTCTGAACATTAGATGGACGCTCTTCTGTGGACAGCTTAGAGTCAGACATCCACGTTTTTGGACATGGGATGAAGTCAAAGCAGAACCGTCCAGGAAACAGCTTTTTTCCAGAGGCTTCTTTCAGACAAGGCAGCAGGGAATATTTTTTTGGACTTGTTCCCAGAACCCTGCGTTAGGGATAACCCACTGGATCGGACGTTAAATAAGGTCGTTACTCTGTTCCGCATTATATTTATACTTTGCCACTTACTGTGAATATTGTTCATTTTTGTCCTTCTTCTAAAAAACGTGTTGGGGGGGGGCAAACGAGGACAGGTAGTTTAACGCTTAAAGCATTTTCTGGTTTTAGTTCCACAACAGAACCACAATATCCTTCTTAAACTCACACACTTCCGTGCACTGCTTATTTGTTTGAGTTAATGTGTCTCTTCTGGTTTGATTAACCATAAAGTGAAGAAAAAAAGGCTTCTGAAGAGGAAGTTTCTTTTCCTCTTTGACGTTCACACTCAGGCCGAAAGCAGAGGAGTGAAAGTTTCCTCTGCTTTCCTCCGACAGACATAAAGAAAGGCCTTTAACTGCCTTTTTCCACTGAGATGTTTACCAGCCACCGCGATCAGACAGCTTTTTTTTTTTTTCTGCCGGCAATAAGTTGCTTGTTGTGTGGGATGCAAAAGGTAGCAAGCTGCAATTTCAGACAGCTTCGGTGTTCCTCCTTTCCTCTTGAATAAAAAGAAAACAAAACAGTCTGTTGGTGCACAAAAGCTAACCGAACCGACGCAGCTTCAACTTAATCCGAAAACCGGGAGAGACTGTCTGAGTGTTTTGTGAGAATTTCTAGTTGCTTTTAAGCTTTCTCTTAATTTCTATTCGATTAGTCAAGATGTAATTTCCTCATTAGTTTCTGTAAACGAAGGAAATGCCACTTGATTTTAACGCCGGGGTAACGAACACCAGATTGTGTAAATCTGATAAGTAGTGGTTGTCTAGACTGCTCATTTGAGCTTTTTCCTTGTTCGTATTGTGCAAACCAAAAGCACGGAAAAAAAAGAAACATAAAAAAAGAAGTGGTGCAAACCCTGACATTTGCCATGTTCCAGGAGTACTGCCCGAAAATCTACCACTTAACACAAGTAAAATGCCAGAGCATATCCCATTTGTTTTCCCTCCCTTTTTACCAGCCGGATTAGTTATATTTCAATTTATAAAATGCCGGCAAGAAAACCTTCTTTTTTCTTTTTTTTTCCTTCCAAAAAGAAGGGGAGAAACTTTAGCTCTTTACCTCCCAAATTGTAAAATGAAATAAATATAGACAGACAGCTGAGGGAAAGGTCTGCTGCTGCATGTGGAAATGATTAACAAGTGTTTATATGCTGAATGAATGAATTCAATGGCCTGAAAGGACAAAAGTGATACTGGCTTCTGACAATAATCTCCCCATCGATGCTTAGAACATTAGATAAACCATTGAAATATATTGAAAAACTAATGCCAGAATTGCCTTACAGCATGAAAATTGCTCTAAATTAACAATTTTATTACATTTCAACTGCTGCTGGAAAGTTTTGGTTTAAAAGTTTTCACACCCTTTGTGTCACATTAGAGCCACTAACCTGCGTGTGCTTTATTGGGATTTTCCATCACAGACCAATGTTGTTCGTCTTTACCAACAACAGCAATGCTTACAGTTGATGGAAAGACGGATTGAGCTAAACACACCACGAACCCTTAAGCCGGAATTACGATGGGATGTTTTACATCGAAGCACTTTATGAGTTGAAACGGCCCAGTTAAAGTCCAGACGTTTATCCAATCAGTATTGTCTGTGGCAAGACTTGAAAATTGATGTTCAATCTCCGTGACCTTTGAAAATAACAAAAAACAATATTTGAATCTCCACATAGGTGAAACTTTGTAATAGTTCAACAAAGTATTGGCTTAGGATAGCAAAGTACAAATCACTTTTCAGATTTGTATTTGTGAAAAATGTGGAAACCGTTTGTCGCTTTACTTTACCCCATGTGCTACTTTGTGTTGGTCTGTCAAATAAAATGCCAGTAAAACACACTGAGGTTTGTGGCTGCAACACGGCAAAATGTCTGGGGTCAAAGGGTCTGGTCATTTAAAAAGTACATAATGATGCATCAATCTCTCCGGCATCAAGAAGAGGCCGGAGAGAAGAAAAATAAAAACTAGTGAACTTCATGCTTTCATACTGATAGCAAAAGCACAAGTTGAGACTCTGGTTTGCTTTCCGCCCTCTTCCCTAGAATCGATTGCGCAGGAATCCTGAAGCTGCGCAATTCCGACATCGAACTGCGCAAAGGGGAGACGGACATCGGCCGGAAAAACACCCGCGTGCGTTTGGTGTTCCGTGTGCACATCAATCAGCCCAACGGCAGGACGGTGTCCCTACAAGTCGCCTCGAACCCCATTGAATGCTGTAAGTCCGAGCCGTTAACACACACACACACGCACACATAAACAGAAACAAAGAAATCTCTACCAATAGCTTTCCACTTAAGAAAAAAGTGGGATCTATTGCTGCAGTGCAATAAAATGAGCCATTATTTTATTACCTACTGGAACAGATTCAGTACCTCTGGACCCAATAAGGTTTATACAATCAAAGGAATTCACTGAGAAAGGGGGGGGAACAAAACCGATGCATTGTTCGTCGTGCCAAACACATGTTACCTTTATCAAATGAACATTTTATGAATGCCCAAGTCGTTGTGGCAAAAGCTCCCCATTAGCGAAGGTCCCTCAAAGGTCACTTGCCAGGCCCAGTTTTGGCGCGGTTGAATGATTTCATTGTGAGGAACTTCTGATTCTTCGTCATTCACTCCTGCGCGTATGTGCGATGCGATCGGCACCCGAGAAGCTGATCGAAGCAAGACGCCGGGAGACGCCGCTGACATCATAGCTCACGGTTGGGCGCCCAATGGGATCTCATCCCGTTCGGGCGTGTGCAGGGGGAAGGGGACCTTAAGATCTTTAGAAAAAGTAAATTCCTAGGCGAAACCCACATCTACATGATAATTAGCACTCGGTTTTCAATCGGCTGGCTGTGATTCCCGTCGGTGTATTCCAGAGGTCAGAGGTACCCCTGGCTCGCCTCGTTTCAGTGAAAGCAGAGACAGGTGGTTGGCTACGGGCTGCTGGATGGAAATAATGAAGCGAAGATCTGACCGTGAATGTATTCTTCTGAATTATTCTACGCCTCTATTTTTTTTCAGAAAAAAAAAAAAAAAGCGTGGCTGTTGGCTGAAAACCTCTTTGCAAGAGGTCATGAAATCATCGTAATAAATTTGATAAGCTGGTTTTCTTAATGAAAAGCTGCTGTTTTACAGGCCGTGTCCTGGTCATGCTCTTCTCAGCGTAGATCGCGATCTGTAAGTGTGCTCACGTGGACTTGAACTCAATACTGAAAGGTGTGTGTGTGTCTCTGTGTGTGTCTCTGTAGCTCAGCGCTCAGCTCAGGAGCTTCCCTTGGTGGAGAAGCAGAGCGTGGAGAGCTATCCCGCCACCGGAGGCAAAATGATGCTTCTCGGCGGCCTCAACTTCCTCCCCGAGTCCAAGGTGGTGTTCGTGGAGAAGGCACAGGGTAAAACTGGACGCGAACCTTCCCCAGACTGTGTGTTCCCCGCATTTTAATTTCCCCCCCTTGCCCTAATATCTCTTTCAAATGTCTTTACCCTTCTCCTTCTCAGTTGTGTTTTTTCAAGTCTTTCTTCCCGTCAAAATAGAGCGGGACTTGCCAGAAAGCAACATGTGGTGCGCATTAGGCCACTATATTTTTAACCAAAGTGTATTTACATTTGCTGAAGTTTCCATTGCCTGTTCTTTGGTTCTCGCCACAAGTAGAGGAATGAATCACGACCAGGGCATGTGCAATATCTCTTTTTCTCACTTTTCCTTTTTGCCGTGCTGTTCTGTCTTCACTTACCGCCCCGGCTCCTGACAGTTAACCCTTCCACTCTCTCTGCCAGCTGTGGCGAAGAGCAACCGGCGTGAACGTCTGGCAAAAAGCGACTGCTCCTTTTTGTTTCTCATTTTTCTTCCCCCGCCCCCTCCCTCAACGCCGTGGGTGGAAGGAACGATTAGAAATGAAGTTTGTGTATGACTGACTGATGATCATGAACAATGCTTTGATTGCGCCCAAAAAGAAAATCAAATTAAACTTGGTTTCACTGGCATGAGCTCGACTTCAAAGGCCTTGACTGTCACCGCTAAACCCTTTCTCAAATTTGATTTTTCATAATCAGTCAGGAAGCGATTGGTTTGTTTTGATGAGGAATTGAAATGAGTGACCATATTTACACAGTTCCTCTAAGTCAGGAATCCAAAGGGATTTTGTACAGCCCTCCATCGCAATTCAACAAAACAGATTAACATTTGGTTCACCGACTTTTTAACCGATGGAAGGCATTTGAAAAAAAGATTCAGACGTGCAAAATATGTCCATCTTTTATCAAACCATATTTTTCTTGCTTTTAATTTAATCTGATAGTAAGAAGGACCACAAAGATCAGGAGAATTTCACAGAAAAGTATTTTAAACCACGGATAAATAAAGAGTTTTGCCATTTTCTGTTTGGGGAATATACAGACACACTAAGAAAAGATCATTGTTTTAATCGGGCAAACTTGTGAGACTCCTTTTATGTTTATCATCTGTCCAGCTCATTGTTGTGCAGGTAAAAATGAGAAATTACTAGCTTTTTGCAATTGAAAACAAACGAAACGATAATATTCAAAATGCCCAGCCCCACTCCCACAGTAGCACAAAAAGTGGGGCGCCATGCTAGAATGGGGGCCAAAGCGGTGGCGGAAAAATTTGTTCTTGTTGCCATTTTCTGTTTTTAACAGCTGTTTGTGCTTTTTGGGGGTAAGGCAGATATGAGTCTGCATACACCTCAGATAACACTTAGCTCGCTGCACCCACACACACACACACACACACAAGAGGTGAAAAAAAAGGTGATTTTATGTCAAACATGCAGCGGCAGGCAACACAACAAAACCTCTCTTCAGAAAAATACAGCGCAATACTTTATATTGTATATAAAATATACAAAGTTATTTCAGCACTTCAGAGTGATTTTACGCATAGAAAACAATTAGTAACCTTCGTTATTTGAAGGATCTTGCAGCTTTTCCCTGTCTTAAAGGTCGACTCTGGAGAATCTGGGGTTAGAATAAGGAAGTTGGGGTTGGATGTTGGTAATGTGGGGTCTCCTTCCTCCTGGATTGATTAGATCATGCAGTGGAGGGTTTGGGGGGGGGGGGAAACTCTCCATACATACCCTGCTGTCTGAGTCCTGTGACCCCCCCTTCTAGGGTTGTGTTTCCTGTCTTTCACCCACTCTCCTTACTTCTGCCCCATTTCCTTCTGTTCCTCTGTTTTCCTTCCTTAATATTCGGTTTTTCTTACCTCTATCCTCAATACCTGCTAAAGACATTAGCCGGTGTGGAGTTGGTCTCCGCTGGGATCCCTTAGCTTTGGTCGCCGTTGATAGTTCAGCGGCGTTGCTTTCGGACTCGGGGTTGACTGGAGAGAGGTCAGAAGAAAGGTTATCGGCTTGCTACTGAGGCCGCTTTTACGTAAACTTTAATGACCTACTGCTCCGAGTTCAAAAGCCTATTACAGACTTTCACACACGCAAACACACCCGCACACACCATTCAGCAATTGTAGCTTTTTGGCAAAAATTATTTTCCAACATTTTGGCTAAAAAAAAAAAATCCCACTTTTAAAAGTTTCACAGTAAGATTTCCTTCATTCTGCGTCAGAGGAGCACCATCAAAATGATTTAAAGAACACCATTGACTTGGTTTACACATTTCTCTCTCTGTAACTTTTAGTTTTATTTTCTCCTGGAAAAGTTCATGACTAAATGGGCCCTTGAAAGCGTCGCACCACAACGATTATTTCTCTCAGACAGTTACCATTACACGCAAAGAGACACACGCATCCGAGCGCGGCCAAACCCCTTGGAAGGCACGGAAACCAATCACTGCTTTTGCCACAGTGGTGACAGCCATTTACTGCTGCTGCCATCGAAGGTCAGAATGGCTGCTCACTTTCCGAAATTGACTCCAATAAACACCTTCCAGAATGTTCCACAGATCCTACGAGGCAGCAGACGGATTTTTTGGGGAGTCTCGGTCCAACGTGTGCGAATAATCCGTCGCAGTTAAAGTCATCTAAGTTGAGTCAGAGCGAGATCACAGGCGGCTCAAAAGCTCGTTAGTGCTAATGGGCCAACTATGAATCATAAATGCTGGCATTTTATTATTTTATTTTTTTTGTTTAAATGCTCCGATTTTCTAAAAATACCAGAAACGTTTACAAAATTGTCCCATTAACAATTAGTGGTTGAAGGAAGAAACAGTCTAAAATACACGAGTCTTCTGAGAATAATTACACAACTGGCTTTCTAGTCGCAGCAATAATTTTTCAAAACGTTGACTGAAATATTTACTGATGTTATTTACAGATTTTGTTGTAAAATAACAAAACCAGGAAGTTTTCCAAATCAATTTCTTTCAATATAAAACTTTTTGAACCTTTAGTACAAACTGTGGGTGTGTGTCAGTGTTTGGTTGAAATAAGCTTCTCTCAGTGCAGTTACTCAGAGTGGGTGTAGCATCCAGACATTTTATTTAATTAAGAGAAGCAATGCGTCATAATAAGCTAGCTCAAGTAAAAATAGTAAAAAAGTACAACATAGAAAAATTACTCGTGAATTTTTACTCAAGCAAATGTAACTGGTTAAAAGTAACTAATTAGTACCAAACTCTGTTTATCACAGAGAGATTTTTGTGCTGCTTGTAGCTCCAGAATATTAGCGGAAAAATATTGCGTAGTTTTTTTTGTATCACGACTACAAACGTCAGTGCAAATTGTTTGGATGTTATGAGACTAAAAATAATGGAAGTCTTTTTTTTTTTTAGATTTTGCAAATGAAAATCCTAAAAGTGTGGTGTTCATTTGTATTCATCGCCACTTATTCTGAAACCCCTACCTAAAGAAAATTCAGTGCAACAAATTGCCTTCTACTGTCCCGTAGTTTCACCAACTGTGACCAGTCACCCTTATTGTGCAACACAGTGGTGGCAACATTATGCTGCAGTGAAGCTACTCAAAGGTCACAATTGAGTCCTGGAGGCAGGTGGGGGGAACTAATTAGAGGCACATCCCAAAAGGCAAAAATACAGTTTACTCAAGTTGAGTTTGAGTTGGTTCAAATGCACTCCACACTTTTCAGATTTTTTTTTTTTTTTTGTTGCTTCAGTTCAAATTCAATTATCATGAATTATTTAGTAAGACATTGTGACATGATGAAGGAATAACAAAATGAATCTTTAGCCGTTCATGCAGATTAAACCAGCCCTTCCTTCTTTGTTTTTGGTTTTATTTTGTATGTCCGTCCCCCTGCACCCCTGGTATCAAATAAACTGAGCTATTCCTGTTGCTGCTTCAGGAAAACCTTTAATGCGGCTTGAAAAATAATTACTTTCTCTTTAAGCGTCCCATCCGTCCTCCCTCTGAATCCCCCCTCATTTACCCACAGGATAACTGATGCAAACTCTCCAAATCCGCTGGATGTGCATCTGTTTTGCTGATGCCGTTGTGTACGCCAGCACACACTCTAGCTGTAGCCCGCGGGCCTGTTTGTGTTGTTAAGGAGGAAGTGTTGTCAGTGAGTCATCCACCGAAGGATTCCCCGCAGAGGGGAGAAGCGGAAAAGAGCGGATCCCGAGCTCTTGGAAAGAAAGGAGAAGGAAGGAAAAAGGTAGAAAAAGGGCAGGGCCTCTTTAGAAAGGCTGCCAGTTTGTTTCCAAGTGTGTGAGGAGAGAGACAGACTATATCCTGCTCTGAATTTTGAGTTTTTCCACCAAGTTTATTCATACTCATCTTTTGACGACGCGTAAAACTGAGACCGGCTAAATCTAAAAGGCAGACGAAAGAAATCCAGACTTGACGTCTTTGTTTCTGCTCCTATATAAGCAATCCCCGTTTCGTCGCTTTTTCATCAAGACAGCTCCCCCCCCCGCCCCCTCCCTCCCTCACTTTCCCCTTTTATGGAGTGAAAAAGAAATTCTTCTGCAGAGCCACAGCTTGCGCATTTATTAAACTTTCCATCAGCGTGTGCTCCGTGGAGCTGGATTCAGCTTTCGCGGGCGGCGTTGCTGTTATTTGTTTTGTGCCCGCTTTGTCCAAACCGCCCTCCTGGCACAGGTAAAGGAAGACATACCTGGCACACCTACTGCTGTGTGTGTTCTGGCCTGCCCTGCTTTCCACAGCTGGAATGAGCGCTAGAGGCAGGGAAAATAGAGACAGACAGATAAACAGAGCGAGGGAGAGAGAGAGACGGGGAAAGCCTGCTCTCTGACTCAGAGGGAAGGGGAGGGAATTCCCTGGTGAGGCAGATAGTTTTTAAATCTGTTGGATTGGAGTGTTGCCTGCAGCTCTGGAGCGCCACACAGCCTGGTTCTGCAGCAGAGTGAAGACCGTCTCCTTCAGGCCGCTTGCTATGTAGCGTTAGCACAGCAGCAATCTTTGAAATATTGCTGTTACCGTGATCACCTGCTTTTTTACATGAACCTTTTAGAGTTCATGTAAAGGCCGTTTACATTTGACTCGGGGAGCTGCCACAGGCAAGTCTAAACACCAGACAAGCTGGTTGAGGTGTTGTACATCTGGTGTGTCTAGACTCGGCTTTGGCATAGTCATTTTGACTGCACTGACCAGGGCATGATTTACGATGCTAATTCCGGACTAATGCTTGGTAAACACTGCTGTCTGGGGTTTATCTATACGTGGTGGTGGGTCTTGGACAAATGTTGCCATGGGCAACCACCTTGCTAAATAATAGTGGCTTCACACGAATGAGAAGCCAGACTTTTAATAAGACTTTTTCCAATTAAAGTGAAAAAACATCAATGCATTTTTATGGCAGATTTTACAGCAACGGACCTTGAGTTTTTAAATTTTTTTTTTTGCATCAAAACCAATGTGACTGCCAGTCATAACACCATTCTCAAGGCCTAGTAATAATAACCATTAGGTTCGGCTCGGCACATCTCTCGTCGCAGTGGAGGATGGTTGTCGGCAGCACAGGCGATTTCTGGTGTCCATAGTGTCGAACTGGGGCTTTACGTACGTTACGGATGCAAATGTTGGCAATCGAGTAAAATTTAAAACTTCAGCAGCAACAGCTTCTCAATAGCCAACAGTGTAGACCCTCTGTACAAAGCAAGTAACTTAGAGCAAGGGCTGGTTTTTGACAGGCTAAGGAATAGCTAGATTATGAAAATATTTGAGTTCCCGCTCCCTGAAAAAGCTTGTAACTGCCTGTTCTAAGAGTTCAAACACCAAATATACCATAAGATGAAATGTACGCAGAGTGGAAACCGTTTCAGTGCCAACGCAGAAGCCAGCATATGCAGTTTTATTGATCTCCGCTCTTGAGGCTATAGCCAATCAGCTTTTGCTCGTGCTTCTGGATTAGCTGTTTGTTTTTGGGAGCGGCTACGTTTGCGGCATTTTGTTGAAACTTTAGTTTGCGATTTTGCAGAAGAGCTGTGGAATCAACACGTTCAAATGACATACTTTTGGAGCCACTGTCCCAAGCAAACAAAAAACAGACCATCATCCTCATCATACTTCCTGTAGTCTTGTTTGTCATTTCCGCCAGCAGTAACGTCCTGCTGTTAATCATGTGGCTCAATTTACGAAATACATTTGTTTTCTGTTCAGCTGAAAAACAACCTCATCTCAGAGAAAAATAAATACATTTTATAAAAAAAAAACAAAAAGCAAGTTTTTTCTAAATTGGACTGTTTCCAATCAAGCAAATTTATTTTTCGTAATTTAAATTTGCGTGAATCTATGGTAAACACAAACTTCTTTCGGGTTGAAAATATTCTCCGCTTATATTATGAGCGCTAGCCAATACGAAGCACCTTATCATTTTTGTTTCCAATTCTACGCAGATAAACCACTCTGAGCCTCTGTCTCTTTCAGCCTTTATGGTCTCAGGTCAAGTCACCTCACACCTTCCTTGTTAGACACTTTACAACAACTGATGTCCTGACTCTAAACCCATCATAAATCCATTGTCAGGAATTAATCTGCACAGATCCCTCTGGATCCAAAACAGACCTTTATTTCTCCGACTGCTCCAGTTTTTCAGACTGGTAGAAGCCAGGTGCTTAGGAGGAGATCGCAGCTGTATCTCTGGAATCAGTCACCAGGGAATCCCTCCGGCCTCCTGGTTTCGCTCCTCCACGGGTAGCAAGGTGTTTGCAGTGAGCGTGTGTGTAAAATTACTGAAGCATTTTAATTCAATGCAGCAGCAGGAGCAGGAGCAGCAGCGGCGGCAGCAGTAGAAAGGTAATAAAATGGAAAATAAACTCAAGATATGTAAACAGGAAAGGGGGGCGGGAAATGCTTCTTAAAATCCAATCTGGAAGAAAGAAAGAAGAAAAAAAAAGGGGGGGTGGGGGGGACATGGCTGCAAAATACATCTGGGTTGTTTCACGAGAAAACCTCCCTAATTAGGCATGTGAATCATATTTTCCATCCTCAAAATATCCTGAACTGAACTCTTTTTGGTCGCTGAAGACTGCCACGCACAAAAACTGTGCTTTTTAGAAAGCAATTTTACCTCTGGCTGTCGAAAACTGTAAGTTCATTGTGAGGTTAAATATATCACCAGTCAGCTGTCGGCCCCTGTGAAGCAATGAGTCAGAGCATGTGTCTGAAATATTTATCTGCAATATAATGATCTTTTATTCATTTCGACCAGATGGAGCACCCGGTCAACCTCTTGATCGTTTTCCAGGCTAATCAAAGAAAAGAGGACGAATGAGATTTTGTTTGAGTGGGCCTTACTATAGCAACCAGCGTTGCCAAGTTGTCACCAGGCTCCCAACCTGGGTGAGGTGTTGTTAAGAGAAGAAGCTGATGAGTCAAAGACGCCTCAACCCCCTGCAAGGTCTAATTGCTCGAAGAATGAGCGTGCCGTCAAGGATGTCTGGTTTTAGTCTACTTTACTCAATTGAATCACTTTAAAGAAAACAGACGACCGGTTACCTTTCAAGTGTCAAACCTCAAAATACGAGTGCGTGTGTCCATTTATTTGTCCTCCAAAATTGTCCCGGGACAAAGCTGCTGTTCTGCGTTCGGCACATCATTGTTTCGTGCTTCACCACCTCCTGTAATCTCAGTTGAAAGCCAGAACAAAGGTGAAGGATATTGTGGTTGCGCGTTCGCATGTGTTTGCATCTGTTTGTGCGCACTGTGGCGCGTGGGTGGAGGTTGGTTGCAGGAGGAGGAGGTGTTGTCGGGAACAGAAGCATTTTGCAGATGTTGCAGGGAAGAAGGAGCGAATGGAAAGTCCTGTGGTTATCGGTCGTACGCCGCGCTCCGACCGTCCGACCGCAGCATTTCTGATGCTCCAGGTTTGATCGAGAAAGCATAGAAGAACCGTTCCTCGGGCGAAGTGACTTAGAGGTACAAACAGAGAGGAAGGGCTGGAGGGGGTGGGGGTAGTGGGATATGAACAGGGAGGTAGAGAGATGAAGAGTTTGAAAAACATGTTTACGACTGGAGCTTCGCGTTGACGTTGTAGTCTAAGGTTTCCCTCTTGGAGAGTCTCCCAGAGCGTAGGCGGCCGAGATTCCCTCTTGGTTCCTCTAGACGTAACATGAGGAATGCTCATCTCTGTCTGCCTCTCTCCCTTGTTATGACCTTCCCTGTGTCTCTGCTCTCGCTAATTGCCCTGCTCTACTCATTTTGGCTTCTCGGCGTTATTTATGTGTGTCTCTCTTTCACCTGCCACATGCGCCGTGTCTTTCGTTAGCCCCACAGTTGTCCGACAGGCAAAACCCCGCCTCTATTCCCCGTCGTCTTCATCAGAGCGAGGCACACTTTTCCATATGCAGATCCAGTTTCACCAAGTTCCGCAATAGGAAGTTCTTATCTAATCTGTGCACTGTCTGTTTTTGTCGTCCGCCGTGTTTAATATGGCCGTTTTGGAAAGATCTATCAACTGATTTTCTGTCTCAGAACAATAAAGCTGACCACCCGCCCCCGCCACCACATCTCAACAATAACGGTCCAAGTTTGACTGCAGTCCCTTTGCTTTTACACTCATGGTTTAATGTGAAAAACATAGTCCTCTTAAAAAAAAAATACTTTTTTTAGATTATGTTGGATCTGCTGGATCTTTGATTGCAGTACTTTGGAAACTGACACTGATCCTCTTGTCTTTATGATCCTAATGCGAAGTGCAGCATTTCCTACCATGGCTCTGTTCATTCTGTCACTAACACATAGCAGCCGCGCTGCAGTAACCACGCTGTTACCTCACATGGTGTGTCACTGGCACAAAGGCCGGACTGTGTCACTGCCACTTCTTGACAGATGACTCATGGGTTCTGGACGTAAAAAAAGAAATTGCACCACGGACCGTCGCTGATTGCCCCAGCAGAGCCCAGAATGTCTGCTCGCACAATACGAGGCATGAAATCACAAGGAAAACTCAAAGAATGTGAGCGGAGCCTTTACAGGCCTGCAGCAGCTGCAGTAGTTCACAGGGACGTTTTAGTGCAAAGCAGTGAGGGAAACCTCTTTACATCAACAGGATGGAAATAAGGGGTGGGGAAAGAAGGGAAGAGGGAGAAAAGACTTCTGGATTTTTGCGGGAAAGTCAAACAGCAAACAGACACTGTCATGATCTAAACTGACACGAAACACAATACAATGTGAGAGCATGCATCAGGGACACAGACTTGCAGAAGCAAGTTATTGTTGGTTTAATTTCTTACTTAATAGAAGCCAGTTCTGGTTGTCTCACACCCAACAGGGTTGACACCTCAACATGGTGTCAGTTCTTATTCTTAAGCACTTCCTATGCTGTCTGTGGCTTCTGGATCTAATAGGGTCTCCAATGGAATATTAGCCTCAGGAGAGAGGTCAGGTAAGAAGCCGTGTGAAAACTTTAAGGATTTGACAACCACAGAAAACGGCAAACTTTGCCAGGATTATGTAGGCCAGGGTATATTCCTGAAGACAGTTCTAGTGTGCGTTACTTGTCAACAAGGGGCTTTCTATCCTCACTGGGAGTGTCTTGGGATGATCAAGACAAGCTGGAGAATGCTGCTCTGGAGATCGATCTCTGGGTCAAGCAGAAACTGTCATGGTCAGGATGAATGAATGAATGGATGAGATCTTACTTCCGGAGACTTATCTGGATAGATGGATGGATGGACAGACAACTCTCCCCATGACTGAGATTCCTTTACTGATTTGCAACTTTGTTGATTTTGGCTTAAACCTATCCATAATTCTCTCGGGTTAACCCAACAAAATATGATAGTCCTAGGAGAGCAAATCCACATCTTAAGTCACAAGCTAAAACTTGTGTTATGTCCAAGACAATCATTTTCTTGTGCAACTATGTTCTGCACATTTAGGTTAGGGTCAGAGATTAGGGAGTAGGTTTGGGTTCAGCCACCCACTAGTTATTGTCTATTGGATTGTACAATGTAGAAGTTTAAGACGTCTTCATATTGTTTTTATTGTGTCAACAGATGGCCATCATCTGTGGGAGACAGAAGCCAAGGTTGACAAGGACTCTGTCAAAACTGTAAGTACCCATCACGATTTACAAGAGAGGCCTCTGTCTTTTCAGTCTTCCTCCCCCTTGAGACTCTCCTTTCTCCAGTCTCCTCCTCATTTGTCCCACATGATGATGTAACCTTCGCTAAGGCGTTACAAATTGAAAAACACAGACGACGCTGATTAGTCGATGCAATCCTGAATGGAATTTTCACGAAATCACCGTACCGTCCCGGAGACAAACACTTTCGCCTGTGGTTTTACTTGAAAACACAACACAGGCAGAAACATGCTCAAATGCACGCACACACACACACTCACCCCCACACCCCCCCCCACACACACACACACACACACGTCACTTCAGCCTTTCTGCACATAGCCAGACGTTTAGTTCACAGCGAAGGGTTGTGGTGAGCTGGGCTTAAACACCTCATCTGTACTTGTGAGCGTGCAGCCAGAAGCGGATCACACCCCTGTTTTTACCTGCTGCTTTTTACGAAGGCTATAATGAGAAAATAAACCGGCGCACTCATTTTCACTGACGCACAGTCACGCGTCCAGATTGTGTTAATATAAAACTCACCAAAAGGGAATTGTCGACGGAGGGGAATGAAGTAAATGTTGTTCTCCGTGTCACAGAGAGCTTCTTGTGCTCTGGAGTTCATTAGGATTTCATCGGGTTAGTTAGGTCTGCTTTCGTTAGAGGGGCCGAGCCAAGTGGTGGGGAGTGGAAAACTTGTTTGCCGGGGCGTGATGATAGTGTGTTTTTAACTGCTGATGCCTTTGATCTGCTGCAATGCATCCTCCGCCCGTCTTTGTAAACCGACTGAGGGAGTTTATGCTGGCAAAAGGCTCTAGAATAACACACTTGCCTCTAAATGGTGCCGCTGGAGGATTTAGTTTCACTTGTTGCTGCTGCGATTTCACTCAGGTAAATGATGTGGTTGCATCAGCAGGGTAAATTTGCACTCCTGTAGCTAATTGTGTCTTAACTCCGGCTGGTGTTTGTCGGCCAGAGTCGCAGATGCTGGGGAAAAGGTGGGTGCTCAAGGACATGCTGGAGGTGACGTTGAAAGAAGATGGGATTGATGAAAGCACCTGCCAATGTGTTTTTAATTGCAGACCGCCATGCTAAAGTATTCCTACCCCTTCCACAAATCCAGTATTGTTGATTAGGTTATAGGCATTTTAATGAAAATCCATGCACAGTTTCAAAAGTGTTTTTTAGAATTCTTAACTCTTAAAGGTTTTCCTTCAGGATGTAGTTCTGATCACATTACTTGGTGCTATGTGTGAAAATGCTACCACAATATTGCCACTGAAGGTGTGTATGGGTGTGTGTGCTTAAAGCGATTTGGTGTTTTACCACTCTTAGCATTTTACAACTTCTGTAATATTGCTTATCGAGAAGCATTAAATTAAAAAAGGGGTGAGGTTAATGCACATGCATACCATACAAATTATATATAAACAAAAAACCCCAAATAAAATTGTTTAAAAAAAGTTAGAGGATTGAAGGTGCAATCATCTTTACAAACAGAGGGAGACGAGATGAGAGCTCAGACCTTTTGCTTATATGTGTTGCAACCAGACTACTTTTAAGTGCTCTAGTCTGCCTGGCTGACTGTGTTTTTATTGCTGTCCAGAGCGTGCTAACTGGTTGTTTGTGATCGAGAGGGAACGCAGTGTGCATGCACGCATCGAACACACACACAATCAGCAACCTGCATGCCTTCTCTGTCATCATATGGAAGGCAGACTGGGTCTGATCTCACCTTCAACTACCCCCACCCCACACACACACCCGCCCTCCCTGCATGCACTGTGATGACCGACAAAAACCTGCTTCCTGTCAGTTTTTCCTTGCTTTCGGCCTGTAAAAAAACAAAACAAAAAAAAAAAACAGAGAGCGACGGCTTTCCCAGGAATTACACATAAACACGCTGACAGATTCCTCCATGTTTCCCTGTCAGAATTAAAGTAGTCAAAAGTTCATATCCGTCCAGACCTGCTGCAGTCCAGCAGGCGAGGTAACTGGGGGGGTTAAAGATGACCCCTCCAGTTACCTCGCCTGCTGGACTGCAGTGGCTGTGCAAACAAATAAGCCGACATTTCTGCTTTTCTTTGCTTTGCTGTGCCATGCGGGGTGGGAGTGGGGGGGGAGTTAAAAGCCCTAGGGTTTTCCTTAGAGAAAAACACGGGCCCTGGACGAGCCTCAGGGGCCCAACTACTGCTTCTGCACAGTCCAGATGAGCTCATTTAGACCAGCTCCCAGTCCAGTCTCTTGGAAACACTACCCTAAATGCAGACCAGCAATAAAACATAAACATACCTGTTGATTAATCTCTGAAACCTTCTAGGGTTTACTGTATAGTACTGAAAGCTAATGCTTTGTGACCACATTAAAATAAACATCTATAAAGTCTTGTTTCATTTATATATATATAAAAGAACATCAAGTCCTCTCTTGCCTTTGAAGAATTTGTGTAATTTTTGATTTACTCCAGTTTTGAAAAGCTCATTTATTGGTATCAAGAGTCTGGAATTCTCACTTTTCATTTGTGTTGACGTTGACAGGAAACATTTCTTTCGTGGTTATGTCATTTTCTTTTTCCTTTTTTTTTTTTCATTTTATAGGACTAATGGAATAACACTTAAATTGTTGCCAGATATGTATTAGTTGAAATATTAAGTAAATCATACTATTAGTTTTCCTTTTAGTTTCAACCATGCAGCATCCTGAGGTGAGCCAAGCGTTAGGATAGGTTAGCTTGAAACAAAACTAGACGTCATTATTGTATTTTTGCAGCAAAATTTGAGTCACATTTGCATTGATTTTGCTGCAGTGGTGCACATGTACAGTAGAAAGTTTTAGGATTACCAAGAAAAATCATAATGTCTGCCTATACCAGTGGATTGAAAGGTAGATGTGCGACAGTGTGACGACGGTGTACAAGCGGCACATTGGAGTGACCTTGATTGTGTTTTGTTTGCACTTTAGAATACTCTCGTTGTGGAGATCCCACCCTACAGGAACCAGAGAATATCCAGTCCTGTGCAAGTCAACTTCTACGTCTGCAATGGCAAGAGGAAGAGGAGCCAGTATCAGCGCTTCACCTACGTGCCTGCAAACGGTAATCCTCAGCCTGATCTTCTTTAAGAAACGCAGGCGTGCTTCTTGACATCTATAATCTGTAGTTTGCCTTCAGCTGTTGACATGCCACAAGGGATTTGCAGCCCGCTCTTGTCGGGTGTTTTTGACATCTTGCTTGGGAACAGTTAGCTTGAACCATTGAAAGGGAGCAGAAGATGAGACGGGGTGTTTATACAGTGGCAGTGCGGCGTTCCGCAGCTGTGAGGTAGACCCGCAGAGTGACAGAACCTCCAAGTGCTGTCAGTAATCGAGTGTGTCGTTGACTCGACCTCCCGGGGACCTGCCTTTTACACCCTGCCTCACACAATGAACCCATGGTTCCCCCAACGAGGGAATGACAATGCACATGAAAACACACACACACACACCCACACACAAGCTGTCATTCATGTAGCAACCTGAAAGATTTGTAATATAGTGTGAAGTGGGCATCAGCAGCTTTCATGATGGAATTCTCAGAATGACACAACTAAGCTCTAGTCAAGAAAACAGGTTAAAAAAAAATTGCTTCAGGCTCCAGGTTTTTACCA